>JAIOJX010000026.1:236752871-237952871 GCA_022376925.1 Tragulus kanchil
AAATAACTGAAGAGGAAACCCCAACTCTGAAGACATATCTGATCAAAAGTGGGTTTGCCTCAAAAAACACTACCAGGGACAGGGTTTCCCTGGAAAAAGCCATGCCCATATCCCCTGCACACTGATCTGTACACATAAAAGATCAAAGCCTTCCTTTCCCAATCCAAACCAAATATACAGAGTGACTCCCACATGCCTGACAATGGCCTATTCCATTCCCCCTGTCACTGTGTCCTACTAATATGTATGTCAGGACAGTGAGCAAGAGAATTAGGGAAAACTAGCTCAGGAGGTAATGATATATAGACAATAGCAACCTAACAATTGCCTGGAAGGATGCAAGCTTCTGACATGGTGAAACTAAACACAAAGCAAGTTGGGAAAGTTTAGTAGTTTTTAAAAATAAGACATGAATATTTATTTTAAAAACTGTAAAAACCACTTAAAATCTATCTTTCGTCATAATTTAGTTTTGAGTAGGTTGTAAATTCCTTTTCTCTCCTTGCTCTGAGAGATAGTAAAGGACAAGGAAGCCTGGCGTGCTGAGTCCGTGAGGTTAAAAAGAGTTGGACATGACTAAGCAACTGAACTACAACTTCTTAACTAGTGCTTCCAGTAGCAACTAGTGCTTCTTATTTTTTCTAATACTTCACACAATACATTGCACATGCCAGATGTGCTGAGTTGATGAAGTGATTTGTCATTACAAAGACATAAAAATATGTACTAAAACCCCTTTTTCTCTATCTCAGTACAACTTTTCCTGCATGAAGACTTAACAATTCCCACAGAAATCTTGAAATATGTAATCAAAATTCTAAAAAAATATGATTTAAAAATAGCAGCAAAAAACAAATAGATTTAGTCTAGGTTTTTTATTTCTAAATAAAGTTGTTTTTAGTTCAAAATTAGTTTAAACTTACAGGAGAACCAGTCCTACTTTGCCTCGAGACAATGGGGTAGAACGGTGAGAAAGAGACAGGGATAAGCAGGTCTAACCCTTAAATATGTACATGTCTTTTCATACATACAGACGAGTTACCAAAACATTACTGAGATTTATCTATATCATCCATGTATCTATATTATCTATATTCATCAGCGTCCCTAATCTTAGCAGTTTCCATAAACATTGTGCAATTATGGAAACCAAGAAATTAATAGAGCCACAATTCCGTTAACTATAGAATATACTTGAATTTCACCTGTTTTTATAATGTTCTTTTTCTGGTTCAGAACCAGGACAGTGTCTCACATCTCATTTAGTTGTCATACGTCCTCATATTTGCAGTCTTTGACACTTCTTCTATCTCCCCTTGTCACTGACATTTTGAGTTGTACTCGAAAGGTATTTAATACAGTTCCCTTTGAATTATAATTATCTTATTTTTTATGCTTAAATTGATCTTATACATCATACCAAGGGTGGGTAGTTCATTTGTTTTTAACAACTGCCATTATTATATTATTGCGAGTCTTTGAAAGGGTACCTTCAATTGTCTATTCTTTTTATAAATATCAAGATTATCAGGTTCAGGATGGAGGGGACACGTACACCTATGGCTGGTTCATGCTGATGTATGGCAAAAACCATCACAATACTGTAAAGTAGTTATCCTTGAATTAAAATAAATAATTAAAAAAATCTACTACATAAAGGTCTTAGAAAAATATATCTGCAAGACAAATTCCTAAAAGTTTGATTACTAAATCAAGCAGAATCTGTGGGTCTTTTGACAGACCGTGCTAAATTGATGCCCCCTAAGTTTATACTAATTTACATTGCCATCAGCAATGCTCTCCCTACCAGCTTTTTAGTAATCTTTCTTTCCCTGTAATTTGAAACCATGGCTCTTTATATTTTACTTTTTATTATAGTAACCTGTGCACAGTTTTTGTCTTCCCTAATATATTGTCAGCCTATTGGGGATTGAATTTGTATTTCTCAGTGTTTCTGAAATAATGTGTTTCACATCAGAAGAACTCAGCAAATATTCATTAAATGAGTGAATAAATAAGGTCAACATTAGACTCTAATTCCAGGTTATTTGTCTCTAGGCACCAGGTCATAAGAGGTGAACTACTGTTTCTAAACAATGATCCAAATAAGTAATAAGGAGAATTATACCAGGCAGTCATCATTAAATAATCATTATCATTATCAAATAACTTTGGGCATCAGGGTCTCTTTGGACTCTAGAAGTTAAACATGGTTCATCTCACATAATTGATACATTCTAATAGTTAAAAAAATCAGACAACATACCCAAAATGGAGTCACTATGCTAATGCCACATCACAAAACCAAGACTTGATATATAACTTAATTACAGTTTCAGCTTCTCTTAGGAGTGGAGATTTAGTCTAATCAATCTGGAATTATCTGGTCAACACTAGTGAGAAAATCGACCAGTAAACTCCCGGCATCCCCTAAAGGAAGGTGACTTTACCACAATCCACTTTTTCCTCATCACTTCCTCATCATATCCCCTTTTGCCTAGAGAAATCTTTCATTGTGTACAGCTCCTCAGAGTTTCCGTCTATGTGCAAGTGGGATGTTGCCCAACTCATGAGTCATTGAATAACGCCAATGAGATTTTAAAATTTACTTAACAGAATTTTATTTTTAATATTATATAGTCAAGACCTTTATTTGGAAGAGGGATTGGTTAGTCCTAGCAGCCAGAAATGCATTTTATATATTTATCTTCTTAATGTAGTAAGTGTTACATGTACAAAGAAGACCTAATAAACCTCATCCAAGTTTCTCTTCTAGAACAACCTGCTAACTGCGAAGCTACCACACTGTAAACATTGCTTGTAAGGACAAGAGTTTTTTCTCAGGTGTGTTCTTGGCCTCTTACATCAACTCAGTAGTCCCTGAGGGGTGTTGGACCAAATTTTTCCTTCAGGCACAGATGAGAACTCTCATGGATGTCTAAGCCCTTAAAAGTCTCAGAGAAAAGGACTGGAAGAAACATAATTAAAGATTATATATTAATTATGGAAATACACATCAGCACTTTTGTTTCCCCAGAAAAACTGAGTTTCAGTCCACAATCACAGTGATAAGGTAAGATATTTATAAAATGGTTATAACCAGGACTATAAAATAGTTGTGACCATGACTGTCAGCTCAAAAGAGAAAGGTGCAGCTTATTAATAGTTTTTCCATGTATGCTGGAAGCTTGTCTTAGAATCTTCAAAATTATAACTTTAAATGTCCTCTAGTGAGTTTCTACTTTGCAATTAATGCTATCTTTTGTTGCAGAGAAAGAAGAAAACATTCTCAAATTATTCTTTTTTCTAATTATCTTTAAAAAAAAAAACAGAGAATGGCTCTTAGCAGTAGTTCTGATTTGATAAGGAGCTTTTATCATATTTTGGTTTAGCTCCCAAAGGCTTTAATTAAGTTCAGTTAAAACAATTTTGCAAGTCTATAACTCCTATTTTATCTTTTAGTATGAGATTACCTGAGCAAATATTAATAGTTAGAACAATTAAACAGTTGTGATTAATATATATGTCCCCTTGTGATATTAAATACTGAGAAGGAGAGAAGCCTCAGATATTTTATCTTGAGAGCTCCAGATTTCTGGCACTACAGTCACAGCCAGAGAGATGCTCCTTCACAGTAAATCCAAGCTCTCCTTTTATTTCCCTCAAAAGCTGTTTTAGCCCAAATGGTTAAGACTGGGGCTTCCACAGTTTAACTCCAATGTCTCCTCTACTCCATGCTTCAAATTCATTCAATGATGGAAACTTACACATGAAAAACATTTTGTTCCTGTCTAAACAAAATCATGAACCTGGAATAAATGAACAGTTTAGTCATTTAGGTTTTAAATATTTGAAAGCTTATAACCACCTCTCAAAGCAGTAAAGCTCTTTAAACCTCTAAATATAGTAATGAGCAATAAACACACATAGTTTGATACTTAATAACCCATATGTACTCGAGATTAAAGTGATTGCATCATAATGAGTTTTGCCTCTTAGTGGGAGAAACTTGTCTAAATATATGTCACTGAGACTTGAGATTAAAGTCAGTTTTGCATGAGAGTGCCACTGGAGACTGGAAACTTTATGGGTACATTTTGCTGTGGAAAAATATTGTCGTTGTTAAGTAATCTTTACTCAATCTGAGCTGTAGACAGTAGGTAAAGAGGCTGCACTTTTTCCCCATTATTCACCTGTTTGAAGGCTGCCGAGTCCATGTGCCCAGAACTTTGAAGACAGAGAGCTCTAGCTAATTTTGAAGAATCTAACAAAGGTTGCAGATTCTCCATCTATGAAAGTGCAAAAGAACGCCGATTTTAGCAGACAATTTTCTACCTTGATTTTATACAATTTTACACTCACAGAAATAAGCTCTTTTTCAAGCTATGTCTCTATAGAGGGGTAAGTATTCATTCTGTCTGAAGTATACCTGATAAACAGCTTCATGTAACAATAAGAGGTCCTCCCTTGACCACCAATTAACGTATGAACTCTTAGGGGGAAGAACAGCAAGCCTACACATTACAAAGGAAGCTCAGCTTTTTTCTAAAGATACATACTTTCTATTGAAAGTAGGCTAATCCTGCTTTTCCTCGCTGCCTCACTTGGAGCCTGATACAGAGACACACTATCATGTCCCTGGTAATATGTGTTGGTGAAGTATCCCCTACTCAGCTCCTAACAGAACAACACAGGATGTCCTACTACTGCCTGTGTAACAGGGGCTTGATGTGACCAAATGAGAAAATTCTGAGGCATTTCAGCCATGGAAGAGACATTATGATTTTACAGAAGGATCAAAACCTCTTTGTTCCTCCCCACAGAGAAACTATTTTCAGTAGCAGACCTTCTAGAAAATTCTTTTTGAGAAAGAAATACTTAAGAGATTCTTACTGAGCATTCCATTTTGTGA
Organism: Tragulus kanchil; assembly: GCA_022376925.1. NCBI lineage: Eukaryota > Metazoa > Chordata > Mammalia > Artiodactyla > Tragulidae > Tragulus > Tragulus kanchil. Next base: position 236,757,784 of record JAIOJX010000026.1, read on the forward strand.
TGGACATTGTACAAGCAGCTCTAGAAGACACAAAGAGAAATAATACATGATCTTGCTTTCAAGATCATAATCTAAAACACACAATTTCACAAATATCCATAGAAAAATGGATAGAGGAGAAAAATTAAGCCAGTTTTTCACCAATGTCAATAGATTGTTTGAACTTTGCCCAAGAAAGGCTTTTCATCTTCTGATCCTGAAACTTCCTAGCAGGAATATTAAAATATAATTCCAAATTAAAATTAAATAAAATTATAAATAAATTAAAACAAGTTTGAGACTGCATTCTTCTCAAGGATATGTCCTTGGTAGAGAGTTAGGTTTTATAAAAGGCCATCAATTTTCTCCTCCACCTCACTGACTGTTCAAGCTCTCTTCTGGGCACTGATTCACTGACACTCACCAGCTGCTCTCCAAATACTTGTCATGGAGGATAACCCTGGCCTAATGTAGCAAAATCAAGCCAAACTTGTTCAGTTTGGCCCTCTAGATTCAACAGAAATAAAAATAAATGTCTGGGAGAATTTGAAATAGTTTTAGCTCATGTAAGATACAGAATCCACCTTTTCATTCTTTGAATGAAACAGAGATATCTCATGGAAGCCAAGCTGAGGCATGCAGTCAGGCCTCAGAGATGGATTCATATCTGTGTCTTATGTGTGTTTCCCTCTGCCTGCCTGATCCATGGATCCCTCTATCTACTGACCAACTTTTGCAACTTGAGTTTCTAAGTCTGGCTGAAGATGTCTAATCTTGACTTTGTGCAAGTTTATTTTATAGATTCAGCCTCCCTCTCCCTCTCTCTCTCTGGGAACCCTCCCCTATCCCAATTCCAGTTAACAAGGGAAAGAACTATGATCACTCAAGAGATAGCCTGATTCATGCTGAACTAATAATTCCTACAGAAAAAATAGGGTCTGGAGTAAATACTAGCTTTGTCCACCTTGTATCAGATTCCTACTCACGATTCACCCGAAAGGTTAGAACTATGTTTACAAAATTGCTGCTATGGGCTTACTCTCATAAGAAGTATGGGGAAGAGAATGGATATGGGTGAATGGGAATTGGGAAGGCAACATATTAGGATCCACAATAGATGTTCAGGGATTCCATTTCTACTGAAACTCTAAAATGTCATGTTTATCACTTTCTAACATCAGCAGTGACTGCCCTGAGAGATGAGTCAAGGGTGATGCTTTTAAAGTGGATCAAGAGAATCTTTACAAGAAACACCCTCAAGGCACTCACTGCGAGGATGCTGTTGAGGATCTTGTTTATTATTTCATGTAGATATGCAAAACACACATCTCTAGATCTTGGTACTGGGACAAATATATTTGTGTTTTATGGATCCCAGGGTACATATAACAAAGCTTGTTTTTCTCTTCCCATTTGCTTCTGGATATTCAGAAGTATTAAGTATATTTTTAGGTATCTTTTGTATTTTATCCCCAAACTTGGTTCATCTTATTTTAAAAAAAAAAAGAAAATGTTATTTTTGCCTGTTATTCCTCATTTACTAAGTTGTTTTCCTTGTGACTTTATGTGCATTTAAGCTACTACTTCCATCTTATTGAATTGGTTCTGACATAAAAAAAACATCATTTCGAAAAAATATTTTCATGTTCAAGTCTGTATCAGATAAAATAATTTTTAAATGGCAAAACTGTATGCTTTTTGTTAATATAAAAATGCAGAAAATTTCCAAGGACTTGCTCATCAAATCTCAAGTTACTTTTCTATTTTGGAAGTCCTAGTTAGAAATCTTTCTCTTCCTTCTATTTTTTTCATGCTCTGTTGTAATTACTGCTTCTTGGTCCCATAAGCCTTCTTCAAGTTTCCTTCCAAAAGTAAAGATAACATTTTTTTAAATTCTCACATGGTTAGAAATTTCAAAACATATACCCAAAAGGTACAAAATGAAGAGTAATGCTGTGTTTCTAGCAGCTTTTCATGTGTCAAGAAAAGAATATCTTCCTGTGTTTCACTCCTCAGGGAGACAGACACTAAAACGATTCACCCAAAAAGGTTAGAACTATTGTTTACAGATTCCTACTCACGATTCACCCGAAAGGTTAGAACTATGTTTACAAAATTGCTGCTATGGGCTTACTCTCATAAGAAGTATGGGGAAGAGAATGGATATGGGTGAATGGGAATTGGGAAGGCAACATATTAGGATCCACAATAGATGTTCAGGGATTCCATTTCTACTGAAACTCTAAAATGTCATGTTTATCACTTTCTAACATCAGCAGTGACTGCCCTGAGAGATGAGTCAAGGGTGATGCTTTTAAAGTGGATCAAGAGAATCTTTACAAGAAACACCCTCAAGGCACTCACTGCGAGGATGCTGTTGAGGATCTTGTTTATTATTTCATGTAGATATACAAAACACACATCTCTAGATCTTGGTACTGGGACAAATATATTTGTGTTTTATGGATCCCAGGGTACATATAACAAAGCTTGTTTTTCTCTTCCCATTTGCTTCTGGATATTCAGAAGTATTAAGTATATTTTTAGGTATCTTTTGTATTTTATCCCCAAACTTGGTTCATCTTATTTAAAAAAAAAAAAGAAAATGTTATTTTTGCCTGTTATTCCTCATTTACTAAGTTGTTTTCCTTGTGACTTTATGTGCATTTAAGCTACTACTTCCATCTTATTGAATTGGTTCTGACATAAAAAAAACATCATTTCGAAAAAATATTTTCATGTTCAAGTCTGTATCAGATAAAATAATTTTTAAATGGCAAAACTGTATGCTTTTTGTTAATATAAAAATGCAGAAAATTTCCAAGGACTTGCTCATCAAATCTCAAGTTACTTTTCTATTTTGGAAGTCCTAGTTAGAAATCTTTCTCTTCCTTCTATTTTTTTCATGCTCTGTTGTAATTACTGCTTCTTGGTCCCATAAGCCTTCTTCAAGTTTCCTTCCAAAAGTAAAGATAACATTTTTTTAAATTCTCACATGGTTAGAAATTTCAAAACATATACCCAAAAGGTACAAAATGAAGAGTAATGCTGTGTTTCTAGCAGCTTTTCATGTGTCAAGAAAAGAATATCTTCCTGTGTTTCACTCCTCAGGGAGACAGACATATACGTGACCCTCCTCTCAAGTACAGATTCTATACAAACTCAGAAATTCTTTTACTCCACCCCTGTATCAACTTGCTATTGAAACACAAGCCATTCAGGTAAGTTTTTCAGCACAGCCTGGGTAGTCAGATTAGAAAGTCATCTATCTAGAAGTACTGCTTTATCAGAAGCACTGCAGTTAACTTATGCTTCTCAGTTCTTCAAACAGCTCTTTCTGTCTTCAGTCCATCAAGGAGCTGAGGGTCCAGCCCTTTGGCATCTCTAATTGAGTCATGGCCTCACATCTGGGCAGTCTGGCTTGTCATGGTCAAGTACCTCTTAAATAGAAAACATCCTACCACAATTGGATAAAACATTCGCTTTCTCCCCCACATCCTAACGTCTGACCTGTTAGGACCCACCAAAAATGATAAAATAGTGATGTGTGCAGAGTTAAAATAATAGATAAGCATGTTCTTTTTGGACACTGTTCCAACTACACTCAAATTCTCTCTTTTCAGAAATTTGCTGTGATGATACTTCAGAATGCTAGTATAAGGGTACCAAGAGTTATCATTTATTGAAGTAAAAATGACTGACCTTTGACAGCAACTCACTGCTCACAATTAAAATATCAATCACCTATTTTTACTCCATTCTCTCTCTAAATATATGTTAAGCACCAAGCACTGGATTTGTAAAGGTTAACGGGACACACTTTGCTGGCCCGTGAGCAGCTTAGAGCCCAGTACAGGAGGCAGAAATGTAAAGAATTAAGTTATAATTTACTGTATATGAGGAAAAAAGCTGAAGTAATGACAAAATGCTCTTAGAGAGTATTAATAGGACAAAACCAATTTGGGGTAACACTTTAAAGAGATGCTGTCCTTTGAGCTGAATTTTAGGGGTTTGAAAATGAAAGAATGTCACTGCAGGGGCCTAAGGCACAATCTGGGTAAAGAGTCACATCAGGGCTTCTTAACCTCAGCACTACTGGTATTTGGTGTTGGAAATTTTGTGCTGTGGAAGGTTTCCCTGTGCATCCTACAGATGCTGGCCTCTATTCACTATACATTAGTAGCAACTTCCACTGACCAAGTTGTGATAAATGAAAAAATGTTTCCAAACATTCCTAAATATTCACTGGGATTGAAAGCAAAATTGCCCTGGTGGAGAACAACTGACCTTCAGAAATTAAAGCATCAAATATGGGCAGGGACTGATTGATGGTGACTGAGAGGGAGGTTGGGACTAGACCCCAGGGTCTTTGCTATTGTTCAATCGCTAAGTCATGTCTGACTCCTTTGAGATCCCTTGGACTATAGCCCACCAGACTCCTGTGCATAGCATTTCCCAGGCAAGAATACTGGAGTGGATTGTGATTTTCTTTTCTAGGGTATCTTCCCAACCTAGAGATCCAACCCACATCTCTTGCATTGACAGAGATTCTTTACCTCTGAGCTGCTAGGGAAGCTCAAAGGGCCTTAAACACCATGTCAATATTATGTTGAATGCTTTGGGACATGCAATAGATATTCCCACATTTTATGCACTTTAATTTGCAGTGTTTCTCCAAATAAACTTTTGCTTAACTTAGACTTTACAAGCCGTTGAATACCACATAACATCAGAGATATCAATCAATTTCCAAGTATGTCCCAGGAAATATTAATTCTATTTATAGCTTCAAGTACATATTTGACTGTACAATTTCTCTTCCAAATGCTGTCTGATCCTATTTTTAGAAATTTCTTAGGTTTCACCATTAGTACACTCCATTCTGTTGCCTCCAAGCAAGAATGGCAATCAACATTTTTAAAATGAATCACTGAATGGATACATGCACAGGTCTATGACATAATTAAGTGAGGGAAGGGGAGAAATAAAGGGAGGGGAAAAAAGGAATGGTAGTGGAGAAAGGAGAAATCTTTCATTATAGTATTAAAAATATGGTTCTTGTATAGTTAGGAAATTGGCTCTAAACGAAATAAAGCAATGAAAGATTTCAGTAGTTTCCATGCCCTTCTCCAGGGAATCTTCCTGACCCAGGGATCGAACCATCATCTCTTGTGTCTTCTGCACTCGCAGGCAGGTTTTTTACCACTAGCAACACCTATGGTTGAAAATGTTTTCCAAACCCATTCCTATACATTAGTAGCAACTTCCACTGACCAAGTTGTGATAAATGAAAAAATGTTTCCAAACATTCCTAAATATTCACTGGGATTGAAAGCAAAATTGCCCTGGTGGAGAACAACTGACCTTCAGAAATTAAAGCATCAAATATGGGCAGGGACTGATTGATGGTGACTGAGAGGGAGGTTGGGACTAGACCCCAGGGTCTTTGCTATTGTTCAATCGCTAAGTCATGTCTGACTCCTTTGAGATCCCTTGGACTATAGCCCACCAGACTCCTGTGCATAGCATTTCCCAGGCAAGAATACTGGAGTGGATTGTGATTTTCTTTTCTAGGGTATCTTCCCAACCTAGAGATCCAACCCACATCTCTTGCATTGACAGAGATTCTTTACCTCTGAGCTGCTAGGGAAGCTCAAAGGGCCTTAAACACCATGTCAATATTATGTTGAATGCTTTGGGACATGCAATAGATATTCCCACATTTTATGCACTTTAATTTGCAGTGTTTCTCCAAATAAACTTTTGCTTAACTTAGACTTTACAAGCCGTTGAATACCACATAACATCAGAGATATCAATCAATTTCCAAGTATGTCCCAGGAAATATTAATTCTATTTATAGCTTCAAGTACATATTTGACTGTACAATTTCTCTTCCAAATGCTGTCTGATCCTATTTTTAGAAATTTCTTAGGTTTCACCATTAGTACACTCCATTCTGTTGCCTCCAAGCAAGAATGGCAATCAACATTTTTAAAATGAATCACTGAATGGATACATGCACAGGTCTATGACATAATTAAGTGAGGGAAGGGGAGAAATTAAGGAAAAGAGGGGGAAAAAAAAGGAATGGTAGTGGAGAAAGGAGAAATCTTTCATTATAGTATTAAAAATATGGTTCTTGTATAGTTAGGAAATTGGCTCTAAACGAAATAAAGCAATGAAAGATTTCAGTAGTTTCCATGCCCTTCTCCAGGGAATCTTCCTGACCCAGGGATCGAACCATCATCTCTTGTGTCTTCTGCACTCGCAGGCAGGTTTTTTACCACTAGCAACACCTAGGAATTGGATATTGCACCTTAAATCCATAAAGATCTCACGTTCGAAGATGACTGATTAGCCCCAATTATTGAAGAAACATCCCTAGTCTTCAGCTGGAGGAAAGTAACACCAACACCTTGTACCCTAGGAGGAAAGCTCTTAGTTCTCACAGGAGCAAATTAGCGAAGTGGTAGAAGGGTAAAAACACATACCTCTTTTGGAAAAGATGTAAAAGACATTTTCCAAAGGGGACTATTAAAGTTATAACACTAGTTAGGCCATAAACATTCTGATATATTGCTGAAAAGTCAGTCTCACTGTTTTATAGTTAAACCCTATATTCAATTATCAAAAAGACTAACAACAAAAATTCAATGCTAAATGAGAACTTTTAACTATGATTTTCAGGCAAAGGGCAACTTGTGCACAAGTTTGAAAGACCTACAATAGTACACTCAGTATCACACTAAACATTATGTGCTTTTGAGGCCATCACTCAAGCCAGAGCTTTGAGAGTCTGACACTATGAAGTAGGTACCTGGTAAGGATTAAGGCATAGAAAATACAGTGCAAACTACTTTCTCACAATTTAAAGGCAGGATTGCCATGCACATCAGGGTGTAAGGGGAAAGCACTGCTGCCACATAGACACAGCTCAAGGGAGGCTTTCTTTTTTGAAAGTAGGGTCTGGAACAATTTGATGCCAAATGCCGAATGCCTCTCCTCACGTCAGGAGATTTTGCAAGAGGAAAGAGAGCCCAAGAAAAGACACTGATGGAATAATTTCTCAAAAAGTTACCTGATGGCTTTCAGTAACCCAGGGTGTCTCCCTGAAAGCAGCCTTTTGAATCCTTTAATTCTCATAAAAGGATGCTCTCACTTCCTGTTTTTTCAGAGAGGTACATAAGGAAATTATTGTTATGAACTGTATATAGTGCAATGTGTTACATTAAAGTTTCAAAGTGGTTTTGTGCACTTACAGTGTTTCTTGATTAACCTCTTTTCCCAGTTTCTGGTACCAAATAAAGCAATGAAAGATTTCAGTAGTTTCCATGCCCTTCTCCAGGGAATCTTCCTGACCCAGGGATCGAACCATCATCTCTTGTGTCTTCTGCACTCGCAGGCAGGTTTTTTACCACTAGCAACACCTAGGAATTGGATATTGCACCTTAAATCCATAAAGATCTCACGTTCGAAGATGACTGATTAGCCCCAATTATTGAAGAAACATCCCTAGTCTTCAGCTGGAGGAAAGTAACACCAACACCTTGTACCCTAGGAGGAAAGCTCTTAGTTCTCACAGGAGCAAATTAGCGAAGTGGTAGAAGGGTAAAAACACATACCTCTTTTGGAAAAGATGTAAAAGACATTTTCCAAAGGGGACTATTAAAGTTATAACACTAGTTAGGCCATAAACATTCTGATATATTGCTGAAAAGTCAGTCTCACTGTTTTATAGTTAAACCCTATATTCAATTATCAAAAAGACTAACAACAAAAATTCAATGCTAAATGAGAACTTTTAACTATGATTTTCAGGCAAAGGGCAACTTGTGCACAAGTTTGAAAGACCTACAATAGTACACTCAGTATCACACTAAACATTATGTGCTTTTGAGGCCATCACTCAAGCCAGAGCTTTGAGAGTCTGACACTATGAAGTAGGTACCTGGTAAGGATTAAGGCATAGAAAATACAGTGCAAACTACTTTCTCACAATTTAAAGGCAGGATTGCCATGCACATCAGGGTGTAAGGGGAAAGCACTGCTGCCACATAGACACAGCTCAAGGGAGGCTTTCTTTTTTGAAAGTAGGGTCTGGAACAATTTGATGCCAAATGCCGAATGCCTCTCCTCACGTCAGGAGATTTTGCAAGAGGAAAGAGAGCCCAAGAAAAGACACTGATGGAATAATTTCTCAAAAAGTTACCTGATGGCTTTCAGTAACCCAGGGTGTCTCCCTGAAAGCAGCCTTTTGAATCCTTTAATTCTCATAAAAGGATGCTCTCACTTCCTGTTTTTTCAGAGAGGTACATAAGGAAATTATTGTTATGAACTGTATATAGTGCAATGTGTTACATTAAAGTTTCAAAGTGGTTTTGTGCACTTACAGTGTTTCTTGATTAACCTCTTTTCCCAGTTTTTCTTTCTTATGGTAAAATATATTTACCATCTTAACCATTATTAAATGTTCAATTCAGATATTTAAACACAGTCATAGTGATATGAAACTATCATCACTATCCATCTCAAGAACTGTCTTGTGAAACTGAAACTCTACACCCATTATACAATAACTCCCTTATACCCATCTCTTCCCAAATCCTAGGAACCACAATTCTAATTTCTGTCTCTATGAATCTGAATAATCTAAGCACTTCCTATAAGTGAAATCATATAGTCTTTATCTTGTCATGACATTTTTTAACATTTAGCATCATGTCTTCAAGTTTATCATATTGTAATATATTTCATAATTTCCTTCCTTTTAAAAACTGAGTAATATTCCATTGTACAAATATACAACATCTTCCCCAGCATAATTTGTTGAAAATACTGTCCTTTCCCTCTTGAATAGCATGTGTACCTCTGTCACAAATTATATGACCAGATATGTAAGGATTTCTTTCTGGCTTTGCTATGCCTTTCAATTGATTATGGTAATCTTTATGCCAGTACATACTGTTTTGATTACTGCAGTTTTGTACTATGTTTTGAAACCAGAAACTGTGAGTTCTCCAGCTTGGTTCATTTTCAGCATTATTTTGGTTATTTGAGGTCCCTTGAGATTACATGAATTTTAAGATGAGTTTTCCTATTTCTGAAAAAATGTCATTGGGATTTTGATATAGATTGTATTGAAATTGTAAATCATTGAAGGTAGTAGTACTGTCACCTTTAAAATATTAAGTCTTTCCATCAAAATGGGATGTATTCCCACTTATCTATGTGTTTAATTTCTTTCAGCAATCTTTGGTAGTTTTCATTGTACAGGTCTTTCACTTTATTGGTTATGCTAATGCCTAAGTATTTTACTCTGTCTTAATGCTAATGTGTATAAAAGGAATTCTTTTGTAATTTCCATTTTTATATTGTCCTCTGTTGGTCTACAGAAGGGCAACTGATTTGTGCATTGGCATTATATATTATAACTTCTGTGAGTCCAAAGACAAACCAGTAATTCTTTAAATGCATTTGTATTTTAAATCATATAGAAAATAAAAAGGACAGTTATAAACCACTATTATAACAATACTACCTTTTATAATTATTCATGTATTTACCTTTATTTAAATCTGTATTTCCTCACATGGCTTTCACTTACCACCTAGTGTCCTTTCATTTCACCCCAGAAGGAGAGACTCCCTTGAGCAGTTCTTAAAGTGAAGTCTAGTGATAATGAAATCCATCAGTTTTTATTTATCTGGAAATGTCTTAATTTCTCCATATCTTTTAAAGAATGTTTTTTTCCAGATAGGGTTTTCTTGTTTATTTTTATTTCTTTAATCACTCTGAATATATTAGTCAACTGCTTTCTGGTCTTCAAAATCTCTAGGGAGAAATCTACTCATAATTTTATTGAGCATCCCTTGTATGTGACAAGTCACTTCTCTCCTGCTGCTTCCAAGATTCTCTCATTATTTTTGTCTTTCCTAAGTCTGATCATAATGTGTCCTGTATGAGCCCCTAAGTTCATCTTACTTAGAGTTCACTGAGCTTCTTGGATGCTTACATTCATATCTTTCATCAAATTTGGGAAGTCTTTGGGCATTGTTCCAGTCATTCTCCCTGTCTCTTCTTTTTTCTGGGACTCGCACAGTGTATGTGATTGGTTGATCTGATGGTGTTCCAAAGGTTCCTTGTTCAGTCACTAAGTCATATCTGATTCTTTGTAACCCCATGGACTGCAGCATGCTAGGTTTGTCTGTCTCCACTATCTCCCAGAGTTTGCTCAAATTCATGTCTATTGAGTCAGTGATGCTATCCAACCATCTTATCCTCTGTCATCCCTTTTCCTCTTGCCTTTAATTCTTCCCAGCATCAGAGTCTTTTCCAATGTGTTAACTCCTTGCATTAGGTGGCCAAAGTATTGGCGCTTTGGCTTTAGCATCAGTCCTTCCCATGAATGTTTAGGCTTGATTTCCTTTTAGGACTAACTGGTTTGATCTCCCTGGTATCCAAGGGACTCTCAAGAGTCTTCTCCAGTATCACAGTTCAAACACATCAATTCATCAGTGTTCTTTTGTAATTTCCATTTATATTGTCCTCTGTTGGTCTACAGAAGGGCAACTGATTTGTGCATTGGCATTATATATTATAACTTCTGTGAGTCCAAAGACAAACCAGTAATTCTTTAAATGCATTTGTATTTTAAATCATATAGAAAATAAAAAGGACAGTTATAAACCACTATTATAACAATACTACCTTTTATAATTATTCATGTATTTACCTTTATTTAAATCTGTATTTCCTCACATGGCTTTCACTTACCACCTAGTGTCCTTTCATTTCACCCCAGAAGGAGAGACTCCCTTGAGCAGTTCTTAAAGTGAAGTCTAGTGATAATGAAATCCATCAGTTTTTATTTATCTGGAAATGTCTTAATTTCTCCATATCTTTTAAAGAATGTTTTTTTCCAGATAGGGTTTTCTTGTTTATTTTTATTTCTTTAATCACTCTGAATATATTAGTCAACTGCTTTCTGGTCTTCAAAATCTCTAGGGAGAAATCTACTCATAATTTTATTGAGCATCCCTTGTATGTGACAAGTCACTTCTCTCCTGCTGCTTCCAAGATTCTCTCATTATTTTTGTCTTTCCTAAGTCTGATCATAATGTGTCCTGTATGAGCCCCTAAGTTCATCTTACTTAGAGTTCACTGAGCTTCTTGGATGCTTACATTCATATCTTTCATCAAATTTGGGAAGTCTTTGGGCATTGTTCCAGTCATTCTCCCTGTCTCTTCTTTTTTCTGGGACTCGCACAGTGTATGTGATTGGTTGATCTGATGGTGTTCCAAAGGTTCCTTGTTCAGTCACTAAGTCATATCTGATTCTTTGTAACCCCATGGACTGCAGCATGCTAGGTTTGTCTGTCTCCACTATCTCCCAGAGTTTGCTCAAATTCATGTCTATTGAGTCAGTGATGCTATCCAACCATCTTATCCTCTGTCATCCCCTTTTCCTCTTGCCTTTAATTCTTCCCAGCATCAGAGTCTTTTCCAATGTGTTAACTCCTTGCATTAGGTGGCCAAAGTATTGGCGCTTTGGCTTTAGCATCAGTCCTTCCCATGAATGTTTAGGCTTGATTTCCTTTTAGGACTAACTGGTTTGATCTCCCTGGTATCCAAGGGACTCTCAAGAGTCTTCTCCAGTATCACAGTTCAAACACATCAATTCATCAGTGTTCAGTCTTCTTTATGGTCCAGCTCTCACATCTGTACATGACTACTGGAAAAACTACAGCTTTGTCTACCTGGACCTTTGTCAGCAAAGTGAGATGTCTCTGCTTTTTAATGCGGTCTAGGTTTGTCATAGTTTTCCTCCCAAGGAGCAAGTATCTTTTAATTTCATGGCTGCAGTCACCATTTGCAGTGATTTTGGAGCTCAAGAAAATAAAATCTGCCAATTCTTCCACTTTTTCTCCTTCTATTTATCATGAAGTGATGGGACTGGATGCCACGATCTTAGTTTCTTCAATGTTGTGTTTCAAACCAGCTTTTTCACTCTCCTCTTTCACTCTCATCAAGAGACTCTTTAGTTTCCCTACACTTAACTGCCATTAGGGTAGTATCATCTGCCTATCTAAGGTTGTTGACATTTTTCTCAGCATTCCTAATTATATCTTAGACCCCTTAGAGTTTCTTTAATTTCTGTTCCTCAGATTCAATCATTTTTATTTTCCTATCTTCAAGTTTGCCAATTTTTTTTCTTCTGCCTACTCAAATTTGATTTTGAATCCTTCTGGTGATTTTTCTTCATTTCAGTTATTGTAATTACAGCTCTGGAATTTTTAAAGATTTTTTTTTTTTACTGATGTTTCTATTTTATTCATACATTGCTCTCTTCGCTTTCTTCGTATCTTCCTTTATTTCTTTGAGTGTCTTTAAAACAGTTATTTTAAAATCTTTGTAGATCTGCAATTAGGTATTTTCATGGATAGTTTTGATTTTTTTCCTTGGAGTATATTGTACTTTCTTGTTTCTGTGTACACCTTGTGATATATTTTGTTTATGAAAACTAGACCTCAGAATTTAAAAATGTGGTGAGTCTGAAAACCCGATTCACTCTTTTCCCCAGAATTTGCTGTTTTTGGTCAGTGTTTTTATTGTCTGGGGTGTTTTGATTGCTAAAGTTTGTCTCTGTGTCAAAGAAAAGTCTAAATTTTCTTAGGTCTTTTGCAAGCCTGGAACTTTCCCTAGATATATACAGTCACTTACTAAAAATGATACGGTTGACTTTGAATGTCTGAATGTTTGGCTCCCAAATGGAGAGAAAAGAGGAAAATAAGCAAAGGGGGCCATCCCTTAAAGTCCCCCAGAAGTCACTTCACCCAGTTGGAGAAGGGCTTACAACGATGCAAGGAGGCACAAAAACAATGGCTGCTTGACTCTCTGTCTGCATCTCTGTGGTCAAAGCACATGAAATCATGTGATCCATTGGTCCAGATTTGGCCTCCTGCTTTTTAGCAAAAATCCTTAGCCCCTTAGAAAGTAAAGTCTGAATGAATTTAAATCAGGTGTGTATAACAAGTTGAATGTAGGTATTATCAAATAATTGATTTATTTCACCTTATGTTTCTGGATTATCAAAGTAATACCTGACCATCATGGAAAATTTGACAACAAAAAACTATAAGAGTCAGAGAAAAATCTCTCCAATTCTACCACTCAACATTCTGATACAGGAAAATAAGTCATCTTTGATCATAGTACTAACATTGAAATATAGTTCTTTTAATCCTTATTCTATCACTTGCTTTCTTTCGCATTAAGAGTCATTTTTATTTTCCTATCTTCAAGTTTGCCAATTTTTTTTCTTCTGCCTACTCAAATTTGATTTTGAATCCTTCTGGTGATTTTTCTTCATTTCAGTTATTGTAATTACAGCTCTGGAATTTTTAAAGATTTTTTTTTTTACTGATGTTTCTATTTTATTCATACATTGCTCTCTTCGCTTTCTTCGTATCTTCCTTTATTTCTTTGAGTGTCTTTAAAACAGTTATTTTAAAATCTTTGTAGATCTGCAATTAGGTATTTTCATGGATAGTTTTGATTTTTTCCTTGGAGTATATTGTACTTTCTTGTTTCTGTGTACACCTTGTGATATATTTTGTTTATGAAAACTAGACCTCAGAATTTAAAAATGTGGTGAGTCTGAAAACCCGATTCACTCTTTTCCCCAGAATTTGCTGTTTTTGGTCAGTGTTTTTATTGTCTGGGGTGTTTTGATTGCTAAAGTTTGTCTCTGTGTCAAAGAAAAGTCTAAATTTTCTTAGGTCTTTTGCAAGCCTGGAACTTTCCCTAGATATATACAGTCACTTACTAAAAATGATACGGTTGACTTTGAATGTCTGAATGTTTGGCTCCCAAATGGAGAGAAAAGAGGAAAATAAGCAAAGGGTGCCATCCCTTAAAGTCCCCCAGAAGTCACTTCACCCAGTTGGAGAAGGGCTTACAACGATGCAAGGAGGCACAAAAACAATGGCTGCTTGACTCTCTGTCTGCATCTCTGTGGTCAAAGCACATGAAATCATGTGATCCATTGGTCCAGATTTGGCCTCCTGCTTTTTAGCAAAAATCCTTAGCCCCTTAGAAAGTAAAGTCTGAATGAATTTAAATCAGGTGTGTATAACAAGTTGAATGTAGGTATTATCAAATAATTGATTTATTTCACCTTATGTTTCTGGATTATCAAAGTAATACCTGACCATCATGGAAAATTTGACAACAAAAAACTATAAGAGTCAGAGAAAAATCTCTCCAATTCTACCACTCAACATTCTGATACAGGAAAATAAGTCATCTTTGATCATAGTACTAACATTGAAATATAGTTCTTTTAATCCTTATTCTATCACTTGCTTTCTTTTGCATTATTGAGATGTTGCTTTCCTTTACTCTGCCTTAAGATTTGATACTGTATGATAACTTTACCTTCTTTTAAATTGTTTTGAAAAGTCCTTTCTAATGTGAAGATAGCACTCCTTAAATGAATATGCAAGATTGAAAATGAATCAAAAAGAATCTAACTTTTTAAAATATTTAATAGTAATGAAATAACAAGCATTTTTTAAAAAGTTATAACTTGAATCTAACTGTATTAATATGCAAAAATTCTGTAAGAGTCTCAAATGAATAATATGTAAATGACCCATTTGTGATTAAAGAACATATATGCATATTTAATGCACATGTTCTTATAAAGTCAAAGAAAAGAAAGGATCTACCAAAAATGCCAAAAGCATTTGCCTCATGAATTGAAGACAAAACTCAACAATAAAAATGTATTGTTATACTCACCTGAAAAAAAATTAATTGTATTAAGACAGAAGTAAATGCTCATGGTAGAAATTTAATATTAAAGTTTATGAAAATAGCTCATTCCCACCACTGAAAGAACCATTACTGTTTTTATTTTGCTTAGGTAGCTCAGTCACTAAGTCATGTCAGACTCTTTGTAACCCTAAGGACTGTAGTCTTCCAGGATTTTCTGTCCATGGAACTTTCCAGGCAAGAATACTCATGTGGGTTGCCATTTCTTCCTCCAAGGGATGTTCCTCACACAGGAATTGAACCTGCATCTCCTGTGTCTCCTGCACTGGTAGGCAGTCTTTGCCATTGAGCTAATTGAGAAGTCCAAATATTATATACATATATATATAATCTTCTAAATATAAGGTTTTATACATATATTTTATACTTTATTGTTTTTCCCTATAAATAACAATATACCACCATATACTTATACCAAAAACTTTGCATTTGTATACAATCATTCCCTTTTATAAAGTAATCTGTCTACCCACATTTTTCTTAAAATGGTTTACTATTACTTAGTTCATATATGATAACTTTACTTTCTTTTAAATTTTTTTGAAAAGTCCTTTCTAATGTGAAGATAGCACTCCTTAAATGAATATGCAAGATTGAAAATGAATCAAAAAGAATCTAACTTTTTAAAATATTTAATAGTAATGAAATAACAAGCATTTTTTAAAAAGTTATAACTTGAATCTAACTGTATTAATATGCAAAAATTCTGTAAGAGTCTCAAATGAATAATATGTAAATGACCCATTTGTGATTAAAGAACATATATGCATATTTAATGCACATGTTCTTATAAAGTCAAAGAAAAGAAAGGATCTACCAAAAATGCCAAAAGCATTTGCCTCATGAATTGAAGACAAAACTCAACAATAAAAATGTATTGTTATACTCACCTGAAAAAAAATTAATTGTATTAAGACAGAAGTAAATGCTCATGGTAGAAATTTAATATTAAAGTTTATGAAAATAGCTCATTCCCACCACTGAAAGAACCATTACTGTTTTTATTTTGCTTAGGTAGCTCAGTCACTAAGTCATGTCAGACTCTTTGTAACCCTAAGGACTGTAGTCTTCCAGGATTTTCTGTCCATGGAACTTTCCAGGCAAGAATACTCATGTGGGTTGCCATTTCTTCCTCCAAGGGATGTTCCTCACACAGGAATTGAACCTGCATCTCCTGTGTCTCCTGCACTGGTAGGCAGTCTTTGCCATTGAGCTAATTGAGAAGTCCAAATATTATATACATATATATATAATCTTCTAAATATAAGGTTTTATACATATATTTTATACTTTATTGTTTTTCCCTATAAATAACAATATACCACCATATACTTATACCAAAAACTTTGCATTTGTATACAATCATTCCCTTTTATGAAAGTAATCTGTCTACCCACATTTTTCTTAAAATGGTTTACTATTACTTAGTTCATATAGGATAACTTCTTTTTACCTTTTTTTTTCCTCTGGGGATATGGTTAAATTTCACTGAGTCAGAAAAGTGTAGTTAGATTTTTTTTGTCTTCTGACATATATAGTCCAAATAAAAACTCTTACTCAAAGTGTCTGGAATAGCTAATTTCCAAGGACTCCATTTTTAAGGTATCATGTCTCATACTTTGCATATGCTATTTGTGTCTCCCTTTATATCATAAAATAATCTTAATATAGGAAAATAATTTATTTCAGGCTTCAGATTCATATAATGTTAGATAACTGATATACTGAAAATATTTTAGGATGATAAACAGAGGGTTTAAAAGATAGCTCTTCTGAATAAGGAATGAGAAATACAGATGGAGATTAAAAGTATAAAAATATGCCCATTGTCATATATTGTGAGTTTTGCACTTTTGAGCAGATACTACAAGCATCAGAAAATCTCTAAAGTTTTTTTCAAACATTCTGTCATTTTTTGACCAATATGTTTGTCTTTCAGTGTTTTTAAAACACACACTCCAGGATATGCTTGTCTGGTTATATTAGAGATGATCAGATATTGAGATATCTATCTATGTATAGGCATAATGTTTCATTCATCAGAAATGACAGGAAATAAAGTTTGTGAAGTAAATCATTAAAGCAACATTTCACATCAGTACTTTTAATCCCTTTATGTGCAAATATGATTTTCAGTTTTGTTACAAATTTTCTATTGAAATTTCTCCATTGTGTATTACCACACATTGATAAAAGAACTTAATCTCACTAGCAAAAATTATAGCACTGTGGCAAATGATGGAGCATAGTTCTTAGGGTTTGCATAGTTATCTGCCTCTTTAATATCTGATCTCACATTAATGTGATAAAATATTAATTAAATAATATGTATGCCACATTTCTTTAGAAGAACTCATCTGATTTTCCCCCATTTGTTTTGTCTAGCTCTTCCGTTGATTCCTGTCAGTTTTCCCTGATGTATTTTGCTGGTAAATCTGCTATGTTTAGTTTATGTAAAATAATCTGGGTAATGACGCTAAAGTCCTCTGAGTCAAAATATCTGTACTTAGTGATATTTATTTGCTGCTCAGGTATCAATTTCATTTATCCTTTGCTTTATTCTATATTCTAAATTTTGATGTAACTGGCCAAAAGGAGACTTTAAAGTGTTTTTGAACTTCCTCTAAAAATAAATGTGTCTCCAACATTCCCAATTATGAATCATTTTATGATGGTTTTCCAAAATCAAAGCTATATTATAGACACTGTTATAAGGAATTTCACCACATACTATGATCAATGTATGAGAGAAAGGAGACTATTATGAGATCCCTTGGCATCTTACCAACCAAGAACATACTACAGCATGTTTCCCCCCGTGTCCCACACATGGAATTTTTTTTCTTTCTAATCATTCCCTTGCATATTTATGCATTATTATATATTATTTTTCCATCTTTAAAATAATGTTTTAATCCAACTTTCCCTATCGCTACTCTTTCTTTTCTTAGTCTCTCTTCAATGCAAAATACATCAAAATTGTCTGTATTTAATGTTTCCCATTTTGTCCTATTCTTCCTTCCTTTGGTCTGGCTTTTGGCCTCTACCTCTCTGCTAAAACTATTCCTTGTAAAGCAGTACAGTGATTTCCATGTTGCTAATTCATATGGTCAATCTCTTTCTTCATCCTATGCAGCATCACATTAGCATTTGACACATTTATCCTTTCCTTCCTTCTGTATACACTCTCTGAACTTGGATATAAAAACATTTCCCTCATTGTTCCTTGTCAGTCTGTGTGATTGTTCTATTACCATAAATCTCTTACTTTGGCCTTGCTGCAGGATTCATATTATCATCTGCACTCATTCAACTATGAGTAGAACAGAATGCTATTTATCAGCTATGCCACTTATTGTATGTTAGTTGCTCAGTCAGGTCCAACACTTTGCAACCCTATGTAGCCCGCCAGGCTCCTCTGTCCATGGAATTCTCCAGGCAAGAATAATGAAGTGGGTTGTCTTTTTCTTCTCCAATGTCATTTATTAGCTATGCCATTTATTCTCCTGGTGTTAGATCCTATTTCTATTAGGATGACTCCCCAGTTCATCTATATAGTCTGGATTTGTCTCCAAATTCCAGGATCACATATCCAACTGTCTACTCAATGCATCCTTTTAAAAGTCTAATTGACATCTCAAACCTGATCTATTCAAAACTAAACTTATACTTGTCCTCAAAACTTGCTTCCTCCAGCCCTCCCTATGTGAGTTGATGGCAATGCCAGTCATCAAATTCCAAAATCAAAGCTATATTATAGACACTGTTATAAGGAATTTCACCACATACTATGATCAATGTATGAGAGAAAGGAGACTATTATGAGATCCCTTGGCATCTTACCAACCAAGAACATACTACAGCATGTTTCCCCCCGTGTCCCACACATGGAATTTTTTTTCTTTCTAATCATTCCCTTGCATATTTATGCATTATTATATATTATTTTTCCATCTTTAAAATAATGTTTTAATCCAACTTTCCCTATCGCTACTCTTTCTTTTCTTAGTCTCTCTTCAATGCAAAATACATCAAAATTGTCTGTATTTAATGTTTCCCATTTTGTCCTATTCTTCCTTCCTTTGGTCTGGCTTTTGGCCTCTACCTCTCTGCTAAAACTATTCCTTGTAAAGCAGTACAGTGATTTCCATGTTGCTAATTCATATGGTCAATCTCTTTCTTCATCCTATGCAGCATCACATTAGCATTTGACACATTTATCCTTTCCTTCCTTCTGTATACACTCTCTGAACTTGGATATAAAAACATTTCCCTCATTGTTCCTTGTCAGTCTGTGTGATTGTTCTATTACCATAAATCTCTTACTTTGGCCTTGCTGCAGGATTCATATTATCATCTGCACTCATTCAACTATGAGTAGAACAGAATGCTATTTATCAGCTATGCCACTTATTGTATGTTAGTTGCTCAGTCAGGTCCAACACTTTGCAACCCTATGTAGCCCGCCAGGCTCCTCTGTCCATGGAATTCTCCAGGCAAGAATAATGAAGTGGGTTGTCTTTTTCTTCTCCAATGTCATTTATTAGCTATGCCATTTATTCTCCTGGTGTTAGATCCTATTTCTATTAGGATGACTCCCCAGTTCATCTATATAGTCTGGATTTGTCTCCAAATTCCAGGATCACATATCCAACTGTCTACTCAATGCATCCTTTTAAAAGTCTAATTGACATCTCAAACCTGATCTATTCAAAACTAAACTTATACTTGTCCTCAAAACTTGCTTCCTCCAGCCCTCCCTATGTGAGTTGATGGCAATGCCAGTCATCAAATTCCAAACGTCAGAAGCCTTAGAGCCATCATAGATTCCCACACTCCACAGCCAATCTGTCGTGAAGCTATCTTTGTTTTTGTTTTTATTCTTTTGAAATACACAGAAAGCAAGTAAGTAAGGGAAGAAAGAAATTTTAAGTTTAAAACTAATTTTTAAAAATGGTAATGGTATAAAGCTGGTTAAAAAGAGAAAGAAAATACAAATTACCAACAGCAACAATGGATTTGTACATATTCTGCTGATGCTAAAATAAGAAAGATATTAAGCATGATTCTATGCCAAAATATTACAGTTTAAAAAAATGTACTGAGTCTCTCAAAAAATACATTTTACTAAAACTAACAAGAAAAAAAATTACAAAAAAACCCCTATCAAAACCCTTTCCACAAAGAAATTTTCAAACACAGTTGGCTCTACCAGTGAATGTTTCTAAACAGTGAAGTTAGAAAACCAATTTCATGTATATTCTTACAATAAAAAGGAAAGAAAGAGTATCTACCAACTCTGTTTTCTGTCTGAGGCTAGCATTTTGAAGACCAAGTCTCAGATATCACAAAAAGGGAAGGAAGCTGATCTCTCTGATAATCATTGCAAAAAATAGTAAACTAAATATAGTGGTATCACTGCTTTCCTTCCATTATATAATAATGTTCACAATTTAAGAGCAGTAAAAAATTTCAATTTTGGTCTGCTATTGGTCAAGAAAATACCTAGCTATAAAGATTGGAAAGGAAGAGATGAATATACCATTCTTCACAGAAGACATGATCATGTTTATGAACAAACTAGTAGAAATAACTTTAAAAAGCTACCTGACCAAACTGTTACTATAGGAAGTGTTTCTATATACCAATAAAATTAACATATTTTTTAAAGATTCTATGCAAGACAGTCTCAGAAATATCAGATAACTATAGAGAATTTTAATGAAGAGTGTGCAAGATCTATAAACTGAAACTTACAAAATTAAGAGAAATTAAGGATCTAAATAAATTCAGACAATACTGTAAAAATACCCTTCAGATTAATGCAATCTAAGCCAAAATGCAAGTTTTCTATGGAAATTCCATAAGCTTCTTATAAAACTTACAGAGAAATGCAAAGGGAAAACTACCAGAAAAAATATCAAGTATTATTATAATACTTTACTATTTTTTAAGAATAAAAAAACTGAATGGCAAACTACCAGAAAAGTATCAAGCATTACTATAATAATATAAAACTTAAGACAGTAAGGTACTTGTCTTAATATAAACAAATGGACCAATGAACCAGAGAACCCAGAATGCAACCCATTTATAGTATCTGACTCATGACAAAGGTGTCAAAGAATAATATTCTCAATAAATGATATTGGATCAGTTAGATCAATTTGAAAATTAATCTTGATCTTTAGTCCACTCCATAAGCACAAATAAATTCTAAGTAAAACATCAAGCAAATGTGACTGCTAAAATAACAAATGTGTTAGAAGACAACATGGTATAATATTTTTGTGCCCTTGAGGTAGGCAAATATTCTTAAGGAGAGCAGAAACAGGCACTAACTATAATTAAACATCTTAAAAACTAAGAACTTCTCCTTTACAATGTCTGAAACATGGAACCAATTTAAGTGTCTGTCACCAGATGAACCAATGAAGAAAATGTAGTATATACATACAATGGAATATTACTCAGGCCTAAAAAGAAGGAAATCCTGCCATCTGTGATAACGTAAGTCCAGAGGGCATTATGCTAAGTGAAATAAGTCAGACAAAGACAAACACCACATGATTTCTAAACCTCAGAATGGATTGTTGGTTGCCAAAGGCAGAGACTGGAGCCAGGGGCAGGGGAAGGGATGTAGGTTAACAAAGGGTATACATTTTTACTTATAAGGCACATAAGTTCTAGAGACCTAATGTACAGCATGGTGACTACAGTTAACAGTACTGCATTATATACTTAAAAGCTGCTAAGAAAGTTGATCTTTAAAGATCTCAACACACACACAGGTTACTGAAGTGATGGATGTATTAATTAAACTTACTGTGGTAATCATTTTATAATATATATGGATACCCAATCTTATTATATACCTCAACTTACAAAGTGTTATACATCAATTTTAACTCAATGAGGTTGGCAGGGAGAAAATCTAGCACAAATTCTGATACTCAGCAAGTATGTAATAAAAAATATTAAGAACTTTTCTTAAAATTACAGATTTGAACAGTGAAAAGGCAAGCCACAGAATAGATATTTGCTAAATATATGTAGTGATTCTGCATTAGTTTTCTGTTGCTACCATAATACTTCACCAGAAAACTAACAATTTAAACAACTAACTATTTTACAATTCTCTATATCATCATTTGGACATATCTCTCACTGGGCTACCTTCATGGCTCATATGGTAAACAATCTGCCTGCAATGCAGGAGACCCAGGTTTAGTCCCTAGATTGGGAAGATACCCTGGAGAAAGAAATGGCAAGCCACTCCAGTATTCTTGCCTGGAAAATCCAGAGAAGCCTGGTGAACAGCCGTCCATGGGGTCACAAATAGTTGAACACGACTGAGTAAATAACACTTTCATTCACTGACCTAAAATCAAGGTATCAGGAAGGCTGTTTTTCTTTTTAGAATTTTCAAGAGAGGATCTATTTTCTTGCTCATTTGTGTTGTGGCTCTAGGATTAAGGTCCCTGATTTCTGGCTGGCTGTCAGCTAGAAGTCATGCCCAGTTTCTTAAAGCCAACACATTCCTTGACTCATGGCCTCCTTCTTCCAACTTCAAAGTTAGCATTGGTGGGTCAGGTCCTCCTCATGTCATGTCTCACTGACCCTTTCTTCCACCTTTCTCTTGCACTTTGAAGAACTCATGATTAGATTGCCTTCACCTGCTCATCCAAGTTACTCTATCACAAACTCCTTAACCTTAACAACATCTGCAAAGTCCTTTTTACCATGAGAGGTTACATATTCATAGGCACCAGGGATTTGAATGCGGACCTTTCTGAAGACCATTAACCTGCCTACTACAGATGCATATATAGAATACAAAAATAACTTTTACAAACCATATGGGGAAAAAGACAAACCAGTAGGAAAGCTAGACAAAGAGCTCTGAACGGTTACTTTACAAAAGAAGGTATCTCAATGACTATTAAATTTATGAAACAACTTCAAATTTCTCATCAACAAAGAAAAGACAATCACAATGGAATTCTCCCCTCTAATATGCTCCAGAGTGATTATAATGTGAAATAAAGACAGTTATAGCATTGTTGAGGATATGGAATAATTAGAATTTAATTCTTAATAACAGACATGTAAATCCACTTTGGCAGTATCCACTAAATTTGAACAAAAGCACATTCTGTGACCCAGCAATTCCACTATCTAGTGTATGTGAAATTTAAAAATGTCACTGTGCATTCATCTGAAGAAGTACAAAACTGTTCATAAAAAGCACTATCCGTAATAGTCAAATGTGGCAACAAATCAAATGGAGATTTGATGTTTATCAAGTGGAGAATAGATAAACAAACTGTAGCATAGCATCACAGAAGAGTAGCCAGTAATAAGAATGTTGGAACCACAGGTACAATTCACAAATGTAATATTAAACAAAGTATACCAGATATTGAGAGTAAATAAATTGTGATTTTTTTTTTTGCCATAAAGTTAATCTTTGGTATTGAAGTTAGGGTAGAGATTTTTCTTGGTAGGAAGTAGTGATTGAGAGAGAACAGACAGGAAGGACTATGGGCATTAACAGTAAAAAGTTTCCTGATCTCAAAGCTGATTAAACTAATGGGACTATTTTGTGAAAATTCTGAAATTTGCAGTCTTATGATTTGTGCATTTTCTGTACTTGTTATACATCAACAAACTTAGCACTTTGTTGCCTAAAATTTTGCAATAGCCCCGTATTTCTTTACAGTAAAATCCAAAGTCCTATAATGGATTAGTGCCCTACATACCCTAACGCTCCATTAAATTTGTTTTAAAAAAATTTTATTTAGGTATAGGCGATTTTACAATGTATCAGTTTCAAGTGTACAGTATAGTGATTCAGCATTTTTATAGAATACCATAGTCATTTAAAGTTATACCATAGTCTATTAAAAGTTATTATAAAATATTGGCAATATTTCTTGTGCTACACAATACGTCTTTGTAGTTTAATTTATACATAGGATAAATTGGTGCAAGATCCACTGGCTAAGGAGTCTAATGTGGGCTCCGACCCCTTATTCCTCAGTAGGAACCTTTGCATTTGTAATTATTCTCCTATTTGTGGATCACTCACCATCCGGGTATGGTTCTTTACTATACTTTGACTCCACCCCTCTTACCTGTCTCACTCTTGTGGAAGGTCATTTCTGGTATCTTCCAGTCTTTCCAAGATGTGCTCCATAAGTAGCCATAATTTAGGGGTGCTGGTGAGAGGAAGTGAGCTCAGGGTCTTCCTACTTCATGGTCTTGCAGCCTGGCTTCCTTCAATATACTTTTCTGGTCTATTACTTTTCTGGTCTATTTACTTTTCTGGTCTATTACTATTTCTTTGCTCACTCTGCTCCAGCTATGGTGGCCTTCTTGCTGCTTTGATGTCACTTTCTCTCCCACCTGAGAGCCTTAGTGATATCATTTCTGTTTTCATGGAAGGCCCTTCCCAAATATGTATCTCCCTATCTTGCTGCAGTCTTTCAAATCTTTGCTTAAATCTCATTCCCTCCAGAAGGCCTACCCTGACCACTTCCACCCTCAATACAAGCATAAACCCTGGCTATTCTGATGTTCCTTGAATTGTTGTGTTTTGTAGTCTGGTCTTCTAATACACTATATATTTTACTTATGAAGTCTTTTGTTTACTGTCTCTCTACTCACTTTAAGCTATCTTTTACACAAAAACAGAGATCTTGTATACCAAGGACCTTGTACTTAATTTAAGTTGGATGAATTAAATAAATGAATTAATCAGAAAGCTCTGTCTGAGGGCTTCCTAGGTTAATCATTGGTGAAGAGATCACCTGTCAATGCAGGAGATACAGGTTCGATCGCTGATCTGGAAAGACCCCACATGCTGTGAAGCAACTAAGTCCCCATGAGCCACAGCTATTGACTCTGTGCTCTAGAGTCTCAGAGCTGCAACTATTGAGCCCATGTGCTGCAACTATTGAGCCCATGTGCTGCAACTATTGAGCCCATATGCTGCAACTATTGAATCCTGTGTGTCCTAGAGCCTGAGTTCCATAACAAGAGAAGTCACCACAACAAGAAGCCTGCTCACCTCAACTAGAGAATAGCTCACACTCTCCCCAACTAGAGAAGAGCCTGTGGCAGCAGTGAAAACCCAGAATGGCCAAAAAGAAAAAAATAAATTAAAAAAAAAAAAAGCTCAGTCTGAGATGTATTTCTCTGTTTAGTGCTTAGTGCCCTCTCAGAGACAAACAAGAGGTTTTACCTATAAATATTGTCCATAGCTACCTGTCTACTCAATGAAACAGACTGAAATTCCTAACTATGTCAATTCTACCATTTAGTAAGGAACAGTTGGCCCAGCATGTAGGTGTGTGCTTCTAAGCAAAAAATAATCTAGTCTCTCATTATACAAAATGGTTAACACAGAAGGTCTGATAGCTCTCTACAGAAGGACCTGCCTTCAAGGTTGGCCCTTGGATAATATCTGGGAACTTGAATTTCAGGAGTATTGTCACTGTCCCCTAGCTGATAATGGTGGTTTACGTGTCTAGACTGTGCAAACAATGTGGGTTTTGCTAAATTCTTTTCTAGGAGTTGGTACCTACAAAAAATCTCTCCAAATCCTAGGTGTCGGCTCTCCAAGGAGCTTTCCTAATATATGGCATTCTACAAGTGCTGACACAATCCAATATTGGAGAAATTATGCAGGTCTGGTGTGACATGATGGAAAGAGGAGTCTTCAAACTTGTGCTTAGTTTCCTCCACACTTGGTCCTATGTTCCTTCTCTTTTGACTAATTTTTCCTTTTAATCCATTTTTTTAAAATAAATCTAAGCCATATGGATGACTATATGCTGAGTCCTCTGCATTTTCCTAGCATATCACCAAACCTGATGTGGATCATAGAGTCCTTGACACACCCATCATACACAAATAAAGTAGTAGAAAATTTATAGGACACTCTGCTTTCTTTACACAGTAGCTCAGAAAATAAATGGAAAGGAATGCTGATACTATGATCCATGGACTTATTCATTAAAGAGATGGTACAGTAACTAGAGCAGAATTTACCTATTGAGGATATAAAGAATGTATACTCACTGTGAAGGTCTAATACCTTTAAAAATAAAAGGAATCATTTTCATGCAGCCAAATTGATAATATCTGAGCTTCTTCTGATCATCTGTCCTCAGAGACCAGGAATATGCCATGTGAAGTGAAGTGAAATGTCTGAAAGAATTTGAGGCAGTGCAGAGTACCACTGTCCAGACCACAGAAGACAGCAGCTGTCCAGGAAGGGCTGACTATAACCAAGCAGAAACTACAGGCAAAGGCTTTCAATGTTTAGTATAGCAACAACTAAATGTTTTTAAATGGCCAAAGAGTGTACCCTATGTGATCTACCAGAATCCTATCTGAAATATAAAAATTTGTAAGTCTATGTATTTAGTTTATTTCTTAAGCTTCTGAGAAAAAAAAATTATAAACCAAATTGCAATATAAATATACTACAAAGACCTAGAATCATTAGACAAAATAATCCTAGTTCTTGAATTAGTTCATGAACAATAGCAAAAGACATTAAGGATGGTAAGACTGGAGTCATTTTAATAAATTAATAGGGCCAAAGTGTTTATTATTTCATCCTCTAGAATGTAAACCTTTATTTTTCACTCAGATACCAAAATGATAATGTCTTTTTCTTTCTCAGCCTAAGACACATACATACAAATATACAAGTGGCCACGTCTTCCACAGAAGAGCTGATCTGTTCTCATTAATCCAACTCACCTTATCCACAGGATGAACAGTTCCAAAATTACCCCCTGGCTCAAGATCTGGTCTCACTAGGACTGTGAAAACGCACATAGCCAGTCTGAGGTCCTCAGGCACTCACACTATAGATTTAAGACAATCACTTCACCCCTTTGTCTTACTATTTGCCTTTTCTCTGTTATTGATTTTTTCTCCAGATCAATCCAAGAGAAATATGCCTTTGTAGAAATGTTTATTATCTTTTCAGTGGATTCCTAGTAGAAGTTTGAATTCTCTAAACTGGACTGCTGTGGTCCAAGCATGATTAAATCTTATCCATATTGAATGTGATGTGATTTTAAATGGACCATTTATTTGCTTGCCCAGAAATATCTTTAAAAATTAAAAGGAATTACCTATTGAGGATATAAAGAATGTATACTCACTGTGAAGGTCTAATACCTTTAAAAATAAAAGGAATCATTTTCATGCAGCCAAATTGATAATATCTGAGCTTCTTCTGATCATCTGTCCTCAGAGACCAGGAATATGCCATGTGAAGTGAAGTGAAATGTCTGAAAGAATTTGAGGCAGTGCAGAGTACCACTGTCCAGACCACAGAAGACAGCAGCTGTCCAGGAAGGGCTGACTATAACCAAGCAGAAACTACAGGCAAAGGCTTTCAATGTTTAGTATAGCAACAACTAAATGTTTTTAAATGGCCAAAGAGTGTACCCTATGTGATCTACCAGAATCCTATCTGAAATATAAAAATTTGTAAGTCTATGTATTTAGTTTATTTCTTAAGCTTCTGAGAAAAAAAAATTATAAACCAAATTGCAATATAAATATACTACAAAGACCTAGAATCATTAGACAAAATAATCCTAGTTCTTGAATTAGTTCATGAACAATAGCAAAAGACATTAAGGATGGTAAGACTGGAGTCATTTTAATAAATTAATAGGGCCAAAGTGTTTATTATTTCATCCTCTAGAATGTAAACCTTTATTTTTCACTCAGATACCAAAATGATAATGTCTTTTTCTTTCTCAGCCTAAGACACATACATACAAATATACAAGTGGCCACGTCTTCCACAGAAGAGCTGATCTGTTCTCATTAATCCAACTCACCTTATCCACAGGATGAACAGTTCCAAAATTACCCCCTGGCTCAAGATCTGGTCTCACTAGGACTGTGAAAACGCACATAGCCAGTCTGAGGTCCTCAGGCACTCACACTATAGATTTAAGACAATCACTTCACCCTTTGTCTTACTATTTGCCTTTTCTCTGTTATTGATTTTTTCTCCAGATCAATCCAAGAGAAATATGCCTTTGTAGAAATGTTTATTATCTTTTCAGTGGATTCCTAGTAGAAGTTTGAATTCTCTAAACTGGACTGCTGTGGTCCAAGCATGATTAAATCTTATCCATATTGAATGTGATGTGATTTTAAATGGACCATTTATTTGCTTGCCCAGAAATATCTGAGTAGGAGGTAGAAAAGCAACATAATCAGAAGTAAAAATGTTCATGTTATTATTCCAAATACACATGTTGATGATAACTATTCTGGGCAGCTTATTTTGCTCTCCCTATTTTCAAAGTTGTAGCTCAATGACAGATCTCTTCTTACTAAAAATAAGCCATTTGTCCTTCAAAAAATTAACTAAATGTTTCCCAGATATGTGTGTGGTTATATTTCTCAAAGAATAAAATCTCTAAGAGTTGATTTCTTCAGAAGTTCTAAGGAAAACTAAAACTGCTCAAATGACTATCATGTGTGTGTGTGTATGTGTGTGTGTGTGTGCACGCGTGTGTATTCAATGTATTCTTAAAAGTATATATCCTAATTTGAGAATAGGGGATATTTATTTCAAGTAGTAGTACAAAATATAATTTTAAAATCCTTTTCTTTCATTGTATTAAGTTTCTTACACCTTTCATAATTTTGACTGGGCTAAAGTTTTAGAAAATAAAAAAAATCACAGGTGCATTGTGACCATTCTTTGAGAAAAATAATTCAGCATCTTTTTTGAGTAGGAGATGAGTTCATTTGGTGCTAAGAATGAAGAATTTGGGTTAGGTCAAGTTGACTGGGGCTTCAGAGGCCCCAATTTTCATTCAGGATATTCAAGGCACTTACAATCATCACATGAGTAATTGGAATAGATAATAACTGAAGCCAGGGGCATCAGGAAAGACTCTGTTCGGAGAGATG
This sequence comes from Tragulus kanchil, assembly GCA_022376925.1. Lineage (NCBI taxonomy): Eukaryota > Metazoa > Chordata > Mammalia > Artiodactyla > Tragulidae > Tragulus > Tragulus kanchil. The sequence continues at coordinate 236,786,566 of JAIOJX010000026.1, forward strand.
CATCTTCCATCACTTAATGCCCCCACTGTTTCTGCCAGAAATTCTACAAGTTGGTAAGACATAGTTTTATTGCACATTTCCCTCATTCTATGTCCCTACTTTAAAACACAAACATCCCGGGAAAACTAATAAATGAAAGGCATAAGAGAATGAGATGGCTGAATGGCATCACTGATGCAATGGACATGAACTTGAGCAAACTTCAGGAGATGGTGAGGAACAGGGAGGCCTGGCATGCTGCAATTCATGAGATTGCAAAGAGTCAGACACAGTTGGGTGACTGAACACAATACCCTTGTATAAATAGTGATATCAGATTGCTTTTCTTTTCAAGATAGGCCCTGAAAGTAATTTCTGTTCTTCATTGGATTCAAGGGAGGTGATGGGGACTATGGAGAAAAGGGTTTGGAGAAACAATTGAAAACAAACTTTACCTATTTCATATATTGCCTTCCTTACAACAGTGAAAACTCTGCAATAAATTTAAATTATTTATCAAATTCTCATTTGGATTACCTTAATGATAATGAAATTTTACTAATATGTTTTTACTAACATATGTATGACACTATTAAAATTTAAGTATTTATTTTGTATTATAAATGATTTCTCTTGTGATGTTGCTGACCTCAACACTTGCCTAGCCTTGAACAGTGGCAAATCAAAAATGAAAACCAAGATGTCCAGTGACTGATTATCACATTGCACTTTATCTTCTCATTACCTACTTTAGTCCTGCGTTTTTATGACTTAATATTAGAACTGAACCAGGATTACAGGAGACTAACAAAGTTCCCTCTAAACATTCCAACACCTGAAACTCACATGACATTGCAAATCAACTCCAATCTAAAAAAAAAGGTAGTAAATAATAGCAAATGCTTTAAAAGATTTTCAACTGGAGAATAGTTACTGTGTTATCTGTATTTGTTCATAAATTGTAACTTTGCCTGTGTAGAATATACTCTTTTGATCCAAGTGACACCCATCTAAGTTACTTGCCTGGAACACTAGTCATCTGTACATACCCTGGAATTAATGGGGAGTACCACGTTGGCCTGTGTCTTGGAAAGATGTTTGGCAGGTCCAGACATGAGAGATGCATTGCCAAGTGCTTCAGAGACATGAAGCAATAGAGGAACCCCTCATCACCAACACAATTATCAGACTGTACAACTTGCCTCTTAACCTCATAGCACATAGATATTCTTCAAGCTATTGACAAATTGCCCTATATTCTAGTCTACTAATTAGGGCCCATTTCCTCACTTTATTAACACTAACCTTGTTTCACAGAGGTGGGACATTTTTTTAAAATCATTCTCTGCATTTCCCCTAAAATGCTTCAACGGGCTTGATACTTCCATTATTACTCTCCTGTGTCCCTTACTTTACCCAACACTCCTCTTCCCAGATATGACATACAGTTTTGGATATCTGCTTCAGTTTGATTTGAATTTGCCATGCTATCATCAAAACCTGATATAACTTTTACTGCATTAATTTCAATTTCCCATTTCTGCCCTCGTTCCCGTGTGAATCTGTTTATCCCTTAACTCAGCCCTTTCCCTCCCATCATGCTGCCCAGCTGCATGTGTTTTGAACTCTCCTGTATGTTTACACCACAAATCCACACAATCCCCTTTCTACTTAAAAATTCCTGACTTCCAGTGCTAATTCCCTGCCTGTTCCTTCTGTAACACCATGAGCAGCAGGTATTTCAAAGGCATATTCAGAGCAGCCTTTATGGTGGTTTTTTTTTTTTAACCACTGTACTGCCCTTCCTTTTACCATGTGTTGAACTATACCAGGCTCAATGAAAAGTTAACCAAAGCTTGCAGTTGGAAGGTACTGTTTTCTGCCAGAACAAGTCATCAATTTTCTGATAAACTGGCTTTAGGGCACATGAAACCAACTAAATTGGTCTGTGCATTTCAGATTCATGCCTCCCCACCTCATCTCCATACTTAAGGATTAATGCAGCTCTGTTTGATCGTTCCTCACCCTTCTCTGGCCCCCCTTCACTTTGGTCATCTCCATTTACAGCTGTACAGGTAACTTACCCAATCTGCTACTTCACCCATTTCCTAATATCTCTGTATATTTGAGAAGTTCAGAGCAGGCAACACAGGAGCAAGGGTGGGGAATGGGTCAGTTGCCAATGAAACAGACTGGGTAGAAAAGCAGCTGAAAAGAGAGACGCTGATGGCAAATCACCAACTTGTTATCCATGCTTGTGTCTAAGGATATCATTTAGAGTATGTAAACAGTGCCCTGCAGCATAAATGAGAGTTCTTGTGTAAATTGTCTATAGATCTGTGCCGCCAAACCCCAGAGAACTTCTGAGCAAATGCTAAAGAATCACGTAGATGTACTGAAAATGCTCAAAAATAAAAAGAACCATCAAACAAAATAAATCTCAAAAAAAAAAAAAAAAAAAACACTGGTTTTTTTTTTTTTTTCCAAAATAAATACTAAAAAAAAATTAGGGAAACTGTATGCACACACATGGGCTTCCCTGGTGGCTCAGTGGCAAAGAATCTGCCAGCAAATAAAGGAGACATGGGTTTGATCCAGGGTCAGGAAGAAACCCTGGAGAAGGAAAGGGCAACTCACTCCAGCATTCTTGCCTGAGGAATTCCGTGGACAGAGGAGCCAGGAAGTCACAAAAGAGTCAGACACAACCTAGCAAATGAACAACACACTATGTACACAACTAAACAACACAACATGCACACACAGGAAGAGGAAGTTAAGAGCAATAATATCATCACAAATCAATATCAATGCCTCACTTTAGGTCAAGGGAAGCAAGATATACTACTTTTGTAGAATGTTCCCTCTGATATATATGACAAAATATTTTTCACTAACAAATCATCAGGTAAAGTGTTGACTAGTTTTATCTTTCCTTCTTATTTCAAATTTTCCATTTTGCCATGTGAAAAACACTATCAAATCTGGGATAGGAGAGTAGCCTAACTGCATTAATCATTCCCAAGAACAGGGTAAAAAGCCTATTCAAAGACAGAGCTTGATCCACATACGAAGTTCAAGTTAGAGATGCAACTTTAGCTTGATGATGGTATAAGGAAAATAAAAAGCTTATTCTTGCAGTTTATCCCTTTACCAAGAATGAAAAGATGGCCACAGTGCCACAGAAAGAATCAAGTTTCAATCACTTCAGTTCTTAACAGAAACTTCTGCAAATATAAGCTTTTTCTATACTTATCTAAACAGATACTTTCAGGGATAAAGCAAGACTATTTTCCTGATTTAGTTAGACAACTCTGAAAAACTATTCACTGTAATGAAATTATTTCTCTTTACAAAATGTGCCTTCAGTGCCTCCTTTCCTGTCACTTAATGAAGTAGTTCGGTTAATAATAGGCAAAACACTTGGCTTACAGTCTTAAAATCATTCTTCTGACAAGAATTTATTCATCTGGAACTGTGTTTATTTTTATGCATGCATACATTATCCCAAAAAGGATATGTAAAATGTAGTAATTATTGTTCTTGATAAACATGAATTAGAGAACATTCATCCACTTGTCGTTTTGATTCATGAATACTTATCAGGTAGCATCTTCCAGAAAGATGCTTCAGAAAAGACTTAACTACTGTCATTACTACTGAGGTGCTAGAGCCTTCGTGACCAGATGAAATGATTCAAACATTTCACATTTGAAAAGATTTCATATATACTGCAACAGAACTCAAGGTGACTTGAACTCGTAAATATGGTTAGACCTCTTATTCTCTATCAGGATATATCAGAAATGAGTTGTATCTGATAAAAGATACATAGTCACAAATCTGGTACACATGCTTGCTGGGGCATAAACATACTCCTGATAATAAAAGCCTTCACAGTGAAGACAATAATTTTCTGAGTCTTTATTAACCTTATTTATACAAAATGTATGACTAGGTCATTCTGTAAAACTAATATGCTCTACATCACCATGTGAAACATTGTTTCCACAAATGACATCTCCTTATAACTAGGTAAAATAACTCTAACCCCAAAGTAACTCACAGGGAAGGTATCCTCTGAAAGCAAAGAAGGAAACTAGTAATATTTATGTCCACGGAGTTACAAGGGTTTTATAATAATCTCTTTGACATCTTTAAAGTTTCTGTCCCAAAGAATATTTTTGTATCACTTTTATTGGACCTGAATTCTAGAATGCAATTTGTTTGCTATTGTAAAAGGGAACACAAAATGATTTACTAGATCGACTTCATGATTCATCTCTTGTTTCCTGGGATACCTGTTAGTGACTCACCTGATAGACTAAATTGCTTTCTGATAGCATTGACTATTTTCTGTTAGTCTTTATTGACTGTAACCTATAATGAAACTGTCTGTGACTCACGAAAGCCCTAGACTATCATGTTGAGCAGGATTGCTATTGCACTGGTAACCCCTATTGATGTCTGTAAGCTAACACTTGGCTTTTAACAGTTCTTAAATTTTCAAATTCCTTCTGCCCCCACTTAATGAAGTAGTTCGGTTAATAATAGGCAAAACACTTGGCTTACAGTCTTAAAATCATTCTTCTGACAAGAATTTATTCATCTGGAACTGTGTTTATTTTTATGCATGCATACATTATCCCAAAAAGGATATGTAAAATGTAGTAATTATTGTTCTTGATAAACATGAATTAGAGAACATTCATCCACTTGTCGTTTTGATTCATGAATACTTATCAGGTAGCATCTTCCAGAAAGATGCTTCAGAAAAGACTTAACTACTGTCATTACTACTGAGGTGCTAGAGCCTTCGTGACCAGATGAAATGATTCAAACATTTCACATTTGAAAAGATTTCATATATACTGCAACAGAACTCAAGGTGACTTGAACTCGTAAATATGGTTAGACCTCTTATTCTCTATCAGGATATATCAGAAATGAGTTGTATCTGATAAAAGATACATAGTCACAAATCTGGTACACATGCTTGCTGGGGCATAAACATACTCCTGATAATAAAAGCCTTCACAGTGAAGACAATAATTTTCTGAGTCTTTATTAACCTTATTTATACAAAATGTATGACTAGGTCATTCTGTAAAACTAATATGCTCTACATCACCATGTGAAACATTGTTTCCACAAATGACATCTCCTTATAACTAGGTAAAATAACTCTAACCCCAAAGTAACTCACAGGGAAGGTATCCTCTGAAAGCAAAGAAGGAAACTAGTAATATTTATGTCCACGGAGTTACAAGGGTTTTATAATAATCTCTTTGACATCTTTAAAGTTTCTGTCCCAAAGAATATTTTTGTATCACTTTTATTGGACCTGAATTCTAGAATGCAATTTGTTTGCTATTGTAAAAGGGAACACAAAATGATTTACTAGATCGACTTCATGATTCATCTCTTGTTTCCTGGGATACCTGTTAGTGACTCACCTGATAGACTAAATTGCTTTCTGATAGCATTGACTATTTTCTGTTAGTCTTTATTGACTGTAACCTATAATGAAACTGTCTGTGACTCACGAAAAAGCCCCTAGACTATCATGTTGAGCAGGATTGCATAACTGTTATAGAAAGCACCTGGAATATCATGGTACCCCCTAGGTTGTCATGGTGATTGTATGTTTTTCCTGATCACTGTTTCCTTGGCCTTTCCAGTAGGACTAACCTTTGCTTGAGACAATGGAATGTGCAGGTGTGTGAGTACCAATTCCAATCAAAGGGGAAGGTCTCGCACCACTGATTCTACCTGCCCTTAAAAATCACCCTTCACCTCAAGTCAGGGCCCTCCCAGGAAACCTTGTTCCTCACAGGTGGTCCCTGGCACCAGCCTAATAAACCTCTTTTCCACCTACCATGAGCGGAGTTAGGTGCTTCACTGAGCATGCCTCACAACACTATGAGAGAAAACTTCCAGCCCTACAAGACTTTGGTTGTAATTCAGACCAAATCCCTATAATATTGTTTAAAGTTAGCCACTAAAAGGTGTACGTTCAAAACAATAAAGGAAAGTAGGCAGTTCACCCTCTATTTACAAAAAATGAATTTCAACAATTCCCCATGACTATTAGCTTGAGCACACAAGTAAATCCTTCCCATGTCAAAACTAAAAACATGGACTTTAAAGTTAAAAAAGTTTTTTTGTAGTTATTTATAATAGATACATATTGGTTGTTAGATTTTAAATATTCCAGAGGTCTTAAGTTCTGATCTGACATCATGAAGGTTATTGCTTCTCTGTAATCAATAGAGAAGATTGAATTAAAGAGTATGACCTCTATTATGAAAAATGATTCCACAAGCAAATGGAAATGAAGAAATAGTAGAAAGACATCAGAAGTGAAGCATCAAGCCATCTTACTATGAATTATCTTGGGATCTCAGCAACCAGATGCATCAGCATCACTCTGTACATGTCTGTGACTTCACAAATATCTTGGGTAGCTTTGGCATTCACTCAAAATGCAGTCACTGGGGAGCTTGTTAGAAGCATGACCTTGTTAAAAGACACATTCCAGCCCCGAATCAGAACTGAATCAGAATCTGCATTTTAACGAGAGCTCTAGGTGATTTGGATGCATGACAAAATTTGAGAACCACTATTTCAGAAATTCTGAAACCTCATTTTTTTCTTAATTCAGGGCAATGATGCATCACAATGATTAACTCACACAAAGCATCTTTTCAAGGAAAATTGGTAATGAAGAAATCTGAGGGAAATACAAAGATTTTTCTTCAAGGTATGGGGCAAACAATCATGTTCCTATAGAAAGAGGGATTAAAGAGTTTATCTGGAAGCATATATTTTCTGTAAGGTTGGGAATATATCCAACACCCATATACTAATGAAGCGGACAGATGAGGACACTTGGAATATTACTCTGCCCCAAAATACCAGCAAATATTTTTGCTGCTGGCTCAGTTGTAAAAAATCCGCCTGCCTAGCTGGGGGCATGGGTTCAGGCTCTGGATCAAGGAGATCCCCTCAAAAAGGAAATGGCAACCCACTGCAGTATTCTTGGCTGGGAAATCTCATGAACAAATGAGCCTAGAGTGCTACAGTGCACAGGGTTCCAAAGAGTCAGACATAGCTGAGCAACTAAACAACCACATTTTTTCGCCATTTCTAGAAATTTTATTTTTATCACTCAACTATGTACAAGTATCCTTAAGAGAGGAAAACCAGTAGCTGTAATTATAGTCAGACACTATATACAAGAAAAATTCCACCTGCAAATTTGAATAGCATTTGAGGAGAGCCCTAACTGTTCTTGATCTATTTCCAGGCAGTTTCAATTTTTGTTCTGAATTCACATTTTTCTAATTTTGGTAAAGGGTGCATAGTTAAGTAAAAGGACTTGAAATGTGTTTCGCCTACCCAATTATTCATTTATTCAATCACTTATGGAACTGTCTACCAGTCTCCAGGTCGTGTATAGGTGCTAAGTGCTAGAAATACAATGAAAAGGACATAGCTCCTACTCCCTGAAAACACAGCAAATATAGATGGCATACAAAACAATCACAAAGTAATCACTACAATGAGATGTTTTCAGTGCACAGAAGATAACACAAGTTGCTAAAATAAAACAATAGAAACTTCATGAAAGAATTAAAAAACACAAGCATTGTTAAAAGACTGAAAGCCCTTTTTCTAGGTGATTTGGATGCATGACAAAATTTGAGAACCACTATTTCAGAAATTCTGAAACCTCATTTTTTTCTTAATTCAGGGCAATGATGCATCACAATGATTAACTCACACAAAGCATCTTTTCAAGGAAAATTGGTAATGAAGAAATCTGAGGGAAATACAAAGATTTTTCTTCAAGGTATGGGGCAAACAATCATGTTCCTATAGAAAGAGGGATTAAAGAGTTTATCTGGAAGCATATATTTTCTGTAAGGTTGGGAATATATCCAACACCCATATACTAATGAAGCGGACAGATGAGGACACTTGGAATATTACTCTGCCCCAAAATACCAGCAAATATTTTTGCTGCTGGCTCAGTTGTAAAAAATCCGCCTGCCTAGCTGGGGGCATGGGTTCAGGCTCTGGATCAAGGAGATCCCCTCAAAAAGGAAATGGCAACCCACTGCAGTATTCTTGGCTGGGAAATCTCATGAACAAATGAGCCTAGAGTGCTACAGTGCACAGGGTTCCAAAGAGTCAGACATAGCTGAGCAACTAAACAACCACATTTTTTCGCCATTTCTAGAAATTTTATTTTTATCACTCAACTATGTACAAGTATCCTTAAGAGAGGAAAACCAGTAGCTGTAATTATAGTCAGACACTATATACAAGAAAAATTCCACCTGCAAATTTGAATAGCATTTGAGGAGAGCCCTAACTGTTCTTGATCTATTTCCAGGCAGTTTCAATTTTTGTTCTGAATTCACATTTTTCTAATTTTGGTAAAGGGTGCATAGTTAAGTAAAAGGACTTGAAATGTGTTTCGCCTACCCAATTATTCATTTATTCAATCACTTATGGAACTGTCTACCAGTCTCCAGGTCGTGTATAGGTGCTAAGTGCTAGAAATACAATGAAAAGGACATAGCTCCTACTCCCTGAAAACACAGCAAATATAGATGGCATACAAAACAATCACAAAGTAATCACTACAATGAGATGTTTTCAGTGCACAGAAGATAACACAAGTTGCTAAAATAAAACAATAGAAACTTCATGAAAGAATTCAGAGGAAGAAACACAAGGCCCATGACTTTGACTTTGCCACTGTATGTATTTCATTAAATTCCATTAGCCTTTGTCTATCATAATTATTTAAATGTGGCTTACAACTGCCTCAAGGCATGCTTTTAAAAGCATCCCATTACCGAGGGTGCTAAAAAGCAGCCACACAGATTACTATCAATTACTACTGGGAACACCTAGAGCAGAACATTTTGTAAATAGACTGAAACATACAGCTCCAAATAAATGTCATCCTTGTAAACTATGTCACCTTCAGTAGTTTACAGTAGTTTGATCTGAGAGTTCTGAGATACTGACTGAATCTTTTAATTTATAACAACAATTTAAAAGTGACTGATTGTTAATGTCATTTACAGACAAAATCTCATAAATATAACTATTTTTATGGCAAAGCACATTTGATAAAGACAACACTATAGCAAAAGGTAATTAAATCATTTGTAATGACTCAGAGAAGAAATTGAAAGAGAATAATCTATGTATAACATTTTAAAAACCTGATTTTATTAGATTGGTGCAAAAGTAATCGCAGTTTTGCTTTCTTTAAATTTGCTGTTTGTGGCTGGAATACATTCTTAAATAAATGTGGTTATATTATACATCCTTTTAATACACATTTCTCACTTTACTTTTTTTGCTAATGACTTACTACTTACTGTTTATTTTATATTTATTTTAGACTAGGGAAAAAAAGCAAATTGGAGCAACGTTAGTCAAAAAGCAAATTGGAGCAATTTAGTTATTTGAGTTCAAAATGGGGTGTAAAATAGCAGAGACAACTCACAACATCAACAACATTTCTGACCCAGAAACTACTAACAAACATACAGTGCAGTAGTGGTTCAAGAAGTTCTGCAAAGAAGATGAGAGCCTTGAAAATGAGGAGCGCAGTGGCCAGCCATCAGAATTTCACAGTGACCAGTTGAAAGCAATCATCAAAGCTGATCCTCTTACAACTACACAAGAAGTTGCCAATGAACTCAACATCAACCCTTCTAAAGTCATTCAGCACTTGAGGCAAATTGGAAAGGTAAAAAATCTTGATAAGTGGGTGCCTCACAAGCTGACAGCAAATCAAAAAAAATTGTTATTTTGAAGTGTTGTCTTTTCTTATTCTACACAACAACAATGAACCATTTTGCAATCAGACTGTGACGTGTGAAAAAAAAGTGGATTGTATACCAGGACCATCAATGACCAGATCAGTGGCTGGACTGAGAAGAAGCTCCAAAGAACTTCCCAAAGTCAAACTTGCACCCAAAAGGGGCATGGACACTGGTGGTCTGCTGCCAGTCTTATCCACTATAGCTTTCTGAATCCTGGTGAAACCATTATATCTGAGAAGTATGCTCAGCAAATCAATGAGATGCACCCAAAACTGCAACATCTGAAGCCAGCCACTGGTCTGCAGAAAGGGACCAATTCTCCATGACAATGACTGCAACACATTTGCACACAACCAAGGCTTCAAAAGTGAAACAAATTGGATACGAAGTTTTGCCTCATCCACCGTATTCATCTGAGCTCTCATCAATTGACTACCACTTCTTTATGCATCTCAACAACTTTTTGCAGGGAAAATGCTTTCACGACAAGCAGGAGGCAGAAAATGCTTTCCAAGAGTTCACTGAATCACAGATTTTTACACTATAGGAACAAACAAGCTTACTTCTTATTGGCAAAAATGTGTTGATCGTAATGGTTCCTATTTAAAGATGTATTTGAGCCTACTTACAATGATTCAAAATTCATGGTCCAACCTAATACCTTAAATGCAGGATGAGCAAACATTATGATCACCGGGATAGGGTAGTTCTCAGCTCCCAGTCTCTTCTGAGGTCAAAGGTAATTTTGGATCAATTGACAAAATGGATCAAAATTCTCCAAGTCACAACCTACTCTAGCAGAGTCACATGCTGGCTTTATGTAATGGATTATATTTAAGCAGACAAATAATTATAGACTAGAGTATGCTCCTTGGTCTTTCTAAAATAACTGTGAAATTGAAGTTTCCTTTGTAAGGATATTCCTTTTAAAGTACCCCTGAAGGTAGCTCTAACTTTACAATGTTCAGATTTGGCCATTCTGTTGGGTTTCAAATGATGGTAGACTATTATTTCAGAAAATATGAGCAACACTCATGTATGTATGCATATAGGTGTTCGGAGACTTTTATCATAGACTGCATTTTTTGAAACAGTATTGAGATTTGACACATTGCCTAAAATATTTTGGAAGATTCTTTTCTAAGTTACTTCTTAATCATTTTAAATGAAGCAAATCATTTTTCTCTCTCTGGGTAAATTTGATTTTTAAGGTAACTAAGAATTGTTCAGATGCAAATCTGGTGAATTACATATATAATCATGAGAGAGATTTTTTTAAAACAACATCAGGCTATAGGAAATAAGCATGATTACAAAGATATAGATTTGTTGTTGTTGTTGTTGTTAAAGATTTATTTATTTATTTACTTATTTGGGGGGCGGTGGGGAGGGAGGGGAACAGGCGGGCCACTTCTATTGGTCTTTCATTTGTCCATTTTCATTCATCTTTGTTCTTTGGCCCGTGTGGGCCTCCCATCGGGGTGGCCTCTGTTGTTGCAGAGTACCGGTTCTGGGCGCATGCGCTCCAGAGCTCTGGCTCGGTAATTGGACACATCCGTCCAGCCGCTCAGTGGCACGTGGGATCTTCCCAGGCCAGGGATCGAAGCGGCGCCCCCTGCACTGCAAGGCGGTGTCCTTACCCACTGGACCACCTGGACCACCAGGGAAGCCCAAAGATATGGATTTTCTTACAATGCTTAGAAACCAATTTCAAAACTACTCTTAATTTTAAAAATATAGTAATATTGGAATAAACATAAGCTGCAAAGCTCACCACTAACAATTTTTTTCTAAAAAAACCTGATAAGTTATTTATGCCTAGACATGGTATATCTTGGCTTCCCTGGTGGCTCAGACAGTAAAGAATTCACCTGCAGTGCAAGAGACCTGGGTTTGATCCTGGGTCAGGAATAACCCCTGGAGAAGGAAATGGCTATCTCTTCTAGTATTCTTACCTGTAGAATCCGGACAGGTACATCCATGTTCAAATGATGGTAGACTATTATTTCAGAAAATAAGTTTTTTGAGGGCTCTAACTTTACAATGTTCAGATTTGGCCATTCTGTTGGGTTTCAAATGATGGTAGACTATTATTTCAGAAAATATGAGCAACACTCATGTATGTATGCATATAGGTGTTCGGAGACTTTTATCATAGACTGCATTTTTTGAAACAGTATTGAGATTTGACACATTGCCTAAAATATTTTGGAAGATTCTTTTCTAAGTTACTTCTTAATCATTTTAAATGAAGCAAATCATTTTTCTCTCTCTGGGTAAATTTGATTTTTAAGGTAACTAAGAATTGTTCAGATGCAAATCTGGTGAATTACATATATAATCATGAGAGAGATTTTTTTAAAACAACATCAGGCTATAGGAAATAAGCATGATTACAAAGATATAGATTTGTTGTTGTTGTTGTTGTTAAAGATTTATTTATTTATTTACTTATTTGGGGGGCGGTGGGGAGGGAGGGGAACAGGCGGGCCACTTCTATTGGTCTTTCATTTGTCCATTTTCATTCATCTTTGTTCTTTGGCCCGTGTGGGCCTCCCATCGGGGTGGCCTCTGTTGTTGCAGAGTACCGGTTCTGGGCGCATGCGCTCCAGAGCTCTGGCTCGGTAATTGGACACATCCGTCCAGCCGCTCAGTGGCACGTGGGATCTTCCCAGGCCAGGGATCGAAGCGGCGCCCCCTGCACTGCAAGGCGGTGTCCTTACCCACTGGACCACCTGGACCACCAGGGAAGCCCAAAGATATGGATTTTCTTACAATGCTTAGAAACCAATTTCAAAACTACTCTTAATTTTAAAAATATAGTAATATTGGAATAAACATAAGCTGCAAAGCTCACCACTAACAATTTTTTTCTAAAAAAACCTGATAAGTTATTTATGCCTAGACATGGTATATCTTGGCTTCCCTGGTGGCTCAGACAGTAAAGAATTCACCTGCAGTGCAAGAGACCTGGGTTTGATCCCTGGGTCAGGAATAACCCCTGGAGAAGGAAATGGCTATCTCTTCTAGTATTCTTACCTGTAGAATCCCAGGAACAAAGGAGCCTGATGGGCTACAGTCCATGTGGTCACAAAGAGCCCAGTATAACTGAGCAGCTAAGCACACACACAGACCTATCTCTACCTTATTTTATGCAAACAAGGTGATCACAATGTAGTAAATGACTTACATGATGATATTTTTCTCTAGATCGAGCTTTTTAATTGTGGGCATTATAACTTAAAATTTTATTTCTAGTTTCTAGGAAAGTTCCTCACACAGAATTGGCACTGAAGTGTGGAATGAATAGGTAAATGAGAGTAAGTTGAGTAATTTGGCATAATCCATATAATATTGTGAACTACAACAGACATGAATATAACTGTACTTCTATACTAGTCTAACTTAAAAAAAATTCTAGATCAGCCCCCAAAATAACTGAGGAAGCAATTAATAGCAATTCTTGTCTAGAAACTATCTTAAAAGAATGAAAATTTTAGAACAGCACATTCAAATATTTGTCCGCTTTCTTGTATAGATAAACTACAATATCGAACTAAGAATTCATACACTGGCCAGAGTGCTGAGTCCTTATACAATTATGAGATACACTTCATTCTCAGCATATGCTCCCACCAGACACCACACTTCACTCTCACCATTCACTGCCACTGAACACCCACAAGCATCTTCTGGCCTCCTGCACAATGCTGCTTTTCACAGAGTATATTTGAATCTTCAAGGACTGCAGCTCATTAAGTTTTCAAAAATTAACTATTAATCTAAATTTGTCTATAACTTTGTAGGTTTATAGTGGATATGTCATTTATATACAGAAATATGTATCAAAAATATGGATATAATTAATGTGCTTACAGCAGATATATATGCATGTCTGTGGTATAAACAAGCACATTATGTGTTGACGTTTAAGGAAATAAGTAAATGTCCTCCAAACAAACTAAAACTTAAATTCCTAAGAATGAGTTGCCCAGAAAAATCAGTAGATTTTGTTCCTACTGGAAATGTTGGGACACTGAGGAAAAAACACAGAGATCTTACAGAAATGTTTAAGCATGCAAAATTTAGGGCCTCAAATTCTCTAGTCAAAGCTCCATGTCTCATCTTAGGCTTTATTTCCACATGGCAGAAAATACTGTCATACGTGAGTGATTTTAACTATATATATATATATATAACCAGTATCAATAAAGTCTCATTCCAAAGGGAAAAATAACAAATTTGATTCATTTCACCCAATTTCTAGCAAACAAATGCATAAAATCATTTTATATATAGTCTAATAGACTTACAAGAAATAATTATTCAAGAAATATAAATATGATTTGACCATTTATTTTTAATACACTAAGCAATGAGCTTTTTAATTTTGTGGGCATTATAACTTAAAATTTTATTTCTAGTTTCTAGGAAAGTTCCTCACACAGAATTGGCACTGAAGTGTGGAATGAATAGGTAAATGAGAGTAAGTTGAGTAATTTGGCATAATCCATATAATATTGTGAACTACAACAGACATGAATATAACTGTACTTCTATACTAGTCTAACTTAAAAAAAATTCTAGATCAGCCCCCAAAATAACTGAGGAAGCAATTAATAGCAATTCTTGTCTAGAAACTATCTTAAAAGAATGAAAATTTTAGAACAGCACATTCAAATATTTGTCCGCTTTCTTGTATAGATAAACTACAATATCGAACTAAGAATTCATACACTGGCCAGAGTGCTGAGTCCTTATACAATTATGAGATACACTTCATTCTCAGCATATGCTCCCACCAGACACCACACTTCACTCTCACCATTCACTGCCACTGAACACCCACAAGCATCTTCTGGCCTCCTGCACAATGCTGCTTTTCACAGAGTATATTTGAATCTTCAAGGACTGCAGCTCATTAAGTTTTCAAAAATTAACTATTAATCTAAATTTGTCTATAACTTTGTAGGTTTATAGTGGATATGTCATTTATATACAGAAATATGTATCAAAAATATGGATATAATTAATGTGCTTACAGCAGATATATATGCATGTCTGTGGTATAAACAAGCACATTATGTGTTGACGTTTAAGGAAATAAGTAAATGTCCTCCAAACAAACTAAAACTTAAATTCCTAAGAATGAGTTGCCCAGAAAAATCAGTAGATTTTGTTCCTACTGGAAATGTTGGGACACTGAGGAAAAAACACAGAGATCTTACAGAAATGTTTAAGCATGCAAAATTTAGGGCCTCAAATTCTCTAGTCAAAGCTCCATGTCTCATCTTAGGCTTTATTTCCACATGGCAGAAAATACTGTCATACGTGAGTGATTTTAACTATATATATATATATAACCAGTATCAATAAAGTCTCATTCCAAAGGGAAAAATAACAAATTTGATTCATTTCACCCAATTTCTAGCAAACAAATGCATAAAATCATTTTATATATAGTCTAATAGACTTACAAGAAATAATTATTCAAGAAATATAAATATGATTTGACCATTTATTTTTTAAATACACTAACAGCAGCAATAAAAGGAAATGTGTTCCAAGAATTTCTCTTCACCCAAAGCAAAATGCCTGCAGAAATAATAAATATAAACATTAAAGGACATTAAGCAATGGTAATAATTCATGACTACAAAAGTCCAAATACTTTTAAAATTGCACAAAACTCTTCAGAACCCTGAAGCAAGAGAATAGCGTTATGGACACACAAACTTGATACTCCTTCAAAGGAAGTGTCACACAAGGGCAGTGGGGAAAGATCTAAGAATTCAGTTACACCAAGATAAATAAGACTTTAACCATCTAGAGATATCTTTCTTCCAAGACCGCAAATTCCACAGGGAGGTATAAGATCAAGAGAAGTCAAGAGAAAGGAATTGCTCTAATCTTTCCTCAGAGGCTTATGTGAGAAGTAGCTCAGACTTACAAGCACTCAATCTGAAAAAATTGGTTGGAGACCTGACTTCAAATCATTTAAACTGCCATCTATCCATAGTAAGCCATAAGTGAAATGGATAAAGAACTATCTTACGTGTGTGTCATCTCCGGTTTATTGTGGTAGGGTCTGGGTGTTTTATAGATATACCATGCAGGCTGAGCACCAAGTTGTAATTTAGAAAGAATCCCAAATACAATGGAAACAATCTTTAAGACATGGGAAAATGCTCACAATTACAGACTCAGGTCCCACCAAACCATTGCAAACACTTGCTATCTTGCCTCCCAATCAGAGATTCAATGGCACTGAAAATGTAACAGCACAGCATAAGAATGAGTTGCCCAGAAAAATCAGTAGATTTTGTTCCTACTGGAAATGTTGGGACACTGAGGAAAAAACACAGAGATCTTACAGAAATGTTTAAGCATGCAAAATTTAGGGCCTCAAATTCTCTAGTCAAAGCTCCATGTCTCATCTTAGGCTTTATTTCCACATGGCAGAAAATACTGTCATACGTGAGTGATTTTAACTATATATATATATATAACCAGTATCAATAAAGTCTCATTCCAAAGGGAAAAATAACAAATTTGATTCATTTCACCCAATTTCTAGCAAACAAATGCATAAAATCATTTTATATATAGTCTAATAGACTTACAAGAAATAATTATTCAAGAAATATAAATATGATTTGACCATTTATTTTTTAAATACACTAACAGCAGCAATAAAAGGAAATGTGTTCCAAGAATTTCTCTTCACCCAAAGCAAAATGCCTGCAGAAATAATAAATATAAACATTAAAGGACATTAAGCAATGGTAATAATTCATGACTACAAAAGTCCAAATACTTTTAAAATTGCACAAAACTCTTCAGAACCCTGAAGCAAGAGAATAGCGTTATGGACACACAAACTTGATACTCCTTCAAAGGAAGTGTCACACAAGGGCAGTGGGGAAAGATCTAAGAATTCAGTTACACCAAGATAAATAAGACTTTAACCATCTAGAGATATCTTTCTTCCAAGACCGCAAATTCCACAGGGAGGTATAAGATCAAGAGAAGTCAAGAGAAAGGAATTGCTCTAATCTTTCCTCAGAGGCTTATGTGAGAAGTAGCTCAGACTTACAAGCACTCAATCTGAAAAAATTGGTTGGAGACCTGACTTCAAATCATTTAAACTGCCATCTATCCATAGTAAGCCATAAGTGAAATGGATAAAGAACTATCTTACGTGTGTGTCATCTCCGGTTTATTGTGGTAGGGTCTGGGTGTTTTATAGATATACCATGCAGGCTGAGCACCAAGTTGTAATTTAGAAAGAATCCCAAATACAATGGAAACAATCTTTAAGACATGGGGAAAATGCTCACAATTACAGACTCAGGTCCCACCAAACCATTGCAAACACTTGCTATCTTGCCTCAAACACAATCAGAGATTCAATGGCACTGAAAAATAATAACTTGAGAAAGTCTACCAAAGGTAACAGCACAGCATAAGATTCTATCTTTTAAAGTAACCTTCATAATGTATTGCGGGCTGCTAGCATGATATATACCTAACGAGAACCCAAGAAATCCCTTCATTAGCAGGGAAATTTAAAACTTAGAGCTGTTCTATACAGAATGTTGGGCTTCCCTGGTGGCTCAGCAGTAAACAATAATCCACCTGCAGTGCAGGAGATGTGGATTCAATCCCTGGATCAGAAAGATCTCCTGTAAAAGGAAATGGTAACCCATCCCAGTACTCTTCCCTGGGAAATCCCACGGACAGAGGAGGCTTGCAGGACTGTAGTCCATGGGGTCACACAAGAGTCAGACATGAATGAGTGACTAAAGAACAACATACAGAAGGTAAGCCAATAAACTTTAGCCACTAGCCATATGTGGTTACTGAGCACCTGAGATACAGTGAGTCCAGAATGAGAACTGCTGTAAGGTCAAATGTATACCCCTGATTTTTAACAGGTCAATATGAAAACTGAGTATAAACTCTCTCATTAATAATTCTTCTATTAATTACACGATGTTGAAATAATATTTTGATATGGTGAATTAAATGCAAAGATACTGAAATAAACACCTATTTTAAAATTTTAAGTTAGATGTGTAATTCTATTCAAATTACATTTTTGCTTATAGTGATGGTTTAGAATGTTCTATTGATTAACAATTTTCTGTAATAAAAATATATTTATAACTTGAATTTTGCTTCATGTCCTGGGTATATAACATCCTCATTTCTTTTAAAAGATATTTTTAATTAAGCTATCTTTCAAATTATCAGTGGAATACAGTTGATGGAGCCAACAGACTTTAAAATAGTTCATAATTAAATAAACATAAAATTTTACTGGAATTGTACATCCTAATAAACAGGGGCTTTTTCACCCAGATGAAATTTAGATGAAAATTTATTATATAATCATATTTAACAGAAATTCATTTGATAGTTTTTATTTTCATACTGAGACACTCTAATCATATAAATGGGTAGGAAAAGAAATTTAGGGTTTTTATTTTTTTAATGATACTAAACTATTTGAATTTCATCCAAGTTTCATTACAAAAATCCATAGATGTTTAGCAATAAAATTTTAATAATCAACAGATAATTTAAATATTTAATTTCATTGAACATGAGAAACTCAAACTCCAACCTGTTTTTGTTTTGTCTAGTCATTGGAATCATTAGGTTTCTAATTTATGATGAGTGTACACTGCAAAAAAAAAAAAAAAGAATTACCAATATCCAACAAAAGGTTACTCTGTACACCTACTATTCTTTCACTTAAGGCTGTTTATTCTACCAGATACAACGAGAAAGGGTAATGCATGCATGCATTCTTAGTCGCTTCAGTCATGTCTGACTCTTTGCAACTCCATGAACTATAGCCAGCTAGGCTCCTCGGTCCATGGAATTTTCCAGGCAGGAACACTGTGGTGGGTTGTCATTTCCTTTTCCAAGAGAGAGTAAAGACAAAATCAAAACTATTTTTTAAATGACTTTGGCCAAATAATTTAGATAAAATATTTATCATAGGTTTTGTCAAAGCCATAAAGCTACAGACTTAGTTAATTCATTTTAAGCAAAATATGGAGTTAGGAAATCAATTCTCATTGTCAAACCCGTTGCCCACAATTAAATTTTCCTGCCAGGAAACTCTGACTTGATTTTTCAATTTAAATATTTGCTTTAATAAATATCTATGTGGAAACAATTTTCTGAATCTAAATTCAGATCATTCAGACTTCTATGTTAATCTAAATTTCTATGATACAGCCATACATAGAAAATGAATGGATAAAGCAGAGACACAAATCCTTGACATGATAAAACCAGGTACTTTTCTCAATCTCATTTTGTTTCTGTCCTCAAAGGGATCTCCCACAGGGGTGGTAGATTTTCTGGCAATAGAACGGGAGTGGGAGAGGTGAAGGTGTCAAGTCCAGGTATTTGCAATTGTCAAATTCATTTTCCACTCTAGAAGTTTTTACACTATGGGGAAATATACCATGGCAATATCTGGAACTCATGAAAAGAAAGCCTTTCCTTTGAAAGTGAAAGGGGATGTCAGGTGGGTGATGGGAAGGATGAGCAAAAGCCTTGGCCTCAGATTCTTTACCAAGCAGCTAAATTTTAGGCAGTGGATAGATCTGGAGATTCACTCCTTTAAAGACTATGTCCCTATAACATTTTCAGGCAGCCTTGGAGATTGGATATCTAGTTTGAACACTACTCCATAATCCAATTCACCGTAACCCTGCTTCCATCACTGGCTCCTAGAGCCTAGTTTCAGCACAGAGCCCAGAATAACTCTTTCAATTCCAAAACAGAAAGTTACTCCTCTGCTCGAAACCTCCCAGGGCTTTCCTGACTGCACTCTCCATAAAAGTCAAGTAGTTTGACAGCAGCCTACAATTCTCTCAACAATTTGCCCTTAAAGCCTATCACTCCTCTGGCACCCTGTCCTACTAAATTCCCTTGCCTCAATTCACCAATCCACGCTGGAGTCTTTGGACCTCAGATTCTCAAAAGGCTATCATTGCCTCCACTAAAATATTCTTCTCCTGGACCCCGATGACTTACAGCCTCCTTTTCACTTGATTGTTCTTCAGGTACCTTCCCAGTGAGGTTTTCCCTGACCACCCTATTACTGACACCTCCTCTTCCCCTTTTCCTGCTTTGCTTTTTCTCCCAAAGTACCTAGTACCATTTGACTCTGTATTTTCTTGTTTTCTATTTGCTTTTTTCATCCTCTATAGAATGTAAGTTCATAGAAAGTGGATATTTTTTGTTCCACATTCTGGATACTATTAGTTCCATAGTAAAATAAGGGACTTCCCAGGGGGTTCAGTGGTAAAGAATTGCCTGCAATGCAGGAGACCCAGGTTCAATCCTTGGGTCAGAAAGATTTCCTGGAGAAGGAAATGGCAACCCACTCCAGTATTCTAGCCTGGAAAATTCCATGGACAAAAGAGTCTTGCAGCCCATAAGGTCACAAAAGACTCAGACACAACTTAGCGACCATACAGCAGCAGCATCCAATATTTGCCAAGTAAATATACGTGTGACCCCTTTAATAAGTGAGGCAAATTTTTATGTGCATTGAAGAACAATCTTATTTGTTTAGGCTTGGTTTTTTATATATTGTGAAATTTGAGGCGTCATTAAATCTTGAAATAAAGTTCTAATATATGGCATCATGTGGTTCTCTGGAATAGACATCAACATTTATGTACAATTCATCTGACTGTGTACCTATGGTCCACCACTATACATATTCTTTGGAAAGTTTTTCATAATACTATGCCCATAACAATTTCAAAAATTCCAATTCACCGTAACCCTGCTTCCATCACTGGCTCCTAGAGCCTAGTTTCAGCACAGAGCCCAGAATAACTCTTTCAATTCCAAAACAGAAAGTTACTCCTCTGCTCGAAACCTCCCAGGGCTTTCCTGACTGCACTCTCCATAAAAGTCAAGTAGTTTGACAGCAGCCTACAATTCTCTCAACAATTTGCCCTTAAAGCCTATCACTCCTCTGGCACCCTGTCCTACTAAATTCCCTTGCCTCAATTCACCAATCCACGCTGGAGTCTTTGGACCTCAGATTCTCAAAAGGCTATCATTGCCTCCACTAAAATATTCTTCTCCTGGACCCCGATGACTTACAGCCTCCTTTTCACTTGATTGTTCTTCAGGTACCTTCCCAGTGAGGTTTTCCCTGACCACCCTATTACTGACACCTCCTCTTCCCCTTTTCCTGCTTTGCTTTTTCTCCCAAAGTACCTAGTACCATTTGACTCTGTATTTTCTTGTTTTCTATTTGCTTTTTTCATCCTCTATAGAATGTAAGTTCATAGAAAGTGGATATTTTTTGTTCCACATTCTGGATACTATTAGTTCCATAGTAAAATAAGGGACTTCCCAGGGGGTTCAGTGGTAAAGAATTGCCTGCAATGCAGGAGACCCAGGTTCAATCCTTGGGTCAGAAAGATTTCCTGGAGAAGGAAATGGCAACCCACTCCAGTATTCTAGCCTGGAAAATTCCATGGACAAAAGAGTCTTGCAGCCCATAAGGTCACAAAAGACTCAGACACAACTTAGCGACCATACAGCAGCAGCATCCAATATTTGCCAAGTAAATATACGTGTGACCCCTTTAATAAGTGAGGCAAATTTTTATGTGCATTGAAGAACAATCTTATTTGTTTAGGCTTGGTTTTTTATATATTGTGAAATTTGAGGCGTCATTAAATCTTGAAATAAAGTTCTAATATATGGCATCATGTGGTTCTCTGGAATAGACATCAACATTTATGTACAATTCATCTGACTGTGTACCTATGGTCCACCACTATACATATTCTTTGGAAAGCAACATACTATTTACTATTTGCATATATTCACCCACTATTTAGCCCAATAACATACACATTTTTTTCAAAAGGTTTCCTCCACTTTTAATAAAATTAGTATTTTCTTTGACTCCAAAGGAATTTCCTTAAATTTATAAGATATGATTAATGAAAATGTTAACATTACCAATGGTAACGTATTAATTTTTTTTTCATATATTTTAATCACATATCTGGAGAAAAGCTATATGGGTGCTATCTCTAAAATTAAATAACTTCTCTATATCAAAATGTCCAAAAAGAATATAGCTAGAGTGTTCATCAATAGTAAATATATACACTTGACAGCACATTGCAATTGGGTACCCTAAACTGTAGCCAGTCGTGGATGTTATCAATTTTTCCTTAAAAGCATTTAAGGCAAGTTTTCCAGCTGTCACTATCAAGCTATAACTTTCCCTCTTGTCTTTTCAGTCATTTAATAATCCCATTGGATTTCACTTTATTAACAACATCTATTACATTCCACTAGAGTACTATTGACTAGGTCTGAAAAATTATTCACTTTGCTTCATGTCAGTTGGGCAGCACTTCTTTTCCAGATATCAAAGTATCAGAATCAGAAATGCTATCATTCTTGGAGACTGTTTAATATCATTTGATGGACATTAAATATACCTCACAATGGCCATGAAACATATATATACATATTACATAGAGAGAACCATAAATATATATTCATTCAGCAATACTTATAAAGAATTTACTCTCTGCTAGTTGCTGCAAAGGGACACAAACACAATTACAAAAAGAGAAAAACACCAATACCAGAAAATGTATATATCATTCAAAAGGCAATCACCCTTTTAAATGTGCCAAGTAAATATACGTGTGACCCCTTTAATAAGTGAGGCAAATTTTTATGTGCATTGAAGAACAATCTTATTTGTTTAGGCTTGGTTTTTTATATATTGTGAAATTTGAGGCGTCATTAAATCTTGAAATAAAGTTCTAATATATGGCATCATGTGGTTCTCTGGAATAGACATCAACATTTATGTACAATTCATCTGACTGTGTACCTATGGTCCACCACTATACATATTCTTTGGAAAGCAACATACTATTTACTATTTGCATATATTCACCCACTATTTAGCCCAATAACATACACATTTTTTTCAAAAGGTTTCCTCCACTTTTAATAAAATTAGTATTTTCTTTGACTCCAAAGGAATTTCCTTAAATTTATAAGATATGATTAATGAAAATGTTAACATTACCAATGGTAACGTATTAATTTTTTTTTCATATATTTTAATCACATATCTGGAGAAAAGCTATATGGGTGCTATCTCTAAAATTAAATAACTTCTCTATATCAAAATGTCCAAAAAGAATATAGCTAGAGTGTTCATCAATAGTAAATATATACACTTGACAGCACATTGCAATTGGGTACCCTAAACTGTAGCCAGTCGTGGATGTTATCAATTTTTCCTTAAAAGCATTTAAGGCAAGTTTTCCAGCTGTCACTATCAAGCTATAACTTTCCCTCTTGTCTTTTCAGTCATTTAATAATCCCATTGGATTTCACTTTATTAACAACATCTATTACATTCCACTAGAGTACTATTGACTAGGTCTGAAAAATTATTCACTTTGCTTCATGTCAGTTGGGCAGCACTTCTTTTCCAGATATCAAAGTATCAGAATCAGAAATGCTATCATTCTTGGAGACTGTTTAATATCATTTGATGGACATTAAATATACCTCACAATGGCCATGAAACATATATATACATATTACATAGAGAGAACCATAAATATATATTCATTCAGCAATACTTATAAAGAATTTACTCTCTGCTAGTTGCTGCAAAGGGACACATACACAATTCACACTCTATAATCAAAGATGCAAGCTAAAAGAACACCAATACCACAGAAAATGTATAAATTTACATTAGTTGGCCCAAATGGAACTCAGAGGAAATTTAAAGACGTTGAACCTAAAACAAAAGAGTATTAATGATCAGAAGGCTATTTATCCTATAAACAAATAGTGATATAACCTTGTTTAAGAATCATCCCAATCAACACCTTTAGAAGAGAATCATAAAATACTAGTTTATCTAAATTATTCCTATGTTCATGATCTACAGATAATATCCAGAGATGCACAGAGAAAAACCTCAACAAAGTTAAAGCCAATAATGGCCCTTAACATTATTTTTCCTCAAAGAATGCTCACCTATCACAAGATTTATCAGTTTTAAAGAAATGCATGCCTGATAAATGATTCATAAAAACAATTATAAGTATATTTAAAAAGTGGCCTTAGTGTCAGTAAATAAAGAAGTAGTATTCCCTTTCAAGAAAAACAGTGACACTAGCCTCCTTTATCCTATAAACAAAGGTCTGTTCATAAATGTTCCCGTAAGGGGATGATTTGCCTTTAATATAGAATTTTCAATATATATACAAATGAATCATAATTTAGAATTAAGGTTCTAATGAGGTCCACATGAAATAGTGGAGCAACCATAGAATTATTATCTGGTCATCACCTAAACTTAAATTAAGAAAGACAGTCAATAAGAATTGCTGAGAGTTTTACTCCTCACAAACGGTAATATAAAGAATAAATATCCTTTCTAAATTTACCAGCTTTTAAAATGTAGACTTCAAAAATATAGTTAATGCCTTAAAAAAGTATTCTTTGTAATCTGAAAATTCTAGAGAGCTTTTACAAATAAAGATTTTATGATTTTTATTTTGTAAAAACCTCTGAAGTTTTATCTTTCTTTGAAGCAGTGTTTCATAGCAACCCACATTCCATATCCATTTGCACTTAGATATTTTAAAGCAGCAATTCTCTACAGTATAATTTAGTAGCATTTTCCTGTAGAATGAAATGTAGTGTGCGCATATTTTACACAAAGAGTATTCTCTGAAACATTTTGAGATACTTATCAAATGTTTTAAAGCAAATGTATGGATTTTGAAAGATATTTATCACAAACATTTTGTTTTAATTATAATATTTGAGGAAGAATAGCCAATACATGTTTGATATAAAAATACAAATTAGATAAGGCATATAAAAGACAAAGAAAAATTATATTTTAAATATGATGTGTTAACCTGTGCTTTGTAAGGTTTGAAACTACATATTAAATCATGTATAATTATTCTAATTTTGCAGGATAAATGTTATTACTTTAATTTTTAGATAATAGATCTTTAATTATACCTTTGAGTGAAATGCATAATAAAATTCATACTACGTAATATCAGTTTGCAGAATGCATATTCAGCAAAAGTAGGGAAAACCAAAGATAATATAAAACACCATAACTTCATTCAAAAAGTAAGTAATTTTTAGGCAAAAATAAAATGTATTGGATTTTTAAATGTTCCATTTTGCCATTGCAAAGATAGCTGACCCTAGATTATGATTATGTGTTCATGATGTCAAGTATGCTGATGCAACTAAATGTGTTAATCACCATTTTATCTTCATGAAAGCAAACATTCAATTATTTGCAAACTTTTCAATATTTGGTTGAATTGTACAGAAGTTATCTGCATGTTCAGTGGCTCTAGAAAAGACAGACAGCTATAACTGAAAACAGCCAACTTCTCTTGGCAGTCAACTCAGTGAGAAAAATAGGAAACTCTCTTAATCAAGGCTTTGTTACTCATCAGTCTCTCCTAGTAACTCCTCAATAAGCAACTATAATCAAGGTTAGTCAATTCTGTAAATATGACTGATCTATAAAGCATGACAACAAACAGTTGACTTCACTTTGAACAATTCTAGTTGCCACTCTACACTTTCTGCCATCTGGGAAGCAGATGCACGAAAGCAAACTTATTTAGTGTGTGTCCCAAGTCAAATATCTTTACCTAGGGCTGAAAGAAATCTTGGAGAGATTTTTACATTACAACCACCTTTTGAAGATGACTGAATAAATGTATTTTCTTCCAGAAACTAAACCACATTCCATATCCATTTGCACTTAGATATTTTAAAGCAGCAATTCTCTACAGTATAATTTAGTAGCATTTTCCTGTAGAATGAAATGTAGTGTGCGCATATTTTACACAAAGAGTATTCTCTGAAACATTTTGAGATACTTATCAAATGTTTTAAAGCAAATGTATGGATTTTGAAAGATATTTATCACAAACATTTTGTTTTAATTATAATATTTGAGGAAGAATAGCCAATACATGTTTGATATAAAAATACAAATTAGATAAGGCATATAAAAGACAAAGAAAAATTATATTTTAAATATGATGTGTTAACCTGTGCTTTGTAAGGTTTGAAACTACATATTAAATCATGTATAATTATTCTAATTTTGCAGGATAAATGTTATTACTTTAATTTTTAGATAATAGATCTTTAATTATACCTTTGAGTGAAATGCATAATAAAATTCATACTACGTAATATCAGTTTGCAGAATGCATATTCAGCAAAAGTAGGGAAAACCAAAGATAATATAAAACACCATAACTTCATTCAAAAAGTAAGTAATTTTTAGGCAAAAATAAAATGTATTGGATTTTTAAATGTTCCATTTTTGCCATTGCAAAGATAGCTGACCCTAGATTATGATTATGTGTTCATGATGTCAAGTATGCTGATGCAACTAAATGTGTTAATCACCATTTTATCTTCATGAAAGCAAACATTCAATTATTTGCAAACTTTTCAATATTTGGTTGAATTGTACAGAAGTTATCTGCATGTTCAGTGGCTCTAGAAAAGACAGACAGCTATAACTGAAAACAGCCAACTTCTCTTGGCAGTCAACTCAGTGAGAAAAATAGGAAACTCTCTTAATCAAGGCTTTGTTACTCATCAGTCTCTCCTAGTAACTCCTCAATAAGCAACTATAATCAAGGTTAGTCAATTCTGTAAATATGACTGATCTATAAAGCATGACAACAAACAGTTGACTTCACTTTGAACAATTCTAGTTGCCACTCTACACTTTCTGCCATCTGGGAAGCAGATGCACGAAAGCAAACTTATTTAGTGTGTGTCCCAAGTCAAATATCTTTACCTAGGGCTGAAAGAAATCTTGGAGAGATTTTTACATTACAACCACCTTTTGAAGATGACTGAATAAATGTATTTTCTGAAACTAAAAATATACCCAGAATGCAACCTTTATCAAACAATGAAAGTATCAGATAACATAATCTATTTAAAACAAAATTCAGAGGAGAACCAGAAAAGGAAAGCAAATTAAGGATCTGTTTTCCTTCTTTCCTGCTTTACATGAAGCCTCTCAACTACTACAGAGAACAAACAGGAACATAGTGAGGACAGAATCAGCCACCAAGGACAGCTGGTTTCTTAGCCAAGGATATTCTCTAACCTTGATGACTAGAGAAATCAATGGTTATGACTTCCTTGGAACATTTTAGGAAGGAGGTATATTCTACAACATAAAATGTTATTTTTTAAAGCTCTTCAAATGTTCTATTTAAAAAAATGTTCTATAGAATTTCTGTTTGTTCCCTGTGGTCATTTTTTGCTTTCTAGAGCTCGTTCTCCTATGGGAAATTCTTTTCATGGATAATCTCCTAACACATAATCCTTTGAAAGCTATTGCGTCAAAACACTTTTCTTCTAATGTTAAATAATACCTTACCTCTGAATCCTAGCATCCTAAAGGCACAAATGGAGCAGTACAGCATAATTAACCAAGAGGTACCTTTGGTTGTAGCACGTAAAACAACCTCAAATCAGAGTTCCTTTAGCTGAAACTGATGGGCAGACACCATATATGTATTTATAATCTACATTCAAATTAACTTGACTAATTTCAAGGTAGCTTTTCTTTTTTTTTTAACTCTAAGGGGAAAAAGCACTTTCACAACTTGGAGTAGTGTTGCCACTGAAGGGAAGTTCCTCATTCTTCTCTTTTGTCACTTCTAATTCTGCCAGTGTTCTTTATTTTGCAGATATGGGTTTGTCCAGACAATGCACTTTATCCTCTAATGGAAAGAGTTTATTTCATTTTTTCACTGGATATCCTCACACTTAGAATATTGAGTTCCATATACCTAACTGTTAAAAGAGAAATACAGACTGTAATATCTTTACTCTGCATTCTCAACTGGTGATCTTTACCAGTTTACCACTAAAAACAATCACCTCACCTAAATACCCACAACTTCCACTTCACCTCAAGTTCTTTCTCTATCTTTAGTGTAGAATTCAGGTCTCTAATCAGACATTCTTCTATCAAGGAAGACTTCCTTTCCTACCCTGCATAACATAGCCCACAGCCTTCCCCAGCTCCACTCTCCATTCTTAGCTGGACTTTTGCTGCTTTCAAAGCATTTAGGTCTGCCTGACCTACAATATATGCATCAATGTATTTGTGTCTTGTTCTATCACCAGTGACTATAAGTTAAACTCCCCTAAACAATGGTTTTTCTCTCTTCTGTATATCCAAATCTTAGAGATTACTAAATTCATAGTAAATACTCATTAAATAATTTGCTGAGAAGAAAAACAATTTAAATCCTATTCTGACATTGAATACCATTCATTAGTTTATTTTAGTAAGTGTCCTTACATATTTAAATATCATTTGTTAACATACATTTTCATTTATTCTGTTCAATTTTTAAACACTTGAAAAAATATTTTGTAACTAACATAGCACATTTACAAATAGCTGAGTTGCTTTAAATGTCTTTCAGCATTGGTTATTTAAAAGCAATTGCAAATATCAAATTGAAATATTGACAGTTTACCACCCATTTGTTCATTAAGAGTAAAATTGACTCATAAATTTCATGTAAAAGTAGAGATAGCAGAGACTCAATTTACTTTTTTTAAATTTATCTAAAACTCTGGGTTTGAAAGACACTAAGGGAAGACACTTATTCCAGGTGAACCAAGGATAACTTCTCGAGCCATTTGAGGATACTGAATGAGACATCTGCCCACAATACTGAGTGTTATGGGCCAGAGATTTATGACCAGGAAGATGTGCTTTCACACTCCACATTGAGTGCAAATCTTCAGTTTCACATGAGCATATGAGTCCTTGAGAGTCACATGACAGCAGCAACTCAGAGACAGTGCTATTCAGATAGGGATGATATTGCCATTTAAGACCTCTGGTTCCATTTAACCCCTAAAGAATAGCAGCTTTTTCTCACTTATTACCTAATATTGAGTTCCATATACCTAACTGTTAAAAGAATACAGACTGTAATATCTTTACTCTGCATTCTCAACTGGTGATCTTTACCAGTTTACCACTAAAAACAATCACCTCACCTAAATACCCACAACTTCCACTTCACCTCAAGTTCTTTCTCTATCTTTAGTGTAGAATTCAGGTCTCTAATCAGACATTCTTCTATCAAGGAAGACTTCCTTTCCTACCCTGCATAACATAGCCCACAGCCTTCCCCAGCTCCACTCTCCATTCTTAGCTGGACTTTTGCTGCTTTCAAAGCATTTAGGTCTGCCTGACCTACAATATATGCATCAATGTATTTGTGTCTTGTTCTATCACCAGTGACTATAAGTTAAACTCCCCTAAACAATGGTTTTTCTCCCTTCTGTATATCCAAATCTTAGAGATTACTAAATTCATAGTAAATACTCATTAAATAATTTGCTGAGAAGAAAAACAATTTAAATCCTATTCTGACATTGAATACCATTCATTAGTTTATTTTAGTAAGTGTCCTTACATATTTAAATATCATTTGTTAACATACATTTTCATTTATTCTGTTCAATTTTTAAACACTTGAAAAAATATTTTGTAACTAACATAGCACATTTACAAATAGCTGAGTTGCTTTAAATGTCTTTCAGCATTGGTTATTTAAAAGCAATTGCAAATATCAAATTGAAATATTGACAGTTTACCACCCATTTGTTCATTAAGAGTAAAATTGACTCATAAATTTCATGTAAAAGTAGAGATAGCAGAGACTCAATTTACTTTTTTTAAATTTATCTAAAAACTCTGGGTTTGAAAGACACTAAGGGAAGACACTTATTCCAGGTGAACCAAGGATAACTTCTCAAGCCATTTGAGGATACTGAATGAGACATCTGCCCACAATACTGAGTGTTATGGGCCAGAGATTTATGACCAGGAAGATGTGCTTTCACACTCCACATTGAGTGCAAATCTTCAGTTTCACATGAGCATATGAGTCCTTGAGAGTCACATGACAGCAGCAACTCAGAGACAGTGCTATTCAGATAGGGATGATATTGCCATTTAAGACCTCTGGTTCCATTTAACCCCTAAAGAATAGCAGCTTTTTCTCACTTATTACCTAATATTGATAGTTTTATTTCTGTGACCCACTCCTCTTGGTTTCTTCACAACTTGAGTCTATTCAACCTATCTGTTAACGAACTGAATGATCATTAGCCAGAGCTTTAAGGTCATTACAAAGGCAGAACTCATTTTCCATGTAGATAACTCCAGATAACATTCCTTTCATTTTTAATTTTTTCTAAAATAACTGAAGCACCCGTATGTAAGATGTTCATACATAAATTCAATTAAAAACCCAGCTGAATCAACAGTCCCTAATTCTTCCTATCTTCACCATTCATCCCAAATTTCTCAGCTCTTCTCAGGGCTATGAGGTAAATTTCTCACTATTGCAACTATACAAGGCCAGTTAGAGAAGACTTCTTGCTTCATTAGCCTAAGGAGAAAAATCCATTTTTCTCTTGGATCCATGAAGGAAATTTTACTTTTACAAGTAAGAATTAACCTTTACTTAGTGCCTATTGTGTGTTATTCATTTTATATGTGATATTCCATTAATGTTCACAGTGAAGCAAGTAATACTTTACAGATAAGAAAGTGAGGATTAGAGAAGGAAAGTACATTTCTCAAGCTCACACTGGCAGAGCCCCAACACAAACTTCAGTAAGTGTAGCTCTTCTTTCTAATATAGGGTGAGGCAACGCAAAATCCTAGAAATGCCCCCAAAGTTAGGTTTAAAGAGCACATAGGAGCTTCCCAGGTGGTACCAGTGGTAAAGAACCCACCTCCCAATGCAGGAGATGTAAGAGATGTGGGTTCAGTCCCTGGGTTGAGAAGATTCCCTGGAGGACATGGCAACCCCCTTCAAAACTCTCACCTGGAGAGAGCCCCATGGACAGAAGAGCCTGGCAGGCTACAATCCATAGGATCACACAGAGATGGACATGATTGAAGTGACTTAGCATGCATGCACAGAGTACAGATTTCTTTTCTTTAATTATTTAATTAAAACCTCAAACTCTCTTGGTGGAAGCATTTTAAGGTATGATGCTTTATTTATTTGTTTTCTTGGCTGCACTCTTTTTTTTTTTTTTTTTTTTTAATTTTGACCTCTTTTATTGGTTTTTTATTTATTTATTTTCATCCATCTTCACTTTCCGGCCTGTGAGGGCCTCCCATCACAGTGGCCTCTCTCATTGCAGAGCACTGGCTCTGGGTACATGAGCTTCAGAGCACTGGCTCGTAATTGGACACACCAGCCCAGCTGTTCCTTGGCATGTGGGATCTTCCTGGGCCAGGGATCTAACCAGTGTCTCTTGCACTGCAAGGCAAATTATTTACCCACTGGACCACCAGGGAAGGCCCTGCACTGAGTCTTTGCTGTATTACACTGACTTTCTCTAGTTGTTGAGAGTAGGGACTACTCTTCCTTTGTGGTGCACAGGCTTCTCATTGCCCTGGCTTCTCTCAGAGCACAAACTTGAAGCATATAGGCTCAATAGCTGTGGCTCACTGATCAATAGTTACCACTCACAGGCATAGTTGCTCTGTAGCACATGGAATCTTCCTGGACCAGGATCGAACCCCTATCCCCTGCATTGGCAGGAAGATTCCCTGTGCCACCAGAGAAGTCTCTTGCTAGTTTCTTTTGGGAGGGTAATTTTGTCTGTGTGGATCCTGTCAAATGGAGACTGGTCAAAACCACTCAAGCTTCTCATCTAAGAAAAATTTTGGCCCACAGTCTAGAAGGCTCTCAGTCTCTCAGCACTTTCACTGAATGCAGACATGGAGGCTTCCCCTCTGCAGCCTGCCATGAGGACTGGCATGGGGAGACCAGCTCACTCACAGCTCCCATGGCCTTGACAGTAAGGTCAATAGGGCCCACTTTTCCCCAAAGACTCAGCAATTTATCAGCTCTAATGGCCAAACATCAGCATCAACAAAGCTTGGATATTTATGTTAAATAACTATAGTCACAAACTAGGAATAATCATCTGAGAAAGTCCCTCTAGTAGGGATAGAGGAAAGTTGGGAACTTAATGACAGAAAACTGACCTCAGGCCAATCATCTAAAACTTAAGGAAAGCAGGTTGATTTAGGGCAGTCTGACAGCAGGTGGTATCAAGCAATCACCAGAATGAATAGAGGGGTTATTTTAAGGTTTTAAGGAAAGTTAATATAAACAAGACAAAAACAGCAGGCTCAGAGGTGGGGGCTTGTGTAGAGGTGAAACCATTCTGCCCCAAATTTGGAACTTAAACCAAAACCCAGCTTAAGAGTCAAACCCACGTGGCTGGGACTCAAACTAAGCCAAAAACCACCATACCTGGTTTCAGGACCTAATGGGGCTCAGGTTCTTCATGTCTCTTCACAGAAAGAATTCAGTGAGAGACAAAGTGATAGTTAAGAAATGGATCTATTCAGATTCAGAGAAAAGCACACTCCACAGACAGAATGTGGGCCATTACAGTGGGTGAATCCAGTAGCCCAGAAAATCTGGTGTGCTGAGCTTTTATGCGCTGGGTAATCTCATGTGCTAATGAGTGGGAGGATTATTTCAAATATTTTGGGGAAGGGGCAGAACTGTCATGGTGCCTCTGGGTGTGTCATTTAGCTTGTTGATTAAAGATCAAGGTCTAGTCTGCTATCTTGGATCTATATGAGTCTAATAGGTTTATGTTATGTCTTTGGGTTATGTCATTCTTTCAAAAATTGTGCCCTGGCCCTTTCCTTCCTGTTACATTCCCCACTCAGAGATTTTATTCCCATATTCTTATGGGAGGTAGAAGGGCAAAGGTCTGTCTTCTGTAATTTCTTCAAGCTGAATAGGGGCATTGACCATGCCTATCAGGGAGTAAAAATCTCTGGGTACCTGATCTAGGGGCCCCAGGGGCAGGGCAGCTCCTTGTTTTAGTCCAAATGGGCTGAATCCCTACATAGCCATCATCTTGATGTAGAACGGTTGTTAACTGTTTTCCTTAGCCTTCCTGTGGATCCTCTTGTTGATGAGGCACATTTTGTAACAGCACCAGGGTGCAAATACATCTATAAATGCAAAAGACTTAAAAGACATGGTCAAACATCTGATTACAGTGTATGATAAAAGTTGGTTACAATAACCAGAATTACAATTACATTTAATATAACATAAAAACCAAAAAATACCCTTTTGTTAAATATTTCTCATCACAGTGAATAAGGGGTCTATTTTAAGACGTTTTAAGGAAAGCAGGTTGATTTAGGGCAGTCTGACAGCAGGTGGTATCAAGCAATCACCAGAATGAATAGAGGGGTTATTTTAAGGTTTTAAGGAAAGTTAATATAAACAAGACAAAAACAGCAGGCTCAGAGGTGGGGGCTTGTGTAGAGGTGAAACCATTCTGCCCCAAATTTGGAACTTAAACCAAAACCCAGCTTAAGAGTCAAACCCACGTGGCTGGGACTCAAACTAAGCCAAAAACCACCATACCTGGTTTCAGGACCTAATGGGGCTCAGGTTCTTCATGTCTCTTCACAGAAAGAATTCAGTGAGAGACAAAGTGATAGTTAAGAAATGGATCTATTCAGATTCAGAGAAAAGCACACTCCACAGACAGAATGTGGGCCATTACAGTGGGTGAATCCAGTAGCCCAGAAAATCTGGTGTGCTGAGCTTTTATGCGCTGGGTAATCTCATGTGCTAATGAGTGGGAGGATTATTTCAAATATTTTGGGGAAGGGGCAGAACTGTCATGGTGCCTCTGGGTGTGTCATTTAGCTTGT
Source organism: Tragulus kanchil (assembly GCA_022376925.1). NCBI lineage: Eukaryota > Metazoa > Chordata > Mammalia > Artiodactyla > Tragulidae > Tragulus > Tragulus kanchil. Next base: position 236,820,280 of record JAIOJX010000026.1, read on the forward strand.
TGATTAAAGATCAAGGTCTAGTCTGCTATCTTGGATCTATATGAGTCTAATAGGTTTATGTTATGTCTTTGGGTTATGTCATTCTTTCAAAAATTGTGCCCTGGCCCTTTCCTTCCTGTTACATTCCCCACTCAGAGATTTTATTCCCATATTCTTATGGGAGGTAGAAGGGCAAAGGTCTGTCTTCTGTAATTTCTTCAAGCTGAATAGGGGCATTGACCATGCCTATCAGGGAGTAAAAATCTCTGGGTACCTGATCTAGGGGCCCCAGGGGCAGGGCAGCTCCTTGTTTTAGTCCAAATGGGCTGAATCCCTACATAGCCATCATCTTGATGTAGAACGGTTGTTAACTGTTTTCCTTAGCCTTCCTGTGGATCCTCTTGTTGATGAGGCACATTTTGTAACAGCACCAGGGTGCAAATACATCTATAAATGCAAAAGACTTAAAAGACATGGTCAAACATCTGATTACAGTGTATGATAAAAGTTGGTTACAATAACCAGAATTACAATTACATTTAATATAACATAACAAAATACCCTAGTTAAATATTTCTCTTTGCAACACTACAGGGACCTTTTATGATATCCCAAAGTTAGTTTTTAGTCAGATTAGATCATAAGTCACTGTGAGACAATACTTATTCCCTAACTGGAGCTATAAAAATCCCCAAAACAAATACAAATCACTTAAAGGCAAAGAAGTTTACTGCAACCTATCAAACCCCAATCTGTTTGTCAAAAGCAGGATTTAAAGAATACTTTGGAGGGAGAGACCAAACCCAATCTTGTATTAGCCCATTTCTATCAAAACCCATTCACCCAACTAAATTTAATTCAATCTTACAAAGTCATGATCAAGAGTAACTCTTTGTCTATATTAATCACACCAACAAGCTTAAACCACTTTCTATACCAGTTAACAGTTTTATCCTGAATACATTCCAGATAACATGAGCCTGAAATTCATCTTGACCAGATTATTGGGTATTTCTGAGTATTTATATGAGTAATTAATTTCCTTTAAGTCAGTTAGAGTTCTTTTATGAGTTATTTTTTGGCAATACCATATATCTCTAACACCCAAATAGACACATGCAAGCATACAATCACAGAACCCTCATACTTCCTGTTCCAAAATTTCAGCCATGATCTTGAGAACCCAAACCATTTTCCCAAAATAGTTTCTAAATTTAGGAGCAGTTCATTACCATTTTGTATAGGTTAACATAATTTGAAATGTGGAATTATCCTTTTAAGCAAGTTATTTGTTACATTCCCCACTCAGAGATTTTATTCCCATATTCTTATGGGAGGTAGAAGGCAAAGGTCTGTCTTCTGTAATTTCTTCAAGCTGAATAGGGCATTGACCATGCCTATCAGGGAGTAAAATCTCTGGGTACCTGATCTAGGGGCCCCAGGGCGGGCTCCTTGTTTTAGTCCAAATGGGCTGAATCCCTACATAGCCATCATCTTGATGTAGAACGGTTGTTAACTGTTTTCCTTAGCCTTCCTGTGGATCCTCTTGTTGATGAGGCACATTTTGTAACAGCACCAGGGTGCAAATACATCTATAAATGCAAAAGACTTAAAAGACATGGTCAAACATCTGATTACAGTGTATGATAAAAGTTGGTTACAATAACCAGAATTACAATTACATTTAATATAACATAACAAAATACCCTAGTTAAATATTTCTCTTTGCAACACTACAGGGACCTTTTATGATATCCCAAAGTTAGTTTTTAGTCAGATTAGATCATAAGTCACTGTGAGACAATACTTATTCCCTAACTGGAGCTATAAAAATCCCCAAAACAAATACAAATCACTTAAAGGCAAAGAAGTTTACTGCAACCTATCAAACCCCAATCTGTTTGTCAAAAGCAGGATTTAAAGAATACTTTGGAGGGAGAGACCAAACCCAATCTTGTATTAGCCCATTTCTATCAAAACCCATTCACCCAACTAAATTTAATTCAATCTTACAAAGTCATGATCAAGAGTAACTCTTTGTCTATATTAATCACACCAACAAGCTTAAACCACTTTCTATACCAGTTAACAGTTTTATCCTGAATACATTCCAGATAACATGAGCCTGAAATTCATCTTGACCAGATTATTGGGTATTTCTGAGTATTTATATGAGTAATTAATTTCCTTTAAGTCAGTTAGAGTTCTTTTATGAGTTATTTTTTGGCAATACCATATATCTCTAACACCCAAATAGACACATGCAAGCATACAATCACAGAACCCTCATACTTCCTGTTCCAAAATTTCAGCCATGATCTTGAGAACCCAAACCATTTTCCCAAAATAGTTTCTAAATTTAGGAGCAGTTCATTACCATTTTGTATAGGTTAACATAATTTGAAATGTGGAATTATCCTTTTAAGCAAGTTATTTGTTACACCTGATACCTTTTCTGTCCATGTGAGAACAGTCTCTATCCTTCTAGTGAATGTTTCTTCCTTTACCAATAAATATTTGCATCCTCTGAACTTGGGCATCTAAGCAAAATCAGTATGCCAATTTGCCTCCATGTTGTTATCCTGATATTGAATGGGTTCAACTAATGGAGGTGTTGGAGCTGTATTAGAATTAATTTGTAAACATGTCACATGGTTTGGTAACCTGGGTTACCACCATTTTCATTCCTTTGCCCCAAAATATTTGCAGTGAATTCCAAGGCACTTTAAATCCATAGTGGGTGGTTTCATATACTGCTGAGCTTGTGGAACCATAATCTTTTCATCTAATATATACCGTCCCTTTTGACTTAGTAACCCCCTATTTTTTGCAGTTTTTTTCCTTGGTATAGCAAAGTTGTGGATTTCCTCTCTCAATCCTGGGACTTTTAAAACTGTCTTTATTTGTTAGTATGTAAGCTGCTTTCTTTGTTAGTCAGCTTGGTGATTTCCCTTTCCAATTTCAGACTTGGGAAACTGAGGCCGATATCCCCTACAGTAAACAAGAGCTATTTCTTGAGAACCTTGTTTAGTAACTACTGGCTGGATGTCTTTGTTCAGGTCTGGAACCTCAATATTCCACATTTCAGCATCTCTTAAGACTTCTAGCACAACCTCAGATTGAACCTGTCCCTTTCTTTTTGTTAGAATCATTTCCCAATGAGGATGGTCCCCTTGCCCCTCCAGAAATAGAGTGGCCCCTAACTTAGTTAAGAAATCTCTTCACATTAAGGGATTGGACAATCAAGCATAAACAGAATGAATTAAATTTCTATTTTTGCCTTTAAGTCAGTTAGAGTTCTTTTATGAGTTATTTTTTGGCAATACCATATATCTCTAACACCCAAATAGACACATGCAAGCATACAATCACAGAACCCTCATACTTCCTGTTCCAAAATTTCAGCCATGATCTTGAGAACCCAAACCATTTTCCCAAAATAGTTTCTAAATTTAGGAGCAGTTCATTACCATTTTGTATAGGTTAACATAATTTGAAATGTGGAATTATCCTTTTAAGCAAGTTATTTGTTACACCTGATACCTTTTCTGTCCATGTGAGAACAGTCTCTATCCTTCTAGTGAATGTTTCTTCCTTTACCAATAAATATTTGCATCCTCTGAACTTGGGCATCTAAGCAAAATCAGTATGCCAATTTGCCTCCATGTTGTTATCCTGATATTGAATGGGTTCAACTAATGGAGGTGTTGGAGCTGTATTAGAATTAATTTGTAAACATGTCACATGGTTTGGTAACCTGGGTTACCACCATTTTCATTCCTTTGCCCCAAAATATTTGCAGTGAATTCCAAGGCACTTTAAATCCATAGTGGGTGGTTTCATATACTGCTGAGCTTGTGGAACCATAATCTTTTCATCTAATATATACCGTCCCTTTTGACTTAGTAACCCCCTATTTTTTGCAGTTTTTTTCCTTGGTATAGCAAAGTTGTGGATTTCCTCTCTCAATCCTGGGACTTTTAAAACTGTCTTTATTTGTTAGTATGTAAGCTGCTTTCTTTGTTAGTCAGCTTGGTGATTTCCCTTTCCAATTTCAGACTTGGGAAACTGAGGCCGATATCCCCTACAGTAAACAAGAGCTATTTCTTGAGAACCTTGTTTAGTAACTACTGGCTGGATGTCTTTGTTCAGGTCTGGAACCTCAATATTCCACATTTCAGCATCTCTTAAGACTTCTAGCACAACCTCAGATTGAACCTGTCCCTTTCTTTTTGTTAGAATCATTTCCCAATGAGGATGGTCCCCTTGCCCCTCCAGAAATAGAGTGGCCCCTAACTTAGTTAAGAAATCTCTTCACATTAAGGGGATTGGACAATCAAGCATAAACAGAAATGAATGTAAAAACAGCTGATCATTAGCATTACACAAAACAGGCTCCAGGAAAGCGTGCCCCTGTTTCTTTCCTGAAAACCCCATTACATATTCCTTATGATTGCTAAGGTTTCTAATCCTTTGAGTTATGACTGAGAAGGTTACACCAGTGTCTGTAAGAAATTTTATCATCTGGTCAGCCACATAAATGACCACCTAAGGCTGAACATTAGTTATGTAGATAGTATCTCTAGGCAGAACCACTTTTGGCCTTGAGTCCTGTTGGTCTTCTGATTGCAAAACCATCAATGGCTGAGGGGTCCCGTCACTCTCTGGTGTCTGAAGCATTCCCTCTGCCAATGTTTTAGATGTTTGCAAAAGACACATCAACAGCATTGCTTCTTCCAGTGCCCCGTTTGTCCACACAGGGTACACCAACCCTGTATGGATACCCATGTGCCTCATGGTCTGCCAGGACCAGATTGGCCCAGAAAGGGCAACCTCCTAGTAGGTGACCTTTGAGCAGACAAAGCCATTGCAATCATTTAGGTCATTTGCATATTTCTCTGGATGCATTCAGCCTTTTCTGCCATATCCCTATTATTAAAAGCTGAATAAGCCAATTGGAGCAAATGATTCATTGCGGTCTGAAGACCAGCAGTTGCTTTCTGAATTTTGTGCCTGATGTCTGGGGCAGGCTTGGCTATAAAATGCATAGCCAAAAGGGTCTGTCCCTCTGTGGATTTCTCTCTCAATCCTGGGACTTTTAAAACTGTCTTTATTTGTTAGTAAACTGAGGCCGATAATCCCTACAGTAAACAAGAGCTATTTCTTGAGAACCTTGTTTAGTAACTACTGGCTGGATGTCTTTGTTCAGGTCTGGAACCTCAATATTCCACATTTCAGCATCTCTTAAGACTTCTAGCACAACCTCAGATTGAACCTGTCCCTTTCTTTTTGTTAGAATCATTTCCCAATGAGGATGGTCCCCTTGCCCCTCCAGAAATAGAGTGGCCCCTAACTTAGTTAAGAAATCTCTTCACATTAAGGGGATTGGACAATCAAGCATAAACAGAAATGAATGTAAAAACAGCTGATCATTAGCATTACACAAAACAGGCTCCAGGAAAGCGTGCCCCTGTTTCTTTCCTGAAAACCCCATTACATATTCCTTATGATTGCTAAGGTTTCTAATCCTTTGAGTTATGACTGAGAAGGTTACACCAGTGTCTGTAAGAAATTTTATCATCTGGTCAGCCACATAAATGACCACCTAAGGCTGAACATTAGTTATGTAGATAGTATCTCTAGGCAGAACCACTTTTGGCCTTGAGTCCTGTTGGTCTTCTGATTGCAAAACCATCAATGGCTGAGGGGTCCCGTCACTCTCTGGTGTCTGAAGCATTCCCTCTGCCAATGTTTTAGATGTTTGCAAAAGACACATCAACAGCATTGCTTCTTCCAGTGCCCCGTTTGTCCACACAGGGTACACCAACCCTGTATGGATACCCATGTGCCTCATGGTCTGCCAGGACCAGATTGGCCCAGAAAGGGCAACCTCCTAGTAGGTGACCTTTGAGCAGACAAAGCCATTGCAATCATTTAGGTCATTTGCATATTTCTCTGGATGCATTCAGCCTTTTCTGCCATATCCCTATTATTAAAAGCTGAATAAGCCAATTGGAGCAAATGATTCATTGCGGTCTGAAGACCAGCAGTTGCTTTCTGAATTTTGTGCCTGATGTCTGGGGCAGGCTTGGCTATAAAATGCATAGCCAAAAGGGTCTGTCCCTCTGTGGAGGAGGGTTCCTCAATTTGTATATTTCCTAAAACCCTCCACTAATCTACTTTGGAAGACTGTAGGATTTCATCCTGTCCCTGTTGGACCTCATTCACCTTTTCATAATTAATGGATTTTACTTTAAGTTTCTTCATACCATCTATTAAACAGTTAATCATATGATCCTGTCTATCTCTACCAACAGAATCCAGCTGGTAATGCCATTTCAAGTTTGCCTCAGGGACACCTGGTGCACTGCATGATCCTGTCAGGCTCCGGCTGCCAGTTGGTCTGCATGGCCTCTGACAGCCAGTATTATACTGTTTTTCCTCGGAGATGCAGTAGTGGGATAGTATAATCTGTAAGTCTCTCCAGGTGAGATCAAATTCAACTAGTCAGATAAATTCTTTTGTAAAACATTCAGGACCTCAGAAAAACTTTCCTCCTTGTCCTCTGACATACTTAGATCAGACGCTGAGAAAGGTACATAGTCTTGATTTCCATCAGGAACTTCTCTCAGGGGCAAAACTGTAGGGACAGTTGGTTGTTAACTTGTATCACTGCCAATGCTAGCTGAGCTAAGGATAGGCCCCTTGGGTAACTCAAGGTACAAAGAGGTTCATGAATATGGGTGGGGCCTCTTCTCTTCCCTAACTGTATCTTGCCTTGAGACAATGGCTCCTCCCAGTAGAAGGGGAATAGATCCAGTTGCTCCTTGAAGAGCATTTAACATTTGAATGGCCCCATAGGCCTGATCAGTTAAAAAGTCTTCTGTGTCTTTACCAGAATTATCTGAGTTACACACACATTAAATTCCTTTTATTGTCATCTTAAATGTGTTTCATTGTCAAAATACAAGGCCATGGAAATGTGAACATATGGAAGTTCACTCCATCTAAAGTTCCTTTCGCAATATCAATTTAACTGTAATATAGTATAATAATTCAGGGACCCATTTAGTGTCCTTTTTTTTTTTGACATTTTTCAGTGACAATTCCCCAACTAAATGAATGATCACACCCTTGACACATTAAAGTGTTCCCCAAGGTACGTATTTCTCCATCACTATTAGTGGGATGTTCAGTATTAATAATTTCCACACCACTGTCCCATGATTCTCTGACCTTCACTCAAAATGCTGTACAATATCATCAAGAATGGCAGTGTCAATGTTCATGCAAACACGTAGGTACATAGTCAATTCCAGGATACCAGCTCTTTCAAAACTTAAGGTTTTTTAATGATTTATTGTTATTCTTTGCTTATTCTTCCCCCTTAAAATGATCTTTGATAGTGCTAGCACAATACAAATTTACATTATCATAAGCACACTGATGGAGATGGAAAATTGCAAACAGATGATTCAGCCCCACTGTCCTGCGACCTCCTGAAAGAATAAAGAAACCCCACCCCCCAGGGTTCCCCATCCCCCTACCCCACTCCACCCCCACCACAACCTCCTGGAATATCTGTGGCCACAAAAGTCTCCCACCTGAAAACTCACTTCAGCAACTCCCCTCCCCTCCTCTGGCATCCACTCCCTTTCTTGCCCCTACCCAGCTACTTAAGCTTTTCACCGAACCAGGAGCGTGCCACTTTCTCTCAGTTACTTCTGTGTAACCAGATCTCTCCAGGCAGCCCCTCTCAAGCTTTAACAAAGCTTGATCAGCCTGTATGAGGTTGGCTTCTCATTCCTTTATCATACTTTCCTTCCATTTGGTGCCAAAACATGAGAAGAGGGCCCCTGGCTTCACCCCAGGACCTGTTCCCACCTGCATTTCTTTTCTGGCAAGCAATTGAGGACTTAGCCAGACCTCTGAACTCACTTTGGCTAAAGAGTGAGCAGTTCCAACTTGACCTATGCCATGTGAGTGGAGCAAAGGCCATGGAAATCCAGTTGCTCCTTGAAGAGCATTTAACATTTGAATGGCCCCATAGGCCTGATCAGTTAAAAAGTCTTCTGTGTCTTTACCAGAATTATCTGAGTTACACACACATTAAATTCCTTTTATTGTCATCTTAAATGTGTTTCATTGTCAAAATACAAGGCCATGGAAATGTGAACATATGGAAGTTCACTCCATCTAAAGTTCCTTTCGCAATATCAATTTAACTGTAATATAGTATAATAATTCAGGGACCCATTTAGTGTCCTTTTTTTTTTTTTTTGACATTTTTCAGTGACAATTCCCCAACTAAATGAATGATCACACCCTTGACACATTAAAGTGTTCCCCAAGGTACGTATTTCTCCATCACTATTAGTGGGATGTTCAGTATTAATAATTTCCACACCACTGTCCCATGATTCTCTGACCTTCACTCAAAATGCTGTACAATATCATCAAGAATGGCAGTGTCAATGTTCATGCAAACACGTAGGTACATAGTCAATTCCAGGATACCAGCTCTTTCAAAACTTAAGGTTTTTTAATGATTTATTGTTATTCTTTGCTTATTCTTCCCCCTTAAAATGATCTTTGATAGTGCTAGCACAATACAAATTTACATTATCATAAGCACACTGATGGAGATGGAAAATTGCAAACAGATGATTCAGCCCCACTGTCCTGCGACCTCCTGAAAGAATAAAGAAACCCCCACCCCTCAGGGTTCCCCATCCCCCTACCCCACTCCACCCCCACCACAACCTCCTGGAATATCTGTGGCCACAAAAGTCTCCCACCTGAAAACTCACTTCAGCAACTCCCCTCCCCTCCTCTGGCATCCACTCCCTTTCTTGCCCCTACCCAGCTACTTAAGCTTTTCACCGAACCAGGAGCGTGCCACTTTCTCTCAGTTACTTCTGTGTAACCAGATCTCTCCAGGCAGCCCCTCTCAAGCTTTAACAAAGCTTGATCAGCCTGTATGAGGTTGGCTTCTCATTCCTTTATCATACTTTCCTTCCATTTGGTGCCAAAACATGAGAAGAGGGCCCCTGGCTTCACCCCAGGACCTGTTCCCACCTGCATTTCTTTTCTGGCAAGCAATTGAGGACTTAGCCAGACCTCTGAACTCACTTTGGCTAAAGAGTGAGCAGTTCCAACTTGACCTATGCCATGTGAGTGGAGCAAAGACCTTTCTTTTCTTTTTTTTAAATTTTGGCCTCTTTTATTGGTTTTATATTTATTTATTTTCATCTATCTTTATTCTTTGGCCTTTGTGGGCCTCCCATTTCAGTAGCCTCTCTCATTGCAGAGCACCAGCTCTGGGTACACATGCTCCAGAACCTTGGCTCTTAACTGGATACACAGGTCCAGCTGCTTGGTGGCATGTGGGATTTTCCCAGGCCAGGGATAGAACAGGTGCCCCTTGCACTACAAGGCAGACTCTTTACCCACTGTACCACCAGGGAAGCCAGCAAAGACCATTCTGGTCCTTTATTGACCTGAGCAGAAAATCTTGACCAGCCAAAGATTCTTCTCCCTCCCTCAATTCTCTCTCCTCTCTCCCTCAGTGCTGATCTCCAGGCAGAGGCCATTTGCCATTATATCCACCACATCCACCACCAGTCAATTCTCTGGATTTATTCTGAGGTTAGGGCCTCCCTCCCACTTCTCCTTCAGGTCTTTCTCAGAGACAACCTGAGAACAATCGAGTCTTCCCTCCCATTAGTGCCATGCAGCGTCGGGAGACATCCCTCCCTGCTAGGGCCCCAGTCCCGAGACATCCTCCCACTAGGGCCCTGGTCCCAAGACATCCCTCCCGCTAGTGCCCCAGGGGTCCCAAGCCATCCCTCTTGGTAGGGCCCTGATCCCGAGACATCCCTCCCACTAGGGCCCCAGTCCTGAGACATCCCTCCCGGAGGGCCCAGATCCCAAAATATCCCTCCTGCTAGGGCCCTGGTCCCAAGACATCCCTCCCGCTAGCACCCCAGGGGTCCCGAAACATCCTTCATGCTACAGCCCCCGGGGTCCTAAGACATCCCTCCCACTAGGGCCCCAGGGGGTCCCAAGACATGCCTCCCAATAGGGCTCTGAGGATGCCAAGCTGTACCTCCTGGACAGATTTGAGGATGCTCACTCAACCCCAGGCAGATTTCATCTGGCTCAATCCTGGCTCAGGGGTCACCTTGAACAAGGTCACAGCCTCAGGCATATTGCCTAAACCCTTCCGGCATATTGCCTAACCCCCCCCCCCCTTTCCCACCTCCTACTATCTTACATGGTCAGATGTCTATTACATTCTGACCTCCACCTTGACCCTTGACGAGAGAAATCACATGTGGCAGACAGCCCAAGAACATGCCAGTAGTTTCCATGGAGAAAACAGAAACCTAAATCTAATAGCACATGAGGCATTGCCTACTTCTGAGCACCCCTGGAGTCTTGCGCAAAGACAATAAGACAGCATATCTTCTTGAGGGGACAAGAAAAAATTCCCACACTCACATCAACTATGAAAAGATCAGGGAATTCACCCAAAGACCAGACGAAAACTCATCCCCTTTAAAGGTCAAACTCATGAAGGCCATTATTAAATAAACTAACATGCAGGAACTCTCTTCTTACATGTACAATTTATAAGTCAATCAGCCTCAGACATCCACAAAAAACTCCAAAACTAGAACAGGGACCCTAAACTCCCCAACAGGAACTTCTAAATGCAGCCTTCTGGGTTTTTAAGAATAGGGAGGACAAAGCCAAATGGGAGAAGGAGAGACCACCTGAAGGCTAAATATAAACTCCTAGGCTCAGCACTAAACTCTTAGGCCCCTAAACCACATAAAGAACCTAGTCCAGGTTCAACCTGCTGAGCCCTCATGACCCCACCCAGCACCTGTTACCACTTTGGGACACTGGTGAAGGCATTCTCAAACCCTAGGCCTCCTTCCAGACCATGCCCAACCTGTGGGCAATGGAGACACTGGAAGATAGACTGCCCCCAGGATCAGGTGCCCCAGCCCTCAGTTAAGTTCACTAGACAAACGTCCAACCCATAGGCTCAACTACTGGAAAGAGGAGGCCTAGGCACCTTTACCCCTGTCATTCACTGCCATGTGGCCCAGGAAGCCTAGGATAATAGGGATAGTGGCTGGCCAGACATTTACGTTTATGGCCAACACCGGGGCAACTTTCTCCCTTCTCACCCAATGGCATGGCCCCTCCACAGAAGGCTCACAATCCATTATAGGAGTCTTAGGCATAATTGAATACCCTCATGTGACTCCACTTGTACCTTTTACTTTTGGAGATCTTACTTTAACCCATTCTTTCCTTATAATACCCCAATGCCCTATGTCCCTCTTGGGACAATCCTACTGTCTGGGAGACAGACAGGCCTCAAATAGCTTCTCACCATAAACCTATCACAATCTCTCTCAAGGACCCAAACCCTGCCATCACCATTCCCCTATACCCTCTAAGTCCCTCTACCCTCAAGGGGCTCAAACCTATAGTCCTTCACCTTCTCAAATCTAATCTTCTAATTCCCACCTTTTCTCCCCATAATACCCCTATTCTGGGGGTTAAAAAATCTAATGTTTAGTACCGTTTGGTCCAGGACCTCAGAAAAGTCAACACAGCCATAATCCCCACCCACCCAGTGGTACCTAACCCTTACAACCTTCTGTTCACCATCCCACCCACCACCACTTGCTTCTCTGTCCTAGACCTAAAGGATGCCTTTTTTTACCATCCCTCCCCACCCATCCTCACAATCCCTATTTGCTTTCCTTGGATGGACCCGGACACCCACACCTCTCAACAATGAACATGGACAGTGCTACCACGTGGTTCTGAGGCAGCTCCCACTATTTTGGCCAGGCCCTCCAAAAGAATCACCTCTCCCTTCGACTCAGCCCCAGACACCTAATTCAAGATGATGATCTCCTCCTGTGCAGCCCCTCCATTCAGAAAGTTCGAGGTAAGAAAAAAAGAAGAAAAGCAACCCTGTACAAAAGATATGCAAAATAAAAGGAAACAGAATAGAAACAAGAAGTGCGCCAAGATAAAATAATTTTCTTGTTTGAAAATTTTGTATGGTTCATGCTTAATTATTTGTACTAAAGAAGAGCAAGACATACAAAAATGAATAAATGAACCAAATTTATAATTCTATTGAAGGTCCAATAGCAGTTTTTTCAAAGTTTGAGGGTTTGTTCTTCTCTAAAATAATATAACAATGTTATAACAACAAAATGCCGCCTATGCATTCATTCTATTGATAAAAGGTTGGCAAAAAACTCTTCCCTAAAACACTGTAAAGATACCACTCAATCGCATCCTAAGCACCAGAGAAGTGAAAACAAAACTAGAAATTAAATGAACGTTACACACAGATGAAACACAATGAAGAAAAATAGCTGCCACTTGTTGGGCACTAACCATGTGTCATGCACTATATTATGTAAATTGAAGATAATCTTCATTTGGTCCACTCAAAACACTATCAAGGAAGCAATATTTTGGTTTCTATTTTACAAATGGTAACATGCTTAAATTTCAATGGACCTTAAACACGCTGAAGTCCTACTCTGTACTCTCATACAGAGGAAGAAACTGGACTCCCAAAGGCTGTCACTTGCCATGGTACATATCTCAGCAACAAAACTGTGGTAAGCAAAACCTAGGTCTTTAAAGTCCACTTTCTTTCTGGCACAATACTGTCTCCCAAAAACTTGCAGAATGGACTTTGTACAGATCCACATTTGGAGTCTGCTTCATGACCATTTGTTTTAGACATCAGAGCCAAATAAACTAAATGTTCTTGCTTCATTCATTAAATAATTATTGTACACTTAAGCATGTGTTAAACATGGTTCTAATAACCATGGAGCAAGCAATGAACAAAATTTCGGCCTCACTTTCATATGCTCCCTTGGTTCAGGTTTTTTGGGTGGAATTTTTTTATATCTAAACTTCCTAAAAGATGTCTTTCAATAAAATATTCTAGAATCCATATTTAGGAAATTATTTTTTTAACTCTAATGCACAAAGTTTTACGCAAAATGTGTATAAACGGTTTAAAATTATATTATGAAGAAAAACATCAAAATCATATGTTGATATTTCGACAGTGTCAATCCAAAGGATGTGTGTCTGAGGTACCTCTTGCCCTAAAGAGAGGTACTCCCATATATAGGGCAATTGATTGTTAACAATCATCTGTCTGGAGCACAGAAAAGGATTTTTTTCCACATTTTACATTATCATATGATAGGGGTTTTTTTGTTTTGTTTTTACCTTTATACAAATGTTTTAGTTACATGTTGGGAAATTGGTTATGGGTTATAACAACAAAATGCCGCCTATGCATTCATTCTATTGATAAAAGGTTGGCAAAAAACTCTTCCCTAAAACACTGTAAAGATACCACTCAATCGCATCCTAAGCACCAGAGAAGTGAAAACAAAACTAGAAATTAAATGAACGTTACACACAGATGAAACACAATGAAGAAAAATAGCTGCCACTTGTTGGGCACTAACCATGTGTCATGCACTATATTATGTAAATTGAAGATAATCTTCATTTGGTCCACTCAAAACACTATCAAGGAAGCAATATTTTGGTTTCTATTTTACAAATGGTAACATGCTTAAATTTCAATGGACCTTAAACACGCTGAAGTCCTACTCTGTACTCTCATACAGAGGAAGAAACTGGACTCCCAAAGGCTGTCACTTGCCATGGTACATATCTCAGCAACAAAACTGTGGTAAGCAAAACCTAGGTCTTTAAAGTCCACTTTCTTTCTGGCACAATACTGTCTCCCAAAAACTTGCAGAATGGACTTTGTACAGATCCACATTTGGAGTCTGCTTCATGACCATTTGTTTTAGACATCAGAGCCAAATAAACTAAATGTTCTTGCTTCATTCATTAAATAATTATTGTACACTTAAGCATGTGTTAAACATGGTTCTAATAACCATGGAGCAAGCAATGAACAAAATTTCGGCCTCACTTTCATATGCTCCCTTGGTTCAGGTTTTTTGGGTGGAATTTTTTTATATCTAAACTTCCTAAAAGATGTCTTTCAATAAAATATTCTAGAATCCATATTTAGGAAATTATTTTTTTAACTCTAATGCACAAAGTTTTACGCAAAATGTGTATAAACGGTTTAAAATTATATTATGAAGAAAAACATCAAAATCATATGTTGATATTTCGACAGTGTCAATCCAAAGGATGTGTGTCTGAGGTACCTCTTGCCCTAAAAAGAGAGGTACTCCCATATATAGGGCAATTGATTGTTAACAATCATCTGTCTGGAGCACAGAAAAGGATTTTTTTCCACATTTTACATTATCATATGATAGGGGTTTTTTTGTTTTGTTTTTTTACCTTTATACAAATGTTTTAGTTACATGTTGGGAAATTGGTTATGGGACTTGGTTTGACATATGGAGATCACTTGTAATAATAGAAAATAGGTTTCCAGTTAACATTTTCATGTATGTTGTTCTGGAATGGATTATAAACATTAAGAGGGAAATGCCTAGTAGACAGAGATCCCCCTTGTGGTGGAGCTAACATTCTAAAGGGAAGAAAAAGACAAAAAACATGATAGATGAGTATATTATATGGTATGTCGGATTGTGTTAAATATTACAAAAGAATAATTAAGCCAGGAGTGGGATAGGGGCATGCACATGTTTGGCAGGGATGAATGTGATTTTGTTTAAGGTTCTTAAAAAAAGGCTTCACTTGGAAAGTGACAACTGAGTAAAAAACCTGAGTCGGATGAGGACATCAACTACAGGTGCTAGTGAAGACTATTCTGACAAAAACAAGTATAAAAAATGTTCCTGGTGAATTTCAAGAACATCAATTTGGAACTGGGCTGGAGGAAACAGACAAGGGACAGAGTGAAAGATAATGACTTTGGAGAAACAGGGATTGGCGGGGGAGAGGGAGGAAGACATATAGAAATAATGATGGCAGTAACAATGGAAAATGACAGTTCTTTTTCTGGTATTGAACCACTCACTGTCAGTCCACCAAGGCATTTTCATTTTCTTTTTACTTTACCTAAGATAGCAGCCTTGAACATAAATCTTCCCCCATTTGGTTTCTTGAGAACTGTGTGATAATAAGAACAGTTAATTAAGGGAAAGGTCTGTTTCATGGTTACAGTTATTACAGCAACCAAACTCCATGGTACAAAGTCCTACTTTTGTGCCTTTTATTCCTCATTTCCTAAACTTACATGTCATACAAAATGGCAAATGGAACATGCCTTCCTCTGCTGAAGACCAACTTAACACAACACTTTGAAACATGTTGACAGGCAGCTTTCTGAAAACTCCCTCCCCTAGAATTGTTTAAAAATGGAATCTCTCCCCAAGGACAGGAGTCCCACCCAAAACACAGAAGGCAGCTGGACTTTGATGAGTCCTCTCCACACAGGGTTTTTGTTTTGTTTTTTTACCTTTATACAAATGTTTTAGTTACATGTTGGGAAATTGGTTATGGGACTTGGTTTGACATATGGAGATCACTTGTAATAATAGAAAATAGGTTTCCAGTTAACATTTTCATGTATGTTGTTCTGGAATGGATTATAAACATTAAGAGGGAAATGCCTAGTAGACAGAGATCCCCCTTGTGGTGGAGCTAACATTCTAAAGGGAAGAAAAAGACAAAAAACATGATAGATGAGTATATTATATGGTATGTCGGATTGTGTTAAATATTACAAAAGAATAATTAAGCCAGGAGTGGGATAGGGGCATGCACATGTTTGGCAGGGATGAATGTGATTTTGTTTAAGGTTCTTAAAAAAAGGCTTCACTTGGAAAGTGACAACTGAGTAAAAAACCTGAGTCGGATGAGGACATCAACTACAGGTGCTAGTGAAGACTATTCTGACAAAAACAAGTATAAAAAATGTTCCTGGTGAATTTCAAGAACATCAATTTGGAACTGGGCTGGAGGAAACAGACAAGGGACAGAGTGAAAGATAATGACTTTGGAGAAACAGGGATTGGCGGGGGAGAGGGAGGAAGACATATAGAAATAATGATGGCAGTAACAATGGAAAATGACAGTTCTTTTTCTGGTATTGAACCACTCACTGTCAGTCCACCAAGGCATTTTCATTTTCTTTTTACTTTACCTAAGATAGCAGCCTTGAACATAAATCTTCCCCCATTTGGTTTCTTGAGAACTGTGTGATAATAAGAACAGTTAATTAAGGGAAAGGTCTGTTTCATGGTTACAGTTATTACAGCAACCAAACTCCATGGTACAAAGTCCTACTTTTGTGCCTTTTATTCCTCATTTCCTAAACTTACATGTCATACAAAATGGCAAATGGAACATGCCTTCCTCTGCTGAAGACCAACTTAACACAACACTTTGAAACATGTTGACAGGCAGCTTTCTGAAAACTCCCTCCCCTAGAATTGTTTAAAAATGGAATCTCTCCCCAAGGACAGGAGTCCCACCCAAAACACAGAAGGCAGCTGGACTTTGATGAGTCCTCTCCACACAGTGATTCTATTATCCATCTCTAAGGGTCACTTGTAAAGGTAAATTATTTAATGACTATAAAGAGATTTTATTTTCTTCACAGGAAAATAATGTGCTACATAAATCATATATGGATTTCTGTCAAGCTGAAATGTTGCTCAAAACTATATACCTCCTAACCAGGTAGTTTTTTTCTTTAAATACCAGAGGGCTGCTGTCATGAAATTTAATTTGATCCTGAAATGCTTAACAAAGACCAAGACATGAGGGAAGCAGAGGTCAGACCCAGACACATGAACTGGAAAAAAGAATGATGATACAGATTCTGGTGACAGCTCTGTGCTGACACAGAAGCAGATGAGAAAGACACAAATTTTGAAGGTGAAAAGGAGGCTGAATCAAACAAGGTAGGCTGAAAAAATGAAAAGCTTTTAAAATAGCATTTCCCAGGCAGGTAGGTTGAATCGTCTTTTCTGATGATACTAGGATGTTTCTTTCTACATAAGAGCACATTGGGGTTAAGGAAAGATCACCATTCAAAGAGTTGAAACAAGAAGGGGCAGGAAAAGCAGACAGCCAACTGAAAGCCCGGCCTGGAACAGAAACATCATTGAAAGTCTGATGACTTATTAAAACAATAAAATAAAACAGATAATAGTGCCATTGGGAAAATAAATTTCGTTGTACCTTCTCATCATTTCAAGCATTTTATTTTAATTTGGAGAATCAAGATTTTCTTAAACTATCAGTTAAATATAACTAAGTTTCATAAGCTAGTCTTTTTTGTTCTTGTTGAAGAGGAAAAATGGAAAATTACAATATATGAAATAAATGTAGTGGTAATGTGTATGTGTGCTAAGTCCCTACAGTTGTGTCTGACTCTCTGCAACCCTATGGACTGTAGCCCGCCAGGCTCCTCTGGCTATGGAGATTCTCCAGGAAAGAATACTGGAGTGGGCTGCCATGCCCTTCTCCAGGGGATCTTCCAACCTAGGGATTGAAACATGTTGACAGGCAGCTTTCTGAAAACTCCCTCCCCTAGAATTGTTTAAAAATGGAATCTCTCCCCAAGGACAGGAGTCCCACCCAAAACACAGAAGGCAGCTGGACTTTGATGAGTCCTCTCCACACAGTGATTCTATTATCCATCTCTAAGGGTCACTTGTAAAGGTAAATTATTTAATGACTATAAAGAGATTTTATTTTCTTCACAGGAAAATAATGTGCTACATAAATCATATATGGATTTCTGTCAAGCTGAAATGTTGCTCAAAACTATATACCTCCTAACCAGGTAGTTTTTTTCTTTAAATACCAGAGGGCTGCTGTCATGAAATTTAATTTGATCCTGAAATGCTTAACAAAGACCAAGACATGAGGGAAGCAGAGGTCAGACCCAGACACATGAACTGGAAAAAAGAATGATGATACAGATTCTGGTGACAGCTCTGTGCTGACACAGAAGCAGATGAGAAAGACACAAATTTTGAAGGTGAAAAGGAGGCTGAATCAAACAAGGTAGGCTGAAAAAATGAAAAGCTTTTAAAATAGCATTTCCCAGGCAGGTAGGTTGAATCGTCTTTTCTGATGATACTAGGATGTTTCTTTCTACATAAGAGCACATTGGGGTTAAGGAAAGATCACCATTCAAAGAGTTGAAACAAGAAGGGGCAGGAAAAGCAGACAGCCAACTGAAAGCCCGGCCTGGAACAGAAACATCATTGAAAGTCTGATGACTTATTAAAACAATAAAATAAAACAGATAATAGTGCCATTGGGAAAATAAATTTCGTTGTACCTTCTCATCATTTCAAGCATTTTATTTTAATTTGGAGAATCAAGATTTTCTTAAACTATCAGTTAAATATAACTAAGTTTCATAAGCTAGTCTTTTTTGTTCTTGTTGAAGAGGAAAAATGGAAAATTACAATATATGAAATAAATGTAGTGGTAATGTGTATGTGTGCTAAGTCCCTACAGTTGTGTCTGACTCTCTGCAACCCTATGGACTGTAGCCCGCCAGGCTCCTCTGGCTATGGAGATTCTCCAGGAAAGAATACTGGAGTGGGCTGCCATGCCCTTCTCCAGGGGATCTTCCAACCTAGGGATCGAACTCATATCTCAGGCCTCCTGCATTGGCAGATAGGTAATGTGTAAAGAAAAAAAAAAAAATTTGAACAGAAACATGTTTTCCAACTGTGAATGATGTAAGATGGGAAAATTTTGGTAGGGATGAGTGTGTGATAGGGGAGTCAGTTCCAGTTTGGACCTGTGTCAAGATCAATGATTGTCCCCCATTACTTGGCTGATTCCAGAGTTTGAGCAATTCTCAATGGGCTCTGATGCTAAGGAAGCTGTGGATGGGTATGGAATGCATCTTGTATTTAGAGTCACTTTTTCTCTGATGACTGGGAGTAAGAAGAAAATTTATCATGCTGTTCTATATCAGGAACTGTCCTTAAAAAATAACTCAAGGATATTATTCATTTGTTTCTGAACTCTGTAGAGCTAGCAAGTGTGTAAGATAGAAGATCCAGAGAGTTCTTAATCATAAGAATGAGACCACATAATAAAGACACAGATGAAATTATACTTTTCATAGCAGAAATTTGTCTCTTATTGACAAAATATTTGAATAAGAAAACATACTTTGTTCAACAGAAAAATAAAGAAATGCCCAAGAGTGGAACAGACAAGCCAAGGGCTGAAGGGGTCTAAGAAATGGAGAAGGAATGAAAGGCACAGAAATTGAGATTTCGAAGGTGCTTACTCAGGCAGATGACACTTGTGCCTTTTGCTGCAGCAAGTTATACCATAATATTTGCTGGAGGAAATGGACAATTTTGTTACAATGGAAATTACAGTTTTCACAGTCATTCTGACTATAGCCAGTCCCAGTGTCCCTTTTCCTAAGCTATGAAAGCTTTAGCCACTGAGCTCTAAGGCTGCCCTCTTATATCTTAGCACTGGGACTAGCCTTAAGCTCAATAAACTGGAATGAAAGGCAATTCTTTCAGCTCAAACTTATAAAAGAGGTGACATTCTATTAAAGAACAGAAAAGAAAACATATTGTACTAGAATTCGGTACAAGCTAAAGTATGAAGTAGACATTCATATATCAAGAACTCTTCCCTCTGAAAGCTGCTTCAGAGATGGAGGTGGTGGTTTAGTCACTAAGCCATGTCTGACTCTTGCAACCCAATGGACTATAGACTGCCAGTCTCTCTGTCCATGATATTTACCAGGAAAGAATACTGGAGTGGGTTGCCATTTACTTCTCCAGGAGATCTTTCTGACCCAAAGATCAAATCCAGGTCTCCTGCACTGTAAGGGGGTTCTTTACAAACAGCCACAAGAGAAGAGGCAATGACTTCAAAGGTTAATAACTTCAGAAGTAATGGAGCTTAATCCTTTAATTTTCTACTAAATTCATAAAAAGAGAAACTGAGGTGCTTGAAAGTTTAAGCACCTTGGAGAATAAATACTTAATAAACATGATAAAGAATAATTTACCTAAATTTGGGTTAGTTCGTATTAAGGTTGTAATTTTAAAAACTCAGATCTCTTCCTTTGAATAGACTTTCCATCACATACCACAACAATGCCCTTCCCCTCAATCCAAAGTGTCATGAATAAGACTCCATTCTCAGGTATAACATTAATTGAAACTATGATTTAGGCAAGAGTAATTTTCCTCCTACTTTAGGGGCATATGTTATACACGTCTTAAAATTAAGAATTATATCCCCTAGTTTAAAGCACCATCTTTTTGTTATTATGGCTAACTGGCAGCCAACACTAAACCATGACCAAGGAATGAATACTAACACTATTTAAAAATACTTAATTATCAACAGATTATTTTCTCCTATAAATCCAAAACTTGCCATATGATGCATCAGAACCTATTAGCCAAAGCTTCTGGGAAAAAGAAATCCACTGCCTTATCTTTTTCTGAAATATATTCCAGAAATGTGCCTTTTGCTGCAGCAAGTTATACCATAATATTTGCTGGAGGAAATGGACAATTTTGTTACAATGGAAATTACAGTTTTCACAGTCATTCTGACTATAGCCAGTCCCAGTGTCCCTTTTCCTAAGCTATGAAAGCTTTAGCCACTGAGCTCTAAGGCTGCCCTCTTATATCTTAGCACTGGGACTAGCCTTAAGCTCAATAAACTGGAATGAAAGGCAATTCTTTCAGCTCAAACTTATAAAAGAGGTGACATTCTATTAAAGAACAGAAAAGAAAACATATTGTACTAGAATTCGGTACAAGCTAAAGTATGAAGTAGACATTCATATATCAAGAACTCTTCCTCTCTGAAAGCTGCTTCAGAGATGGAGGTGGTGGTTTAGTCACTAAGCCATGTCTGACTCTTGCAACCCAATGGACTATAGACTGCCAGTCTCTCTGTCCATGATATTTACCAGGAAAGAATACTGGAGTGGGTTGCCATTTACTTCTCCAGGAGATCTTTCTGACCCAAAGATCAAATCCAGGTCTCCTGCACTGTAAGGGGGTTCTTTACAAACAGCCACAAGAGAAGAGGCAATGACTTCAAAGGTTAATAACTTCAGAAGTAATGGAGCTTAATCCTTTAATTTTCTACTAAATTCATAAAAAGAGAAACTGAGGTGCTTGAAAGTTTAAGCACCTTGGAGAATAAATACTTAATAAACATGATAAAGAATAATTTACCTAAATTTGGGTTAGTTCGTATTAAGGTTGTAATTTTAAAAACTCAGATCTCTTCCTTTGAATAGACTTTCCATCACATACCACAACAATGCCCTTCCCCTCAATCCAAAGTGTCATGAATAAGACTCCATTCTCAGGTATAACATTAATTGAAACTATGATTTAGGCAAGAGTAATTTTCCTCCTACTTTAGGGGCATATGTTATACACGTCTTAAAATTAAGAATTATATCCCCTAGTTTAAAGCACCATCTTTTTGTTATTATGGCTAACTGGCAGCCAACACTAAACCATGACCAAGGAATGAATACTAACACTATTTAAAAATACTTAATTATCAACAGATTATTTTCTCCTATAAATCCAAAACTTGCCATATGATGCATCAGAACCTATTAGCCAAAGCTTCTGGGAAAAAGAAATCCACTGCCTTATCTTTTTCTGAAATATATTCCAGAAAGTTTGGCCTATGTGATGTACACTTGATCTACCAGCAGAGAAATCGCAGTCACTCGTCACAGGGTCCAGCAGAGGAGCAGCCTCTGGGTAACTGATGGGGTGGGTCCACAGCTAGTTTTATGACTAAAATCCTTCTGTGTCAATTAGTCTAGAAAATTCTATACCATATCTCTGAATATACTCCTGAGGTTTTCCTCTCACCTCAAAGGAGAGTGGATTGACTAAGAAACAAGCGAATTTTTGTACCAATGACTTACTGATATTATCATCCAAATCTTAGAAATCTATAATCCATTACAACCTTACAAGATAGACACCATATTAAAAAGTACAGATATTACTTTGCTGATAAAGGTCTGTATAGACAAAGCTACGGTTTTGACTATGCGAGAATTGAACCATAAAGTAAGTAGAATGCCAAAGAACCGATGCTTTCAAATTGTGGCAATGGAGAAGACTTTTGAGAGTCCTTTGGACAGCAAGAAGATCAAATCAGTCAATACTAAAGAAAATTAACCCTGAAATATTCACTGATAATAACAACTGATGCTAAAACTAAAAGCTTTGGCCACCTGATGCAAAGAGCCAACTCATTGGAAAAGACCCTGATTCTAGGAAAAATTGAGGATAGGAAGAGAAGGTGGCAACAGAGGATGAAATGGTTGGATCATCATGGACTTAATAGACATGAGTTAGAGCAAATTCCTGGAGATAGTGAAGGATAGGAAAGCCTAGCATCCTAAAGTCCACAGTGTCACAGTCACACGCAATTTAGTGACTGAACAACAACAAGCCATTACAATTAAATTGTTGGATATTACACACACATATGCACTCCTTGGGGACTCTCCAGGTAGCTTGGGGTAAATAATCGGCCTGTATTGCAAGAAAGAAGGAAATCCAAGTTTGATCCCTAGGTCAGGAAGACCATCTAGATGATGGCATGGCAACCCACTCTGGTGTTCTTAGCTGGAGAATCCCATGGACAGAAGAGCCTGGCAGGCTATAATCCATAGGGTCACAAAGAATCCAACAGGACTGAAACAACTGAGTACACACACACATATGTGCTCTTTGACACCACACAGAACTATGAGATAAACACCAGGAGAGTCTAATATTGGTGTTATGGTTCAATTAACACTAATATTCACATCTAATTTTTAAATTAAGAATTACTTATTTTAAATAAATAATATCCTTTACTTTCCTCCTTGATCAAACCTCATTGTCTCCCTTTTCATTGCATATTTTGTATCTATTATCCTTAAGTTCTATGGCTTTTCCTTATAGTTTAAAGCATTACTTTTATATTTTTGTGTTATATTTTTATTAAGTATATGGAACACCAGTTTTTTCCAACGTTTAATCTAAACTAACCATGACATTCATATTGATTATTTTCTCTTCAAATTCATAAGACAGCAGACAAAAGCAATTTCTCTATATAACTATATATATATATATATATATATATATATATATATATATATTATTAAAACTTAAAGTAAACTAAGTCACTTTAAAGAAACTTTCTGCAGTTGTATTTGAGTGTATCTAACGTGCTGGCTCATTTTCCTCTAATTAGAAACACTGGGAAAATCCTTAGGGGGGAATTGCTATGGATGACAAGAAGTGATTTTGCTTTGGTTATCCAGGCCTTGTTTTCTCAATTAATTATAACCATGCTGGGGAAAGTATGACTCCTGAACTGATTAACATACTCTTTGGACAAGAAGAGTCAAAAAATTTGCAAAATTGTGGTGACTGGGTGACCTAACACAGAGAGGAACTACTTCTTAGTCATTGCTCTGAAAACCAAATGTAATAAAGTGAGATGAAATAGCTCTGATTTATAGATAGTTATAAAATAAATCATTATACCAACAAAAGAGGTTTTATACATTTTATCAGGAAAAAAAATTTTTCATAAGGCTGTTGAGGAAGGGAGAATAAGGGCTTACAGTTTCTGCCTGGTTCCAAGGACATAATTCCTGCATCTTAGGTCACCTTTAATGCAAGTAAAGTCAAAAGATCAAGTGTTCTAAGTCCAATCCTGACTCCATCACTCACTAGCCTCTGTATCTTTGAGAAAGTTATTTAACCATCATTCCTCGGTTTCCTCATCTGTTATGATTAGAATAGTATTAATTCTTGCCTTTGAGAATTATTGTGAGAATTAAATGAGACAACCTTTGTAAAGCATTTGTAACAGCATCTGGCCCACAGTCAGTGCTATAAGAGTATTCACTACACTGACTGATCATAATTCCTGCAAAGTTCTTCCGTAATTCAGCTCATGTCTTGCTCCTTTCTTCATATCTCCCTCTCTGTTTCATTCACCTAGTTCTCTTCTCTGCCCCTACATGTACCTTACTCCTCTGTCTCTAGGTGTATTCATTTGCAAAGCTTGGCATGACAAAGAGCCACAGGCTGGGTGACTAAACACAACAGAACTTTATTGTCTTAAAGTTCTAGAAACCAGAAGGCTAATGAGGTGAAAAGCAGAGTTATTTTCTTCTGAGGCTATGAGGGAGAATCTGTTCCATGCCTCTTTCCCACTTCTGACAGTTCCTATATTCCTTGGCTTTCCTTGTTGATACAGCACTCTCATCTCTGCCTCTGGAATTGTGTCATCACTGGGTATTGCCTGTCCAAAAACCCTCCCCTTACAGGGACCACCCTAATCCAATATAACCTGATTTTTGCTTGATTATATTTGCAAAGATGCTATTTCCAAATAAGTTCACATTCACAAGTATCAGGGGTTAGGATTCCAACACAACAAGATATGGGAAAACACAATTCAACACACACTAGGTTTTTTTCTCAAACAGGTTCCCATTCTTGAAATTCTTTCCTTCTCATCTGCACTTTGTATTTCTTCCCATCCATCCTTCATAGCTGATTTAGTTTTAAAGCATTTCCAACAACTATTAGGATTGCTTCATGTTAATGTTTCTGGTCTCTGGGCTCTTCCTGCCAAACTAGACTCTGAGATATTAAACAGCAGGTGAATCTTTGGGCACTCCCTATTCCACATGGTATCAGCACTCCTCTAGGCAGTGAGAGGACCCTGTATAAATATTATTTATGGGTTTACTACTTTGTTAGTTGAATAAATGTACCTACTTGTGTTGTTTGCCTCCATTTATGAAATGATTTGGGAGATGAAGCAAGAATGTGTTCAAGTTGTTTTATGTTGTTAGACCATGGAAATTGCCTTGAAAACATGTTTCTAAGCCATGTTAATAGAAAGCATATCATCTTTGATCCTTATTCAAAGCAACTTAAAATCTAGTTGGGTAGAATAGAAAGAATAATTAAAGGGAAAGAAAACTTTATGTTATGTGTTCTGGCATTCTGTAACAATAGACTAAATTTATGAATTCTGACACTGAAATGACTAGAAAATAAGGCAACATATGATAAGGAGCTAATTATGTTTGACAAACTGCAAGGGCAAAATATTAATAGAAAAGAAGTCAAAGTTTTAAACATAAAACTGCTTTTAGATATCTCACACATTTGAGTGGTTAATTTCCTTTTGTCTCTGTTAACTTACAAAAAGTGTCATTTGATTATCTGACAATTAGAATAATGCCTTACCATTTAAGATATTTAAAGTCTGGGTCTAATCCATTCACAGAGTAAGCAACAGAAAGCTGTTTGCTAACCTAAATGTCATATAATGTCATACACCCTGTGAAGACCTAGAGGCAATGTAGTTCTTTTTTTCTCTGGCTACAACAGAACTTGAAATCTCAGAACCAAAAACAATCTCTCAACTGTTTACCTCTTAGGGGTGCTCTGACTGAAGAATTTCATCTCGTATATTACAGCTGAAAGCTGTCTGTCCTCCATTTATACTCATTGGCCCTAGTTCTGTTGGACCACACAAGACAGAATTTAATTCCTCTCCTACATGACAGCCCTTCAAAAAGCTGAAAGCAGTGATCAGCCTCACTGCATTTTCCCCTCTCTAGCTTAAGCTATATGATTTTGTTTTCAAGACATTTTCCTGTGATCACACTTGCCTGTGTGTGTCCCCTTTGCATATCACCCTGTTAAAATGTGATGCCTACAACTGAATAAACTTGCTCATGTTATGCGGGGGAAACTAGACTCAAAAAGCAGGTGAATCTTTGGGCACTCCCTTTTAGTTCAGCACTCCTCTAGGCAGTGAGAGGACCCTGTATAAATATTATTTATGGGTTTACTACTTTGTTAGTTGAATAAATGTACCTACTTGTGTTGTTTGCCTCCATTTATGAAATGATTTGGGAGATGAAGCAAGAATGTGTTCAAGTTGTTTTATGTTGTTAGACCATGGAAATTGCCTTGAAAACATGTTTCTAAGCCATGTTAATAGAAAGCATATCATCTTTGATCCTTATTCAAAGCAACTTAAAATCTAGTTGGGTAGAATAGAAAGAATAATTAAAGGGAAAGAAAACTTTATGTTATGTGTTCTGGCATTCTGTAACAATAGACTAAATTTATGAATTCTGACACTGAAATGACTAGAAAATAAGGCAACATATGATAAGGAGCTAATTATGTTTGACAAACTGCAAGGGCAAAATATTAATAGAAAAGAAGTCAAAGTTTTAAACATAAAACTGCTTTTAGATATCTCACACATTTGAGTGGTTAATTTCCTTTTGTCTCTGTTAACTTACAAAAAGTGTCATTTGATTATCTGACAATTAGAATAATGCCTTACCATTTAAGATATTTAAAGTCTGGGTCTAATCCATTCACAGAGTAAGCAACAGAAAGCTGTTTGCTAACCTAAATGTCATATAATGTCATACACCCTGTGAAGACCTAGAGGCAATGTAGTTCTTTTTCTCTCTGGCTACAACAGAACTTGAAATCTCAGAACCAAAAACAATCTCTCAACTGTTTACCTCTTAGGGGTGCTCTGACTGAAGAATTTCATCTCGTATATTACAGCTGAAAGCTGTCTGTCCTCCATTTATACTCATTGGCCCTAGTTCTGTTGGACCACACAAGACAGAATTTAATTCCTCTCCTACATGACAGCCCTTCAAAAAGCTGAAAGCAGTGATCAGCCTCACTGCATTTTCCCCTCTCTAGCTTAAGCTATATGATTTTGTTTTCAAGACATTTTCCTGTGATCACACTTGCCTGTGTGTGTCCCCTTTGCATATCACCCTGTTAAAATGTGATGCCTACAACTGAATAAACTTTCAGGTGTCCTCTGGCAGCCACAGTATCTTTATAGAAATAAAGCCCCACAAACACATCTTCTGTCTTAACCATCCCCCTCCAGTATGAGTCCAGTTCTTTACTAGAATTACTCTAGCAGCCTCCTTACTAAACAACTGACCACTATAATTCCTATGCTTTTCAACTTTTTTCATAGTAAAATTGTAATATAGGATATTAGCACCTCCATATTTTCTGTATAAACATTAATGAAATTAAATTCCTTAGGAAGACATCCAAGTCACAATAAGAATCAATTTGGCATCATCTTTGGCTTCTCTTCATCCCCACTTGTTATGCAGTGATATGTGCTCCTCCATATGTTGAAGTCCTAACCTCACCAGGTTGTTGCAGCTAGAACTAGTTAACATGAGATCACTAGAGTGGGCTGTTATCAAATATGCTTGATGTTCTTACAAAGAAGGGACATACAGACACAAAGACACATACAGGGAGTATGCCATGTGAAGATGAAGGTAATTAACAAAAAACGAGAGGAGACACCTGTAACAGATCCCTCCCTTGCAGTTCTCACAAGGAATCTCCCTCATGATACCTTGATTTTGGACATCTAGTCTCAAGAGCTACAAAACAATAAATTTCCTGGGTTCAGGCCATCTGGGATATTATACTTCATCATTATGGCAGCCCTGGCAAACTAATGCACTACTTCTTATCCACTCTCCACCAAAAAAACCCAGGCTCCAATGAGTGAAAATGTGAAGAAACATTGACTTATTAGCTTTTGATATTTAAGATGCAGTCCCCTAAGTTAGTTTAAAACAATACGCATTTCTTTAGCTTCTGATTCTGTAGATTGGCAAAAATGGATCCACTTAGGGGTGCTCTGATAAAATTTCATCTCGTATATTACAGCTGAAAGCTGCCCATTTATACTCATTGGCCCTAGTTCTGTTGGACCACACAAGACAGAATTTAATTCCTCTCCTACATGACAGCCCTTCAAAGCTGAAAGCAGTGATCAGCCTCACTGCATTTTCCCCTCTCTAGCTTAAGCTATATGATTTTGTTTTCAAGACATTTTCCTGTGATCACACTTGCCTGTGTGTGTCCCCTTTGCATATCACCCTGTTAAAATGTGATGCCTACAACTGAATAAACTTTCAGGTGTCCTCTGGCAGCCACAGTATCTTTATAGAAATAAAGCCCCACAAACACATCTTCTGTCTTAACCATCCCCCTCCAGTATGAGTCCAGTTCTTTACTAGAATTACTCTAGCAGCCTCCTTACTAAACAACTGACCACTATAATTCCTATGCTTTTCAACTTTTTTCATAGTAAAATTGTAATATAGGATATTAGCACCTCCATATTTTCTGTATAAACATTAATGAAATTAAATTCCTTAGGAAGACATCCAAGTCACAATAAGAATCAATTTGGCATCATCTTTGGCTTCTCTTCATCCCCACTTGTTATGCAGTGATATGTGCTCCTCCATATGTTGAAGTCCTAACCTCACCAGGTTGTTGCAGCTAGAACTAGTTAACATGAGATCACTAGAGTGGGCTGTTATCAAATATGCTTGATGTTCTTACAAAGAAGGGACATACAGACACAAAGACACATACAGGGAGTATGCCATGTGAAGATGAAGGTAATTAACAAAAAACGAGAGGAGACACCTGTAACAGATCCCTCCCTTGCAGTTCTCACAAGGAATCTCCCTCATGATACCTTGATTTTGGACATCTAGTCTCAAGAGCTACAAAACAATAAATTTCCTGGGTTCAGGCCATCTGGGATATTATACTTCATCATTATGGCAGCCCTGGCAAACTAATGCACTACTTCTTATCCACTCTCCACCAAAAAAACCCAGGCTCCAATGAGTGAAAATGTGAAGAAACATTGACTTATTAGCTTTTGATATTTAAGATGCAGTCCCCTAAGTTAGTTTAAAACAATACGCATTTCTTTAGCTTCTGATTCTGTAGATTGGCAAATTAAGATGGATCCACTTAGGCATCAAAGGTCAGTTAGTAGCCATCTGGGACTTGCTGGTCTCCAATGGTTTTAGCTGGGACATTTGAGAATGATGGGATATCTACCCATATGGTCTCCTATCCTACAACAGGCTGGCTCCAAGAGTTCCAAGAAACGAAAGAGTAAGTCTCAATGTGCGAGAACATCTCAGGACTCATCCTGCACCCCATTTAGTATGATCCCATTAATCTAAAGAAATCATGAGGCCAAGCCAAATTCACAGGATGTGGAAATAGACCATCTCTTTATGGGAAGAATGCAAGGTCTCACTGTAAGGCTGTGGACACAGGGAAGGAAACAATATGCAACTATTGCTGCAACTACTGCTGCAACTGTCATTCATTCACCTATTACCAGATCTTTTTGTAACACCCATAGACAATATGAGTCACAATGAGGACAGTAGTTAAAGCCATAAACATTTGAAGAAAACAAACAAACAAACAAACAAACAGGGCTTCCTTGGTGGTCCAGTGGGTAAAGAGTCTGCCTTGCACTGCAAGAGGCGCCGGTTCGATTCCTGGCCAGGAGGATCCCACATGCCATGAAGTGGCTGGACCAATGCGTCTGATTGCCAGCCAGCACTCTGGAGCACGTGCACCCAGAGCTGGTGCTCTGCTGTGGGACAGGCCACTGTTATGGGAGGCCCGCACAGGCCAAAGAACTAAGATGGATGAAAAATGAATAATATGAAGGACCAATAAAAGTGGCCAAAAATTAACAAAAAACGAGAGGAGACACCTGTAACAGATCCCTCCCTTGCAGTTCTCACAAGGAATCTCCCTCATGATACCTTGATTTTGGACATCTAGTCTCAAGAGCTACAAAACAATAAATTTCCTGGGTTCAGGCCATCTGGGATATTATACTTCATCATTATGGCAGCCCTGGCAAACTAATGCACTACTTCTTATCCACTCTCCACCAAAAAAACCCAGGCTCCAATGAGTGAAAATGTGAA
Organism: Tragulus kanchil; assembly: GCA_022376925.1. Lineage (NCBI taxonomy): Eukaryota > Metazoa > Chordata > Mammalia > Artiodactyla > Tragulidae > Tragulus > Tragulus kanchil. The sequence continues at coordinate 236,850,158 of JAIOJX010000026.1, forward strand.
GAAACATTGACTTATTAGCTTTTGATATTTAAGATGCAGTCCCCTAAGTTAGTTTAAAACAATACGCATTTCTTTAGCTTCTGATTCTGTAGATTGGCAAATTAAGATGGATCCACTTAGGCATCAAAGGTCAGTTAGTAGCCATCTGGGACTTGCTGGTCTCCAATGGTTTTAGCTGGGACATTTGAGAATGATGGGATATCTACCCATATGGTCTCCTATCCTACAACAGGCTGGCTCCAAGAGTTCCAAGAAACGAAAGAGTAAGTCTCAATGTGCGAGAACATCTCAGGACTCATCCTGCACCCCATTTAGTATGATCCCATTAATCTAAAGAAATCATGAGGCCAAGCCAAATTCACAGGATGTGGAAATAGACCATCTCTTTATGGGAAGAATGCAAGGTCTCACTGTAAGGCTGTGGACACAGGGAAGGAAACAATATGCAACTATTGCTGCAACTACTGCTGCAACTGTCATTCATTCACCTATTACCAGATCTTTTTGTAACACCCATAGACAATATGAGTCACAATGAGGACAGTAGTTAAAGCCATAAACATTTGAAGAAAACAAACAAACAAACAAACAAACAGGGCTTCCTTGGTGGTCCAGTGGGTAAAGAGTCTGCCTTGCACTGCAAGAGGCGCCGGTTCGATTCCTGGCCAGGAGGATCCCACATGCCATGAAGTGGCTGGACCAATGCGTCTGATTGCCAGCCAGCACTCTGGAGCACGTGCACCCAGAGCTGGTGCTCTGCTGTGGGACAGGCCACTGTTATGGGAGGCCCGCACAGGCCAAAGAACTAAGATGGATGAAAAATGAATAATATGAAGGACCAATAAAAGTGGCCAAAAATTAAAAAAAAAAACAACAGCAGACACAGTTCCTTCCTTGATAACCCATGTTATCTGAGATGATATTTAGCATGAGAAAATTGTTAAATATTTAAGAGGAAGGTATAAACTGAGTATAGCCTATAGCAAGTAAAAAGAATCAATATGTGGAAAGTAAAAGGCAGAGCCTTGAAGGAAGATACATCCTCTAGTTTAGTGGTTCTCAAACTGGAGTAATTTTGTCCCTCAAAAGACACTTGGCAACATATGGAGCTATTTTTTTGTCACAACCCACTACTAGTGGATAGAGGCCATGGATGCTGCTAAACTTCCTGTACTGCACAGGACAGCTCCACAGTAAAGAACTTCTCCGGTTCGAAATATCAACATTTCTGTGGTTTAATCATCCTGTTTTAGTCTGAAGATTGTAGTCAACACCAACAAGCCTGGGAATGACAGCTTCTCCCCTCATTATCACTACCCTCTTTTAGTAGTCTTTTTTTTCTTTTTTCAAAGTGTCAGAAGAAATAAGTAATTTCTTCAGCCTCTGGGTAGGCAGCCCCTCTCTGTCCTGGTGTCCCTCAAAGGAACTAGGGACACAATGATAATAATGACTGTCCTGCCTTCCAGGGACCCAGATTCCAGAAAGAACAGACACCCATCTGAACCTCTGGTTTGTATCATAGCTGCTCAGTGGTCTGTGTGCCTCTCATTAGGGTACATGCTTCTGCAGGAGAGACCTCTTCCTATTCATCTCTGAATCCTCCAGGTTTATAAATACCATTAAAGCATGAGAGGAGCAAATCATAAGGAGTGCTTCAGTGGAGTCACCATGCTGTCAGGTTAGTGAGGCTTGTGTCTGAACCCTCAGGGATGTATGAAGGAGCACTGAAATCGGTTGCCAGCACCTACAGTCATGCAGCTCAGATCTGGTACCATCATGTATTCCTAATGAAAGGCCAAATTGACACTTTTCCATGTAGAATTAAAAACTCAAGAGCGGGCTTCCCTGGTGGTCCAGGGGGTATGGGTACCGCCTTCCAGTGCAGGGCGGGCCGGGTCACTCCCTGGCCGGGGAAGATCCCACGTGCCACGGAGCAACTGGAACGATGTGTCCAATTACCGAGCCAGAGTTCTGGAGCACATGCGCCCAGAGCGGTGCTCTGCAACAACAGAGGCCACTGCGATGGGAGGCCCACATGGGCCAAAAGAACAAAGATGGATGAAAATAGATAAATGAAAGACCAATAGAAGTGGCCCGCTCACTCCCCTCCCTCCCCAACCCGACCCCCGCCCAAAATAAATAAATAAATAAATCTTTAAAAAAAAAAAAAAGAAACCAAGGGAAAAGGGCTATTTACAAAGGGGAGCCATACACAGCAGGAATTTATTAATTCTTTTCAATACTAAGTTTCTTCTATGTGCAATTATTTTAGTAACTAGAGGTGAAGTTGTGAACAAAAGAGACAATGTATCCATCTACACAGATCTTCCCCTCTAATGGAGGAGAGACGATGAGATACAGAAGTAAAATATCTAGTACCTCAGAGTACGTTTGTGCAATGAAAAATATCAGAAAAGGGAGAGAATAAGCCTGATGGGAGAGGGCATTGGGTGGGAATGTGACCAACTCTGATGGAACCAAGTCTGTTTAGAGTCCATGTGACATGCAGGGCACTGCCTTACACTCGGGAAAAGGCACAGTGGAGATGGCCTTGATGTGCAGGACGAGAGGGGCATCTGTGAGACCAGGCATGCTGTGGGTGGACCGGAACTTGAGGGGGAAGTGGCAAGACCAACCAGAGCTTCCACGAGCTGTCTTTATTGTCTCCCCTGCGAATACAAGGTTCTACAAGGATGCTTCTGCAGGAGAGACCTCTTCCTATTCATCTCTGAATCCTCCAGGTTTATAAATACCATTAAAGCATGAGAGGAGCAAATCATAAGGAGTGCTTCAGTGGAGTCACCATGCTGTCAGGTTAGTGAGGCTTGTGTCTGAACCCTCAGGGATGTATGAAGGAGCACTGAAATCGGTTGCCAGCACCTACAGTCATGCAGCTCAGATCTGGTACCATCATGTATTCCTAATGAAAGGCCAAATTGACACTTTTCCATGTAGAATTAAAAACTCAAGAGAGGGCTTCCCTGGTGGTCCAGTGGGTATGGATACCGCCTTGCAGTGCAAGGGGTGCCGGTTCAATCCCTGGCCTGGGAAGATCCCACGTGCCACGGAGCAACTGGAACGATGTGTCCAATTACCGAGCCAGAGTTCTGGAGCACATGCGCCCAGAGCGGTGCTCTGCAACAACAGAGGCCACTGCGATGGGAGGCCCACATGGGCCAAAAGAACAAAGATGGATGAAAATAGATAAATGAAAGACCAATAGAAGTGGCCCGCTCACTCCCCTCCCTCCCCAACCCGACCCCCGCCCAAAGTAAATAAATAAATAAATCTTAAAAAAAAAAAGAAACCAAGGGAAAAGGGCTATTTACAAAGGGGAGCCATACACAGCAGGAATTTATTAATTCTTTTCAATACTAAGTTTCTTCTATGTGCAATTATTTTAGTAACTAGAGGTGAAGTTGTGAACAAAAGAGACAATGTATCCATCTACACAGATCTTCCCCTCTAATGGAGGAGAGACGATGAGATACAGAAGTAAAATATCTAGTACCTCAGAGTACGTTTGTGCAATGAAAAATATCAGAAAAGGGAGAGAATAAGCCTGATGGGAGAGGGCATTGGGTGGGAATGTGACCAACTCTGATGGAACCAAGTCTGTTTAGAGTCCATGTGACATGCAGGGCACTGCCTTACACTCGGGAAAAGGCACAGTGGAGATGGCCTTGATGTGCAGGACGAGAGGGGCATCTGTGAGACCAGGCATGCTGTGGGTGGACCGGAACTTGAGGGGGAAGTGGCAAGACCAACCAGAGCTTCCACGAGCTGTCTTTATTGTCTCCCCTGCGAATACAAGGTTCTACAAGGATGTCTATATCTTTAATAACAAGGTGGGGGGGAATACATGCTTATATGGAGCACAAATTTGCAAGCAGGAAAAGTAAAGAGATGAGGATATTAAGGCTATCTGAAATGTTTACCCTCTACATCTGCCCATCCACATGAAAGGCAGCTAAAACCTGTGTAGAACTGGAGGATAAAAATTTTCAAAGGAAGATATAATTAGAATTCAGAACTACATTAAAAATAATAATACAGTGACAGTGACACATTTGTCACAGTTTCTACTGATTACAAGAAAAGAAAGAAGCAAAGGAAGGAGGTGGTACTTAATATTCATGCACACCTTGCTTTAGGAAAACCAGATACATAAAAACCCAGTCCAACAGATAACTTAGGGAGTGATCTTTATGTAAAAAATAAAAGGACTTATTTCTCTAGAAGAGTTACTTTATGATTGCTTTAAATACAGAATTTCCAGTGGGTATCTATCCCAAATACATAAAAACTTGTCAAATCAAGAACTTTTCTAAGCAAAAATGGAATCCTTCTTAGTATGTGACACTTAGCATGTGCATTTCAACAGAAACGTGTTCCAGAACCAGTCACACATGTTTGTCTCATACAAGGACACTATACATAGAAATGTATTTTCTCAATTTCTGCAGGATATGGATATTGTAAATATTCACAGAATATGGTAAAGGCTTCCCCAGGTGGCTCAGTGGTAAACAATCTGCCTGCTAATGCAGGGGACATGGTTTGGTCCCTGGGTCTAGAAGATCCCTTGGAGGAGGAAATGGCAACCCACTCTAGTATTCTTGCCCAGATAATCGCATGGACAAAGGAGTCTGATCTGCTACAGTCCATGGGGTTGCAAAGAGTTGGACATGACTGAATACACCTGCACACAAGCACATGGTGAAGTGAATATTCTCAAACATTTTAACAAATTTGTACCATGTAAAATATGTACTACAGGGCTTCCCTGGTGGTCCAGTGGGTAAAGAGTCTGCCTTGCAGTGCAAGGGGCACTGGTTCAATCCCTGGCCCAGGAAGATCCCACATGCCATGGAGCAGCTGACCGGTGTGTCCAATTATGAGCCAGTGCCATGGAGCACATGCGCCCAGAGCCGGTGCTCTGCAGTGAGAGAGGCCACTGCAATGGGAGGCCCACACATGGCAAAGAATAAGAAAGATAGATGAAAATAAATGTAAATAAAAAAGAGTCATGATGGTGAAAAGAAAAAAAATGTTAAAAAAAAAGGACCTGATATATTTTTTAAAAATATGTACCATATTTCTCAATTGTAAGAACAGTTACTGGAAACTACACTCTTGGGAGCAGCCATTATCATTCAATATTCCGACCAATAGGAACAAAATAAAGTCACCCAAGGAATTCAGTGATTCCATGGTTATAAATCAACTTGACACATAATAGAGATTTTTACAGTACAGAGATTTATAAGAGCTCTGAAAGCCTACAGCTATGAATTGTCATAGTCAAAAATTAGGTAGCAATAGAAACAAACAAAAAATTAAATTGTCTGTGGCTAATGATTAAAAATAAGATTTCAAAGTAATATCTACTGAAAATGTACATAATATAGAGAAACACACGGCATCTAGGGTTTTGCCTGGGGGCTGCCATAATGTAAAAAGGAAGGAGTACGGAAGGGAGAGACCAGGCAGACCCTGGATCATGGCTGAACTCTTCCCACTGGAGGATCTATATGTAGCCTGTCACTAAGATCAGAATTCAGTATAATTTTGAAAAATGATTTTCCGCCAAACTTGTTTAATGAATGCTTTTTTCTAATTGTATAAAATAAATACAATTATGTAACAAGCATGATTTGACCTTCCTCATATGATAGGAGGAAAAAATCCCAGAAAAATTAAGTGACTATCCCAGGATTTCTTAGCTAATTAATGTTAACCAAAATATTCATTCTGCTAAATTTACTATACTTCTAATTGACAGTGGTGCTGTCAATAATAAATATATTCAAATCCATAGCATATGTTAGAAAAAGAGATTACAAGAATTACTACCTTAGGGGAAAAAAAAATATCATTGGCTGCTTCTTGGCATTTACCCAAGGAGATGAGAACTTATGTCCACACAAAAGCTGTGCACAGATGTTAATGGCCACTTTATTCATAGTTTTCAAAATATGGAAGCAACCCAAAATATCCTTCAGTAGGTGAATAGATTAACAATGTATGGTACATCTAGACAGGACAGTGAAACTGTTCTGTATCATATTTTAATGATGGACACATGAAATTATATATTTGTCCCAAACACACAAGATGTGCAAAACCAAGAGTAAACCATAATATAAACTAAGGACTTTAGGGATTATGATGTGTCAATGCAGATTCTTCAACTGTATTAAACGCTCCACTCTGATGGAGGATACTGATAGTGGGGTAGGTCGCAAATGTGTAGGGACAGGGAGTCTATGGGAATCTCTATATCTTACGCCTTGATTCTTCCATGAACTTAACTACTCTAAGAAAAATAAATCTTAGTTTAAAATTTTCTCTCTCTAGACATGTATATATTATATATATGTATATCAACACCTATATACATATTCAGAGAGGAGATACATATATATTGTATATGTATGTAAGACATATGTTTTGTTTTCTTACTACATTCCGGACACAGTTCCAAACATTGTACAATTATCTTATTTAGCACTAGAAATAGGAGTTATTAAAAGCCTATTCTATATACTGTAAAGTAAAACAGAAAAATCAACTAGCTTTCCCAAGGTCACACAGAGGAGTTGACATATCTTACATACAATAATTAACATCCCAGGCCCATAACCATCCCAAAATGATGTATCATGTAAAGATAACAGCAGGGGTCAAACAAAATTGAAATTTACAGAAGACACCAAAACACAATAGGACTACAATGTGATAGCAGTAAATGTTCAGAAAGATCAAATACTGAAAGTGTCAAGGTTTTCAAGGAGGGGCTTGTGTTTGTTATTTGTTCAACAAATACTTATTTAATACCTACCATATGTTAGCAACATTCTAGTCAGTGAGGAGTCAGGGATAGGTGCCATATCTCTACTTCCCATAGGGCTTACGTTTTAATAAGGAGGAGATGTGTGATAAACAAGAAATGCAGACATGCCAAAGAAATGCATTTGAGTAAGTAATTTTGAGAATTCAAGTCCAGTGATATGATGATGAGGGACTTAAAAAAGTGATTCAGATGAATGAGACCCTGGAAGGAGCTCTCTGAACTAATGACATTTGAACTGACATCTGAAGGACAAGAAGTATCAGCCATGAGAAGGTCAGTGGGAAATGTATCCCAGCCAGAGCAAACCAGTCCGTCCCCAGAGCCAAGGGAGACAGCTGGAGTTAGATGATGATATTTGTCACATGAAATTATATATTTGTCCCAAACACACAAGATGTGCAAAACCAAGAGTAAACCATAATATAAACTAAGGACTTTAGGGATTATGATGTGTCAATGCAGATTCTTCAACTGTATTAAACGCTCCACTCTGATGGAGGATACTGATAGTGGGGTAGGTCGCAAATGTGTAGGGACAGGGAGTCTATGGGAATCTCTATATCTTACGCCTTGATTCTTCCATGAACTTAACTACTCTAAGAAAAATAAATCTTAGTTTAAAATTTTCTCTCTCTAGACATGTATATATTATATATATGTATATCAACACCTATATACATATTCAGAGAGGAGATACATATATATTGTATATGTATGTAAGACATATGTTTTGTTTTCTTACTACATTCCGGACACAGTTCCAAACATTGTACAATTATCTTATTTAGCACTAGAAATAGGAGTTATTAAAAGCCTATTCTATATACTGTAAAGTAAAACAGAAAAATCAACTAGCTTTCCCAAGGTCACACAGAGGAGTTGACATATCTTACATACAATAATTAACATCCCAGGCCCATAACCATCCCAAAATGATGTATCATGTAAAGATAACAGCAGGGGTCAAACAAAATTGAAATTTACAGAAGACACCAAAACACAATAGGACTACAATGTGATAGCAGTAAATGTTCAGAAAGATCAAATACTGAAAGTGTCAAGGTTTTCAAGGAGGGGCTTGTGTTTGTTATTTGTTCAACAAATACTTATTTAATACCTACCATATGTTAGCAACATTCTAGTCAGTGAGGAGTCAGGGATAGGTGCCATATCTCTACTTCCCATAGGGCTTACGTTTTAATAAGGAGGAGATGTGTGATAAACAAGAAATGCAGACATGCCAAAGAAATGCATTTGAGTAAGTAATTTTGAGAATTCAAGTCCAGTGATATGATGATGAGGGACTTAAAAAAGTGATTCAGATGAATGAGACCCTGGAAGGAGCTCTCTGAACTAATGACATTTGAACTGACATCTGAAGGACAAGAAGTATCAGCCATGAGAAGGTCAGTGGGAAATGTATCCCAGCCAGAGCAAACCAGTCCGTCCAGAGCCAAGGGGAGAAGCACAGCTGGAGTTATCGTGAGCAACTGCACAGAGATGATGCTAAGAGAGGAGGCAAGCAAAGGCCTGAGCTGGAAGATTCCATGTGCAGTAAGACACTGGAGGACTTTACACAGAACATGACCTAGCCCACATGTGAAGAGCATCACACAGCAGGCTGCTTATGTGAAGTGTCTACAGAGGAGGCGTGGAAGAAGGAAGAATACAAAGGGGTTGCTTGCAAGCATCAAGGGCAGTTCAAAGATGACAGTGGTTTCCACAAAGGCATTGGAGATGGAGACAGAAAAGAGCAAATTTGCGGGAGCTGTTTGGGAGGTAGACATAGTACAGTCCACTGATGTGAGGAGTAAGGGATAAGGAAAAATTTGAGATAAGCCCTTGACATTACACAGGGTTCAGATAGAATGAGAGATGAGAAAATATTTTCAGGGAGAAAAACTCATATCTGAAACATTTTCAAATTATATAGAAAAAAGAAATAATCACTGGAAAGACATATGTGGCTGTAGTTCAAAGACAACATAATGACAGTTTTTAAAAAAACCATTATATGACTGCCACATTTGTTGTTCAAATGACGTCTGGAGCCTGACCAGGGAATTCAAATGAAAAAGTCACAACATGAGAGATCCCTGATAAAAGTTAGAAATGCAGAAGTTAAAGGCACATTTGCATCACTCAAACCATATTTAAGGCTGAGTGATTTGTATAATCATTTTTAAGAGGGTATTCGAGTAAGACTTGAGTGTTTGCTTTCAGGAAATCCATCAGAAGCTATAGCTATCCCCTTAAATGAGTATTAGCCCCTTCAAAAAACCACTCTGGAAGAACATGAACTTATTCTAATGATACTGAAATTACTCAAAAAGACTTTGGAATCCCACAATGAGATTTACTTTCAGAGCCAGACGTTCATTCACAGCTACAAGTCTATGTCTTTTGACATAGGATATAGGACACTAGGTTGGGCCTGGTGGTGTGTTCTGCACAAATTTTGACACAAATTTTGATGGTCTCTCACATCAAACTAGGTATGATGCATTTTGGCACTGATTTCTAGGTTTTAATACATTATGTTCCCACCTCTTGGCTGAGGGCAAGGGAATACAGGAGGGTCAAGCCTACCTAATGCGAGGGCTACTCTGTGCCTATTTTTCAGTACAAGTATATGAATCTTTGAACTTGCCTCATTTCTAATTTTTTTAAAGAATACTTACAACTCTTTCTCTAAAATATGCTCTTTAGCTAACCTTCTAACAGCAAATTGTTTACTTGAATGCACCAAATGTCTGACCTTTTCAGAGTCTGCGGATTGCAATGTAAATGGATGAGTGATCCCAATGTTTTCAGGTACCGTTTTTTCCTCCTAGAATGGAAAAGATGATTGACATTGTTTTCTTTAATATAAACTTCTTTTGACACATCTGGTATCTCACTTGCATATTTGCTAAACCACACATGGAAAAAAGATCTGAATCATTTGCTCTCAAAAATTGCCACTGGTTTATATACTGTCACAAAGCAACATGTAATTCTGTGCAGTGCCTTTGCTGACACAAGAATGACTGGTCAGATGTGAAAGTATTGTTACTAAAGATGGGATAGGAATTTTTATTACTCTTCCAACAGTTTGGATTTAATGGCACCTGCATGTGCTCAATCGCTAAGTCATGCCTGACTCTTTATGTCCCCATGGACTGTAGCCCACCAAGCTCCTCTCTCCAGGGAATGTTTCAGCCAAGAATACTGGAGTGGGTTGTCATTTTCTACTCCAGGGGCTCCTCCTGCAGGTTTGAAAAGTCACAACATGAGAGATCCCTGATAAAAGTTAGAAATGCAGAAGTTAAAGGCACATTTGCATCACTCAAACCATATTTAAGGCTGAGTGATTTGTATAATCATTTTAAGAGGGTATTCGAGTAAGACTTGAGTGTTTGCTTTCAGGAAATCCATCAGAAGCTATAGCTATCCCCTTAAATGAGTATTAGCCCCTTCAAAAAACCACTCTGGAAGAACATGAACTTATTCTAATGATACTGAAATTACTCAAAAAGACTTTGGAATCCCACAATGAGATTTACTTTCAGAGCCAGACGTTCATTCACAGCTACAAGTCTATGTCTTTTGACATAGGATATAGGACACTAGGTTGGGCCTGGTGGTGTGTTCTGCACAAATTTTGACACAAATTTTGATGGTCTCTCACATCAAACTAGGTATGATGCATTTTGGCACTGATTTCTAGGTTTTAATACATTATGTTCCCACCTCTTGGCTGAGGGCAAGGGAATACAGGAGGGTCAAGCCTACCTAATGCGAGGGCTACTCTGTGCCTATTTTTCAGTACAAGTATATGAATCTTTGAACTTGCCTCATTTCTAATTTTTTTAAAGAATACTTACAACTCTTTCTCTAAAATATGCTCTTTAGCTAACCTTCTAACAGCAAATTGTTTACTTGAATGCACCAAATGTCTGACCTTTTCAGAGTCTGCGGATTGCAATGTAAATGGATGAGTGATCCCAATGTTTTCAGGTACCGTTTTTTCCTCCTAGAATGGAAAAGATGATTGACATTGTTTTCTTTAATATAAACTTCTTTTGACACATCTGGTATCTCACTTGCATATTTGCTAAACCACACATGGAAAAAAGATCTGAATCATTTGCTCTCAAAAATTGCCACTGGTTTATATACTGTCACAAAGCAACATGTAATTCTGTGCAGTGCCTTTGCTGACACAAGAATGACTGGTCAGATGTGAAAGTATTGTTACTAAAGATGGGATAGGAATTTTTATTACTCTTCCAACAGTTTGGATTTAATGGCACCTGCATGTGCTCAATCGCTAAGTCATGCCTGACTCTTTATGTCCCCATGGACTGTAGCCCACCAAGCTCCTCTCTCCAGGGAATGTTTCAGCCAAGAATACTGGAGTGGGTTGTCATTTTCTACTCCAGGGGGTCTTCCTGAACCAGGAACTGAACCAGCGTCTCTGCAGTTTTGTTTTGTTTTTATTTTGGCCTCTTTTATTGATTCTGTATCCATTTATTTTCAGCTATCTTTGTTCTTTGGCCCATGTGGGCCTCCCATCGAAGCTGTCTATCTCCTTGCAGAGCTTCAGCTCTGGGTGCATGCACTCCAGAGTGCTGGCTCTTAATTGGACACACTGGTCCAGCCGCTCCACAGCACATGGGGTCCGCCCAGGCTGGGGACCAAACCGGTGCCCCTTGCACTATAAGGTGATTCTACCTATTAGACCACCAGGGAAGCCCCCTGGCAGGCAGTTTTAACGGAAACTATACTCAAATCTATTGCAAAGGATAAATGAAGTGTTTACTGTGTCCTTTCTTTTTTTTTTTTTTTTTGAAATTTATTTATTTATTTACTTTTTTGGGCGGGGATTGGGTTGGGGAGGGAGGGGAGTGGGCAGGCCACTTCTATTGGTCTTTCATTTCTCTATTTTCATCCGTCTTTGTTCTTTGGCTCCTGTGGGCCTCCCATCGCAGTGGCGTCTGTCGTTGCAGAGCGCCAGCTCTGGGCGCATGCACTCCAGCTCGGTAATTGGACATATCGGTCCAGGTGCTCCGCGGCACGTGGGATCTTCCCAGGCCAGGGATCGAACCGGTGCCCCTTGCACTGCAAGGCGGTGTCCTTACCCACTGGACCACCAGGGGAAGCCCCTGTGTCCTTTCTTTATAATTGATTTCATAATGATTTTAGTTCCTATAGAAGTAATTCATTTTTTAAGAAATACCAAAGCAATTCCTTTCTGGGGCCTATATGCTCCTTGCTTTTTTCCTTCTTTTTTCACACAAATTTCACGTGGTAAGGAGATTTCTCCCAAAGAGTTAAAATTATGGAAGTCTGTTACTTGGAGGCAAGACTTGACTTTCAAGTGTAGTGGAGATCTGGACTCCAGCCCAAAAGAGAAAAAGAGGTGAAAACTGAAACTATAGGATAAAATAATCTTAGGAACATGTCTCTTGGGGTCTCTTGTAGTCTTCTCTGAAATGGACTTGAAGATGTTCTCGATTTGAACACTTTCTGAACTCACCTCCCACAAATAAATATACAGAAGAATATTTTTTAAAAGGGATCTCAACATTTCTTTGTGGTTAACATGTAAAAGAATAGTTCAAATGACAAAACCTTTTAATTCAGCAAATTAGTCTGATACAACTCGAGATCAACTGAAAAAGCTGAAAAGACTCATATTTAGGATTTTAATAACATTCTGAACACCTCTACCACTATGAACATGCAACAGAACATACCCTGTAATACCATGACTCAAATTCTAGGGATAAATAAACTTAGAGATACAAAAATGAACACCCGCTATAGGTGTATGCCGCTTTTTACTACTGTGAAGAAACATTTCCAGATATAAAATGACTTGATTATTCAGATTCCATCATAGCAAAACAGTTATCCATGTGGGTGATATAAGTAAGAATATTGATTTCAGATGTTTTGCAACAGTATGTAGCTCAGATCTATATCCTTCTAGGTTGGAAGTCAACCAATATAGCACTAGGAAATCACATAAAGATTAAACTTTGCAGGGTTGTAAGTCCACTCTTGGAGAAGAACAATCACTCACTCTGATTCATGCCCCTCCTCCTGAATCACTAATTCCCTATTTTACAGAACAGAACTTTGGATCAGGAGTAGGAGGAGCACTTTTAGATTTCTTCTTTGTGGTGTGTTTTTCTTCTCACTGTTCCTTTTCATTGACATCCCATGTTTAACATATTTCTAACTCCCTCATTAAAATAAACAATCATTTTTGTTATTTTTCAATAGTTCCTAACTTTCTTCTTGTCCCCCCTTCACAGATCACTACCTTGTCATAGCAAAGGGGCTTGCATAACTCAAAGAAGCTATGAGCCATGGATGCGGGGCCACCCAAAATGGACAGGTCAAATGATAAAATGTGATCCAGTGGAGAAGAGAATGGCAAACCACACCAGCAGACTTGCCGTGAGAACCTCAGACAGTTTATTAGAAATGTCTCAGATGCTGGGAAAGACTGAGGGCAGAAGGAGAAGAGAGCGTCAGAGAATGCGATGGCTGAATGGCTTCACTGAGGCAATGGACATGAATTTGGGCAAACTCCAGGAGATGGTGAAGGACAGGGAGACCTGGCATGCTGCAGTCTGTGGGGTCATAGAGTCAGACATAACTGGGTGACTGAACAACAGCACCTTTCTTCTACTGACTACCAGAAGATTGTAAGTAAATCAATGCTAGTTTACCTATTTTTGTTTTTTTAATGAGATTTTGTTTTTTCTCAATTATCTCTCTTGTCTTATATTCCTCTTTCCTGGAGATACTCCTCCCAAAGTCACTACCTGTGCACAAGACCTTATCTCAGTCTCTAATTTCAAAATAACTCAAATTAAGGCAGTTGCTTCTTGGAATGTCTTCTGGATGGAATTCTAGACCTAAAGCACTTCCCAGACAAATAAGAGTATCTATAAATGGTAGTGTTAAGAATCAGGGTAGGCTGTAGCATCTCAGTAACTAAGACTCTGGTCACAGGGGAGGAAGAAACATTTGGTAGGACAGTAATTCTATACCTGAAGAGTATGGGGCAGCTGTATACTCATAAGGATTGTGGAATAGGCTGGCGTTTGTTACCTCGGAAGTTTTAAAGAAAGAGATCTTTAAGAATATAATGACTTAAAATACCCATTGTCTCTCTCTTCTATTCATATGAATGACCCTGAAAAATAAAAACAGACTGGAGTGAATATAAAAACTAGCTGATCTAAGAGTTTCTGGCACTTACAATATGGTCATTGATCTGTATGGACTTCCTTGTGACTCAGTGTGAGGCTGGATATGATGCACTAACCACAGTAATGGACAGAAAACAAACCATTCCAAAGCGGTCAAGGGCAGCCTGAAAATGCAGAAAAAGGCTATGTAGGGAGTTGGAGTATCTCAACCAATGCATATAGCAGTCATGGGAAAACAATCGGACTCCCATTTTTTCCACACAAATATTGCTTGGAGGTATTCTCTGCCTCACCAGTGTTCTATTGAAATAGAGCCCATCTTGCCTAAAACAGTGATATCAGTCATATATCAGCTTTTCTTGTCATGCTCTACCTACTGCCTCCTTGCTACTTGTCGTAACCTCCCTCAAAAAGGCCACGTAACCAAGCCCTGGTTTCAAGCTTTGATTTCAGAGCAACCAGAACCAAGATAGATTGGGTCCATGCCAGCTTCTGGTATTGAGAAAGCCTACATTATCAGACAGTATTGGAAGCCCAAGCCTAAGAAACTGTGCTCAGAGAACAGCAGGGAAGCCCAGAGTCCTCTGCAATACCTGTTGTAATTAAATCTCAACCTTTTTTTTAAGAGATTTTGTTTTTTCTCAATTATCTCTCTTGTCTTATATTCCTCTTTCCTGGAGATACTCCTCCCAAAGTCACTACCTGTGCACAAGACCTTATCTCAGTCTCTAATTTCAAAATAACTCAAATTAAGGCAGTTGCTTCTTGGAATGTCTTCTGGATGGAATTCTAGACCTAAAGCACTTCCCAGACAAATAAGAGTATCTATAAATGGTAGTGTTAAGAATCAGGGTAGGCTGTAGCATCTCAGTAACTAAGACTCTGGTCACAGGGGAGGAAGAAACATTTGGTAGGACAGTAATTCTATACCTGAAGAGTATGGGGCAGCTGTATACTCATAAGGATTGTGGAATAGGCTGGCGTTTGTTACCTCGGAAGTTTTAAAGAAAGAGATCTTTAAGAATATAATGACTTAAAATACCCATTGTCTCTCTCTTCTATTCATATGAATGACCCTGAAAAATAAAAACAGACTGGAGTGAATATAAAAACTAGCTGATCTAAGAGTTTCTGGCACTTACAATATGGTCATTGATCTGTATGGACTTCCTTGTGACTCAGTGTGAGGCTGGATATGATGCACTAACCACAGTAATGGACAGAAAACAAACCATTCCAAAGCGGTCAAGGGCAGCCTGAAAATGCAGAAAAAGGCTATGTAGGGAGTTGGAGTATCTCAACCAATGCATATAGCAGTCATGGGAAAACAATCGGACTCCCATTTTTTCCACACAAATATTGCTTGGAGGTATTCTCTGCCTCACCAGTGTTCTATTGAAATAGAGCCCATCTTGCCTAAAACAGTGATATCAGTCATATATCAGCTTTTCTTGTCATGCTCTACCTACTGCCTCCTTGCTACTTGTCGTAACCTCCCTCAAAAAGGCCACGTAACCAAGCCCTGGTTTCAAGCTTTGATTTCAGAGCAACCAGAACCAAGATAGATTGGGTCCATGCCAGCTTCTGGTATTGAGAAAGCCTACATTATCAGACAGTATTGCGGAAGCCCAAGCCTAAGAAACTGTGCTCAGAGAACAGCAGGGAAGCCCAGAGTCCTCTGCAATACCTGCATTAGTACATATGATGTTGACAGAGAATGCCCAGCACAGAAAATGCTTTTGGATTTTACATTACATGTCTGCCATCTTTTCTCTGCTCTGATGCCTTCACCTGATTCTATATTTCTTAATCTCAAGTTTAGCTATATAACCTAGTGGTTGATAAACTCCTGTGAGAGCAAGATAAAATCAGGCGTCAGGGCTTCCCTGGTGGTTCAGTGGGTAAGGACACTTCCTTGCAGTACAAGGGACGCCAGTTTGATCCCTGGCCTGGGAAGATCCCACGTGCCGTGAAGTGGCTGGACCAGTGTGTCCAGTTAATGAGCCAGCATGCTGGAGCACATGTGCCCAGAGCCAGTGCTCTGCAACAAGAGAAGCCACTGTGATGGGAGGCCCACACAGGCCAAAGAACAAAGATTGATGAAAATAAATAAATAAAAGACCAATAGAATTGGCCAAAAATAAATGAATAAAATCAGGCCTCAGTTGCTTTAAAAAAAAGGATTGAGCTGATTATTGTGTTAGACATTTAAGCAAAGGGACCATTAAAGGGCTCCAAGTATCAGAACAAATACATGATAGAGATGTGGACAAGGAGAAATATGGAAACTATTATTAGAATCAGACCTCAACTTAGGAACCATGTTTAGAGTAGTGTTACTTTGAGGCCTTATCCATAACAGTATCCATTCCAAATCTTGAAATGTGGTTGAGCCCAGCGACAAAGTCACTGGGAAGGAGTGTGGAATTTATATCGGACTCCCATTTTTTCCACACAAATATTGCTTGGAGGTATTCTCTGCCTCACCAGTGTTCTATTGAAATAGAGCCCATCTTGCCTAAAACAGTGATATCAGTCATATATCAGCTTTTCTTGTCATGCTCTACCTACTGCCTCCTTGCTACTTGTCGTAACCTCCCTCAAAAAGGCCACGTAACCAAGCCCTGGTCTCAAGCTTTGATTTCAGAGCAACCAGAACCAAGATAGATTGGGTCCATGCCAGCTTCTGGTATTGAGAAAGCCTACATTATCAGACAGTATTGGGAAGCCCAAGCCTAAGAAACTGTGCTCAGAGAACAGCAGGGAAGCCCAGAGTCCTCTGCAATACCTGCATTAGTACATATGATGTTGACAGAGAATGCCCAGCACAGAAAATGCTTTTGGATTTTACATTACATGTCTGCCATCTTTTCTCTGCTCTGATGCCTTCACCTGATTCTATATTTCTTAATCTCAAGTTTAGCTATATAACCTAGTGGTTGATAAACTCCTGTGAGAGCAAGATAAAATCAGGCGTCAGGGCTTCCCTGGTGGTTCAGTGGGTAAGGACACTTCCTTGCAGTACAAGGGACGCCAGTTTGATCCCTGGCCTGGGAAGATCCCACGTGCCGTGAAGTGGCTGGACCAGTGTGTCCAGTTAATGAGCCAGCATGCTGGAGCACATGTGCCCAGAGCCAGTGCTCTGCAACAAGAGAAGCCACTGTGATGGGAGGCCCACACAGGCCAAAGAACAAAGATTGATGAAAATAAATAAATAAAAGACCAATAGAATTGGCCAAAAATAAATGAATAAAATCAGGCCTCAGTTGCTTTAAAAAAAAGGATTGAGCTGATTATTGTGTTAGACATTTAAGCAAAGGGACCATTAAAGGGCTCCAAGTATCAGAACAAATACATGATAGAGATGTGGACAAGGGAGAAATATGGAAACTATTATTAGAATCAGACCTCAACTTAGGAACCATGTTTAGAGTAGTGTTACTTTGAGGCCTTATCCATAACAGTATCCATTCCAAATCTTGAAATGTGGTTGAGCCCAGCGACAAAGTCACTGGGAAGGGAGTGTGGAATTTATATGGTGCTCTCAGCATCTGAGCTGACTTCACTACTTCAGATCTGTTGTTACATTTATTAGAAGATTCTGCCCTCGAAGTGGAATGAACCTGAATAAAACAACCCTACACTATTTCTAGAGAAAAGTTAAAAATTGTTTTGTAAATTAAGATTTAGAAATGTCTCCTTTTCTCTCATTTGTTGGTTAGTGAATCACTCATTATCTAGAAATGATTTCTCTTTATATTTTAGTAATCAGAAGATTTTTAAGAATATATTTTATAGATATTTATGACATTATTTATACCCATTGTTTTATCAAGGCACTCTGCCATTTCTTGATCAAGGTCAGCATTAGCCTAATTTTTCATATGAGAAAAACTGTCTACTAAGTCAAAATATCTACAACAATAATGTTGGAGAGGATATGGAGAAAAGGGAACACTCCTACACTGTAGGTAGGAATGTAATTTGGTACAACCACTAAGGAGAAAAATATGGAGATTCCTTTAAAACCTGAACAAAAGAGCAACTGTGTGATCTTGCAATCTCACTCCTGGACATATAGCCTGAGACAGTCATAATTTGAAAACATAAATCATCACTTCTGACTATCTCTTAGCATATCCAAAGTTTATTTCACAAATTTTACCTGAACATCAGCATGCTAAAAATTATTTCTGCATTTATAATTTTAATCACATCATGTTGCAACATGGTTTTAAACATTTTTTCATATACATTGATTTTTCATTCCGATTCTTAAAAAAACTTATTACTATTGCCTCACCCACACCTGGCTTCCCTGCACAGCTTATATTCCCACTACCCTTGTATATTTAGTCACAACTTAATGTCCTATATCACACTCTCACATTCTAATCAGAGGCCAAAGCAATGCCATCAATGTTATGACCCCTTCCTGGCAGAGAAATCTGTGGGTTCAATCACCTTTGCAATGTGCCCATAAAAACAACTTCAAACATTAAAAAATGTGTATTCACAAACTCACATAAATTAGTCTTTGGTGATGCTGAGACCTGTATGGAACGATTTAATGTTACACTGTTTATCTATGGGAAACTGTCTCAATTATTCAGACAATGACCTGGCTATGATAATACTGATGTTAATGCTGTCCTTGTAAATAGTTTCAATACAAACAAGTCACTTAAGGAGATGGAGATAGTGCTTCACAGTAATCAGGATCATCTTCATTCAAACATATTTATAATGTTGCTATCTGATATTGTGCTGGAAACCAGATGAAGTGAGTTTTAGACTTGCTAATTCACCTGGCACAGGCCATCTTAAGAAATAATCATCCTTCAGAGCCAGGGCATAATAGGTGAAGTTGAGAAAAAGACAGAAGCAAGGCTAAAGGACGCTTACTCTAGAAATTGACAGTTAAAGTCTGAAGTTAGGTGCTGAAGCCAAATATGAGTTAATAAGGGTCAAGAGTCATGGAAACAATCATTATTCGAACAGGGCCCTACAGGAACCCATGTCATTAATGAAACGCAAGATGCACAAACTCAGAAAGAAGGCAAATCAATTGTTAAGAGGACAGCAAAAATATTTAAAGATAAGACAATTCAATCGACTGGAAGCAGAGTTAATAGAGGAACTGGAAGAATAGTCATATAAGAGAACAAGACAGATTCCCAGCCACCAAGTGTGACTGAGGCAGCTGAAAGAAAACACATTCACATGCAGTCAACTGGACTTTAAAGCTAGTTAGAGTAACAGTCTCCAACCTCTTTCATTTTAAAAGCTTGCTGATTATCTTTATACTTGAACTACCATTTGGTTTGTTAAAATTCCTGGGTTACACATCCCCTTTTCCTCTCCCCTAACTTTCTACAATTTATCTGCAATGTTCAATTTTTCAACAGGAAGTCTGAGGCCAGACTGATATATTTCCCTTATTAGGCAGCTTGTTCTTTTGTCATAGATATCCCAAATTATTTGAAATCCACTAACATCACGAAGATATTTTATTAATAGTTAACTGATGTTCTGTGTCAATTTTCTCTGCACATGATAAAAAATTTTTTAACTTCCACATTAAACCATAACTTCTTTTTTTAAATGGGAAACTTGTCCTCAAATTAAAATTTAAAAAAAGACGAACTGAACTTTAATGTTACACTGTTTATCTATGGAAACTGTCTCAATTATTCAGACAATGACCTGGCTATGATAATACTGATGTTAATGCTGTCCTTGTAAATAGTTTCAATACAAACAAGTCACTTAAGGAGATGGAGATAGTGCTTCACAGTAATCAGGATCATCTTCATTCAAACATATTTATAATGTTGCTATCTGATATTGTGCTGGAAACCAGATGAAGTGAGTTTTAGACTTGCTAATTCACCTGGCACAGGCCATCTTAAGAAATAATCATCCTTCAGAGCCAGGGCATAATAGGTGAAGTTGAGAAAAAGACAGAAGCAAGGCTAAAGGACGCTTACTCTAGAAATTGACAGTTAAAGTCTGAAGTTAGGTGCTGAAGCCAAATATGAGTTAATAAGGGTCAAGAGTCATGGAAACAATCATTATTCGAACAGGGCCCTACAGGAACCCATGTCATTAATGAAACGCAAGATGCACAAACTCAGAAAGAAGGCAAATCAATTGTTAAGAGGACAGCAAAAATATTTAAAGATAAGACAATTCAATCGACTGGAAGCAGAGTTAATAGAGGAACTGGAAGAATAGTCATATAAGAGAACAAGACAGATTCCCAGCCACCAAGTGTGACTGAGGCAGCTGAAAGAAAACACATTCACATGCAGTCAACTGGACTTTAAAGCTAGTTAGAGTAACAGTCTCCAACCTCTTTCATTTTAAAAGCTTGCTGATTATCTTTATACTTGAACTACCATTTGGTTTGTTAAAATTCCTGGGTTACACATCCCCTTTTCCTCTCCCCTAACTTTCTACAATTTATCTGCAATGTTCAATTTTTCAACAGGAAGTCTGAGGCCAGACTGATATATTTCCCTTATTAGGCAGCTTGTTCTTTTGTCATAGATATCCCAAATTATTTGAAATCCACTAACATCACGAAGATATTTTATTAATAGTTAACTGATGTTCTGTGTCAATTTTCTCTGCACATGATAAAAAATTTTTTAACTTCCACATTAAACTTTCTTTTTTGGCTTTTTATGTGTTTATTTTTAATTGTTAAAATATACATATACTATCTTAACCATTTTTAAGTGCAGGATTTGATGGCACTAAATACATTGTTGGACAATCACCTCTACCATCCATCTCAAGAACTCTTTGCTGCTGCTTTTTAGTTGCTAAGTCATGTCCAACTATTTCTGACCCCAAGAACAGTAGCCTGCCAGGCTCCTCTATCCTTGGGATTTCCCAGGCAGTGGAGTAGGTTGCCATTTCCTCCCCCAGAAGGTATTCCCAACTCAGGGATCAAAAGTACACCTCCCAGGAAGGAAAACTCCCAAACACATTCTACGAGGCTACCATCACCCTGATACCCAAACCAGGCAAAGACAACACAAAAAAGGAAAACTATAGGCCAATTTCACTGATGAACTTAGATGCCAAGATCCTCAACAAAATCCTAGCAAACAGAATTCAACGACATGTCAAAAAACTCATACATTATGATCAAGTTGGGTTCATCCCAGGCATGCAAGGCTTCTTCAACATCCGCAAATCAATCAACGTGATACACCATATCAACAAGTTGAAAGACAAAAATCACATGATCATCTCAATAGATGCAGAAAACGCCTTCGACAAAGTACAACATCCATTTATGATCAAAACTCTTCAGAAAATGGGCATAGAAGGAACCTATCTCAACATAATAAAAGCCATCTATGAGAAGCCTACAGCGAACATTATTGTTAATGGTGAAATACTGAAAGCATTCCCTCTAAGATCAGGAACAAGACAGGGGTGCCCACTTTCACCACTGCTATTCAACATAGTCCTGGAAGTCCTAGCAACAGCAATAAGAGAAGAGAAAGAAATCAAAGGAATCCAGATTGGAAAGGAAGAAGTCAAGCTCTCTCTTTCTGCAGACGACATGATATTATACATAGAAAATCCCAAAGACACGGTTACAAAGCTACTAGAGCTAATCAATGAATTCAGCAAAGTTGCAGGATATAAAGTCAACACACAGAAGTCACTGGCATTCCTATACACAAACAATGAAAAATCCAGCTTTTGTTCATAGATATCCCAAATTATTTGAAATCCACTAACATCACGAAGATATTTTATTAATAGTTAACTGATGTTCTGTGTCAATTTTCTCTGCACATGATAAAAAATTTTTTAACTTCCACATTAAACTTTCTTTTTTGGCTTTTTATGTGTTTATTTTTAATTGTTAAAATATACATATACTATCTTAACCATTTTTAAGTGCAGGATTTGATGGCACTAAATACATTGTTGGACAATCACCTCTACCATCCATCTCAAGAACTCTTTGCTGCTGCTTTTTAGTTGCTAAGTCATGTCCAACTATTTCTGACCCCAAGAACAGTAGCCTGCCAGGCTCCTCTATCCTTGGGATTTCCCAGGCAGTGGAGTAGGTTGCCATTTCCTCCCCCAGAAGGTATTCCCAACTCAGGGATCAAAAGTACACCTCCCAGGAAGGAAAACTCCCAAACACATTCTACGAGGCTACCATCACCCTGATACCCAAACCAGGCAAAGACAACACAAAAAAGGAAAACTATAGGCCAATTTCACTGATGAACTTAGATGCCAAGATCCTCAACAAAATCCTAGCAAACAGAATTCAACGACATGTCAAAAAACTCATACATTATGATCAAGTTGGGTTCATCCCAGGCATGCAAGGCTTCTTCAACATCCGCAAATCAATCAACGTGATACACCATATCAACAAGTTGAAAGACAAAAATCACATGATCATCTCAATAGATGCAGAAAACGCCTTCGACAAAGTACAACATCCATTTATGATCAAAACTCTTCAGAAAATGGGCATAGAAGGAACCTATCTCAACATAATAAAAGCCATCTATGAGAAGCCTACAGCGAACATTATTGTTAATGGTGAAATACTGAAAGCATTCCCTCTAAGATCAGGAACAAGACAGGGGTGCCCACTTTCACCACTGCTATTCAACATAGTCCTGGAAGTCCTAGCAACAGCAATAAGAGAAGAGAAAGAAATCAAAGGAATCCAGATTGGAAAGGAAGAAGTCAAGCTCTCTCTTTTCGCAGACGACATGATATTATACATAGAAAATCCCAAAGACACGGTTACAAAGCTACTAGAGCTAATCAATGAATTCAGCAAAGTTGCAGGATATAAAGTCAACACACAGAAGTCACTGGCATTCCTATACACAAACAATGAAAAATCAGAAAATGAAATCAAAGAGGCAATCCCCTTCACCATTGCAACCAAAAGAATCAAATATCTAGGAATAAACCTACCCAAGGAAACAAAAGAACTGTACACAAAAAATTACAAGACACTCATGAGAGACATTAAAGAAGACTTAAACAGATGGAGAGATATTCCATGTTCCTGGATTGGAAGAATCAATATTGTGAAAATGACCATACTTCCAAATATCATCTACAGATTCAATGCAATACCTATTCAACTACCACTGACATTTTTCACAGAACTAGACCAAAGAATAACACAGTTCATATGGAAACACAGAAGACCTCGAATAGCCAAAGCAATCCTGAGGAAGAAAAATGGAGTTGGAGGGATCAGCCTCCCTAACTTCAGACTCTACTACAAAGCAACAGTTATCAAGACAGTATGGTACTGGCACAAAAACAGAACTACATACCAATGGAACAAGATTGAGAACCCAGAGATCAACCCATGCACCTATGGGTACCTTATTTTTGATAAAGGAGGAGAAGCTATAAAATGGGACAAAGACAGCCTCTTTAACAAGTGGTGCTGGGAGAATTGGACAGCTACATGCAAAAAAATGAAATTGGAACATTCCCTGACACCATACACTAAGATCAACTCAAAATGGATTAAAGACCTCAATGTAAGACCAGAAACCATCAAACTCTTAGAGGAGAATATAGGCAAAACCCTCAAGGACATCAATCAAAGCAAGATCTTCTCTGACCCACCAACTAAAATAGCAGAACTGAAAAGAAAAATGAACACATGGGACCTTATGAAAATTAAAAGCTTTTGTACAGCAAAAGAAATTACAAAAAAGTTCAACAGACACCCCACAGAGTGGGAGAAAATCATAGCAAATGAAACAACAGACAAAGAATTAATCTCCAAAATCTACAAGCAACTCAGACAACTCAGCACAGGGAAAATGAGCAGCCCAATCAAAAAATGGGAAAAAGATCTAAAGAGACGCCTCTCCAAAGAGGACATACAAATGGTCAAAAAATACATGAAACGATGCTCAACCTCGCTTATTATTAGAGAAATGCAAATTAAAACCACAATGAGATACCACCTCACACCTGTCAGAATGGCCATCATCAACAAATCGACAGACAACAAATGCTGGAGAGGGTGTGGAGAAAAGGGAACCCTCTTGCATTGCTGGTGGGAATGTAAATTAATACAACCTCTATGGAAGACAATATGGAGATTCCTTAAAAAACTAAAAATAGAAGCACCCTATGACCCAGCAATCCCACTATTAGGCCTATATCCTGATGAAATCAAAACTGAAAGAGGCACCTGTACCCCAATGTTCATTGCAGCTCTCTATACAATAGCCAGAACATGGAAGCAACCTAGATGTCCATCGACGAATGAATGGATCCAGAAGCTCTGGTACATATATACAATGGAATACTACTCAGCTGTTAAAAGAAATGCAGAAGACTCAGTCCTAATGAGGTGGCTGGCTCTAGAACCTATCATAAAAAGTGAAGTAAGTCAAAAAGAGAAAGACAAGTATAGTATACTAACTCATATGTATGGGATCTAGTGAGGTGGTCATGATAACACACGCAGTGAACTCATGAAAAAACAGAGAATAGACATAAAGACATTGTGGAGACCGAACAGTGGGAGGGAGTAACATGGAAACCTATACTGTCATGTGTAGAAAAGATAGCTATTGTCTTTGTGCTAGGGGAATAGGAGTACCTACAACCACTTGGAGCGATGGT
This sequence comes from Tragulus kanchil, assembly GCA_022376925.1. Taxonomy (NCBI): domain Eukaryota; kingdom Metazoa; phylum Chordata; class Mammalia; order Artiodactyla; family Tragulidae; genus Tragulus; species Tragulus kanchil. The sequence continues at coordinate 236,874,887 of JAIOJX010000026.1, forward strand.
CTGGAGGGATGGTAGTGGGGGGAACTGGCTGGGGGGAGGGTCAAGGGATATGCATATGAATGATCTGGGAACATACATGTACAAAAATAAATAAATAAATAAAGAAAGAAAGAAAGAAAGAAAGAAAAGTACACCTCCTACATTGCCTGTGGATTCTTCACCACTGAGTCACCAGGGAAACTCCCAGAACTCTTCACATTTTGCAGAACAAACTCTGCCTAAAACAATAACTCACCATCCCATTCTTCTCCAACCTCTTGGCCACCAAGATTCTACTTTCAACTTTCATGAATTTGACTGCTCTCAGTGTCACAAATGAATGGACTCATACAGTATTTGTCCTTTTGTGACTGGCTTATTTCACTTTCCATAATGTCCTCAAGATTGCATGATTCTGTTATTCTATGATTACAGATAGTGCATATATAAATACTGCCTAATAAGATAGGCATTAGTCACATGTGGCTAGTGAGCACCAGAAATGTGGATTGTGTGACTAAAGATCAGTAAATTTACATTTACTTTAATTAAGGTTAAATTGCTACATATAACTATGGCTACTGTATTGGTCAGTATACCTCTGCATAATCATCAACTATTTTCCTGCTTTATCAGTTTCAGTTGATTTTTACTGCTATGCTGTATTATGGTTTAGCTCATATGCATCTTTCCTTCTTTGAACCACTATCATTTTTAAAATAAATTTCTCATATCTATAACTTTGGAATAACTCACCAATTCTTCATGTTTAATTTTAATCTCTTAAAGATGTTCTATAACTGCATATAAGTTTCTTCCATTATCTCCGTTCTCCTGTTAGAGCCATCATTGTGGGTTATGTTCACTCCTTTAGCCTAAAATCCACATATTCTCTTCTCCAGTGCTTGCCTTTTAATAATACCTCCACAAAAATCAATGTTTATGGGATCTAGTGAGGTGGTCATGATAACACACGCAGTGAACTCATGAAAAACAGAGAATAGACATAAAGACATTGTGGAGACCGAACAATGGGAGTAACATGGAAACCTATACTGTCATGTGTAGAAAAGATAGCTATTGTCTTTGTGCTAGGGGAATAGGAGTACCTACAACCACTTGGAGCGATGGTCTGGAGGGATGGTAGTGGGGGGAACTGGCTGGGGGGAGGGTCAAGGGATATGCATATGAATGATCTGGGAACATACATGTACAAAAATAAATAAATAAATAAAGAAAGAAAGAAAGAAAGAAAAGTACACCTCCTACATTGCCTGTGGATTCTTCACCACTGAGTCACCAGGGAAACTCCCAGAACTCTTCACATTTTGCAGAACAAACTCTGCCTAAAACAATAACTCACCATCCCATTCTTCTCCAACCTCTTGGCCACCAAGATTCTACTTTCAACTTTCATGAATTTGACTGCTCTCAGTGTCACAAATGAATGGACTCATACAGTATTTGTCCTTTTGTGACTGGCTTATTTCACTTTCCATAATGTCCTCAAGATTGCATGATTCTGTTATTCTATGATTACAGATAGTGCATATATAAATACTGCCTAATAAGATAGGCATTAGTCACATGTGGCTAGTGAGCACCAGAAATGTGGATTGTGTGACTAAAGATCAGTAAATTTACATTTACTTTAATTAAGGTTAAATTGCTACATATAACTATGGCTACTGTATTGGTCAGTATACCTCTGCATAATCATCAACTATTTTCCTGCTTTATCAGTTTCAGTTGATTTTTACTGCTATGCTGTATTATGGTTTAGCTCATATGCATCTTTCCTTCTTTGAACCACTATCATTTTTAAAATAAATTTCTCATATCTATAACTTTGGAATAACTCACCAATTCTTCATGTTTAATTTTAATCTCTTAAAGATGTTCTATAACTGCATATAAGTTTCTTCCATTATCTCCGTTCTCCTGTTAGAGCCATCATTGTGGGTTATGTTCACTCCTTTAGCCTAAAATCCACATATTCTCTTCTCCAGTGCTTGCCCTTTTTAATAATACCTCCACAAAAAATCAATGTCTTTTAGCAGTGACTTTTATTATTGTAACTTTGATTTCTATGGTAATTCCTTTTTTTTTCCAGTTGTTTCCTAAAGCTCCATATTCCATCTTCAATTATTTCACCATGTCTTCCCTGAGACTTTTATTTCTTATTTTACATTGAAAAATGTTTTAAAATTATTAATATTCTTTAAAATTCATCACAGTATGTTTGCTCACAATTATCAACAATTACCATTTAGTGTATGGTTACAGTATCATGATGTGCTTTGCTGTTTGTGTTTTTCCATTACTCTGCTCCTTTGCTTTATGGCATCATTATTTAGACATGGTACCAATTTCACTTGCTCTGTTGGGCATTATTCCCATATTAAAACAATTTTTTCTGGACCAGACTGTTTCAGGAGGTTTATATATGAAAGAATGTCTGGTCTCTCTAGACTCTTGCCATAAAGAGATGATGGTTTTGACATACAAAACTCTAAAATGCCACCAGAAAGTTACTAGAGCTAGCAATGAATGTAGTAAAGTGGCAAGATACAAAATTAATACAAAGAAATCCCTTGTATTCCTATACACTAATAATGAAAAATAAGAGAAATTAAGGAAACAGTCCTATTGACAATTGCAACAAAAAGAAAAAAATACTTAGGAATAAATTTACCTAAAGACACAAAAGACTTGTATACAGAAAACTATAAAACACTCATGAAAAAAAATCAATGACACAGATGGAAAAAGACACCATATTCCTGGATTGGAAGAATCAATATAGTGAAAATGACTAGACCAACTAAAGTAGCATGCTTTATCATTTATGATTTTTACTGCTATGCTGTATTATGGTTTAGCTCATATGCATCTTTCCTTCTTTGAACCACTATCATTTTTAAAATAAATTTCTCATATCTATAACTTTGGAATAACTCACCAATTCTTCATGTTTAATTTTAATCTCTTAAAGATGTTCTATAACTGCATATAAGTTTCTTCCATTATCTCCGTTCTCCTGTTAGAGCCATCATTGTGGGTTATGTTCACTCCTTTAGCCTAAAATCCACATATTCTCTTCTCCAGTGCTTGCCCTTTTTAATAATACCTCCACAAAAAATCAATGTCTTTTAGCAGTGACTTTTATTATTGTAACTTTGATTTCTATGGTAATTCCTTTTTTCCAGTTGTTTCCTAAAGCTCCATATTCCATCTTCAATTATTTCACCATGTCTTCCCTGAGACTTTTATTTCTTATTTTACATTGAAAAATGTTTTAAAATTATTAATATTCTTTAAAATTCATCACAGTATGTTTGCTCACAATTATCAACAATTACCATTTAGTGTATGGTTACAGTATCATGATGTGCTTTGCTGTTTGTGTTTTTCCATTACTCTGCTCCTTTGCTTTATGGCATCATTATTTAGACATGGTACCAATTTCACTTGCTCTGTTGGGCATTATTCCCATATTAAAACAATTTTTTCTGGACCAGACTGTTTCAGGAGGTTTATATATGAAAGAATGTCTGGTCTCTCTAGACTCTTGCCATAAAGAGATGATGGTTTTGACATACAAAACTCTAAAAATGCCACCAGAAAGTTACTAGAGCTAGCAATGAATGTAGTAAAGTGGCAAGATACAAAATTAATACAAAGAAATCCCTTGTATTCCTATACACTAATAATGAAAAATAAGAGAAATTAAGGAAACAGTCCTATTGACAATTGCAACAAAAAGAAAAAAATACTTAGGAATAAATTTACCTAAAGACACAAAAGACTTGTATACAGAAAACTATAAAACACTCATGAAAAAAAATCAATGACACAGATGGAAAAAGACACCATATTCCTGGATTGGAAGAATCAATATAGTGAAAATGACTAGACCAACTAAAGTAATCTATAAATTTGATGCAATCACTATCAAACTACCAATAGTATTTCAGAACTAGAACAAATAATTTCATAATTTGTATGAAAATACAAAGGGCCCCGAATAGAGAATACAATCTAGAGAAAGAAGGAAACTGAAGAAATCAACCTTCCCAACTTCAGGCTATTCTACAAAGCTACAGTCATCAAGACAGTATGGTACTGGCAAAAAAAGAGAAATGTAGATCCATGGAACAAAATACAAAGACCTGTATGTAAGACCAGAAACTATCAAACTCTTAGAAGAAAATATAGGCAGAACACTCTGCCATAAATCACGGCAAGATCTTACATGATCCACCTCCTAGAGTAGTGGAAATAAAAGCAAACAAATGGAGCCTAATTAAACTTAAAAGCTTTTGCACAACAAGGGAAGCTATAACCAAGGTGAAATGACAGCTCTCAGAATGGGAGAAAATCATAGCAAATGAAACAACTGACAAAGAATATCCAAAATATACAAGTCGTCTATGCAGTTCAATACCAGAAAATCAAACAACCCAATCAAAAAGGGGACAGAAGACTAAGCAGACATTTCTCCAAATAAGTCATACACATGGCTAATAAGTATATGAAAAGTTGCTCAGTATCACTTATTCTTAGAGAAATGCAAATCAAAATCACAATTAAGTATCATCTCACACCAGTCAGAATGGCCATCATCAAAAGTCTACAAACAATAACTGCTAGAGAGGGTGTAGAGAAAGGGAATCCTCTTATACTGTTGGTAGGAATGCAAATTGGTCCAACCACTATGGAGAGGAGATTCCTTAAAAAACTAGAAATAAAACTATCATACAGCCCAGCAATCCCACTACTGGGCATATAATCTGAGGAAACAGGAATTAAAAAAGAAACATGTACCTCAGTGCTCGTTGTAGCACTATTTACAATAGCTAGGACACGGAAGCAACCTAGATGTCCATCGACAGACAAATGCATAAGGAAGTTGTGGTGCAAATGCATAAGGAAGTTGTAGCACTATTTACAATGGCTAGGACATGGAAGCAACCAAGACGTCCATTGACAGATAAATGCATAAGGAAGTTGTGACAGAGTAAAATAGTTATGTGGTTGTAGAGTCCTAGTAGGGGACTATAGATAGAAGGGTGAAACGTGAGAAAGGTTGGGAGGTCAGTGAATTGACAGTAATTCAGGAGAGCTGCTCCTTCTTCAGTAAAGCAGGCTTGATTGGGTATAAACAGCTAATGAAGGAGGAGCTGGTGAAGAACTAATGATGTATGCCTTGCATCTACTTGAGGGGGGTGAACTTCTACCATCCTATATATATTGCTGCCCACTCAATTAAGGGGGAAGAGCAGAGCAGAGCTTTCCTGCCTGCCCACTTGCACTGCTTACAGGTACCCTATCCTAATAAATCCTTTCCTTGTCTATCACTCTGCTTCTCGCTTAATTCCTTCTGCATTGAGGCACAGAGAACCTGAGCTTCAGTGGGTCTAGATGTTAGGTGAGTGTTGGCTTAAGTCCCGGCCACGTGGGTTCAAGTCTCAGACATGGTCTTGGCCGGGATTGAGTCCTGACTACACGGGTTCAAGTCCCAAGCAGGGTTTTGGCTGGGGTTAAGCCTTAGCCACCTGGATTCAGTCCCAAACAGGATTTTGGCTGGGTTCAAGTCCCAGCCACGTGGGTTCAAGTCCCAAGCAGGGTTCGATCAAGTCTGGGCCCAGGGTTTAAGTCTCACATCGAGATAAAACCCTTTCACATATACACAATGGAATCTTATTCAGCTATAAAAATAAATAAATAAATAACACACGTGAGTCAGTTCTAATGTGGTGGATGAACCTTGAGCCTATTATACAGAGTGAATTAAGTCAGAAACACAGTGAAGAAAGTCAGAAACAGAAAGACAGCATATATTAATGCATATATGTGAAATATGGAAAGATAGTCCCAACAATCCTACATGCAGGGCAGAAGAGAAAACACAGACATAAAGAACAGACTTCTAAATTCACTGGGAGAAGGAGAAGGTGGGATGACTTCAGAGAATGCACTGAAATATGTACATTACCACGTGTCAAATATATGACCAGGGCAAGTTTAATGTATGATACAGGGCACCTAAAGCCAGTGCTCTGGGACAACCTGGAGGAATACAGTGAGGAGGCAGGCAGGATGGGGGGTTCAAGATGGATGGGAAACATGTATACCTATGGCTGCTTCACATTGATGCATGGGAAAAACTATCACTACATTGTAAAGTAATTATCCTCCCATTAAAATAATATTTTTTTAAAAAGATGATGGTTTTGTACTTGAGGCAGACCCCTTAGGGTTCTGAACTCTGCAGTACAGGTCTCCTCTCTCCTGGGCTCCCCTCTACCTCATTTGATATCCCAACTTCAAGCCACTCTTCTTCCAAGTTTAGAGTCCAAGTCACAGCTTGTGTCACAGGAGAGAAACATTATATGGCTATTTCTGGTTTTCCTATATGCCTTGGGGTGATTCCAAAAGTTAAAAATAAACACTGTCCTCACATTCCCAGTTTCAAATCAGAAATGTCCTTTTAGCCTACTTTTCATAGCAAGTCAAAGGACCTTTCTCTAGCAGTAACACAATCGGCTTTCAGTTACGTCTTGCTCTATTAACTCCTCTGTTCTATTTCGTACTATCTACATTCTTAAGAAACTTGAGATGTTCACTTTGCATTGAACCAAAGAAGAATCTGAGTGTTAACTGAAACTTCTGGAAGGAATCTTTCATCAAACAGAGTTTTCCTACACCTGAGTTGCAAGAGACTCATGTTTCTAAACTGTCAACCTCAGCAGGCTCTCTGAGAGCTTGGAAGCAAAGCTCAACTCCTTCTAACAAGAAGCTCATCTGCTGATGTTCAGAGACTCAAACGCGTGTTCAATTTTCCCTGTGTTTCACTTAAAGTGCACTTTGAGGAATCCTTTTTTTTTTCCTGTGTTCTATTTAATTGGTATAAAAGATATTCCAACAGGATATGACAAAAATCTCCTTCAAAGAAGAGTAGGTGGAGATAAGCTATTTGAAGTTTCCTGGCAATAACATCTCCCAGGGACCCTGCCATCTGGTGTCAAGGGTTACTGTTGATCAATAATATGTGCTGTGTCTGTCGAGTGCAGCTGACATTTATCGTCTTCTATCCTGCTTTACTTTGTTAGCAGACAGCTGGGTTAAAAAATGTCCAACAAGAGGAGATTCTGACATACCTGCAACTCCTCCCTTCAGGAGATGTCATCTTTCCACCATTTTCAGGTCAAAATCAAGGCAAGCAGACACAAATAAAACATATATGGATTTAAAAACCTGCTATCCAAAGTTGTGGACAAGTAAGCTAACAAACCTTGTGCCAATATAGTTTCCCAACATGTTCTGACATGGCCAGTAATGTAATAAATCTGTATCACTTACTCAATTCTTATATTTGGCAGCTTTACTTTTCCACATCTTTTTCATCTAGTTCCTTTTATCTAGAATGTTTACTATCTAATTTTTGCTTTCATTTTTTGTTTTTATTTTTCATCATCTAAGTCATCTTTCATGGTTCAGTTCAAATGGCGTGACATCCATGAAGCTTTCTGACATCAAATAGGTATGACTTTTTCCTTTTTTTGAACTCCTGTGACATAACTTTTCTTATGGTTTTTGCCACTGCATCTATCGTTTTCATCTGTGATCGGCTTTCCCAGTTAATCAGAAATGTCCTTTTAGCCTACTTTTCATAGCAAGTCAAAGGACCTTTCTCTAGCAGTAACACAATCGGCTTTCAGTTACGTCTTGCTCTATTAACTCCTCTGTTCTATTTCGTACTATCTACATTCTTAAGAAACTTGAGATGTTCACTTTGCATTGAACCAAAGAAGAATCTGAGTGTTAACTGAAACTTCTGGAAGGAATCTTTCATCAAACAGAGTTTTCCTACACCTGAGTTGCAAGAGACTCATGTTTCTAAACTGTCAACCTCAGCAGGCTCTCTGAGAGCTTGGAAGCAAAGCTCAACTCCTTCTAACAAGAAGCTCATCTGCTGATGTTCAGAGACTCAAACGCGTGTTCAATTTTCCCTGTGTTTCACTTAAAGTGCACTTTGAGGAATCCTTTTTTTTTTCCTGTGTTCTATTTAATTGGTATAAAAGATATTCCAACAGGATATGACAAAATCTCCTTCAAAGAAGAGTAGGTGGAGATAAGCTATTTGAAGTTTCCTGGCAATAACATCTCCCAGGGACCCTGCCATCTGGTGTCAAGGGTTACTGTTGATCAATAATATGTGCTGTGTCTGTCGAGTGCAGCTGACATTTATCGTCTTCTATCCTGCTTTACTTTGTTAGCAGACAGCTGGGTTAAAAAATGTCCAACAAGAGGAGATTCTGACATACCTGCAACTCCTCCCTTCAGGAGATGTCATCTTTCCACCATTTTCAGGTCAAAATCAAGGCAAGCAGACACAAATAAAACATATATGGATTTAAAAACCTGCTATCCAAAGTTGTGGACAAGTAAGCTAACAAACCTTGTGCCAATATAGTTTCCCAACATGTTCTGACATGGCCAGTAATGTAATAAATCTGTATCACTTACTCAATTCTTATATTTGGCAGCTTTACTTTTCCACATCTTTTTCATCTAGTTCCTTTTATCTAGAATGTTTACTATCTAATTTTTGCTTTCATTTTTTGTTTTTATTTTTCATCATCTAAGTCATCTTTCATGGTTCAGTTCAAATGGCGTGACATCCATGAAGCTTTCTGACATCAAATAGGTATGACTTTTTCCTTTTTTTGAACTCCTGTGACATAACTTTTCTTATGGTTTTTGCCACTGCATCTATCGTTTTCATCTGTGAACTTGTTTCATGCGACTCCTTGAAATAAGCATTCACAGCTTTCTATTTTTTAGACCCAGAGACTCTTAAACATCACATGTGTACCATGTGCTTAATAGGCTAAGTTAAAAGCCACAGGGAGACTGTTATAATAACTATTAGTTTCAATCTTATCTCTTAAGTAATATGCAATTCCAAGATGAGGGAAATTAATGGAAAGCAAAGACGTTTTATCATTTCTATGTGCTAGTCACTATGATAAGTGCAGAATTGTGGCAGAAATATGTTGAGGCATATAGTCACATCAAATCACAGCAGGTCAGTGACATTCTTTTTATTGCTTTACCCTGTATTGTAGCCAGAGTTGACTGGCCAAAGGAAACACAAAGTTGGACCAATTGCATCTTGTCATGGTAACAACAGCTGGGACACTGCTGTTATATCATTCTGTACACAGAGTCAGCAAAGACTTGTCTTCAGTGAAGAATCATATACTTCAGCTTCCCTGGGCATCCCATCATCCACCAAGTCCCATCCATTTCAGGTCTCACAGTGTTTTTCAGTTCTCTCCCCCAACCCTTTACTCTTTCCTCTCAATTCTCCCTAGTGACTAGAGGCTTACTCTTTTATTGTGTTCAACAGTTTATCATCTCTTTATTTCCCTGTCTCTTTTCAAATTTGGCCTTGATTTCCCCTGGTAGGCACAAAAACAATTATGCAATTTGTTTGCCTGAACAACAAAAAAGTTATTTTAAACAAGTTTTTCTCACCTCTGAATCATGTTCTGCCAGTCAAATGATATAGACTCATGACATTCAGCTATGAGATTCAGAGAGTCACAGCTTCCCTGGTCTTTCACGTGTACTTATTAGCTTCAGAGGGATGGCCGCAGATCTTAAAGACATCTCTAAGACCTTGAAAATTAAAGAAACATGATCCCTTTGAAAGAAACTTTTCGCACTTTTCATCTAGTTCCTTTTATCTAGAATGTTTACTATCTAATTTTTGCTTTCATTTTTTGTTTTTATTTTTCATCATCTAAGTCATCTTTCATGGTTCAGTTCAAATGGCGTGACATCCATGAAGCTTTCTGACATCAAATAGGTATGACTTTTTCCTTTTTTTGAACTCCTGTGACATAACTTTTCTTATGGTTTTTGCCACTGCATCTATCGTTTTCATCTGTGAACTTGTTTCATGCGACTCCTTGAAATAAGCATTCACAGCTTTCTATTTTTTAGACCCAGAGACTCTTAAACATCACATGTGTACCATGTGCTTAATAGGCTAAGTTAAAAGCCACAGGGAGACTGTTATAATAACTATTAGTTTCAATCTTATCTCTTAAGTAATATGCAATTCCAAGATGAGGGAAATTAATGGAAAGCAAAGACGTTTTATCATTTCTATGTGCTAGTCACTATGATAAGTGCAGAATTGTGGCAGAAATATGTTGAGGCATATAGTCACATCAAATCACAGCAGGTCAGTGACATTCTTTTTATTGCTTTACCCTGTATTGTAGCCAGAGTTGACTGGCCAAAGGAAACACAAAGTTGGACCAATTGCATCTTGTCATGGTAACAACAGCTGGGACACTGCTGTTCTATCATTCTGTACACAGAGTCAGCAAAGACTTGTCTTCAGTGAAGAATCATATACTTCAGCTTCCCTGGGCATCCCATCATCCACCAAGTCCCATCCATTTCAGGTCTCACAGTGTTTTTCAGTTCTCTCCCCCAACCCTTTACTCTTTCCTCTCAATTCTCCCTAGTGACTAGAGGCTTACTCTTTTATTGTGTTCAACAGTTTATCATCTCTTTATTTCCCTGTCTCTTTTCAAATTTGGCCTTGATTTCCCCTGGTAGGCACAAAAACAATTATGCAATTTGTTTGCCTGAACAACAAAAAAGTTATTTTAAACAAGTTTTTCTCACCTCTGAATCATGTTCTGCCAGTCAAATGATATAGACTCATGACATTCAGCTATGAGATTCAGAGAGTCACAGCTTCCCTGGTCTTTCACGTGTACTTATTAGCTTCAGAGGGATGGCCGCAGATCTTAAAGACATCTCTAAGACCTTGAAAATTAAAGAAACATGATCCCTTTGACCAAAGCTACCAGGGTCTTCTAAGAATAAAGGTGCACAGGGTAAGGCACTAAGTCTTAAAAAACTAAAGTAAACATAGCTTTATGACATCAGGTATATTAATCAGAATTAATATAGAAACAGGAAAAACTGTTTTCTTTTTTTCTTTAGCTTTTGCATGTTATAGAAATATTTCTAGGTATATTATCTTGAGTATATCCTAGATGACATTTATATATTATTCTAATCCTTGTACATAAATTCTCAAAAAGTGAAAAGTGGAAGTGTTAGTTGCTCAGTCATGTCTGATTCTTTGCGAGCACATGAACTATATGTAGCCCACCGGCAGGCTCCTCTGTCCATAGAGTTCTCAAGGCAAGAATACTGGAGTGGATTGCCATTCCCTTCTCCAGGGAATCTTACTGACCCAGGGACCAAACCTAAATCTCCTGCATTGCAGGTGTATTCTTTGCCATCTGAGCCACCAAAGACTGTTAGATATTGTTCTTCCCAGAAACATCAGAAAGAAAGAAACAAATATAGCATGGACCCTATTTTCTGCTAGCTGTGTTGTGGTCTACATGCTTCATCAGGCATAATGTCACATGAAGAAATATGACTAACATAAGAACTTTAGTGGAAACTCTAAGAAGATTGGATTAAAAAACTTTAAATTATGCTAGCTAAGTAAGGAGGGATGTATTATAAAGGACATTGCATAGCATTGGGCCAATGCTAACATTTTGCTGTTCGGGATTACTTTGTATGTTTAAGCTATTTAGGGTGGGAAAAGAAACTAGATTTCATCATTAGCCCAGATTTATTTTGCAGAAAAAGTGTTACTTGGTCGCAGGCCCATGTATTCCCAGATTTTTGTGTTATTGCTATTTAACATAGCTGTATCTACATGTTATTATTGTTACCATTATTTAAACTGCAAGCAGCAGTAATATTAAATAATTTCAGTCTGAACAATTTAAAGAAATTTAATAGTCCTCACAAGGGGGTGGCTTCATGCTGGGAAAGTGTTAACAGATAAAAATTGTGCAATTTACAGAAATTGGTATGATACCTTTATTATACCTTCTGAGCTCATTGGGCCAAATTTGACACTTTAAATTGCTATAATTTGGAGCTCTTTGATTTTATTATTAAACAGAAGCCTAAATTTTTGTATATTTGCAAAGTTTCCTAGTACCTTTAGTAATTAATCATAATTATATATAGCACTGTAGTATCATTGTGTTGTTTGGAGACTAAGATACAGGTTGAATTTTCAGAAGTAGACAAAGCAGAAAGCACAGAGAGATCAGGTGATAATAGCTGAGAAGTGTAGAGGTCAAAGAATCTGCAAAACTCTCTTTACAGCAAGAACTTAAGACATGTGAGAAGTCAGAGATAAAACTTGGAAGACAGGTTGGATTCAAACTTCAAAAAGTGAAAAGTGGAAGTTGCTCAGTCATGTCTGATTCTTTGCAGCACATGAACTATATGTAGCCCACCGGCAGGCTCCTCTGTCCATAGAGTTCTCAAGGCAAGAATACTGGAGTGGATTGCCATTCCCTTCTCCAGGGAATCTTACTGACCCAGGGACCAAACCTAAATCTCCTGCATTGCAGGTGTATTCTTTGCCATCTGAGCCACCAAAGACTGTTAGATATTGTTCTTCCCAGAAACATCAGAAAGAAAGAAACAAATATAGCATGGACCCTATTTTCTGCTAGCTGTGTTGTGGTCTACATGCTTCATCAGGCATAATGTCACATGAAGAAATATGACTAACATAAGAACTTTAGTGGAAACTCTAAGAAGATTGGATTAAAAAACTTTAAATTATGCTAGCTAAGTAAGGAGGGATGTATTATAAAGGACATTGCATAGCATTGGGCCAATGCTAACATTTTGCTGTTCGGGATTACTTTGTATGTTTAAGCTATTTAGGGTGGGAAAAGAAACTAGATTTCATCATTAGCCCAGATTTATTTTGCAGAAAAAGTGTTACTTGGTCGCAGGCCCATGTATTCCCAGATTTTTGTGTTATTGCTATTTAACATAGCTGTATCTACATGTTATTATTGTTACCATTATTTAAACTGCAAGCAGCAGTAATATTAAATAATTTCAGTCTGAACAATTTAAAGAAATTTAATAGTCCTCACAAGGGGGTGGCTTCATGCTGGGAAAGTGTTAACAGATAAAAATTGTGCAATTTACAGAAATTGGTATGATACCTTTATTATACCTTCTGAGCTCATTGGGCCAAATTTGACACTTTAAATTGCTATAATTTGGAGCTCTTTGATTTTATTATTAAACAGAAGCCTAAATTTTTGTATATTTGCAAAGTTTCCTAGTACCTTTAGTAATTAATCATAATTATATATAGCACTGTAGTATCATTGTGTTGTTTGGAGACTAAGATACAGGTTGAATTTTCAGAAGTAGACAAAGCAGAAAGCACAGAGAGATCAGGTGATAATAGCTGAGAAGTGTAGAGGTCAAAGAATCTGCAAAACTCTCTTTACAGCAAGAACTTAAGACATGTGAGAAGTCAGAGATAAAACTTGGAAGACAGGTTGGATTCAAACTGTGGAAGTCCTGGATGACAGGATAAAGGAATAATACTTTATTCTGTAATTTATGAAGAGATATTAAAAAGGTTAAATCAGTTCTCAAGCTCTGAAGACAATTTGAGACATTGGGAAGACAGGGACTCAAGGTTAGGAAAATCATTTAGGAATCAATAAATTTTATAGAAATAGGATGCTCCAGAAATAAATATCTATAGTCTTCATATTGTTCTAAGGACCCTAACCACTCATGCTTTGGGATGTGGCATAATTACTACTCAAAATATGTTAAAATACATAAAATAAAATAAACAAAATACGTTAATCGAGCACCACTCTCTCCACTCCCATCTTCTTAAAGATGGAATCTAAGCATATAGAATTATTAAACAAAAAACCTGATATCTGCTCATTGACAAAGATACATTCATTTTGTTTATGTATTATCTATAGCTATTTTCACACACACACAAAATGATAAAGCAGAACAGTTGCAACAGAGGCTAAAAGGCCAAAAAGCCTAAAGCTTTTACCATCTGCCCCTTACAGAAATAGTTTGCTGAGCCCTGTGCTAGATTACTACGTGCTCCTGGTCAGTGCCTTCTTTGTTAACCTCTGAACAATCACTGCAGAAATGCCTCACAGTTTCTTCTACTTCTGTCCTGCCCCTCTGTGTTGCTGCTGCATTTTTTCATTTCTCTATTTTCAGTGCAGCAGCTGAAAATAGACTGTTCCAGAGAAGACCTGCCATCATGTCATCCAGGATTGGCCAATGGATACTACAGCTTCCGTGATTACTTTGGTTACCTGGGAACATAAATCAAAATGTACAGGTAGGTCTGTCTAAGTGGAACAGTGGCACATGCTGGACAACTTAAAGGAATTAGGAAGTAGATTGTCTCTGCCCTCTTTCCACACAGCTCTCTTCCACTGCCCACATCACACTGCTCCAGAAGAACCTTACATAAAATCATATAATGACAAAGTCTTCGATGAAATTTCTAGAGGTGAACAGGACTGGAAAATCATAATAATTAATGTTTCCACATTTCTCATCTAATTTCAAAAAAGGCAATAGAAATGTGATCAAGTGACTTGCAGTATTATTATGGTAGTTAATAAATATCCTGATGAAATCAACATTTTATTATGGACACCTAGAAGTTACAGCTGCTTTTCTTCCCAGCAGAATGAAGAAGCAAGCAGAGTGTGTTCATCAAGGCTAAGCTGATAGGCAGACTGTTCTTTATTGCCATAAAATAGGCAGATTTTTTTGACAGCACACATTGATGAACTCTTCATCTCTTTTATAATTTTGTGCTAAAAAGGTCATCTTTATTCATTTTTCTGCATGCTCAAAAAGGAAAGATACATGAAATGAGAATTCAATAATGTCAGACAGCCAGAGGGAGGGAAATATTTCTTTTAATGTCTATACACCATCAGTGTGGCACACTGCAGCTTGAAACTACAGTCTGAATGAACAGTGATAAACGTAACATGGAGCAAACAGAAAGACAGTTAAGATGTGGCAAAAACACAACACAACATTTTCAGAATGCTCAGAATGTGGTGAAAATATGGAAAAGATTTGTATGGCTATTTTAGTATGTCTTTGAAAGTCTTTAGCATCTTTTTGTGATACAACAAAATAGATTACTACGTGCTCCTGGTCAGTGCCTTCTTTGTTAACCTCTGAACAATCACTGCAGAAATGCCTCACAGTTTCTTCTACTTCTGTCCTGCCCCTCTGTGTTGCTGCTGCATTTTTTCATTTCTCTATTTTCAGTGCAGCAGCTGAAAATAGACTGTTCCAGAGAAGACCTGCCATCATGTCATCCAGGATTGGCCAATGGATACTACAGCTTCCGTGATTACTTTGGTTACCTGGGAACATAAATCAAAATGTACAGGTAGGTCTGTCTAAGTGGAACAGTGGCACATGCTGGACAACTTAAAGGAATTAGGAAGTAGATTGTCTCTGCCCTCTTTCCACACAGCTCTCTTCCACTGCCCACATCACACTGCTCCAGAAGAACCTTACATAAAATCATATAATGACAAAGTCTTCGATGAAATTTCTAGAGGTGAACAGGACTGGAAAATCATAATAATTAATGTTTCCACATTTCTCATCTAATTTCAAAAAAGGCAATAGAAATGTGATCAAGTGACTTGCAGTATTATTATGGTAGTTAATAAATATCCTGATGAAATCAACATTTTATTATGGACACCTAGAAGTTACAGCTGCTTTTCTTCCCAGCAGAATGAAGAAGCAAGCAGAGTGTGTTCATCAAGGCTAAGCTGATAGGCAGACTGTTCTTTATTGCCATAAAATAGGCAGATTTTTTTGACAGCACACATTGATGAACTCTTCATCTCTTTTATAATTTTGTGCTAAAAAGGTCATCTTTATTCATTTTTCTGCATGCTCAAAAAGGAAAGATACATGAAATGAGAATTCAATAATGTCAGACAGCCAGAGGGAGGGAAATATTTCTTTTAATGTCTATACACCATCAGTGTGGCACACTGCAGCTTGAAACTACAGTCTGAATGAACAGTGATAAACGTAACATGGAGCAAACAGAAAGACAGTTAAGATGTGGCAAAAACACAACACAACATTTTCAGAATGCTCAGAATGTGGTGAAAATATGGAAAAGATTTGTATGGCTATTTTAGTATGTCTTTGAAAGTCTTTAGCATCTTTTTTTGTGATACAACAAAAGCAAAAGTTAAGCCAATGTACTTCAAACAAACAACCGGCTGCTAGATCACCCTGATTTGCAGAAAACTGTCACCTCACACTGTTTATTGCATGCTTCACTCTTTATTCACAGTGCTGTGGATCTGTGTGTGGGCTCAAGAGATCAAATAGACTCCTCCTCCCACCAGGGCCTATAGCTAAAGGTCCGAAAGAAAAGACACATAGCCAATGATGGTGATGCGAACATAGATTATTAAAAAATACAATGCTTTCATTCAAAGGAAATAGATCAGAAGGTTAAATATGTCAGCTGTTTAGAGAGAACAATTAATCTGTTGGTTTTATCTGGTATGTAATGGCCTTAATTCAAAGAAGGATAACGACTACTACTTTGCTCCAGAATTTGTATATTGTATAGCACATAACAATTTTTTCCCTGAGCACACTTTGATGAATCATCTGTTCACATCCAAAAGCATCCAAATAAAAGGAAGGAATATGATCACTGAAGGCAAGTCAACAGGTTGGAATTCTAGATGTTCCCTATTCACTACTATTCCATATATGACCTTGGAGAAGTCACGTGGCCTTTCTAAGCCTGGGTTCTCTCCACTGAAATTACCACTAATTTACTGAGTCAATTTAAAATTTAATAGCATATTTAAACCAATCAGCTGACTAATATCATACTATTCAACCATTGTCTGGCCTTCTGAACAACTCAGTGAGGTGGGAGGCAGGTATTCTGGATCTTTTCTTTCTTTCTTTCTTTCAGGGTATCAGTTCAGCCAGCCACGTATCAGAGTCAGAAAGCCAACTCAAGTCTTCTCATGGCTTGCTCTAGACGCTTCCTGTTCTGACATTATGACAACTATCAGAATGGATGCCAAATGGATTGTATGATAAGCATTCCCAGTAGACAAGTTTTCCCTAAGTTACTCACGAGGTCACAAAGTGCTACTTCGGTGGTACAAAACTTATAATCCACAGAGAAGTTGGAAAGCTTTCAGCCAAATATGAACACCATCACTGAGAATAATGAAGGTGAAAGAAGTCTATAGTTAGAGACCAGAAAGGCCAGCTGCAGATCATTGAAGTCCCAGTTGGCTAGCATAACTATGGGAGCAGTGTCAATGGAACAAACAATTAGGAAGTACAGTTCAGAAAAGGTAAGTAAAAGTAACATAGTCTAAGCACATTTTGATTAGAGGGCAGGAAGAATTGATGCAGATGTAGAAGAAAACATAAGACTGTTTTAAAAGTGTAAAAATAAAATTTCTCACAATGTGCTGCCAAAGGTAAAATCTGTTCAGAAAGTTCATTCTTTCAGACCTAGAATATCGTCTATACTCATCAGAAACGGACACTGCTTTGGGGGAAAAATAAAAAAAGCACTTGGTACTATCAGTCACTACTCTAGGCATCTAAACTGAGGACATTTATCAAGTGATAAGAGTTAAGTCAAACAGAGGATGGAGAAGCAACCCAAAGAAGGGCAACAGCAAAACGACTACCGCCTCCAGCTGGAGACCACAACAGGGAAGGTGGCACTGCCAGAATGTAGAGCAGACGCCACCCAGCAAGGACTGGAGCCGTGTTGCAGTTGGAGACCACAAAACAGGGCACAGGTGGCACTGCCAGACATGTAGACGCAAACTAGATGTTCCCTATTCACTACTATTCCATATATGACCTTGGAGAAGTCACGTGGCCTTTCTAAGCCTGGGTTCTCTCCACTGAAATTACCACTAATTTACTGAGTCAATTTAAAATTTAATAGCATATTTAAACCAATCAGCTGACTAATATCATACTATTCAACCATTGTCTGGCCTTCTGAACAACTCAGTGAGGTGGGAGGCAGGTATTCTGGATCTTTTCTTTCTTTCTTTCTTTCAGGGTATCAGTTCAGCCAGCCACGTATCAGAGTCAGAAAGCCAACTCAAGTCTTCTCATGGCTTGCTCTAGACGCTTCCTGTTCTGACATTATGACAACTATCAGAATGGATGCCAAATGGATTGTATGATAAGCATTCCCAGTAGACAAGTTTTCCCTAAGTTACTCACGAGGTCACAAAGTGCTATTTGGTGGTACAAAACTTATAATCCACAGAGAAGTTGGAAAGCTTTCAGCCAAATATGAACACCATCACTGAGAATAATGAAGGTGAAAGAAGTCTATAGTTAGAGACCAGAAAGGCCAGCTGCAGATCATTGAAGTCCCAGTTGGCTAGCATAACTATGGGAGCAGTGTCAATGGAACAAACAATTAGGAAGTACAGTTCAGAAAAGGTAAGTAAAAGTAACATAGTCTAAGCACATTTTGATTAGAGGGCAGGAAGAATTGATGCAGATGTAGAAGAAAACATAAGACTGTTTTAAAAGTGTAAAAATAAAATTTCTCACAATGTGCTGCCAAAGGTAAAATCTGTTCAGAAAGTTCATTCTTTCAGACCTAGAATATCGTCTATACTCATCAGAAACGGACACTGCTTTGGGGGAAAAAAAAAAAAAAAAAAAAGCACTTGGTACTATCAGTCACTACTCTAGGCATCTAAACTGAGGACATTTATCAAGTGATAAGAGTTAAGTCAAACAGAGGATGGAGAAGCAACCCAAAGAAGGGCAACAGCAAAACGACTACCGCCCCTCCAGCTGGAGACCACAACAGGGAAGGTGGCACTGCCAGAATGTAGAGCAGACGCCACCCAGCAAGGACTGGAGCCGTGTTGCAGTTCACACAGAAGCTGAGACCACGGAAGAAGAGACTGACTTGCAGGAGCTGAAGCCACAGAAAAGATCTAGCTGCTACTACAGCTGCCCACTGAGGTACAGTGTAGGGGGGGACAAATAACTGCCAAGTTCTCTTTTGCCCTCTTCCCTGCCTTTTCTCCCCAGTTTCCCATTGGCCAAAGCAAGCCAGAAATGAGAAGACCCAGGAGATCAGGAAACACAGCCTGCTCAGGTCCTCCTACTGGTGTGTTAAAAAGTAGCTAAGTATTTCCTATTCTATGCCTTTAAAGTAACATCCTATTGAAGTTCATTATCTCATTACACTAATTATTTGACTTGGTTTTCTTGGTACTGTGTGGGTATGCTCAGTCATTCAGTTGTGTCCAACTCTTTGTGGCCCCATGGACTGTGTGGCCTACCAGTCTCCTCTGTCCATAGAATTTTTCAGGTAAGAATACTGGAGTGGGTTGCAATTTCCTTCTCCAAGGGATCTTCCCAACCTAGGGATCAAATGCATATCTCTTGTGTCCCCTGCACTGGCAGGCAGATTCTTACCACTAGCACTACCTGGGAAGCCCTTTCTTGGTGAACACAACTTAAAAAAATTGAAAAAAAAATCTTTGTCTAACTCACTTTTGTAAGCAGAGTATCTAACACAGTGCCTGTGATTTAGAATGTTTGATGAGTGAACTTACAGTGGCAAGCTACTCTGTGTGTGTGTGTGTGTCTGTGTGTGTGTGTGTGTGTGTGTGTGTGCACGCACACTGAATCATGTCTGACTCTTTCTCTTTGTGACCCTTTGGATGGTAGCTTGCCAGGCTCCTCTGTCCAGGAGATTTTTCAGGTAAAGATACTGGAGTGGATTGCCATTTTCAGGGGATCTTTTTGATCCAGGGATTGAACAAATGTCTCCTGTCTCTTGCATTGCAGGTGGATTCTTCACTTACTGAGCCATCAGGGAAGCCCTGTTCTACTGTCCTTTTGTTAAAGCTCCTATGAGTAAATTCAATAAGCTTGCCCATAGTACATTTAAAGATATATTTAAAGTAGAAATTATGAACAAGGTGATGTCATCCAAAAATGAGAGATCCAGGAAAAATCTCAAAAGTATATGTTAGAAGAAAGGCAGAAGGTGATAAGAAAAGGCCAAATTCGGGTTTTCCCTGGTGGCCCAGTGGGTAAGGACACCGCCTTGCAGTGCAAGGGGCGCTGGTTCGATCGTTGGCCTGGGAAGATCCCACGTGCCACGGAGTGGCTGGACGGATGTGTCCAATCACCGAGCCGGAGCTCTGGAGCGCATGCGCCCAGAGCCGGCACTCTGCAACAACAGACGCCACCGCAATGGGAGGCCCATAGGAGCCAAAGAACAAAGACGGATGGAAATAGAGAAATGAAAGACCAATAGAAGTGGACCGCCTGCTCCCCTCCCTCCCCAACCCGACCCTCGCCCAAAATGTAAAAATAAATAAATAAATCTTTAAAAAAAAAAAAAAAAAAGAAAAGGCCAAATTTATCTCTGCTCACTCCAGGCTTCTTACAGTTCCCCAAAGCACCAAACCATCTGAAACTTTGTTTCCATTCTGGCTATGTTCTTAGCTGTCTTTTCTTCTCATTTCTGCTTCTTCAAATTTTTCAGTTCTGAGGTAGGAGTGGGGATAGAGAGTGAGAATGAGCAATGATTAGCTCTGTGGGAAGGACTATGAATAGCCTTTTAACACACAGGTCAGCACTGAAAAGAATGACTCTACTAGTCCCTGTTCTCCTCTGGTCAGTTTAGTTACCACCCATCCTTAAATAAGCCATTCAAGAGACCAAAAGGAGAAGACTAGAGAGAGCATGACAAGCATTACAGATCATACAACCTTTTCCAAAACCTGCCTCCTATAACTTTCTTGCAATGTGTGTGGAAATGGAGTAGGAGGATGCATGAAAATGTTTTTACAACACTTGAAAATTAGTTCAGCTGGGGTAATAAGGGTTTTTCTTCTCTCGTCCAGATTTCTGTCTGCCCAGTTATAGTCCTTGGTCCTTGCTATATATACATATTAACTAACTTCCTCTTTCAAATTCTTTCAGTTGTGATATATTTAATATTTGTCTTCTATAAGAATTTAATACTCCTTAAGGACAAAGGTATGGTCTCTTTTGTTGATCTTGCAAAGATGTCCTCAATAACTATTGGTAAATGCATTACAGAATACTATTGTATGGCTTCTAAGGTGAACTTCAGTTTCTTCTTTTAGAAATGGCAAAAGTATCTATTCATTTTAATCTATCTACTTCCTGCTTATCACATCTCGATTTCTTATTTAAGATCAAAAATGCTACAAATTCTTACCTGCTACTCTTTTCTACAATATTGTATTGTCTATTCAGGGCTCTTCTTTTTGTACAAAGTCATTAATTTTTGTATCTGTATATGTTTACATTTAAAGACAGAAATAAATTGAGTTCTAAGAACGCATCAATATGCTTTGAAATTTTCTGGCTGCCTACTTTCCTGGCTGACCATGAACAGCTTAAAACCCTGGCTAAATCCTACTGTACTCTCATTGTTCAGAGTTTGCATTGTGCAAGTATGCACTTTTCACTAATGACACTATTTGCTTTCTGGTACTTTCTCTCTGAGCTTCTTGGAAAAAGGTTATATAGAGTTTCTCTATTAACCTCTCCTCCCCCAGATATGGCAAAACATGGAGTTATATTTCCTTATAACAGAACATCCCTTCAAATTCACTAACAAAAACAGGAGTCTAGTCTGAAAATTTCACACAATTTCACCAAATCTTATATGGATTATGAAAGTATGCCATAATTACTTTTAATATTTTGATGTAAACAAACCTATAGAACTGATTTAGTAGCTGATTTAGTAGCACAATTTGTGACATTATAAAACAGGTATTCATTGGATTCGAAATTATCCACAAACAAACATTTGCAAAATTAAGCATTTTAAAGCCATACATTTCATTTAACTCATTTTTATAATAATAGAAAGATGACTTTGAAAAACATGTATATAGAAATAAGCTGAATTCTTATGTTGAGGACTATCTCACATTATTAAATACCAAAAAGGGTTATCAAACACTATAAATAGAAAAGAAAAAGCTAAATCTATTGAAAAGAAGAGTTAAATAGTTCAGGCAATGTTATACATTCCATTGAGAACATCCACCTATAAATACTAATTCATTTTTGACCCTTTAATTGAACTTCATTCACTCTTACGCATGAAAAATCTTTGTTCTTCAGTTGCTAAATTATATGTCTTTGTGACCCCATCGACTGCAGCATGCCAGACTCATCTGTCCTCCCCTATGTCCCAAAGCTTGTTCAAATTCATGTCCCCTGAGTCTGTGATGCTATCTAACCCATCTCATCCTCTGCCACCCTCTTCTCCTTTTGCCTTTAATCTAAACAAGTAACATCAATATTTCCCCCTGTGACCTATCTGTGAGCAGAGAAGTCTTCCCCAAAAGTCCTCCTCATATAATCTAGAAAATACATGTCACCCTGCTAAAGCACTGACTGCTGAAAGGTACAAGTGACTTTTGCTATTTGAGTCCTGTCTTCTCTTACAACACTAGTCCTGAGGAAGGAATGTCTGTTCCTCTGGCAAACACCTGTGCTGCGATCACACTGCCAAAGTGTCTTGGAGAGAACTGTGCAGCTGCAGCCAGGGCAGAGGAGGCCCTCACACATGGTGTCACCCTCAAGCTTCTGTTAGGCATGGTCTTTGTCAGTTCCAAGCTAATCAGTTTCCAAGCTAATTAGTTTCCATTTGGGGGATGGCAGATCCTGGTGACTCAGTTGGTATAGAATCTGCCTGCAATGCAGGAGGCTCGGCTTCTATTCCTGGGTTGGGAAGATTCCCTGGAGAAGAAATGGCTATCCACTCCACTGTTTCCTGCCTGGAGAATTCCATGGACAGAGAAACCTGGCAGGCTACAGTCCACAGGGTCCCAAAGAGTTGGACATGACACACATTCAAAAAAAAAAAAAAAAAAGACAGGAAACAGGACCCTTGCATGTTTCATTTTTGTTGAGGTTGACGGCAGAAGCATCTTGCTTCCAGGGACATCAGAGAAAGTTAACTCCGCCCTTTTGAGCTCCTCAGAGTGCCTGGAAGATCTTTCCTTGAAGGGACAGTCTCCAAACCTGACTCTCTCTTCTGAGGATTCTGGGAGCCCTTGTGCCCAGTAATAAAGTTCATCTCTGCTTGATCCAACACGAATGGGACCTGTTGAAACACAGGCTCCCTCGTGGAATACTCAGATTCTCAATTTTTTTCTCTTAGTATCCCCCTCTTTCCTAAACTACTACTTCCCCATTCAATTAGTCCCAAGAGCATATAAATTTGCTTTAACACCATCTGTTTTACCAAAGAATAAAGGAAAATAGATATTTCTTTTGACTTTAAGTCTATCCTAGCTAACATACCAGCTACCTCTCTTGAGTGTAATTTTTCAAAGAACTACCCTCAATACTGAATTTATTTTCAACCCACTCTCACCTGGCTGCCCATGCCACACAACACTGACATGGCTCTGTGCAAAGTTGCTCATGGCCTCCACAAATGAAGGGCCCTGAAATTTAGCTTCTCAAAACAGGATTCATTAGGCCATTCTTTCTTGAAATTCTTCGCCCTCTGGACTTCTGTGACCATATTTTCCTGATTTCATACATCTTGTCTTCTCCTTGTCCCCTCATCCTAAGAGGCCTCATCTATTCACATGGCATTAAATCCCACTTTTATGCTGACAATGCACAGATTCCCATACTCAGATCCCAAATATAATAGCCTAGGCAAGACAAAACATGTATCTAAAATAGATCCTTAACTTCACTTCTCTCAGATTGTAAGAATCACCTGTCAAAATATATTTAGGCTTTTCCTTTGCTTAAGATCACCCATGTAACACAAGACACAGTCCAAACTTCTTGTGTGACCCAGTAGCTGCCTCTCTTTCAGGTTTACCTGTGCTCCTCCATATCAGCATTCCCCAGGCACAGCAAGCTCCTTTCAGCTCTCTGGGCATATTAGAATTTTTCATATTGAGGGTTGGCCAAAAAGTTCACTAAGGTTTTTCCATACCATCCTGTGAAAAGCCCAAATGAACTTTTTTAGCCAACCCAATGCCTGCAACATTTACACAGGCTGTATCTTTGCCAAGACGTACCTTCTCTCCTGCTCTTAAAGGACTTCATGCTTCTCAGCCAAATGGAAACATTAACTCTTCAAAGAGGCCATCCCTGATCACATACATTTTTTTCACTGGAAACACACTAAACAACTCACTTCTACTGCTTCAGTACAGAGCCTCGTTGGGAACTGGAGACTTTCTTATTAAATACAGTCCCAAAGTTAAGAAATGTCCCTCTCTCTTTCCTTTTCTTTTTTTGGCACTCAGCTATTCCTTCTCACTTCCTTGGTTTTTCTCTCTTCTCTCTATCTGAAACTGTCCTGCTGTCAAAATCTGGTCTCAGAGTAAAGACTCAAACTCAGTGTTATGGTTTATTCCCTTGTTTTAAAAAAATTTTAGAGTTTTATCTTCAATTGTGTTATCAGATATGCCCTCTCATATAAGAGGAGCAGTAGGACGAATACTGTCTAACTCTCCGGTCCTTCCTAACATGAAGGAAAGTACACTGCTAGGATTTCACTTACTTCCCTTCCCATCATGCCACATAATATGTCTGTAAAGTAAGTCATATTACCTTCACCATGCTACCACAGTTTTCCTGAGTCATTTCCCATTATTCAATGGAAATAATATGATTCTCAAGCATACTTTCTAAATCCATCCGTAAGTCAAGAGGTTAGTGGAAGTGCCAAAAAAAATTATCTGCTTACAAACATGAGACCAACTCTGCCCACACACACCTGCAGAATACAGTGTAACAGGTGAGTGACACGTCATATTAGAAGCAAATAAAACATTTGCACAAACCAAACTGAGGCACTAAGGTGAGAGCAGCACATCACTGGTGACTCATAAAGAGTTTTCATTGGTCTGACATTTGGGTTTCTTTTTGTTGTTGTTGTTAGACAAGGAACCATCAAAAAGTAGTAGGCAACAATATATGTAAGCTTCATTATAGTTAGTAACTTTTAGCAAATTCTGAAACCAATAATATTACTTCATATTCAAGCATGCAAGCAGTAGTCCAAGATTGTAAATCACTATGGAAAGGATTCAACTTATATAAATTGAAGCAACAGCCAACCTTTCAAACAGATGAATACCTGCTGCTTGTTTTTAGCACAGTGATACCTGAATGATTCTCACTGTCCTTAAAATGTGGATTTTATACATTGCCAACAAACAAAGCTACAAACAATACTTATTCAAATCCATTAAAAGCCACTGCGAATGAATTCTTTCATATTACACATTATTTCTACCCCTCAAAAGTGATTTGCACTTCCAGTTAGCACAAAGCAACAATTCTCCAGAGACGGCAGTGCACTGGAATTGCAATTTAGAATAGCTTTGATTAAGCCATCAGAATCTACTTCAGGGCTACTTACATGCAGTTTTTTTTTTTTTCTTTGAGAGCAGCTCTGCAGAGAAAATCCCATTTACTAGTAAAATATTCTTTTGCTAAAGAATGAGAAGTTTTGTTTCAAAAGAGACACTGGACAGAGTCCAGTAATGAGCTTAGCCACTTGCCTACCCAGCTGTCTTGAAGAAATTTCTTCCCTGCTCGCCCTCTGCCCCTCCCCAACTCTCCACCCCCTCAGCCTACCTCCTAAAGGAGCCTACTGAAGGCCAGCTTCCTACCACCATGCAACACACGGCTACGATGGCAGCAGCCTGCCACAGGGGACCACACACAGTTGGCACATAGTCATATGGCTTCTCCCACCAAATTATAGCAAACACTAGGAGTCACACAGCAGCAGAGAGACAATTTTAGAGATGTCATTCCAACCAGAGCCATGTTAAGCTGTTGGATTCCGGGAGGCTCGCAGTGAAATTGGTTGTCCTCTAAATGGTTTCTTCTAAAAATGGAATTGCTTTGTTCTGGGTTCAGAAAGGCACAGGAGAGAGAACACAATTTCCATCCCCTACTGCTGCCACAGACTCCATTACAAGCCCAGTAAAACAATAGAGTCATCGTCCTTTATCTCAATGCCAGATAGATTTTCTCTCCTTGGCTTCCAGACAGAATTCACTTATTATAATTATCTTCTTAGCTGGCAGTGGCCACTATCTAAAACTTTACAAATGTTTCAGTGAAAACCCATGGATCTGCCGCCCATGTCAAGCTGGGGGCGGGGGTGACTGAGCCCCCCCTGCGGCAGAGCCATTTCACTCACACAGAGGCAAGTACACATGTAATACATAAGCACAGTGGGAAAGGAATTGCGTTGGAAACCAGCATATTGCAAAGCATACGTGAAATTCCCCTTTGGCGTGAAACCTAAGTTGACATGTTAAACCTGAAGAAAGAATTTTATAATAAGTCAATACTGTGTGAAGAACCTGCATAGCTACCCACACGTGTTATTGGCAACATACGATTTAATTATTGTAAATTATTAACCATATGAAATTCATATAAACTTAAATATTTATAGTGAGAACCTCTCAACATCTATAGTGCCATCTGTAACAATTTTATTCATTGTTTCCAGTAACATTTTTCCATCCGTCTGCCTAAATAGATCCATATTTCATTCTTCCTTACTCCGTTTAAAATCTTGAAGTAGTATTTAATTATATGCCCAGATGCATTGAAAACAATATTGTTTTGAACATAATTTTTGCGACAATAATTTTTTAGGAAGAACAAAATAGAAAAGCCTTGAATTAATCTGTATACACAATTTTTGTGTTCAGGACACTAAAATTGAGCAAGCTTTACCTATTTCTTTCAAACTGTGGTGTTTCTTTGTGTATAAACTGCCTTGAGGAACTATAGAAACCCAGACTTTAAATGGTTTTGTCATCATTAACATTTTACCAACATCCATTGTTTTAAATTAACCAGGAAAAGGTCTTGTAAGGTCATACATTTACTCCCCACATAGGGATGATTTTATCAAACTATACCTTATAGTTGGTAAAGGTCACACAACAAGTAACTGGAGGATCCTGAACCTCAACTACCTCTTAGCTATAATCAATAATGTTTTCTTTCCCCAAAATGTGCTGATTTAGCAGCGGTTCACCATTTTTCACATACATTAAGAAAAGCAAAACAGTTTCCCTGCCCTGACACACACTGTCTTCTGGATTTTCTACCTGATGAGTCAGTGACTGAAATAGATGTCCAGATGTTGCAGTGTAGACAGCTACGCTATGCAGCAAAGGGGAAAGAGATGGAGGCAGAAAAGAAATCATCACAGAGGCCTGTGGAGGGCAGAACACTCTAGTCCTCAGGTGATTGTACAGGTGGGACTCCAAAGCCTGTCACCTTCAACATGTGGCAACTCGCCTGTGCTGGCCAGGAATTAGCAGAGGAGGAACTGCAGGGAGCGAGAGTCAAACAGAGCAACCAGTGCCCTGCAGGAGCTCTTCAGGGGGCCTGGCCGAGAATTTGGATTTCCTCTGCCAGTGAAAGATTGCAGAAGCTAGCTGAGAGAAAGAGGCTTACTAACAAGCAGGAAGACCTGATGGATCTTGTTGTTGCCATGAAGGGATGCCACAGGGAGAGACAGCTAATGGTCCTTGTGACTAGGGAATCAGAGGGAATCCCTCACTTCCCCATGCATGCCAGCTACAGAAGACTGGCCACACTCCAGGCCTCAATATATCAATGTCCCCATTAGAGATGCAATGTGCATAAAGCCCAGGGACCAGATAGTTCTGTGATATAAAGGTGGCATCAGGAAAGCTAATTCCAGGAAGGAGGGTAGAGAAAATTCTGAACTGACAGAATATACCAGTAACATGCTTTAATTGCTTGTCCATCAGGCAAAATAGAGAATAAAGTTTGGATAGATGAGTAAATTTGCAAGAAGGACTCCTACAAACACGAAATTTTGTAACCACCACACAAGGGAGAAAGTAGTTAATTTCCTTTAAAAAGTGAAAGAGCATTCTCTCCTCTGAATTTTAAATCGGAACCATTTTATCTTCAATGTGAAGGATGACAATGCTTATTCTTAAAGGAACCATAACTCAGAATTTTATAAGACATGCATTTCCACCTGCCTAGACTTAAATCGTAATTTTTCACTCTTCAAGGAAACAGCCAGGTTTCCAACTTTCTTCTCTACACAAATTGTTAGGCAGTGCCTCATTTCACTGCTTAGACCTCTATGTCACGCGAAAGCTTTCTTGTTCATCAAGTGTCCCATGAAGATCAATGTTCTCATGTTGGGGTGTGAAAGCAGGAAGGTGTAGGACACCTCAGTACTGCAATGCACCTCCCTCAGCTTTATGAAATAATGTTTTTAAAAAAACAGGTGAAGACAGAGGTTTGTGGAAATATAACTCATCCATAGATAATGTAGTACAAAATATGACAGTGAAACATAAGTTATGGTTCTTGATTTTTTTCCTGCCAAAGTGTAAACTGTATAGATATTTTCATCAAGAGAAAATAAAAACTGGCACCAACCTATGACTGCCATCTTGTGGAGAGTTCCAGCACCACGGCCGTGCTAGGGTTTCTGTCCCTCAGGTGTTTCAGTAAAAGTGCCTCCGGAGATTCCTCAGGCACTCCTTCCATTATTTAATAATATTTGCTGCAAATAAGCCCTGCCTCCTAGCTGACCTAAATCCCTGGGGTTATCTCCTTTAGATGTGCTGGAGAGCTCCCAAGGTTCACTAGCCAGATTATTAAATTCCATGAAGGGATGCCACAGGGAGAGACAGCTAATGGTCCTTGTGACTAGGGAATCAGAGGAATCCTCACTTCCCCATGCATGCCAGCTACAGAAGACTGGCCACACTCCAGGCCTCAATATATCAATGTCCCCATTAGAGATGCAATGTGCATAAAGCCCAGGGACCAGATAGTTCTGTGATATAAAGGTGGCATCAGGAAAGCTAATTCCAGGAAGGAGGGTAGAGAAAATTCTGAACTGACAGAATATACCAGTAACATGCTTTAATTGCTTGTCCATCAGGCAAAATAGAGAATAAAGTTTGGATAGATGAGTAAATTTGCAAGAAGGACTCCTACAAACACGAAATTTTGTAACCACCACACAAGGGAGAAAGTAGTTAATTTCCTTTAAAAAGTGAAAGAGCATTCTCTCCTCTGAATTTTAAATCGGAACCATTTTATCTTCAATGTGAAGGATGACAATGCTTATTCTTAAAGGAACCATAACTCAGAATTTTATAAGACATGCATTTCCACCTGCCTAGACTTAAATCGTAATTTTTCACTCTTCAAGGAAACAGCCAGGTTTCCAACTTTCTTCTCTACACAAATTGTTAGGCAGTGCCTCATTTCACTGCTTAGACCTCTATGTCACGCGAAAGCTTTCTTGTTCATCAAGTGTCCCATGAAGATCAATGTTCTCATGTTGGGGTGTGAAAGCAGGAAGGTGTAGGACACCTCAGTACTGCAATGCACCTCCCTCAGCTTTATGAAATAATGTTTTTAAAAAAACAGGTGAAGACAGAGGTTTGTGGAAATATAACTCATCCATAGATAATGTAGTACAAAATATGACAGTGAAACATAAGTTATGGTTCTTGATTTTTTTCCTGCCAAAGTGTAAACTGTATAGATATTTTCATCAAGAGAAAATAAAAACTGGCACCAACCTATGACTGCCATCTTGTGGAGAGTTCCAGCACCACGGCCGTGCTAGGGTTTCTGTCCCTCAGGTGTTTCAGTAAAAGTGCCTCCGGAGATTCCTCAGGCACTCCTTCCATTATTTAATAATATTTGCTGCAAATAAGCCCTGCCTCCTAGCTGACCTAAATCCCTGGGGTTATCTCCTTTAGATGTGCTGGAGAGCTGCCGCCATTGATTGAGCTGTAATGCTTTACATACTCAGCCAGATTATTAAATCATGCCCGTGACTTGACTTGTGCAGGTTAAAAAGTTCCACCATATCAGACATGTTCACCAAATTCCTATATTCCATCTCTTATTAAGTTTTCAAACTTCTAAAAACTTGGTCTACATGTTGTGGGTTTGGGTCCCTTTTGCATTTGTTTACTCACTTTATTTGCGGTTTTTAAAGCAGTTTAAAGCAGGGGCAAGACTGGGGCTGACAGTTTACAGGTGTAATCATTCCGGAGCAGACACTCAGAGTCCTAGGAGAGCCTTTAAACTCCAGCACCTCAGACCATTTACCAAGGGAACCATATCACAACATCGACACTTCATAAACATATGCATAAACACAGCACACAAAATTTACCAAGTTTGTCCACCATATATGCACTACAATTTCCACTTTCTTGATCAGCACATTGTATAATCTTGAGTCTGTCTTATGACAAGAGTTGTAACAGAGTCCATAACTTCAGCGGTCCCCAACCTCCAGGCCACAGACCAGTAGCTCCTGTCAGGTCTGCAGTGACATCAGATTAAATTGCACAATAAATATAATGCACTTGAATTGTCCCCAAACCATCCCCCCAACCCCAGTCCATGGAAAAATTGTCTTCCATGAAACTGGTTCCCTGGTACCAAAAAGGTTGGGGGCCACTGTGTTAGTAACACATCCTCCACAAATGGTCAGCCAGAGAAACTTATTAGGTGCACTTTAAAATTAAATATTACTATTTCTCACCAGTTCTTACTATGCAGAGCTAAGGCTAAACAAATATCTTTGGCTCAGAGACTGTTAGAGTAGCCAGTTCTTCAACCCCGATGCCCTCAGCCTATGATTTCTGTCGCACCAACCTATGACTGCCATCTTGTGGAGAGTTCCAGCACCACGGCCGTGCTAGGGTTTCTGTCCCTCAGGTGTTTCAGTAAAAGTGCCTCCGGAGATTCCTCAGGCACTCCTTCCATTATTTAATAATATTTGCTGCAAATAAGCCCTGCCTCCTAGCTGACCTAAATCCCTGGGGTTATCTCCTTTAGATGTGCTGGAGAGCTGCCGCCATTGATTGAGCTGTAATGCTTTACATACTCAGCCAGATTATTAAATCATGCCCGTGACTTGACTTGTGCAGGTTAAAAAGTTCCACCATATCAGACATGTTCACCAAATTCCTATATTCCATCTCTTATTAAGTTTTCAAACTTCTAAAAACTTGGTCTACATGTTGTGGGTTTGGGTCCCTTTTGCATTTGTTTACTCACTTTATTTGCGGTTTTTAAAGCAGTTTAAAGCAGGGGCAAGACTGGGGCTGACAGTTTACAGGTGTAATCATTCCGGAGCAGACACTCAGAGTCCTAGGAGAGCCTTTAAACTCCAGCACCTCAGACCATTTACCAAGGGAACCATATCACAACATCGACACTTCATAAACATATGCATAAACACAGCACACAAAATTTACCAAGTTTGTCCACCATATATGCACTACAATTTCCACTTTCTTGATCAGCACATTGTATAATCTTGAGTCTGTCTTATGACAAGAGTTGTAACAGAGTCCATAACTTCAGCGGTCCCCAACCTCCAGGCCACAGACCAGTAGCTCCTGTCAGGTCTGCAGTGACATCAGATTAAATTGCACAATAAATATAATGCACTTGAATTGTCCCCAAACCATCCCCCCAACCCCAGTCCATGGAAAAATTGTCTTCCATGAAACTGGTTCCCTGGTACCAAAAAGGTTGGGGGCCACTGTGTTAGTAACACATCCTCCACAAATGGTCAGCCAGAGAAACTTATTAGGTGCACTTTAAAATTAAATATTACTATTTCTCACCAGTTCTTACTATGCAGAGCTAAGGCTAAACAAATATCATCTTTGGCTCAGAGACTGTTAGAGTAGCCTTCTAGCTGACACCCCTGGCTCTACTCAACTTCCCTGCAGTGTGTACCCAATACAGAGGCCAGAGTGATTCAGCTGATACACAGGTCAAATCACGACACCCCTTCCCTTGCTCAAAACGGTCTCACGATTCCTGGCACATAGATTAAATGCCGAAGTCTTTGCTATGACAACATGCCTCTCAGAAAGCAGCCCCTACAATCTCTACCTCATCCCCTCCACTCTTTCCAAATTCACATGGGCCAAACTATGCCAGCCTCCCTGCTGCTCCTCACATACTCAAAACTAGTCACACCTCAGGGCGTTTCCTCTTACTGTTCCCTCTGCATGAAATGCAGTTTGCCTCCAGTAGTAGCCTCATGACTCACTCCCTCAAAACCTTCAAATCTTTTCTCAAAAAGATTTTGCCTTCTCAGGAAGGCCTTTCCTCCCATTTAGTATCTTCCTTTCTTGTTTTATTTTACTTCTTATCATTTCACAACTTACTAGCAAACATTTTGCTTGTTTTTCTTGTTTACTGTCTGTACTAGGTTTGTACTGCGAGCATAACAAACTATCACAAATGTAATAGCTTAAAAACAACAGAAATTCATCTTACGGTTCTGTAGTCCAGTGGGCCTCTTTGCTCCAGGCCTGCATAAGCTGAAATCAAGGTATTAGCTGGCCAGGGTCTTAGCGAGAGACTTTAGAATTTGCTTCCAAGTTCATTAAAGTTACTTGCAGAGTTCAGTTTGATGTGGTTGTGAGCCTGAAGATTAAATTTAAGCACTAAGTAGCTCCTGTCAGGTCTGCAGTGACATCAGATTAAATTGCACAATAAATATAATGCACTTGAATTGTCCCCAAACCATCCCCCAACCCCAGTCCATGGAAAAATTGTCTTCCATGAAACGGGTTTCCCCTGGTACCAAAAGGTTGGGGGCCACTGTGTTAGTAACACATCCTCCACAAATGGTCAGCCAGAGAAACTTATTAGGTGCACTTTAAAATTAAATATTACTATTTCTCACCAGTTCTTACTATGCAGAGCTAAGGCTAAACAAATATCATCTTTGGCTCAGAGACTGTTAGAGTAGCCTTCTAGCTGACACCCCTGGCTCTACTCAACTTCCCTGCAGTGTGTACCCAATACAGAGGCCAGAGTGATTCAGCTGATACACAGGTCAAATCACGACACCCCTTCCCTTGCTCAAAACGGTCTCACGATTCCTGGCACATAGATTAAATGCCGAAGTCTTTGCTATGACAACATGCCTCTCAGAAAGCAGCCCCTACAATCTCTACCTCATCCCCTCCACTCTTTCCAAATTCACATGGGCCAAACTATGCCAGCCTCCCTGCTGCTCCTCACATACTCAAAACTAGTCACACCTCAGGGCGTTTCCTCTTACTGTTCCCTCTGCATGAAATGCAGTTTGCCTCCAGTAGTAGCCTCATGACTCACTCCCTCAAAACCTTCAAATCTTTTCTCAAAAAGATTTTGCCTTCTCAGGAAGGCCTTTCCTCCCATTTAGTATCTTCCTTTCTTGTTTTATTTTACTTCTTATCATTTCACAACTTACTAGCAAACATTTTGCTTGTTTTTCTTGTTTACTGTCTGTACTAGGTTTGTACTGCGAGCATAACAAACTATCACAAATGTAATAGCTTAAAAACAACAGAAATTCATCTTACGGTTCTGTAGTCCAGTGGGCCTCTTTGCTCCAGGCCTCGCAAAGCTGAAATCAAGGTATTAGCTGGCCAGGGTCTTAGCGAGAGACTTTAGAATTTGCTTCCAAGTTCATTAAAGTTACTTGCAGAGTTCAGTTTGATGTGGTTGTGAGCCTGAAGCCCCCCATTTCTTTTTTGACTGCCAGCTTCAGGACTTTCTCAGCTTCTAAAAACTGCAAGCTTTCTTAGTCCTCCTCTTCACACCGAAAGGCTCAGGCGGAGGAAGATCTAGTCCTTATCCTGCTTTGGATCTGTTTACCTTTTTGCTTCATCACTCATTCAGTGTTCTTCCACCAAGTCTCTTTTGACTCCAGCTGAAGACAATTCTCTAATTCTCAAAGTTCAAGTGATTAGATTGGGTTCAGCTGGGTAACTCAGCAATCTTTCCCTACTTTAAGGCCTTTACCCTTAATTACAGGGCTCCCCTCATGATTCAGTAGAAAGACTCCATCTGCCAATGCAGGAAAAGCAGGGGAGGAGAGATCCCTGGGTAGGGGAGATACCGTGGAGAAGAAAATGGCAACCTGCTCCAGTAGTCTTCCTTGGGAAATCTTAAGCACAGAGGAATCTGGCAGGCTATAGTCCATGGGGTCACAAGGGTCAGACACGACTTAACAACTAAAAAACCTTTAATTACACTGGCAACTCCTTCCACAGCAGCTATCTAAATATGAGTTTGAGTTAGGTGATGGGAATTTGGGGAGACCATCTTTAGAATTCTTCCTACCACATAGTCAGATGACCCGAATAGAATATAAATTACATGAGAGCAGGAATGCTAGTTTTGTGCAGTGTTGTATCTCCAGCATTTAAAAATAATGTTTAGGACAAAGGAGACCAACAAGAAATATAAATGTTGGACAAATGTATCCCAGGCTTCTTCAAATGAAGATGTGAATTCTACAAAGTGATACATGAAAAACAGGTGATGTTTATGCACGAGTGGTTATTTTTTCCCCAAGAAGTGGGCCCATACTTCTTATTAAATTTTTAAAAGAGCTATCCTTCCCAGTTTGCATGGGATAATCCTCATTTATACTGCCTCTTTACTCAGAATAATTATGCATTGGACCCTACTTATTCTTTCAAAGTGTTCAAGTTTATATGATAAATTATATGATTATCCTCCCAGGAAAAGGGCATGGAAACCCATTCCATTTTTATTGCCTGGAGAATCTCATGGACAGAGCCTGGGGGGCTACAGTCCACAGGGTAACACAGAGTTGGACACAACTGAAGTGTCTTAGCACACACATATGTTTACCCTAGATTCTCAAAGGTGTTCATGGTCCAACCAAAGTTTAAACTTCAGATCTCTTCAAGCTTTTATGCAGGACGTTGCTTTAACATACAAACAGAAGTCTATCTCTTCTTTTTCCTCACAAAATAAATAGCTGCTCTCTTGAAAATACATGTGAAGAAGAACTTCCACAATTAAGACAAGGACCAAGAAATAGATCCTGACTCTCAAAATCCACCAATTAATTATCTCACCAGAAGACCATGCAGTCTCAAGCTATAGATATGAGAAAAGGCAGTGGATATGAAAACAAATAAGTGACACAGAGAACTTGGCCACACTCCCTTAGATGGGATCCTGTGTCCTATCCAACAACACTCTGTGTACCTAATGTTACTATGAAATACTGAACCAGAGAATTCTTGATTTAGGAGAGATTTATTACCACTAAGCCTTCAGTCATTTTAACTGTATTTATGCCTTGGATATACTAATACTGATAAAAGTACAGAATACTTAAACTCAGGAAGATAATGAAGGACCGGGAAGCCTGGCAAGCTGCAGCTCATGGGGTCTCAAAGAGCTGAACACGACTTGATGACTAAACAACAACAACAGTATGAAAATTATTTCAGTTGTCTCAAAGCTTTTCCTATATTTCCAAGACAGGTGTGTATTGGGGAAGATTAACTTGACTAGAAAATCTGTTAGGTATTCCTTTTTTCACTTGGTTGTTTTTTTTTTTTTTTTTTCATTTTCTGTTTTTATAAAAATTTGGGGTTTTCTTTACTTACTCTTGGAGAAATTTGATCATGGCCTAACTGCCTGATCAACAATTCCATCTGCAAATTTAAGGGCTTAAGACAGATTCTGTTGAGAAAACTGATCATGTGTCTAAGTGATTGAGGAGTTAAGGGACTTTGAATGATTTTTTAAAATTTCCTTCCTTCTACTACCATCACCTCTGCCCCACCAGCCCAGGTTTCATAGGTGTCTCAGTGGTAAAGAATTCACCTGCAATGCAGGTAAGAGACACAGGTTCTATTCCTGGGTCAGGAAGAATACCTGGAGGAGGAAATGGCAACCCATTCCAGTATTCTTGCTGGAAAGTCCATAGAGTTGCAGAGTTGGACATGACTGAGCACGCAAACCATCCACCCCTAAATGCTTCCTTTAGCGACTTTCTTAAAACTTCTGTTAAATGCCAACAGTTTCTAATCAACCACTAAAAACAAGGAGTATATGTGTATTTTCTGTTTTGTTTGTAAAAATAAGAAAAACACATCTACTGAGATTATAAATTCTATTTCTAATGTCAAGTGACATTAACAGAGCAAGATGCTTGGGAAGAATTTCATTAAATAAATATATTTCTTATTTTAAGCACATAATTCCTACAAGATCCTCTTTTCTTCATGGTCCTATTGACCCCTGAAATGATCATTTTTACTAGTCTTTGCCTATAGACATCCTTTTCCCTTTATGGTCAAATCAAACCACATTCTACATTAGAAACCCCACATGGATACTTGCCCGTTTTCAGTGTTCTGTGGATATTGCCCTAAACGCCCCCAACTACAACTGACCAATCTCTGGGATTGAGAAAACTAACCATTTATGAGGAGTGAAAAAATAAAGCCTCTTCACATCATGAATTCCAAGAAGTAGGATTGTGAATGGGTTAAGGCCATACATGACCAAGACAGCTTTGCAATCGTCTGATATACAACTGTTCCTACCAGGTCTGGAGTTCTCCAAAGGTGACCTCAAGCAGTGTCAAAACACAAAGAAACTGACAGAGAATAATTCAGAAGGTTTTCTTTTGTGCCTCAATACATCTTCTTTGAAAGAAACTCCTGAAGGAATATTAATACCACAAGCAAAGGCAAAATCCTGTCAGTCTTGTAAACTGCGGGCAGTGTCTCTACTTCACAATGAATTGCTGGCCAGTAAGTGTATCAGGGGGCTTCCCTCCTGGCTCCAACGGTAAAGAATCTGCCTGAAATGCAAGGGACCTGGGTTCAATCCCTGGGTGGGGATAATGCCCTGGAGAAGGAAATTGCAACCCATTCTAGTATTGCTGCCTGGAGAATGCATACATAGAGCAGCCTGGCAGGCTACAGTCCATGAGGGTGCAAAGATTTGGACACAACAGAGTGATAACACTTTCATTCCACTTTTTAGCATGTCAGGAATGCATCACCTGAATCTGGCCCAACTCAGTCCTTCTCTCCTTCTCTCTCACCTACACCTATCTGGTTTTTTTTTTCAATTGAAGTAAAATACACATAACACAACATCTACCACTGTACCCATCATCGAGTGTACAGCACCAGGGTAGTAAGTACATTCACATTGTTGAGCTACCATCACCAACACCCAGCCACAGAGCTCTTTTCATCTTGCAGAACTAAAACTCTGCCCATTTAACAATCATTCCCAATTCCACCCTACCCACCCACATCTACCTTCTCAGATTTGCTTATTTATCAAAAACTTCTGTTTCTAAAACTTGAGGGAAGATTGGTGGATACTTCCAATATTGTAGATCTTTTCCTCTGAAATGACATTTAAAAATAAGCTTAATCTATCATTATATCAGTCAGGACTATTTTTGTTTACCAATGTCATAAACCTAGACTCAAATTTTTAGAACATAAGAATAAAAAAAAAAGAAAACAGAAAAAGCCTATGCCAACTGCTTCATGTAAGAGTAGAATACAGGGCAGGAATAGATCTGAGGATTGAAGACAAGGAAAATAACTTAAAGATCTCTCAGTCTGTAAGAAACTCTCTACCATCTCCACTTTCTGCTTCTCTCTAGGGAATGGTTGCTTCTGAGGTTTGTTGACCTCAAGCAGTGTCAAAACACAAAGAAACTGACAGAGAATAATTCAGAAGGTTTTCTTTTGTGCCTCAATACATCTTCTTTGAAAGAAACTCCTGAAGGAATATTAATACCACAAGCAAAGGCAAAATCCTGTCAGTCTTGTAAACTGCGGGCAGTGTCTCTACTTCACAATGAATTGCTGGCCAGTAAGTGTATCAGGGGGCTTCCCTCCTGGCTCCAACGGTAAAGAATCTGCCTGAAATGCAAGGGACCTGGGTTCAATCCCTGGGTGGGGATAATGCCCTGGAGAAGGAAATTGCAACCCATTCTAGTATTGCTGCCTGGAGAATGCATACATAGAGCAGCCTGGCAGGCTACAGTCCATGAGGGTGCAAAGATTTGGACACAACAGAGTGATAACACTTTCATTCCACTTTTTAGCATGTCAGGAATGCATCACCTGAATCTGGCCCAACTCAGTCCTTCTCTCCTTCTCTCTCACCTACACCTATCTGGTTTTTTTCAATTGAAGTAAAATACACATAACACAACATCTACCACTGTACCCATCATCGAGTGTACAGCACCAGGGTAGTAAGTACATTCACATTGTTGAGCTACCATCACCAACACCCAGCCACAGAGCTCTTTTCATCTTGCAGAACTAAAACTCTGCCCATTTAACAATCATTCCCAATTCCACCCTACCCACCCACATCTACCTTCTCAGATTTGCTTATTTATCAAAAACTTCTGTTTCTAAAACTTGAGGGAAGATTGGTGGATACTTCCAATATTGTAGATCTTTTCCTCTGAAATGACATTTAAAAATAAGCTTAATCTATCATTATATCAGTCAGGACTATTTTTGTTTACCAATGTCATAAACCTAGACTCAAATTTTTAGAACATAAGAATAAAAAAAAAAGAAAACAGAAAAAGCCTATGCCAACTGCTTCATGTAAGAGTAGAATACAGGGCAGGAATAGATCTGAGGATTGAAGACAAGGAAAATAACTTAAAGATCTCTCAGTCTGTAAGAAACTCTCTACCATCTCCACTTTCTGCTTCTCTCTATGTGTTGTCTTTGTTTTCCTGTACCATAATGGTTGTCCTCAGAGGGGTGGGGTCATATTGCTCCCCTTGGGATATCTTGCATATCTGGAGATATTTTTGGTTGTCACAACTGAGGAATGCTACAGTAATCTAATGGGTAGATTCAAGGAAACTGGTAAACATCCTATGATGCCCAGGATAGTCTCCCCGAAAAGGAATTTTCCGGCTCCAAGTGTCAGCAGCTCCCAAGCTGAGAAACCCTCATCTACTCCATCCTACTCATTCCATATATTCAGGAATAGAAAATCTTTAATTTTCAAGTCACTTGTCTGGTGGTGGCATGATCAAAGAAAGACATTTCTACCCAGTTTCAATTTTTTTTTTAATCTCTCCAGAATAGATTCTGAATAGACTTGAATCAATTGCCAATCACTTGCAGCCAGGAAGGGAGGGGTCGCAGGGAGGGAAGGCTGGGGATGGCCTCTGGAGGCCCTCTTCCTTGTATGGATGCCATTCTCAGAGTGAAAAAACGACACTGGGCTGGGTGAACATTCCAAATAATGTGCACCACAAAATAGAGCTTTCTTGGTATAACTATACATTAAAAATAAATTCTTAGTGTTTGTTCTTTTTTTAGCAAGTTTATAAGATGGAAAAAATCTATAACTGGAGTGGTTACTATGCTTAGGTGATTTTTTGTAACCAGCTAAAGTGTTTAATCATCTAGTTTTAAACAGAAATCTTTTACCTAAAACATACATTAATTCAAGTCATGAGATATGTAAAACGGAGGGGAAAAGCATAGATATTTATAAGGTTCACTTCTGAAATTGGCAAAAATAATGAATCTTCATGTCTGCAGTGATAAAGTTGGGCTCTTCTCCTCTTAGTACCTCCATCTTCTGTTAGATTGCTTGCAGATCTGCTGAAATTAGATGTCAGTGTAAATTATGGTGCAGGCTGACTTACTAGCCAAGGCTATGAAGGGTAGACACATAAAAACAAGGTGCTATTGAATGTAATTGCTCTGATCTTAAAATTCTAAAGATCTCTCAGTCTGTAAGAAACTCTCTACCATCTCCACTTTCTGCTTCTCTCTATGTGTTGTCTTTGTTTTCCTGTACCATAATGGTTGTCCTCAGAGGGGTGGGGTCATATTGCTCCCCTTGGGATATCTTGCATATCTGGAGATATTTTTGGTTGTCACAACTGAGGAATGCTACAGTAATCTAATGGGTAGATTCAAGGAAACTGGTAAACATCCTATGATGCCCAGGATA
Organism: Tragulus kanchil; assembly: GCA_022376925.1. NCBI lineage: Eukaryota > Metazoa > Chordata > Mammalia > Artiodactyla > Tragulidae > Tragulus > Tragulus kanchil. The sequence continues at coordinate 236,914,742 of JAIOJX010000026.1, forward strand.
GTCTCCCCGAAAAGGAATTTTCCGGCTCCAAGTGTCAGCAGCTCCCAAGCTGAGAAACCCTCATCTACTCCATCCTACTCATTCCATATATTCAGGAATAGAAAATCTTTAATTTTCAAGTCACTTGTCTGGTGGTGGCATGATCAAAGAAAGACATTTCTACCCAGTTTCAATCTTTTTAATCTCTCCAGAATAGATTCTGAATAGACTTGAATCAATTGCCAATCACTTGCAGCCAGGAAGGGAGGGGTCGCAGGGAGGGAAGGCTGGGGATGGCCTCTGGAGGCCCTCTTCCTTGTATGGATGCCATTCTCAGAGTGAAAAAACGACACTGGGCTGGGTGAACATTCCAAATAATGTGCACCACAAAATAGAGCTTTCTTGGTATAACTATACATTAAAAATAAATTCTTAGTGTTTGTTCTTTTTTTAGCAAGTTTATAAGATGGAAAAAATCTATAACTGGAGTGGTTACTATGCTTAGGTGATTTTTTGTAACCAGCTAAAGTGTTTAATCATCTAGTTTTAAACAGAAATCTTTTACCTAAAACATACATTAATTCAAGTCATGAGATATGTAAAACGGAGGGGAAAAGCATAGATATTTATAAGGTTCACTTCTGAAATTGGCAAAAATAATGAATCTTCATGTCTGCAGTGATAAAGTTGGGCTCTTCTCCTCTTAGTACCTCCATCTTCTGTTAGATTGCTTGCAGATCTGCTGAAATTAGATGTCAGTGTAAATTATGGTGCAGGCTGACTTACTAGCCAAGGCTATGAAGGGTAGACACATAAAAACAAGGTGCTATTGAATGTAATTGCTTCTGATCTTAAAATTCTTAAGTGACAAAATTGATGCTGATGTGGTATTTGCATCAAGTAGTCCCTTTAATTGACATTGACTCACTTGGGGACATTTTTTTTTCTGTGGGTTTTTTTTTTTTCTTTCTAATTGTAAAATTCCTGAACAGGAAAGTCAGCAACTTATAAGTTGGATAGACTAGAGAGGTGAGTGATAGTATTCAATTGTAAGTAGAGGAAGTAAAGAGTTTCAAAGTTCTATGGCCTGCAGCCCTGTAAAGTCTGAAGAGAGAAAATAAATCTGTGCAAAGAGCATTTGGAGATAATACTTGGAAAGAAGCTAGCACTTTCTTGAACCTTGCTAAATTAGGAAGAAAGCCCCATTTGCAAACATTTCCTTTCTTGTCTATTTCAATAAGGAGAAAGATGAAAAAGCATGACCCACGGGGCTCCTGAAGGAAGGAGATGCATGGTTCTGTCTGCTCATTTAAATACTTAACAAGCCACAGGGTAAAAAGAAGACATCCCATTCCACTGCCCATAACATATGTCAGTAAGTCATAAAAATAAATCATACTGTGGAAGGCTTGTGAACACTGCTCAGCCTCCTGTGAGATATTATCGCTTGTTCTTAAGCCAAAAAAGCAAACAGTCCAACTGTCTATTTAATATTTGTTCTTCCCCTGCCATGAGAAACAGTTCCCAGAAAGAGAGGTAATTAGTTAATTCTTATCCTGCCTATATGGCAAAGTTATAATTGCCTCTCAATTAGTTTTAATTCTTATCCTGCATAGGCAAAGTAACCAGCTAATTTTAATCATCTAGTTTTAAACAGAAATCTTTTACCTAAAACATACATTAATTCAAGTCATGAGATATGTAAAACGGAGGAAAAGCATAGATATTTATAAGGTTCACTTCTGAAATTGGCAAAAATAATGAATCTTCATGTCTGCAGTGATAAAGTTGGGCTCTTCTCCTCTTAGTACCTCCATCTTCTGTTAGATTGCTTGCAGATCTGCTGAAATTAGATGTCAGTGTAAATTATGGTGCAGGCTGACTTACTAGCCAAGGCTATGAAGGGTAGACACATAAAAACAAGGTGCTATTGAATGTAATTGCTTCTGATCTTAAAATTCTTAAGTGACAAAATTGATGCTGATGTGGTATTTGCATCAAGTAGTCCCTTTAATTGACATTGACTCACTTGGGGACATTTTTTTTTCTGTGGGTTTTTTTTTTTTCTTTCTAATTGTAAAATTCCTGAACAGGAAAGTCAGCAACTTATAAGTTGGATAGACTAGAGAGGTGAGTGATAGTATTCAATTGTAAGTAGAGGAAGTAAAGAGTTTCAAAGTTCTATGGCCTGCAGCCCTGTAAAGTCTGAAGAGAGAAAATAAATCTGTGCAAAGAGCATTTGGAGATAATACTTGGAAAGAAGCTAGCACTTTCTTGAACCTTGCTAAATTAGGAAGAAAGCCCCATTTGCAAACATTTCCTTTCTTGTCTATTTCAATAAGGAGAAAGATGAAAAAGCATGACCCACGGGGCTCCTGAAGGAAGGAGATGCATGGTTCTGTCTGCTCATTTAAATACTTAACAAGCCACAGGGTAAAAAGAAGACATCCCATTCCACTGCCCATAACATATGTCAGTAAGTCATAAAAATAAATCATACTGTGGAAGGCTTGTGAACACTGCTCAGCCTCCTGTGAGATATTATCGCTTGTTCTTAAGCCAAAAAAGCAAACAGTCCAACTGTCTATTTAATATTTGTTCTTCCCCTGCCATGAGAAACAGTTTCCAGAAAAAAGAGAGGGTAATTAGTTAATTCTTATCCTGCCTATATGGCAAAGTTATAATTGCCTCTCAAAGTAATAATTTTGTTATCTTACAGGACTTCTTTGAATGAAAGGAGAATATTTCAAAAATATGTTTACGTTTAGCAAAACTATAACTTCTGAAGGAAAAGATAAGAAGCTGGCCTTGCGCTTTACAATGAATCAAATTAAGTTTTGCCTGAAGATGAAGGTCTCTAGGAGTCTAATATTGAGTATTAGGTCATTCATTGGATGAAAAACTAGTGAGATTTTTTTCTGTTCTATTATGTTTACACTTGATTAAAATGGCAGAGCAACGTGTTTTCAAATATTTCCAAAAATCTATCTAACTGGTTATTTGGGTACATAGTTACTTAGTTTACAGTGTCGTTATCAAAGGTAGAAAATGAGTCTTATGTAAGATACTGGAAACTTCAAAGCAGTTGTTTTACTCCTGGGTCTTTCTACTTCTATAGCTAGGGATTTTGTGCCTGTCGCACATAAAATATGAGTAGTACCAGGTGATGAATGTTTACATGATACGTTTCACTGGGTCTCTCCAGTCTGATGAGGGGTACAGGTGAGATCAACAAAGAGAGAAGCAGGGTAAAATCAAGTTACAATTTTAAAAAATAGAATATGGTTTGACTCTAGGACTCCTCCATTTTTGCATGACACATATCACCCTAACGGCTGCCCCACTTCATTCCTACTTCCAATTATCCCAGAAATCTCAAGGAAAGATCCCATATGTTTAGAAGCAAGCCCTCCAGACCCTCAGGCTTTTTGTCCTCTCCTGCTCCCACTCTCTTGAGGATACGTTTAAGTCCGGTGGAAACCCAGTCTGGTGTCTGATGTTTCTGACACAGAAGGGACTTCACAGCATCCACAAGGTACTAAGCCAATAAGTGCGTCTAATCTCCAGGGCACTGCTTGGCCCAAGCCTTGTCTCAACTGCTGCTACATCAGAACCTCTAGTGATGATAGTGGCCCTGACTTCTGTGCAAGGGTGGTGCCCTGTGCAGCTTCATAAGGTACCAGGCACACTCCTCACAGACGGTGGCACCTCCAGTGGCTGTTCTGCAGAGCCCAGATCTGGGTCTTGTCAATCCAGAGACTGTGCCAACTCTGGGAGTCTGGACCTTTCACATGCCACAGTGGCCTATGTTTTCCAGAGTACCTGAATATACAGAACCACACTTGGTTCTGCCCACAGATGCAATGATGCCACTCCCAATGTGTGGTGCTATGTTATGTTATGTCTATACCAAAACAGAAATGTTTCACATTACCAATATTCAACGTGCCAAGAAGTGGTAAGGAAAGGCACATAGCAGACTGACATCACATTACCCCTCACCACTAAGCCCTGAGCATTAATATTAGAGCAAATTTTGAAGCATTGAGAAAAGGGTTTTTCCCAGGAAGATCTTTTGTGCCCAGTACAAGATGAGGTCTAGTGGTTCCTGTGCCAGAACATGAGGTTGTAATCAGGCAGAGCAACGTGTTTTCAAATATTTCCAAAAATCTATCTAACTGGTTATTTGGGTACATAGTTACTTAGTTTACAGTGTCGTTATCAAAGGTAGAAAATGAGTCTTATGTAAGATACTGGAAACTTCAAAGCAGTTGTTTTACTCCTGGGTCTTTCTACTTCTATAGCTAGGGATTTTGTGCCTGTCGCACATAAAATATGAGTAGTACCAGGTGATGAATGTTTACATGATACGTTTCACTGGGTCTCTCCAGTCTGATGAGGGGTACAGGTGAGATCAACAAAGAGAGAAGCAGGGTAAAATCAAGTTACAATTTTAAAAAATAGAATATGGTTTGACTCTAGGACTCCTCCATTTTTGCATGACACATATCACCCTAACGGCTGCCCCACTTCATTCCTACTTCCAATTATCCCAGAAATCTCAAGGAAAGATCCCATATGTTTAGAAGCAAGCCCTCCAGACCCTCAGGCTTTTTGTCCTCTCCTGCTCCCACTCTCTTGAGGATACGTTTAAGTCCGGTGGAAACCCAGTCTGGTGTCTGATGTTTCTGACACAGAAGGGACTTCACAGCATCCACAAGGTACTAAGCCAATAAGTGCGTCTAATCTCCAGGGCACTGCTTGGCCCAAGCCTTGTCTCAACTGCTGCTACATCAGAACCTCTAGTGATGATAGTGGCCCTGACTTCTGTGCAAGGGTGGTGCCCTGTGCAGCTTCATAAGGTACCAGGCACACTCCTCACAGACGGTGGCACCTCCAGTGGCTGTTCTGCAGAGCCCAGATCTGGGTCTTGTCAATCCAGAGACTGTGCCAACTCTGGGAGTCTGGACCTTTCACATGCCACAGTGGCCTATGTTTTCCAGAGTACCTGAATATACAGAACCACACTTGGTTCTGCCCACAGATGCAATGATGCCACTCCCAATGTGTGGTGCTATGTTATGTTATGTCTATACCAAAACAGAAATGTTTCACATTACCAATATTCAACGTGCCAAGAAGTGGTAAGGAAAGGCACATAGCAGACTGACATCACATTACCCCTCACCACTAAGCCCTGAGCATTAATATTAGAGCAAATTTTGAAGCATTGAGAAAAGGGTTTTTCCCAGGAAGATCTTTTGTGCCCAGTACAAGATGAGGTCTAGTGGTTCCTGTGCCAGAACATGAGGTTGAAACCCAGTGGAGAACGTCAGGCTTCATCCACGAGACCTGAAGTGAAGGCTCTCTGGTTCGGCTTACATTCCATATTTGAAGTAAACACGACCTATTCTGCTCATTACTGTAAGTATACACAGAAACACTAACAGTGAAGGGCGCTTAAGAAATGAACTGAAAAAAAAAAGAAGAAAAACTGGGGCTTCCCTGGTGGTCCAGTGGATAAGGACACCACCTTGCAGTGCAGGGGGCGCTGGTTTGATCACTGGCCTGGGAGGATCCCATGTGTCGCAGAGCGGCTGGACCAATGTGTCCAATTACCAAGCCGGAGCTCTGGAGCTCATGTGCCCAGAGCTGGTGCTCTGCAACAACAGAGGCCACTGCGATGGGAGGCCCACACGGACCAAAGAACAAAGATGGATGAAAAACAGATAAATGAAAGACCAATAGAAGTGGCCTACCCACCCCACTCCCTCCCTAACCCGCAACCCCTCCTCAAAAAACAGAAGAAGAAAAAAACTAAACAGAAAGGAAATCTGAAGAGCTACATCTTAACACACAAAGAATGAAATTCTGGGATCCCTGAAACCAGTTGTGTTTAAATCAACTTCATAATATCTCTATTTCTGTCTCTCTCACACACACATGCACACACAAGCACGCATGCATACACATATACATTTGACTACATGCACCACCGTGCCATTTCTAAGTATGCCTAGTATTTACTTCCTTTTTCATTCAAACCATTCTTTTTTGTATTTCCAATGGGAAAAAAAAAAACCTATGGCTTTTTCCTATTTCTATTCTTCCCCTTTTCCCATTCAAATTACACCTTTCATTGCCTTAGTCTCCTTGTAAGGTATGCTATTAGCAAATAAAATATAAAATTCAAAGTAACCCTCCAAGTCATAGAATAATCACAACAAAGAAATTAAAATGTTAAGCATCAAACATTCTACATACTGGATCACTAAATCTAAGGGGAAATGGTTGACATCTTTTCTGAGAGGAGGGAACCATACAATGTGAAAATTTTCCTGCTTCACCAATAACTAAAGATAAGTAATTGTGTTTTAAAGAACACAATGTAAATAGAATGGTAATTGTATTTGTGTTTTTCTGGGAAACTATTTCTTCCCATGATACAGATGTAGGATTAAAGCCTGAAGAGCTTGTGCACAGCTCTACTTTCTTTCTCTAGAACTGCCTGCCTCTCTTTGAGTAGTTTAAATCAAGCATGCATTTTTCTACATAGGATGGTAAGCAGGACTGGAAGACAACATTCAGTGACCTGAGATGGGTGCCCTCTTCCTACAAGGTATAATACAGTTTCTTCGAACTGATAATTGTCACCAGAAGGAATTCATATTAAAACCTTAATCTTGCTTCAAAATCCTCTGAGTAAAAGCCTATAATTTGTGCAATGGGATATATCTGACAGTCAGGAATAGATATATTAGCCTTACCTGCTCCTGACATAGAGGACACTTGCCTGTTCTGCAGTTTTTGTCTCTTACTTTAATGATTAGGACTATTTCCATCATATCCTTCAACTCTTGCCTCAGACATCCTACTCCTGTTGTATGTCTAAAACCTGAATACTAACAAGAAAATGCTATTCATGCTGAATTTGTATTTCCTTTGGGATCGTCACCAGCCACAACTAAATCTTTCTCTTTTCTTTCTTTTCTCCTTTTTTTCTAAAATCTCACCAACTCAATTATATTAAATTTTCCCACAGACCTTAGTGATCCAGTTATAAAACTGATTCAGAAAGATAAATAGGCAGACAGAGCAATCTCAGGAGGTCCCAATGGCAGCGGACCCTTAAGTTCAATTCAAGTTTAGTTACAATTGGAACAATGGCCCCAGTATGGAAATTTGAAGCAAGTCCACAGGGTCAAATTCACTCCCAATTACCAACCAGTCACTAAACTAACATTTATTTCATAGAGCAATTTACTGTCTGTCATGGATCTTTGCCAAAGGCAAGGCTAAAAAAAAAAATCTGAAAACATTCCCAATGCTGTTTATATTCACGCTAGTCATCAGTAACAGATGTATTGTTACAGAGGAACCAAGGAACAAGTCTTCAAGACGGGTAGGAGAAAAGAAAGGAGAATGGCAGGTAAAGAAAGAAGAATTGCCCATTTAACAAGTACATGTGCCACTGCCCGAAGAAAGTAAGAGAGTTCTATTAAAAAGAAAAATTAAACAGATAACAGAAAAGATCCCTTGAGACAACACTGAAAATGAAACTATAAAAATTAAATCAATGTCTTAAAAAAATCAACCTAAGATAGTTCATTCTTCTAAAATATTTAATTCAATGCAAAAACTACAATTCCATTTTTGTGAACATATTTGAGTATATATATATTTTTTAATTTATGGCTACAAAAATTTTAAATCACTTTCTCATTCACTATCACATTCAATTCTTTCGTAACCTAGAAAGCAAGTACAATTAATTTCTAATAAGATTGACAATCAAAACATACCAAAATATATTTGTTAATTATCTGTCACAAAATAGGACACAAAGATGGCTCAGTAAACAAATTATTACATTGATGATTTGTGGAAAAGTTTCTATGTTTGAGATTTAAAACGGCACTGAAGACTGTGCTCTTTCAGGCAGCAAGTTTAACTGGTATATTTGTGACAGAACCAGAAGTGGAGAGAACTGAGTTCCCTCCTTGAAGAGATTAATTCTCTTCACATGGAAATAACTATAGATTAAATGCTGAATTTGTATTTCCTTTGGGATCGTCACCAGCCACAACTAAATCTTTCTCTTTTCTTTCTTTTCTCCTTTTTCTAAAATCTCACCAACTCAATTATATTAAATTTTCCCACAGACCTTAGTGATCCAGTTATAAAACTGATTCAGAAAGATAAATAGGCAGACAGAGCAATCTCAGGAGGTCCCAATGGCAGCGGACCCTTAAGTTCAATTCAAGTTTAGTTACAATTGGAACAATGGCCCCAGTATGGAAATTTGAAGCAAGTCCACAGGGTCAAATTCACTCCCAATTACCAACCAGTCACTAAACTAACATTTATTTCATAGAGCAATTTACTGTCTGTCATGGATCTTTGCCAAAGGCAAGGCTAAAAAAAAAAATCTGAAAACATTCCCAATGCTGTTTATATTCACGCTAGTCATCAGTAACAGATGTATTGTTACAGAGGAACCAAGGAACAAGTCTTCAAGACGGGTAGGAGAAAAAGAAAGGAGAATGGCAGGTAAAGAAAGAAGAATTGCCCATTTAACAAGTACATGTGCCACTGCCCGAAGAAAGTAAGAGAGTTCTATTAAAAAGAAAAATTAAACAGATAACAGAAAAGATCCCTTGAGACAACACTGAAAATGAAACTATAAAAATTAAATCAATGTCTTAAAAAAATCAACCTAAGATAGTTCATTCTTCTAAAATATTTAATTCAATGCAAAAACTACAATTCCATTTTTGTGAACATATTTGAGTATATATATATTTTTTAATTTATGGCTACAAAAATTTTAAATCACTTTCTCATTCACTATCACATTCAATTCTTTCGTAACCTAGAAAGCAAGTACAATTAATTTCTAATAAGATTGACAATCAAAACATACCAAAATATATTTGTTAATTATCTGTCACAAAATAGGACACAAAGATGGCTCAGTAAACAAATTATTACATTGATGATTTGTGGAAAAGTTTCTATGTTTGAGATTTAAAACGGCACTGAAGACTGTGCTCTTTCAGGCAGCAAGTTTAACTGGTATATTTGTGACAGAACCAGAAGTGGAGAGAACTGAGTTCCCTCCTTGAAGAGATTAATTCTCTTCACATGGAAATAACTATAGTATCTAAATGTCACTCAATGGTACTATAAGCTTCACTGGCCCATAAAAATATCACTTTCCTATGAATGGAAAACAGGATTAAGATCAAAGAATAAAGGCTGTATTTATGAAAGCTGGAGATAAATTATTTAAAAATATGTGACTTGAATAAGCTGAATCCAAAAAATGTATTTATTCTTTGCTTAGAATATGTGTGTTTTATTATGTACTCTATATTTGCCTTTACAGTTAAAGATATTCATTTCTTTGCTTTTAGATATTTAGAATTTAGTAAGGATTAGATACTTTTGATGTAATCTACTTTTTGGCTGATTATCTGGGCTAGTTACCATATTTCTCATAAATAAGATTAGGATGTTAATAAATAGTCTTGTGGCTTCTGGTAAATGAATAAAAGAAGATTCAATTATATAAGACATTCATTGATAATGTGATCATAAATCACGAAGAAGAGTAGCATCACCTTGATAAGGACAGAATGGAATAGTTAGGTAGTTGTAAAGTCCTAGTAGGGGACTGTAGGTAGAAAGGTAAAACCTAGAAAAAGTTGGGAGTCCAGTAAGTTAATGATAACTAAAGAAAGCTGCTCCTTGGGCTTCCCTTGTGATTCAGTGAATAAGAACCCGTCTGCCAATGCAGGGGACACAGGTTCAAGCCCTGATCCGGGAAGATCCCACATACCACAGAGCAGCTAAGCCCACACATCAACAAAGACCCAGCACAGCCAAAAATAAATAAATAAAAGTTTTTTTTTTTTAAGTTAAAAAAAAAAAAAGCTGCTCCTTTTTCAATAAAGCAGGCCTGGTTAAGTATAAATAGCTAATGAAGGAAGAGCTAGAGAAGGAGGAGCTAATGATGTATGCCTGCATCTACCTCTACTTGAAGAAGACGATCTTCTACCCTCCCATATATATATATATTGCTGCCCACCCAATCCTAAGAGCAGAACTTTCCTGCCTGCCAGCTTGCACCTCTTACAAGCGTCTTATCCTAATAAATCCAATTCTTGCCTATCACTCTGCCTCTTGCTGAATTCCTTCTGTGTTGAGGCACAAAGAAACTGAGCCTCAGTGGGTCCGGATGTTGGATGAGTGATTTTAATTGAAAGATTGCTCAAGACTAGGGTTTTGGCTGGATTAAGTCCTGGCCATGTGGGTTCAAATCCCAGACAGGGGTTTAGCTGGGTTTAGTCCTAGCCACGTGGGTTTAAGTCCCAAGCAGGGCTTTGGCTAGGGTTAAGCCTCAGCCACGTGGGTTCAAGTCCCAAGCAGGATTTTGGCTAGGGTTAAGCCTCAGCCACGTGGGTTCAAGTCACAGAAGCGGCTTTGGTTGGATTGAGTCCTGGCCACATGGGTTTAAGTCCCAAGTAGGGTTTGAACAGGTCTGAGCCCTGGGTTTAAGTTTCAGTCCAAGGTAGAACACTTTTAATCTGATGAAGTCAGCCCTGGTGTGAGTTCCCTGTACTCACTCACTAACTGCATGGCATGACCAAGTCAGGTCATGACCTGTATTCATTGATAATGTGATCATAAATCACGAAGAAGAGTAGCATCACCTTGATAAGGACAGAATGGAATAGTTAGGTAGTTGTAAAGTCCTAGTAGGGGACTGTAGGTAGAAAGGTAAAACCTAGAAAAAGTTGGGAGTCCAGTAAGTTAATGATAACTAAAGAAAGCTGCTCCTTGGGCTTCCCTTGTGATTCAGTGAATAAGAACCCGTCTGCCAATGCAGGGGACACAGGTTCAAGCCCTGATCCGGGAAGATCCCACATACCACAGAGCAGCTAAGCCCACACATCAACAAAGACCCAGCACAGCCAAAAATAAATAAATAAAAGTTTTTTTTTTTTAAGTTAAAAAAAAAAAAAGCTGCTCCTTTTTCAATAAAGCAGGCCTGGTTAAGTATAAATAGCTAATGAAGGAAGAGCTAGAGAAGGAGGAGCTAATGATGTATGCCTGCATCTACCTCTACTTGAAGAAGACGATCTTCTACCCTCCCATCTATATATATTGCTGCCCACCCAATCCTAAGAGCAGAACTTTCCTGCCTGCCAGCTTGCACCTCTTACAAGCGTCTTATCCTAATAAATCCAATTCTTGCCTATCACTCTGCCTCTTGCTGAATTCCTTCTGTGTTGAGGCACAAAGAAACTGAGCCTCAGTGGGTCCGGATGTTGGATGAGTGATTTTAATTGAAAGATTGCTCAAGACTAGGGTTTTGGCTGGATTAAGTCCTGGCCATGTGGGTTCAAATCCCAGACAGGGGTTTAGCTGGGTTTAGTCCTAGCCACGTGGGTTTAAGTCCCAAGCAGGGCTTTGGCTAGGGTTAAGCCTCAGCCACGTGGGTTCAAGTCCCAAGCAGGATTTTGGCTAGGGTTAAGCCTCAGCCACGTGGGTTCAAGTCACAGAAGCGGCTTTGGTTGGATTGAGTCCTGGCCACATGGGTTTAAGTCCCAAGTAGGGTTTGAACAGGTCTGAGCCCTGGGTTTAAGTTTCAGTCCAAGGTAGAACACTTTTAATCTGATGAAGTCAGCCCTGGTGTGAGTTCCCTGTACTCACTCACTAACTGCATGGCATGACCAAGTCAGGTCTCCTTTCTGAGACTGGCTTTCCTCACCTGTAAAACTGGAATAATAACTCCTGTCTTGCAGGACATTTTAAAGATCAGGGAAAATCTCATAAGTAACAAGTACTGAGGCTGAGGTAGATTCTTGTGTTTGTGTGTGTGTATGAGTGTCTTAGTCTCTCAGTCATGTCTGACTCTGTAAGGCCATGGACTATAGCTTGCCAGGCACCTGTGTCAGTGGATTTCTCCAGGCAAGAACATTGCAGTGAGTTGCCATTCCCTTCTCCAGAGGATCTTCCCAATCCAGGGATCAAACCCAGGTCTCCTGTACTGGAGGCAGATTCACTACTGTCTGAGCCACCAGAGGAGCCTAAGGTACATTCTTAAAGGATAATAGAGAACAGACCTGATTATCATCAACATCTTCTTTTAGGAGTATATTCTAAAAAAATGAAGTCAAACTCTGGGGCTTCCCTGGTGATCCTGTGGGTAAAGAGTCCACCTTGAAGAGGCACTGGTTGATCCCTGTCCCTGGAGGATCCCACGTGCCATGGAGCGACTGGACCGGTGTGTCTAATTAGGAGCCAGCACTCTGGAGCGCACACACCCATTGCCGATGCTGTGCAACGAGAGAGGCCACTGTGATGGGAGACTAACACATGCCAAAGAATTATGATGGATGAAAATAAATAAAGGACCAACAAAAGAGGCCAAAATTTAAAAAAAAAAAAATCCACAGCTGATATGCATCTGCACAAAGCCTGTGCTCACAGCGAGAGGCCACTGCAGTGGCAGTCCCACACAGGCCAAAGAATAAAGATGGATGAAGATAAATGAATAAAGCATCAATAAAAAAAAGAGGTCAAAATTTTTAAAAAATAAATAAAGTCAAACTCTGGTTGCTTGACTTAGCAGGTTAAATGCAAAATTAGAAGCATGATGCTTTCATTAATTCTATGAAGAACAAATTAAAATTTGGAATATTGTCATCACCAGATCATCAATTCAGAACCATTAAAAAATCAACATTTGACAGCACTTCAGACACAAAGATGCCACCCCTTCAAATCTGTTTAATACAGAAATTCTCCAAAAAAATCGTAAGATTAGCAAAATCTCAAGGAATTCACCAGTTACCCCAGATGATTTAGTATCCAAAATATTTAATTAAATCATTCATTTGCTGCAGACATATACATAGTAATTTTATATGGATATGTGTGTAATAATTCAATTAAAGTTTCGTTATTTAGTCACTAAGTTGTGTCTGACTCTGTAACCCCATGAACTGCAGAACACCAGGCTTCCTAGCCCTGCACTGTCTCCTGGAGCTTGCTCAAACTAATGTCCATTGAGTCAGTGATGCCATCTAACCATCCCATCTTCTCTTGTCCCTTATCCTCCTGCTCTCAATCTTTCCAAGCATCAAGATCTTTCACAGTTATTTGATTTTGCCCATCAGGTAGCCAAAGGATAGCTTCAGCTTCAGCATCAGTCCTTCCAATGAGTATTCAGGTTTGATATCCTTTAGGATTGGCTGCCCAAGGAACTCTCAAGAGTTTTCTCCAGCACTATAGTTCAGAAGGATCAATTATTCAGTACTCAGCCTTCTTTATCATCTAAATCTTACACCTGTACATGACTACTGGAAAAATCTTAATTTTGAATATATGAATCTGCTTTTCAATAGTGTCTACATTTTTTATATTAGCTTTTCTTCAAAGGAAAAAGGGAGACTAACACATGCCAAAGAATTAGGATGGATGAAAATAAATAAAGGACCAATAAAAGAGGCCAAAATTTAAAAAAAAAATCCACAGCTGATATGCATCTGCACAAAGCCTGTGCTCACAGCGAGAGGCCACTGCAGTGGCAGTCCCACACAGGCCAAAGAATAAAGATGGATGAAGATAAATGAATAAAGCATCAATAAAAAAAAGAGGTCAAAATTTTTAAAAAATAAATAAAGTCAAACTCTGGTTGCTTGACTTAGCAGGTTAAATGCAAAATTAGAAGCATGATGCTTTCATTAATTCTATGAAGAACAAATTAAAATTTGGAATATTGTCATCACCAGATCATCAATTCAGAACCATTAAAAAATCAACATTTGACAGCACTTCAGACACAAAGATGCCACCCCTTCAAATCTGTTTAATACAGAAATTCTCCAAAAAAATCGTAAGATTAGCAAAATCTCAAGGAATTCACCAGTTACCCCAGATGATTTAGTATCCAAAATATTTAATTAAATCATTCATTTGCTGCAGACATATACATAGTAATTTTATATGGATATGTGTGTAATAATTCAATTAAAGTTTCGTTATTTAGTCACTAAGTTGTGTCTGACTCTGTAACCCCATGAACTGCAGAACACCAGGCTTCCTAGCCCTGCACTGTCTCCTGGAGCTTGCTCAAACTAATGTCCATTGAGTCAGTGATGCCATCTAACCATCCCATCTTCTCTTGTCCCTTATCCTCCTGCTCTCAATCTTTCCAAGCATCAAGATCTTTCACAGTTATTTGATTTTGCCCATCAGGTAGCCAAAGGATAGCTTCAGCTTCAGCATCAGTCCTTCCAATGAGTATTCAGGTTTGATATCCTTTAGGATTGGCTGCCCAAGGAACTCTCAAGAGTTTTCTCCAGCACTATAGTTCAGAAGGATCAATTATTCAGTACTCAGCCTTCTTTATCATCTAAATCTTACACCTGTACATGACTACTGGAAAAATCTTAATTTTGAATATATGAATCTGCTTTTCAATAGTGTCTACATTTTTTATATTAGCTTTTCTTCAAAGGAAAAAGTGACTTTTAATTTCATGGCTGCAGCCACTGTTCACAGTGATTTTGGAGCTCAAGAAAATAAAATACGTCACTGTTCCCACTTTTTCCCTATTTTCCATGAAGTGATGGGACTCGATGCCATGATGTTAGTTTTTTAAATGCTGAGTTTTAAGCCAGATTTTTCCCTTTCTTCTTTCAAGAGGTTCTTTAGTTCCTCTTAGCTTTCTGCCATTAAAGTGGTACCATCTGCATATCTGATTGTTGATATTTCTCCCAGAAATCTTGATTCCAGCTTGTGCATCATCCAGTCACTACATCATTTCAGATGATGTACTCTGAATTTAAGTTTATAAATAAACAGGTGACAATATGCAGCCTCGACATACTCCTTTCCCAATTTTGTACCAGTGTGTTGTTCTATGTCTGATTCTAACTGTTGCTTCTGGTTCTACATACAGGCTTCTCAGGAGGGAGGTAAGGTGATCTGGTATTCCCATCTCTTTAAGAGTTTTCCACAGTTAGTTGTAATCCACACAGTCAAAGGGTTTAGTGTTGTCAATGAAGCAGAAGTACATGTTTTTCTGGAATTCTCTTACTTTTTCTATGATCCAATGCATGTTGGCAATTTGATCTCTGGTTCCTCTGCCTTTCCTAAATTCAGCTTGTACATCTGGAATTTCTTGGTTCACATACTATTGAACCCTAGCTTGAAGGATTTTAAGCATTACCTTGCTAGCATGTGAAATGAGGACAACTGTAGTAGTCTGAACATTCTTTGGCAATGCCTTTCTTTGGGAATGGAATGAAAACTCATCTTTTACAGTCCCGTGGTCACTGCTGAGTTTTCCAAATGTACTGGTATATTGAGTACAGCACTTTAACAGCATCATCTTTTGGGGTTTGAAACAGCTCAACTGGAATTCTATCACCTTCATTAGCTTTGTTGGTAGTAATGCTTCCTAAGGCCCACTTTAATTCACACTCTAGGATGTCTGTCTCTAGGTGAATGACCACAGCATCATGATTATCTGGGTCATTAAGATCTTTTTAATCTAGTTCTTCTGTGTCTGCTTGCCACCTCTTAATATCTTCTGTTTCTGTTATGCTCTTGCTGTTTATATCCTTTATTATGCTCATCTTTACCTTTACATTTCAAAAGGAAGATTCACCAGTTAATAGTGGTATATTCCAGGCAATAAGATGACTTCATTAAATCCAGAGGTTATAAATTGTTTTGTTATATCTTCAAAATTTAATACAACTTTTGTCACATAGTAGGTGGTCAGTGACTGTTTATTGTTGAATTACCAGAGGCAGAGACTGAAAAATAAAAAATATCAGAAACACATACATCACTAGTAATACTTTTGTATTTACTCATGGTTTCAATTTTAGTTTTTATGGATTCAGGGATCACCAAATATGCTTACTAAATGTTTACCAATGTGTGAGGCACTGTGCCACACCATGAAGATAGAAGTGAGCAAGACAGGTCTTAAATGAGATAGTAAAGGCAAATAGTGCAGTGCCTAAGAGATAGGAAGCTCCCAGAAAATAAATGAGCAATAGCAGTCGCAACTTCCATGGAGAGGTCCGTGCCAACCAGTCTCTCTATCTCTCTCCACACGTATATTCATATATGTATAATGACACACACAGACCTGAAAACCATGAACTTCTGACTCTATTACCCAGAAATCCACATTAAGAAAAAACTTTTGGCAAAGTATTTTTCACTTCATTTCATTTTTTCCTTCAAACTGTGGGCTACTCATAAAAGAGCCTTTCAAATTACTGAAAAAATAGTTGCTTCCATCAAAGACCCTCCAACAGTCATCAAACCTCCTGTAAATTGGCAGCATTCTGCTCAAGCTCTTTAGTTCCCACAGAAGTGTGTCTTTGAAGTTGACAAGGTGTTCATAGACAAAGCAGTAGTTTGCTAAAAATCCATTACTTTTGTTTTACTCGAGACCTAGTTAAGCCTGATTTGGAAAGAACAAAGCCTGAGTTTCGCAATCCACTGCTGGGCCACTGCAAGACTGGCTCCTTCCTACTGAGTGATGCCCAAAGGCTCCCCGCGCATCTACTGAAGTCTGTCCACGCATGCTGTACATCTCTGCCTCTCATTGTCCTGCCTAACGTGGTTAAGACAATGCTACTCGATTGAAGAATCACCAGCTAATACAATAAAAACACACTCCCCTCCATAAGCAAGCCTTGGAAAGCAATAGAGGGTTAAGTGAGCTCAGGAGGCATAGAAGACTGCTCAGCTTCTGTACAGACAATAATATTGATAGCTACCATTCACTGTGTGCTTCCCAAGTACCAGACACTATACTAAGTGCTTTATATTCATTATCTTACTGACATAATAGAAAGAATACTGGTTTATACCAATGAGTGGAAGATCTGCTTCATCATGTAGCAGTTGGAGAAAACATTTGTTGTACATTCTGGCTATTTCCTTCCAGTTGGAGGGATCTTAGTCCTCTGGGCCTCCTCATTGACTCAGTTAATCCTGGGAGGGATGGCTACTTGGTTGGTGAAGGGTTGATGAAAATGAAAATTTAAGGCTAAACACCTGTGTTGTTTCTCTTTTCAGAATGGACCCACCAGTGGAGACACACAGTCTCTATTCCATTATGTCCTACATCTTATAAACCATCCCTCATTTTTTGAGAAGCCTGCCTAGGTTATCATCAGTGCTATGCCTCAGCTTTGTTTTTAGCTGGTTAGTTGTCCACAGAAATAAAATACATTCTAGTGTCAGTCATAAATGTGGTATTTTGATTCTCTACTAGCTGACATTTTGGCTTTCTTTCAACAGGTTCAGAATTTGGGAAAAAATTGCTGATACTTTAGAGGACATTCTCAAAAGTTTTATAATTTCCTAGTGCCTTAGTTTTATTTTCTGTAAAATGAGAATAGTACCTATCTAATAGACTAATTGTGACCATAAATTAGAGATGATATCTGTAGAGTGAGTAAAAGGCACATAGTAAGCACATGATAAATACTAGCAATTACAATGACTGATATGACTGATACTGTTTTTTTTTTTAATTTTATTGGTTCTTCATTTATTTATTTTCATCCATCTTAATTCTTTGACCTATGTGGGCCTCTCATTGCAGAGCACCGGCTCTGGGCGCATGCGCTCCAGAGTGCTGGCGCCTAATTAGACACACTGATCCAGCCACTCCGCGGCATATGGGATCTTCCCGGGCCAGGGATCGAACCGGTGCCCCTTGCACTGCAAGGTGAACTCTTTACCCACTGGACCACAAAGGAAGCCCCGACTGATACTGTTATCATTATTATTTTATCATTTGATTAAATGGTCTTCCAGATCTATCCTCTCTCCTGATATTCTATGGATTTCTGTAATATTAAAGTAACTTTATCTTTAAAGAAGTCATTTACTGAATCTCAAAGGAAATGATCATAATAATAGTATCTCAATGACAAGGTTTACCTGAGAATTATATTTGAAAAAATGCATGTTTAGTGTTTATCACAGTGTCTGACATATTAGTGCTGAATAAATGATTACTATTATCTTTTACTACGAATCATCTTCTTACTTTAATTTCAGCCATATCAACTGTGTAGCAGTATTTAATTTAATCTTTCGAGTGACACATGGATCTTTTCTTATACTTGTAGGGTTTTACCTTTGTATCGATCTCCCAAATCCACTCTCTTTTTGTCTAATTTTAATAAAGTATAGCATTGCTATTTTTCCAATAAAGAAATGTAGACTACTTGCTTTAAAAAACTAAAGATAATACTAACACACATATATGGAAGCCTAGGTTATCATCAGTGCTATGCCTCAGCTTTGTTTTTAGCTGGTTAGTTGTCCACAGAAATAAAATACATTCTAGTGTCAGTCATAAATGTGGTATTTTGATTCTCTACTAGCTGACATTTTGGCTTTCTTTCAACAGGTTCAGAATTTGGGAAAAAATTGCTGATACTTTAGAGGACATTCTCAAAAGTTTTATAATTTCCTAGTGCCTTAGTTTTATTTTCTGTAAAATGAGAATAGTACCTATCTAATAGACTAATTGTGACCATAAATTAGAGATGATATCTGTAGAGTGAGTAAAAGGCACATAGTAAGCACATGATAAATACTAGCAATTACAATGACTGATACTGTTTTTTTTTTTAATTTTATTGGTTCTTCATTTATTTATTTTCATCCATCTTAATTCTTTGACCTATGTGGGCCTCTCATTGCAGAGCACCGGCTCTGGGCGCATGCGCTCCAGAGTGCTGGCGCCTAATTAGACACACTGATCCAGCCACTCCGCGGCATATGGGATCTTCCCGGGCCAGGGATCGAACCGGTGCCCCTTGCACTGCAAGGTGAACTCTTTACCCACTGGACCACAAAGGAAGCCCCGACTGATACTGTTATCATTATTATTTTATCATTTGATTAAATGGTCTTCCAGATCTATCCTCTCTCCTGATATTCTATGGATTTCTGTAATATTAAAGTAACTTTATCTTTAAAGAAGTCATTTACTGAATCTCAAAGGAAATGATCATAATAATAGTATCTCAATGACAAGGTTTACCTGAGAATTATATTTGAAAAAATGCATGTTTAGTGTTTATCACAGTGTCTGACATATTAGTGCTGAATAAATGATTACTATTATCTTACTTTTACTACGAATCATCTTCTTACTTTAATTTCAGCTGTATCAACTGTGTAGCAGTATTTAATTTAATCTTTCGAGTGACACATGGATCTTTTCTTATACTTGTAGGGTTTTACCTTTGTATCGATCTCCCAAATCCACTCTCTTTTTGTCTAATTTTAATAAAGTATAGCATTGCTATTTTTCCAATAAAGAAATGTAGACTACTTGCTTTAAAAAACTAAAGATAATACTAACACACATATATGGAATCTAGTAGGACGGTCTTGATATCACACACAGGGAACTCATGAAAAAAAAAAAAAAAGACAGAGCATAGACATAGGGGCATCGTGGTGAATAAATAGGGAGGGGGAAGCATGGAGGAAGTAACAAGGAAACCTATAGTGTTATGTGTGGAAAAGATAGCTAGTGTCACAGTGCTAAGGGAATAGGAGTGCTTACAATGGCTTGGGGCAAAGGTCTGGAGGGGTGGGATGGGGGGATCTGGGTGGGTGGGGACCATGGATATGCATATGACTGATCTGGGAACATACATGTATGTGAACAACAAAACTCTGTAAAACCTTTAAAATAAAGAATAAAAAGAAAAAAATAAAAAATAAAAAAATAATAAAAAATAAAAAACTAAAGATAATAATGAATTACATACGCTTTAGTTTTAGAGACTAGCAGTACAGGTCACATACAAACCAGATGCTTTTTTCTAGATTATGGTCACCAACACCCAACAAATCATGAATAAAGAAAGAAAAATACATGTGAACATCAGGTATGAAAAAGGCTAAGTAATCAGAAAGCCAAGTTTTTCCTCCCTCATTTCAACAGAATAACTTCTCTGAGACATGAAATTTTAATCATTTCCTAAAATGAATTTTAACCCAGTGCTAAAGGCAGCACAGCTTTGTATTTCCTGGTGATAAGTAAAAAGGATGATGAAGTCTCAGTATGGTCATTATGAGTATAGCACATACACAAACATATAGAGAAGGAAGTATGTTCTCCCTGAACTGAACTGAACTAAAAGACATGTATTTTTAGCACTTCTGTAGGAAGTACACTAAATCTTCAAAACACAAAAGGGGAAATAAATATCCTGTCAATCCTGATTCTGAAAAGATTTGAGTTTAACCTGAAGGTTTTACTAAGATTTCAACAGTATAAAATCTCATGTTGGCCTTCAATGATACATTCTCAAATAGAGATGATAATAATCCAATTGGTTTTTTTACTTAAAGGTACAAAATTTTTAAGTAAACTGTAAAAGCTTGATGTTCACCATGTAAATACATTCCCTTAGCATTGATCACATTTTTATATCACTATGAATATTTTGCGAGGATTTGCTTCAAAGAAAACTTGTTTTAAATATATACCTATTAACATATTTGATAAACTAAAACTCTATGACCATATATATTTGAGCAGTTTTCTCACTACTCCCTGGTAAACTGTACCAGATTATAATCACAAGTGGCTCATTCTATTCTAATGAAGAGAAAGTCTTTTGATATAAAGTGAAAAATAACGTAATACACAACTTAACACATCTAGGTTCAAATACTTTGAAAATAGATTGGTAAATCACTTTAATTTGTTTACTCTTTCCCAGTCCTTTCAAAGAAAATAGCAGACACATGTCTAACAGTCTATAAAAATAATTTTTTGAAAGAGACTCTATGTAAACTAGAGGAAACTCTTTGGAAGTAAGCCAGGGAATCTTTTATTTGTCCTGAAATTAATTCTGTCCATGAAATGATATAACAAGAACAGTTTTCCCATGCTAGCTTCTATGTGAAACAATATCATCTAAATATCTAGGGTAAATTCTTCTTTAATGTTACAAAATAATTTTAAACTGAGAGAATGACAGAAAGTAAAAAAGAACTAAAGAGCCTGTTGATGAAAGTGAAAGAGAAGAAGGGTTGGCTTAGAAGTCAACATTCAAAGAACAAAGATTATGGCATCTGGTCCCATCACTTCATGGCAAATAGAAGGGGAAGAAGGAGAAGCAGTGACAGATTTTATTTTCTTTGGTTCCAAAATCACTGTGATGGTGACTGCAGCCACAAAATTAAAAGACACTTGCCCCTTAGAAGGAAAGCTATGACAAACCTAGACAGCACATTAAAAAACAGAGACACCACTTTGCCAACAAAGGTCCATATAGTCAGAGTTATTATTTTACCAGTAGTCACATATTGATGTGAGTTGACTCATAAAGAAGACTGAGTGCTGTAGAACTGATGCTTTTGAATTATGGTGTTGGAGAAGACACTTTAGAGTCCCTGTAGTCAAGGAGATCAAACCAGTCAATTCTAAAGGAAATCATCTCTGAATATTCATCGGAAGGACCGATGCTAAAGCTGAAGCTGCAATATTTTGGCCACCTGATGTCAACAGCAAACTATTGAGACAGACCCTGATGTTGGGAATAATGGAAGGCAAAAGGAGTAGGGGGTGGCAGAGGCTGAGATGTTTAGATAGCATCAGACACCTAATGGACATGAGTTTGAGCAAACTCAGGGAGACAGTGGAGGACAGAGGAGCCTGGTGTGCTGCAGTCCATGGGGGTTGCACAAAGTCAGACACGACCTAGTGACTGAACAACAAAATACAGCTGATGTTTTACAAATTGAGTAATGATAGCACACTTAGAATAACAGACCTTAAAGCTCTTATAAAGCAACAATAAATAAAATTATTGTATATCAGAGTCAAAGGAACCAAGATAACACACCATATTATATAACCTCAGAACGTAATATATAAAGTTAAATTCACAGTAAGTTAAACAACAAAAATCAGTAAGAATATTGATAGATTTGGTTTCAACAAATTAAGGAAGAAATCTTTATTTGTCCTGAAATTAATTCTGTCCATGAAATGATATAACAAGAACAGTTTTCCCATGCTAGTTTCTATGTGAAACAATATCATCTAAATATCTAGGGTAAATTCTTCTTTAATGTTACAAAATAATTTTAAACTGAGAGAATGACAGAAAGTAAAAAAGAACTAAAGAGCCTGTTGATGAAAGTGAAAGAGAAGAAGGGTTGGCTTAGAAGTCAACATTCAAAGAACAAAGATTATGGCATCTGGTCCCATCACTTCATGGCAAATAGAAGGGGAAGAAGGAGAAGCAGTGACAGATTTTATTTTCTTTGGTTCCAAAATCACTGTGATGGTGACTGCAGCCACAAAATTAAAAGACACTTGCCCCTTAGAAGGAAAGCTATGACAAACCTAGACAGCACATTAAAAAACAGAGACACCACTTTGCCAACAAAGGTCCATATAGTCAGAGTTATTATTTTACCAGTAGTCACATATTGATGTGAGTTGACTCATAAAGAAGACTGAGTGCTGTAGAACTGATGCTTTTGAATTGTGGTGTTGGAGAAGACACTTTAGAGTCCCTGTAGTCAAGGAGATCAAACCAGTCAATTCTAAAGGAAATCATCTCTGAATATTCATCGGAAGGACCGATGCTAAAGCTGAAGCTGCAATATTTTGGCCACCTGATGTCAACAGCAAACTATTGAGACAGACCCTGATGTTGGGAATAATGGAAGGCAAAAGGAGTAGGGGGTGGCAGAGGCTGAGATGTTTAGATAGCATCAGACACCTAATGGACATGAGTTTGAGCAAACTCAGGGAGACAGTGGAGGACAGAGGAGCCTGGTGTGCTGCAGTCCATGGGGGTTGCACAAAGTCAGACACGACCTAGTGACTGAACAACAAAATACAGCTGATGTTTTACAAATTGAGTAATGATAGCACACTTAGAATAACAGACCTTAAAGCTCTTATAAAGCAACAATAAATAAAATTATTGTATATCAGAGTCAAAGGAACCAAGATAACACACCATATTATATAACCTCAGAACGTAATATATAAAGTTAAATTCACAGTAAGTTAAACAACAAAAATCAGTAAGAATATTGATAGATTTGGTTTCAACAAATTAAGGAAGAAATGTTTAGATATTCACCTCACAACAGTGATTTTTAAAACTTCACATGATTTAAAAATTTAAATACATAAAATAGAGCCAGAAGAAAATTAATGTAAAATTTTCTATGTCAACTGACTCCCAGCTATGCTGGAGTTATCAGTCTCAGACAGGCTTTTCCCCTGTAAATTGCTTAAAACTTTGTAACATATATGAAGTGACTGCTTTTAGACATTGGAAAACAATAAATACAAGTCTATGATTCTAGAGAGAAGGAAACACACGGTCTGAGCCTCATATTGGCCTCAGCTTTCTGCATGGGGACAAATCATGGTGGTGTGGTCAAGGCAGAAGGCAGCAGACAGTTTGAGATGAAGAAGCAGAGATGAGAGTTTGTGAATTATAAAGAAACTGTAATTTGCAGAGCATGTTGTCAGAGGAATAGAGCTAGGCACACATGTCATCCAGAATTCTGGGAATGTTCTTTAGTAGCCCTTACCTAAGGCCTGGACCATGTCCCAGGGTGGGAGTCTGAAACATCTAAAGACTGTGCAGGTCTGAGAGCTTAGTGGAAATACCAGGGTTACAGAACCCTGGTAGCTATGGGAGATGTAACCCAATTGGGTTAGAGGGATCATGCTGACACATCACTAATCCCCTGACACCCCAGGAAAATGATTACTTAGTAATAAGAATCATTTCTAGAGAAAGAAAATGCCATAGGATAGAAAACAAATTCAAATAACCCACTCTAACAAAGACAAACTAAACTCTGACAGCATAGAAAGTATTCAACAGTGATTTCACTTCAAGTCAGAAAAAAAAAAGAAGGTACTCTTTAAAGGAAGCTTACATAATACCAGTTGTTTACAACTGTAACCAAAAATGTCTAGCATATGATCCAAAAGAAAAAGGAAAATGTAATCCTTAGTCAAGAAAAACAGAAACAGTCAACAGCAAATGAAGGTGGCACCCAAGATTACCCAGAAGTTAGAATTAGCAGCAAAAAGTTAAAAATAATCGTTGTTAATTTGCTCAAATACATAAGATTGACATAAACAGTGAATAGGCAGTCTCAAAGAAACAAATTTTAAAAATAATTAAACAAAAATTCTAGAATTGGAAAATATGATAAAATGTATTTGTAAGTATAATTGTATTCCATACAATTAGAAATGAAAAATACAATGGAAGGACCAAAAATTAAATTGAAGACTGCACATTAAAGACTAGTGAACCAGAAGAGTGAGCAAGAGAAATTAATCAGTCTTAAAAAAGAGAAGAAAAAATTATGAAAAACATAAACAGCATAAGTGGCTTGCTGATTATGTATACTAATTTATATACCCAACTTGGAGAGGTATGTAGCTTTAATTAGCAATTTTCTAATAGCTAATGATGCTGAAACATTTTCATGTTCTTATTTGTCATCTGTATCCATCTTTCATCAAATGTCTTATATCTTTCACACATTTTCTAACTAGACAGTTTGGTGTTTCACTGTTGACTATTGAGAGTTCTTGATATATTCTGGATACTTTGTCAAATATGTGATTTGCAAACATTTTCTCCTTATATGCAGTTTGTCTTTTTATACTCTTACCAGAATATTTTGTGGAGCAAAATATTTTCCACTGTGGTAAAGTCTAATATTTCGATTGCTCCTTTTATAAAGCATACTTATAGTGTCAAGTTTAAGAATACACTGCTTCTCCCTAAATTTGGAAGATTTTCTACTATGTTGTCTCTATAAATTTTCACAAATTGGGATTTTACCTTTAAGTCCATGAACCATTGAAGTTAATATTTGTACAGACATACCTCATTTTATTCATTGTGGTGTGCTTTATGGATCCTACATTTTGCAAACTGAAGGCTTGTGGTAACTAAGCCAATTTTCCAAGAGCACTTGCTGCTAAGCCATGAATCATGTGTGAGGGCAGAAAACAGAATATTTTCAATCACATCAGTCCTTGGATTTGGAAGATCTCTTGGAGAAGGAAATGGCAGCCCACTCCAATATTCTTGCCTAGGAAATCACATGAACATAGAAGCCTAGTGGGCTACAGTACATGCAGTTGTGAAGAGTCAGACATGACTAAGCAAACAACAACAAAAGTTTTCAAAAACTTTACCTCCAATGCATCCTTTCTGAGGGGAAAAATACTTCTAGAGGATATGTTTCACCAAAAAAGATGAACAAGGAGTAAAAAGATAGTGGATCCAGAAAATGGAAGATCCAAAGGAAGAGGGGTGTGAAAAGAATCCTCAGGTTCACAGTAAAGATGATGCTAACACAACAGAGGAGAGAACTGTATGAGTGCTACGGCTGGGGGTGCGTTAAGGACGTATACTGAGAAAGCAAATAAAGAAGCTAAATGAATGTGGAAAGCCAAAAGGTATAGAAGAGTAACAGTGTAATCAGAGAATGAATAATAAGTATAATCATAACAGCGAAAATACCAAAATACTGATTTAGAAATAGTCTTTTATTTAGGGTGATGGAAAGTATATGTGTGTTTGTTGGAATGGTGGTAAATGAGAGCTAGACTATCACTACAGATAGTGACAAAAATAAAAATCAAGAAGTAGCATTATAATTATATTATTTAGAATCTGAAAAGTAAAATCTAAAAAAAATAACTATAATAATTGAAATGTGTTGTCTCTAGAAAAAAAGAAGGGACTCAGAGGCACAAGTGATTGACATTTTTCATGATTAACCTTGCATCATGCCAGTATCGAAGCAAAATATAATCTCAGTTCTCTCAGACTCCATAACTTACAGATATACACCCCTGCCCTTAAAATCCCATTTGCACAGTCCCACATCTGTTCTTGAAATGAAGCAGGTGGTGGTCTACACAACAAAGCCTTCTGAATGCCTACGTATCTTTAGAACACCCAGCAAAGATTTCTAGAAGGCAGTTTGGCACATAGATCTGTGGTCCAGGAATACCACAGGAGCTAAAAAGGTGGACTTGGGAGTCATGAGCATGCAAGTTGGGGCTGAAGTTAGATGTAAATGAGATCACCAAGGTATAGCTATGAGTGACAAGGGCAGGGCAGGAAAGCAGAAAAGAGCAGAATGAGATGTAGCATGTGCACATGACATTTAAGTAGAGGGAACTCAAAAACTTGTCTGGGAGCTGCTGGGAAGAGATGTCCTCTCTTTCACTGAGCTTACCAGGAGGAATCTGGCATGAGACCCATGCCCGGTAAAGCACACCAAAAATGTGAAGAAACTGATGCTAAAATCAGACCTATCCCTGGACTTTGCAAGTATGTGAGCAAATAATTTGTCTTGTTTTGTTTTAATCTAAGTCAAAGAGTATTGGGATTTCTAATATTTACACCTGAAGATGCTGACCTTTTCTTACCAAGATGCTGAAAAAAGATAAAACTTATGATGAAAACCATACATAAACTTGTCATAGCGATTTTCCATCATCATTAATTAATTCTTCTTCAATGACCCTTCAGTTGTGATTTCCAGACCTTCCACCAACCAAAACACTATCTTAAATCAGCTATGCATGCACTGCTTGGGTATCATTTTTTTTCCTTGTACAAATTATGTCCCATTTAGCTGGAGGATGCTTAAGATTCTCCTGTTATCAGACCATGAACACTCTGAAGAAAAAGGCCACAGTTTAAGCATTTCATTCATGTCATTACTGACTGAGTCTGTTACTACAGTATCCAGAATATCATAAAAGCACTACCCACGCTCACAGAGTGAATATGACATTAAAAGTTGTTCTTTATGTGCTGCACATAGTATCCATTTAAGGTGAGATTTCCAGGCTGCAAAGGAAAGTCCTCTACTTTTGCAGACAGACTTCCTGTGCTTCACGTGGATGGGACTGATGCGAGTGTTTTCATATATTATACTTGGATTGTTTGATATAACTGCATAAACAAGTCATTATAGAAGCTATAATTGAGGATTTGAAATATCCCTCAGATATCAATATCTAAGATGAAACTCTGATGCATCTTGCCAGACCTGGAGACGTCCTTTTGCTCTTTTATATTGCTGCCAGTATGTGTGCTAAAGTCTTTTACAAAATACAGCTTACCAGGTGTAGCTGAATTAATTTTGTTCAAATCTCACAACTCACAATTGTGCTTTTCTCTCATTGGTATTCATTCTAACTAAGCCCCTTTTTTCCCTTTTCATATTGCCTGCCAGTGAATGAGATCACCAAGGTATAGCTATGAGTGACAAGGGCAGGGCAGGAAAGCAGAAAAGAGCAGAATGAGATGTAGCATGTGCACATGACATTTAAGTAGAGGGAACTCAAAAACTTGTCTGGGAGCTGCTGGGAAGAGATGTCCTCTCTTTCACTGAGCTTACCAGGAGGAATCTGGCATGAGACCCATGCCCGGTAAAGCACACCAAAAATGTGAAGAAACTGATGCTAAAATCAGACCTATCCCTGGACTTTGCAAGTATGTGAGCAAATAATTTGTCTTGTTTTGTTTTAATCTAAGTCAAAGAGTATTGGGATTTCTAATATTTACACCTGAAGATGCTGACCTTTTCTTACCAAGATGCTGAAAAAAGATAAAACTTATGATGAAAACCATACATAAACTTGTCATAGAGATTTTCCATCATCATTAATTAATTCTTCTTCAATGACCCTTCAGTTGTGATTTCCAGACCTTCCACCAACCAAAACACTATCTTAAATCAGCTATGCATGCACTGCTTGGGTATCATTTTTTTTCCTTGTACAAATTATGTCCCATTTAGCTGGAGGATGCTTAAGATTCTCCTGTTATCAGACCATGAACACTCTGAAGAAAAAGGCCACAGTTTAAGCATTTCATTCATGTCATTACTGACTGAGTCTGTTACTACAGTATCCAGAATATCATAAAAGCACTACCCACGCTCACAGAGTGAATATGACATTAAAAGTTGTTCTTTATGTGCTGCACATAGTATCCATTTAAGGTGAGATTTCCAGGCTGCAAAGGAAAGTCCTCTACTTTTGCAGACAGACTTCCTGTGCTTCACGTGGATGGGACTGATGCGAGTGTTTTCATATATTATACTTGGATTGTTTGATATAACTGCATAAACAAGTCATTATAGAAGCTATAATTGAGGATTTGAAATATCCCTCAGATATCAATATCTAAGATGAAACTCTGATGCATCTTGCCAGACCTGGAGACGTCCTTTTGCTCTTTTATATTGCTGCCAGTATGTGTGCTAAAGTCTTTTACAAAATACAGCTTACCAGGTGTAGCTGAATTAATTTTGTTCAAATCTCACAACTCACAATTGTGCTTTTCTCTCATTGGTATTCATTCTAACTAAGCCCTACACTCTGTTAATTTTTAATTCCCCCGGTAGAGTTTTTCAGTTATGAGGTGAACCTAACTCAGTGGTTGGCCATTAAACACCTGTGCTTAAGTCATGGGCTTCTTGCCTCTTCCCTTTAAAACAATTTCTAGATTAGCATATATTATGAAAAGTCTGAGTTGTATGTAATATCTAACCTCATGATCTCAGTCTTTACTGACCAAACAGGCAGACTCTGGCATGAAGATTGAACAAAGCTGATAAGTAACACAGTCAACAGATTTTATTCTTTCTGGTGACACAAAGCAAATGCACCCATGCTCTCTAAGACACATTGTTTGATCAGGAAGAAAGCAAAAGCATTCCAATCTTTCACCACACTGCCCCTCAGAAACGCCAGCCTGTGTGCATACATATGCTGTTATCCTTTGAAACTAATAAAAATCAGTCACTGAGGAAGTGTAGTAACACCATTAAAGGCTGAGCTGTTGGCTGTCTGTGGAGCTCAGGTGGAGCAGAGATGTCGAGTGAGGAAAAACTTCCAAGCAAAACCCACAGAATATATAATCTTCTTCACAAAAGCTGGAACACCCAGTTCCTGTGCAATGTGACATTTCATAGGACACATTCAGGTTAGTATTCTCATGAGAGGAAAGCCTCATAAACCAAAAGTTTTAAGCAGAGCACAATTTTGGAAAGGACAGAGAATAGTCAACTGCATTCTACTGGATGCAGTGATGTTTCTTCCAACATGAAATTATATGCCATTTTACTGAAAGAACAATAATTCAAGTGAGAGATAAATCCTATTTGATTTAAAAAATGGAAATGATTTTTTTACCCTTCCCAATAAAATATGAATTATTCAAAATTCCATGGAGCTATTTGTGTCATTATCTGAATGTCAGATGCTAAGAAAATCACAGGCAATATTTAAAAAAATAAATTTCACTTGTCTTGAAAATTAACTTGGTGCAAATTAGATCTGGGTCTGTTTGTTGTTTATGTTCCCTATAGTAACAACCACAACAAGGGCTTCAGATAAACATGACACATTTAAACAAATGTAAGGGCAGCAAAGAGTGGGACATAACTGAAGTGACTCAGCACTGCAATGACAATTGACTGGGTAAAAGATGCAGTTCAGACATCCCCTCTTCTGTGAAGTCCTCCCTAATTCCACCTTCCTCACTTTAAAGATTCTGCTCTATGCTTCTCTCATTGGTCACATTCTAGAATTTTGTCTTAGACAAAGACTACCTTCAGCATCTTTGTATTAGCACATTACTTTATACACCATAGGTGCAGACTCAGTATACGTAGACAGAATGAAACTATTGAAAAAATAACCATAACTCTCACCCACTGGTATTTAAATGTCAGCTTTCATTTTTCTCATGAATTGATATACCCAGTGCTTCTGAAAGATACCTCTGGAAAAGCAAGATAACTTCAAGAGAAAAACAGTCTAAAGAGAACACTAAAGCAAGAATCCAACATGAGGAACACCATCACCTGCTACTCAGCAATATTATTTTATGGATAAACTGAAGGCCGGATAAATTAAAAAGCTTGTTTCAAGCAGCTCAATGGCAGAATTGGAACCTAGTGCCCTGATTACTGTGTTGGGGAACTTTCATGGTGCTCTGCTCATGCTGAAACATGCACATCTTATTCGAACTTGAAGTGTGTATTTTCTTTTATTTATTTTATATCATTTGCATGCCATCAACATTTCATTCCTTGTATTGGCCCAATGTGTATTTTCCCCAAAACTCCCAACATAGAACAATACAGAAACAGAAATATAAATAAACAAACAAATAGATGAGTAAAATAGAAATGGATGCTGTTCTATAAGTAAGCTTTTCTTGGTATACCATTAAAATGCTCTTTTATTTTTAAGCTTTCCATAAAAATGTGCATGTCCCATCCCCCTAGTTATTTGAAGACAGTGTTAATGTCATAGACCTGTTTCTATCCCCATATCAGCTGACACTGAAGTATGGCTCCAGGACTGTAATAGGCACTAAAAATCAGAGATGAACTCCATAGAAGACAAAGTTAGCATGTACTGAATATATCAACTGATGGGAAAGCTAAAAATGAGTTAAGATCAACTTTATGAAATTACCCATTATTTGATCAGAATAATCTAAGTTAAAAATGGGCTTCATTTCAGTATTTATGAAAGTTTTTTGCCTTTGAATTTGGGTCTGTTTGTTGTTTATGTTCCTATAGTAACAACCACAACAAGGGCTTCAGATAAACATGACACATTTAAACAAATGTAAGGGCAGCAAAGAGTGGGACATAACTGAAGTGACTCAGCACTGCAATGACAATTGACTGGGTAAAAGATGCAGTTCAGACATCCCCTCTTCTGTGAAGTCCTCCCTAATTCCACCTTCCTCACTTTAAAGATTCTGCTCTATGCTTCTCTCATTGGTCACATTCTAGAATTTTGTCTTAGACAAAGACTACCTTCAGCATCTTTGTATTAGCACATTACTTTATACACCATAGGTGCAGACTCAGTATACGTAGACAGAATGAAACTATTGAAAAAATAACCATAACTCTCACCCACTGGTATTTAAATGTCAGCTTTCATTTTTCTCATGAATTGATATACCCAGTGCTTCTGAAAGATACCTCTGGAAAAGCAAGATAACTTCAAGAGAAAAACAGTCTAAAGAGAACACTAAAGCAAGAATCCAACATGAGGAACACCATCACCTGCTACTCAGCAATATTATTTTATGGATAAACTGAAGGCCGGATAAATTAAAAAGCTTGTTTCAAGCAGCTCAATGGCAGAATTGGAACCTAGTGCCCTGATTACTGTGTTGGGGAACTTTCATGGTGCTCTGCTCATGCTGAAACATGCACATCTTATTCGAACTTGAAGTGTGTATTTTCTTTTATTTATTTTATATCATTTGCATGCCATCAACATTTCATTCCTTGTATTGGCCCAATGTGTATTTTCCCCAAAACTCCCAACATAGAACAATACAGAAACAGAAATATAAATAAACAAACAAATAGATGAGTAAAATAGAAATGGATGCTGTTCTATAAGTAAGCTTTTCTTGGTATACCATTAAAATGCTCTTTTATTTTTAAGCTTTCCATAAAAATGTGCATGTCCCATCCCCCTAGTTATTTGAAGACAGTGTTAATGTCATAGACCTGTTTCTATCCCCATATCAGCTGACACTGAAGTATGGCTCCAGGACTGTAATAGGCACTAAAAATCAGAGATGAACTCCATAGAAGACAAAGTTAGCATGTACTGAATATATCAACTGATGGGAAAGCTAAAAATGAGTTAAGATCAACTTTATGAAATTACCCATTATTTGATCAGAATAATCTAAGTTAAAAATGGGCTTCATTTCAGTATTTATGAAAGTTTTTTGCCTTTGAATTTGGTTTACTTTAAAAAAAAAAAAATAACAATTACATATAGCAAAAAGTAGGAGACGAGACGCTGTAATTTTTTTCAGTGCTGAAAGTCTCTAAAACATTTACTCCAGTTATGTTGAGGGAGAAAGGAGCAATGATCAAGGTAACATGGTAGCACAGGAAAGAGCTATGTACCGCAACTGGCAAAAAGCAGTCTCTCAAATGTTCACCATTATGGGAGACTAATGGAGAACAAGATGTGCGTGCAGGCTCAGTCACTCAGTCATGTCTGACTCTGACCCCACACACTGTAACCTGCTGGGCTCCTCTGTCCATGGGATTCTCCAGGCAAGAATACTGGAGTGGTTGCCATGCCCTTTTCCAGGGCATCCTCTTTCCCCAAGGATCAATGCCTAGTCTCTGTTTCTCCTGCATTGGCAGGCAAATTCTTTTCCACTCTGAGTAACGAGACAGGCACAGTCTTACACCTCACAGAGTTTTAGTGCTTTCCTAATTTTACCTTGGAAATTCAAGGTTAAATCAAATGTAGTAGTATTATTTAAACTATACTTAAAACTAAAAGGAATTAAAAAGGGAAAAGAACAGAGCAAGTGACTTATAATTTGATTTTAAGAGAAAAGAAAATTTAATACCCAATTTCTAAAATTTGGATCTAGATCTTTAACAACCTTTGAATTTCATCTAGGGGGAAATCAGTCTTGTCACTAATGCAAAAACAAATATTTCTATCTCTTAGAAAAAAAGATAAGAATCCAGACTCTTTAGAAAGATGTTTAATACAAATTCTTGCAATTATATATACTTAAAACTTACCCACACAAGCACACACACACATACACATAGAAGAATATATAGGTGAATTTGACTAAGACAGTTTCTTTAAGATGTTGAAATAATTAGTTATTCAGTACATTCAATGACAAAATATATTCTGGGAAAAATACTTATTTACAACATAACATTTAATTATAGAAATTGTTTAAACTATAGAAAATGTATAAATACCTTGTAAGCATTTGCTATCATAACTGGTTCTTTTCAAACTTGTATTCAGTTTTATTTTTAACTTGCTGTGAATTAAGGCAGCAAATAAAAATGAAAACATTGTATAGGTTTAATGGTAGTTCATGTGGTTTTTCTTCTTTTCTTTAATTTCTTAAGTAGTTTTGCAATAAAGAAAAGTGAGCAAATTAAAATGCCCCATATGTTTTAACTTCAATTTGCAAATTTACTTTTTTTAAAAAAATCAGAATTTGTAGCCAACTTTTTCTAAATCAAATCACTCATTTTTCAAAGTAAACCACTTTTCTAGACAATCTAAAACCTAGCAATTTTGCCACTTTCCCTGTGAGCAAATGCTTCTACAGAAATGCTGTGAACATTTGTCAGATCTATTTTTTTTAAGTGTATGAACTTTTTCTCCAGGCAAGAATACTGGAGTGGTTGCCATGCCCTTTTCCAGGGCATCCTCTTTCCCCAAGGATCAATGCCTAGTCTCTGTTTCTCCTGCATTGGCAGGCAAATTCTTTTCCACTCTGAGTAACGAGACAGGCACAGTCTTACACCTCACAGAGTTTTAGTGCTTTCCTAATTTTACCTTGGAAATTCAAGGTTAAATCAAATGTAGTAGTGTTATTTAAACTATACTTAAAACTAAAAGGAATTAAAAAGGAAAAAGAACAGAGCAGGTGACTTATAATTTGATTTTAAGAGAAAAGAAAATTTAATACCCAATTTCTAAAATTTGGATCCAGATCTTTAACAACCTTTGAATTTCATCTAGGGGGAAATCAGTCTTGTCACTAATGCAAAATCAAATATTTCTATCTCTTAGAAAAAAAGATAAGAATCCAGACTCTTTAGAAAGATGTTTAATACAAATTCTTGCAATTATATATACTTAAAACTTACCCACACAAGCACACACACACATACACATAGAAGAATATATAGGTGAATTTGACTAAGACAGTTTCTTTAAGATGTTGAAATAATTAGTTATTCAGTACATTCAATGACAAAATATATTCTGGGAAAAATACTTATTTACAACATAACATTTAATTATAGAAATTGTTTAAACTATAGAAAATGTATAAATACCTTGTAAGCATTTGCTATCATAACTGGTTCTTTTCAAACTTGTATTCAGTTTTATTTTTAACTTGCTGTGAATTAAGGCAGCAAATAAAAATGAAAACATTGTATAGGTTTAATGGTAGTTCATGTGGTTTTTCTTCTTTTCTTTAATTTCTTAAGTAGTTTTGCAATAAAGAAAAGTGAGCAAATTAAAATGCCCCATATGTTTTAACTTCAATTTGCAAATTTACTTTTTTTAAAAAAATCAGAATTTGTAGCCACTTTTTCTAAATCAAATCACTCACTTTTCAAAGTAAACCACTTTTCTAGACAATCTAAAACCTAGCAATTTTGCCACTTTCCCTGTGAGCAAATGCTTCTACAGAAATGCTGTGAACATTTGTCAGATCTATTTTTTTTAAGTGTATGAACTTGTTTAAACAGCAGAGTATTTCAATTTTGGGGTGAGTGTTCTGTAGGATTTAGTTTGTGCTAACCACGGCCAGAGATATCACTGCTTAGTATTCTAAATTGCTCTCTTCCTCTTCCAGCACAAAAAGACACATTTTTCTCGCACATGAATGAATTTTTAGAGTGGCGATATGGCACACCAGGTGGTATGGCTATCCGTAGATAATCACTCCCAGAGGATGCCTCCCCATCTCAGAGGTGATGATGGACAGACCTTTCATGTCTTCCTGCTTATGTACACACTGATGGCAGCAACCAGAAACATTTGTAAGCCCTGAGCTGCATACAAAATTGATATACTTTGCCCCTTTGTTAATTGTAAGAGCTACTGACGCTACTGGCAAGGTTGTGTATACTTTTGCACAGTCATCATAATTTCATATAGGCTTCTGTGTTGTAAGGTGTTACAAAGTTCAGTTTCTGAACTGTGTAGCAGAAGCAGTATGTTCCACATAGGTTCTTCCTGGAGTTGCACCACTTAAAGTGTAATAGAGTCCTGTCATGTAGCTCGATTGCACAACTTTACCCGCCCTGCTGCGGCTACCTGGCTGTGTCACTTTTATACTCTCTCCAGCATGAACAAAACAAGGTGATAGGGTGGAGAAGAGAATACTTTTAGGAATTTATTTTATTGATCATCATAAGCAAATCTAAATATGCTTTTCTGGAGATAGTTTAAATCTAATACCTTGGTCTTCTAAACTTCTTGGTTTATTTCAGACATATACTTTATATAACTTGCCTTCAGAAAGTCAAAACACTTTGTATATTTTCTTTCATGATTTATTTAATAACTAAAATTTAATATCAAAATGTTTACTTTTTAAGAGAGAAGAATGTCCATGTCCTATTGTTCACTGCAAGAATGTTCATGTCACTATCGTTCATGTTGGATAAAACTGGTTTTGGGCAGGAGATGATCCTCATGCAAGGAGAAAATTTTTCCTTAAAAAATAAAAGATATAAAGTTGAAATCATTTCTTTCCTACACTTAATTTCACATCAAATTTGCACATGTATTTCAAGGACAGAACTGAGGTTGAAAATGGAAACTGAAAAAATGATAAATCAGTTAGAATTTGACAGAAAAATTAGAGTACCCTTAAGTGATGCTAAAAGAAAGCAATGTACATGAAGCATAACAAGAAAAGCCTTCTTTAATTGCTAGGAGAAAAATTCCAACTATTGCCAAATTTAATTTCTTTCCCAGAATTTAACTAACTGCCTGAGATTTGACATGCTACATCATTGCATTACAAAGATCAGTCACAATTACTATCAAATGCACAATGTTCTGCTCTAAAAAGCTTCTGAATTAGATCTATCTCAAAAAATAGCAAGGAAACTGACCTAGCACATGTTTATATCAAAGGAGATATTGTTTGAAATAAATCTTCTTATTCTTGATATTTGGTGTGGGAAATTGAATGTGTAAATTCATTCATTTTTAAGTCAGCTTTAACACAAATTGAAATTCCAAAATTAGCAGAAAAGGGCAAGAAAGACAAGAATAACTAACATATGCATTTTTACCTTTTATAAGATGGTTTAAGCTATAATTGTTACCAAAGTGGTCTATAATGAATATTGTTCTTTTAAGCATGTTCAGTTATAAATGCAACATAAGAAAATGATACATATGTATACATATTCAAAATTGTCTATAATATATAGCATAACAAATACTTGAGATTGAAAATAAATAAGTGATATAGATAGATAAATAGACACTGATAGAAAGATGCATAGGTAAATAGATGTTAGAGACAAACTACTTTGAAAGTTCTGCAACTTAGTTACAAATAATGAAATGAAGATCAAGTCAGCAGCTTAAGTATTTATGTAGATGTGTAAAGAGTAGGTAAGTTTAGGGCTTCCCTGGTGATCCAGTGGGTAGGGACACCGCCTTGCAGTGCAGGGGGCGCCAGTTGGGTCCCTGGCCTGGGAAGACCCCACGTGCCGCGAAGCAGCTGGACCGATGTGTCCAATCACCGAGCCGGAGCTCTGGCGCGCATGCGCCCAGAGCCGGTGCTCTGCGACAAGAGAGGCCACCGCGATGGGAGGCCCACACGGGCCAAAGAACAAAGATGGATGAAAATGGCCAAATGAAAGACCAACAGAAGTGGCCTGCCTGCTCCCCTCCCTCCCCACCCCACTCCCACCAAAATAAATAAATAAATAAACCTTTAAAAAAATAAAAAAGTAGGTAAGTTTATACAGCATCTTTTTCAAAAATAAAATCAAATTCATCGCTGTCTTGTTATTTTCCTAAAGTCTAATTGAAACTATGTGATTTTATTACATATATTCCTACCCTATTATCCTAAATTTTCTGTCTTTAATTAAGAGTTTCTGAAGTACTTCTTACTCCCTTGGAGAATGGGCCAGAGGTACATTTTCTAACTAGAATGTTTCATCAGCCAGAAAGAGCAGTGTTGAAAGATCCAATCACTAAAAACATTTTAACTAGAAATTAGAATACCCACTATCCATATTAATAGAAACACCAGCTCATAGATGACTTTCAAGTCCATTATCATAGCATCTGAAGAGTTCATGATTTCAGGAAGTAAGTCAAATTTTAGAAATATACCTCCTGGAGAGTGCTTGACAATACAACCTTTGTGAAATAATAGAAGAAAGAATTACTTTTTTTTTTCAGAATGTCATGGTTCGAAAGAAAGATATGACAGTGGGACAGATTGCTCCTGAGACTTGGAAGGTGACATTAACTCTCACATGCATATCAGGTCATCATGGAGCAAAAAGGATTCCTATTTGAAATTAGCTGCAGAGATATTTTTGTAATGAATTATGACGTTAGCCCATTTGCAGTGGTCTCCGTTGCATCATAAAATTTTGCATTAATTAAGACCTTCATTTTTAGACTGATCTGAGAACCTAATAAATAAACACACACACACACACACACACACACACACACACACTGAACTATCTATCTGCTATAAGCACAACTCTGAGCAAACTGTTACTGTTGCAAACACATCTACTCTTGTGTTGTATTACATTCTATTTATGTTACCTTATGAGGTCTCAGAGGACCAGGATCTTTTCTATATACACCTCCATAAAGCATCAAAAACCATATATCAGCAATTATATAAACAAATATTAGCAATTAAGCATATGAATTTTGATAGTGATTGTGCCTCTTTTAAGAAAATCGTCCCTAACTCACTCAGTTTGGTTAAGGTGCTCTTTCTCTATGCTCCCACAATGGCTAGAGAATATACTAGTCATTGCTTTTATAAAAGTCTTATATGTTGAGATGCCTGCCTCT
This sequence comes from Tragulus kanchil, assembly GCA_022376925.1. Lineage (NCBI taxonomy): Eukaryota > Metazoa > Chordata > Mammalia > Artiodactyla > Tragulidae > Tragulus > Tragulus kanchil. Next base: position 236,952,474 of record JAIOJX010000026.1, read on the forward strand.
TTTTCTGGATTCTAACCACTTTAAAAACACAAACTTTGTCTTACTCATTTCTATCTTTCCAAAATCTAATATGAAGTCCATTTGTGCTAAATACCTGTTGGAGTAATTGGCTGTTTATTCTATCTGCCTCTCCCATGATATTGCCTCCCCTAATACCTACCTACTTTTAGCCTTTACAAAGAGAAGTTAAGATGAATTCACATAGACACTTGAGTTTTATGGCTTATTCTTTCTATTAGAAATAAACTTCAAATATGGCTCTCTTGCAAGGTTTATCAAATTTTAAGAAATTAGAATACCCACTATCCATATTAATAGAATCACCAGCTCATAGATGACTTTCAAGTCCATTATCATAGCATCTGAAGAGTTCATGATTTCAGGAAGTAAGTCAAATTTTAGAAATATACCTCCTGGAGAGTGCTTGACAATACAACCTTTGTGAAATAATAGAAGAAAGAATTACTTTTTTTTTTCAGAATGTCATGGTTCGAAAGAAAGATATGACAGTGGGACAGATTGCTCCTGAGACTTGGAAGGTGACATTAACTCTCACATGCATATCAGGTCATCATGGAGCAAAAAGGATTCCTATTTGAAATTAGCTGCAGAGATATTTTTGTAATGAATTATGACGTTAGCCCATTTGCAGTGGTCTCCGTTGCATCATAAAATTTTGCATTAATTAAGACCTTCATTTTTAGACTGATCTGAGAACCTAATAAATAAACACACACACACACACACACACACACACACACACACTGAACTATCTACCTGCTATAAGCACAACTCTGAGCAAACTGTTACTGTTGCAAACACATCTGCTCTTGTGTTGTATTACATTCTATTTATGTTACCTTATGAGGTCTCAGAGGACCAGGATCTTTTCTATATACACCTCCATAAAGCATCAAAAACCATATATCAGCAATTATATAAACAAATATTAGCAATTAAGCATATGAATTTTGATAGTGATTGTGCCTCTTTTAAGAAAATCGTCCCTAACTCACTCAGTTTGGTTAAGGTGCTCTTTCTCTATGCTCCCACAATGGCTAGAGAATATACTAGTCATTGCTTTTATAAAAGTCTTATATGTTGAGATGCCTGCCTCTTTTTCTGGATTCTAACCACTTTAAAAACACAAACTATGTCTTACTCATTTCTATCTTTCCAAAATCTAATATGAAGTCCATTTGTGCTAAATACCTGTTGGAGTAATTGGCTGTTTATTCTATCTGCCTCTCCCATGATATTGCCTCCCCTAATACCTACCTACTTTTAGCCTTTACAAAGAGAAGTTAAGATGAATTCACATAGACACTTGAGTTTTATGGCTTATTCTTTCTATTAGAAATAAACTTCAAATATGGCTCTCTTGCAAGGTCAGAAGCAGTTAAAAGAAGCAATGGAAGGAGAAAGTCTTTGGATCACCATCAAGGCAGTAACTTTGCAACGATAACCAGGAAGTTAGCTTGTGATTCCAAAAAAAGCCATGCTTCAGATACGAGCTCTACAGCCAGCCTCTAATGACACCCACAGAGTTACAGAAGGTCAGGCACCCTATTCTTCTGCCTTCTATTTTCCTTATCTCGAATTTTTGGTTCATCTTCTGATGCCCACGCATCGATGGGCTAGTGGAACTGATGGTTACATCTATTCTTCAAAATCATTACTGTTTTCTCCAGAGTTCACAGATGAGGAAGGAAAAAGGAATATCCACACATAGTTCTGATATAATCACTGACAATATTGTTGCCTCTTTTCATTAAGCATCCTAAGAGAAAGGACTGTGAAGTGGGTATGAGTCTTATTTATAGTAAGGTATGTTACTGTTTCCGTAATTGAGGTCCTTCATTGTCTAACTCATTAGAATATAAAAATTATAGCCTTTGAATGTAGAAATGATTTGGGGAAGGTCTTTATAATTTTTTCTATCTCTAATATAGCATCCTACATTCTATGTACCCTGAGTCCTGAATGTCTGTGCCAATAAACTCTTTCCAGATGTATTTACTATTACTTCACATCCCATTTATTATTACCTAACTTCCAGGTGGCACTAGCAGTAAAGAACCTGCCTGCCTGCACAGTAGAGACGCAAGTTCAATCCCTGGGTGAAGAAGATCCCCTGGAGAAGAAAATAGCAATCCACTCCAGTATTCTTGACTGGAGAATCCCATGGACAGAGAAGCCTGGTGGGCTACAGTCCATAGGATTGTAAAGGGTTGGACACGACTAAAGCAACTTGGCACATGTTGTTCAGCATATGCCATTGAGACAGACATGGAAGTATTGTTTATAGTCGGGAAACCTTGCTACAAAAGTGTGAAAGCACTACAATGGGAGGCCCATACAGGCCGAAGAATGAAGATGGATGAAAATAAATAAGTAAGGAACCAATAAAAGAGGCCAAAATTGTTTTTAAAAAGGTGTGAAAGGACTCTTCCCAGCTTGAGGGACACCCCCACACACCATTCCTCATATTGCTGCCTAACTGCAGATAAAACAATGAATGAATGGAATTGAAAGTTTCTTAACCTGAACTGGCTTCAGAGGATCCAGGAATGCACTGAAGTCACACAAAATCTTACTCCTATGTGCAATTCTCTTTTTTTCTGGCTAAAAATCCTCAGAATTACCATATTCTAAAAAGGAACTATGCCCAAAACACTAAGAACTAGAAAATACATACATTGTAAGAGACTCTTTACTCAGTCCTACAGTCAAATATTTTCTAAGGTTTCCTTTCATAAAAATCGCTTTTTTATGCCAAGGGGAATACATGGTGAATGTGACAGCTACAACTCCCTCAGAGGTTTACAGCCTAGTAGGAGAAAAATAGAACATACAAGAGTGACCAGAAACAAAGCAATAATAGGTTTTATATGAGTGGTACAAACATCCCATGAAATTTCAGTGAAAGGTCAGGACATTCAGAGTGCCCCTTTTAGGGACAAAATAAGTATGGAAGTTAGAGAGGATGAGGAAGAACCAGAATAATGAACACTATTTTCAGAAAGCCACAGAAGGGGAACTCATTAACTGATGGTTACGGAGCTACTTCCAAGACATTGAGACAGGAGAAAGAGAAGTCTTCCATTTTTAGATGTTACTTCACATCCCATTTATTATTACCTAACTTCCAGGTGGCACTAGCAGTAAAGAACCTGCCTGCCTGCACAGTAGAGACGCAAGTTCAATCCCTGGGTGAAGAAGATCCCCTGGAGAAGAAAATAGCAATCCACTCCAGTATTCTTGACTGGAGAATCTCATGGACAGAGGAGCCTGGTGGGCTACAGTCCATAGGATTGTAAAGGGTTGGACACGACTAAAGCAACTTGGCACATGTTGTTCAGCATATGCCATTGAGACAGACATGGAAGTATTGTTTATAGTCGGGAAACCTTGCTACAAAAGTGTGAAAGCACTACAATGGGAGGCCCATACAGGCCGAAGAATGAAGATGGATGAAAATAAATAAGTAAGGAACCAATAAAAGAGGCCAAAATTGTTTTTAAAAAGGTGTGAAAGGACTCTTCCCAGCTTGAGGGACACCCCCACACACCATTCCTCATATTGCTGCCTAACTGCAGATAAAACAATGAATGAATGGAATTGAAAGTTTCTTAACCTGAACTGGCTTCAGAGGATCCAGGAATGCACTGAAGTCACACAAAATCTTACTCCTATGTGCAATTCTCTTTTTTTCTGGCTAAAAATCCTCAGAATTACCATATTCTAAAAAGGAACTATGCCCAAAACACTAAGAACTAGAAAATACATACATTGTAAGAGACTCTTTACTCAGTCCTACAGTCAAATATTTTCTAAGGTTTCCTTTCATAAAAATCGCTTTTTTATGCCAAGGGGAATACATGGTGAATGTGACAGCTACAACTCCCTCAGAGGTTTACAGCCTAGTAGGAGAAAAATAGAACATACAAGAGTGACCAGAAACAAAGCAATAATAGGTTTTATATGAGTGGTACAAACATCCCATGAAATTTCAGTGAAAGGTCAGGACATTCAGAGTGCCCCTTTTAGGGGACAAAATAAGGATGGAAGTTAGAGAGGATGAGGAAGAACCAGAATAATGAACACTATTTTCAGAAAGCCACAGAAGGGGAACTCATTAACTGATGGTTACGGAGCTACTTCCAAGACATTGAGACAGGAGAAAGAGAAGTCAATGCATGTGATCACGCAGAGGTAATTTAATACAATTGTTCTTCAGGATATTGGCAGAGAACCTCCCGCAGGAAGCAGAGGTCAGATTGCATCTGGAGAAGGTGGGGTGGTTTAGGGATTAGGAAATGTGAAGCCAAATTTGATGCGAGACAGGGCTCAGACACAAAACAGAAAGCCACACAGACAGACCAGCCAAGGTAGCCAGCCCAAGAAGTTAGCTTAAGGGAGAATCCACAGAGATATTGCAGAGAAAAACTGAAGCTGAAACAGACTGACTGCCTTATATTTGAGTTTTGCAACCTCAGGGAAGTTCCATCCATCTGGGTGTCCAACTCTCATCATGAGGAAAATAAACCTTACTGCACAGTGTTGTTGTGATAAAAGATAAATGAACTAACTGCAATAAAAGGCTTGATGCATATATAAAGCATTCAGTGTAATAACAGGCACTTAAAACTGTTAGCACTTACTATTAACAATGCGCAAGAAGTTCTCCAATAGACTAGTCATCACGAATGCTTTTTAGTAGAAGCACAAAGCTGACCAAGAGAGCCTACCTGGGGGATGAGACTCACGAGCCTGTTCTGAGAAAGACTCTGCATAGCAGTGTGTCACACGGCTACTGTCCTTTAGGAAATGGACAGCCATTTACATTTTTTTTCCCAAAATAGTGACATAAAATGCATTTAAGAGTTAATGTTGAAATAGTATTCGGAATGGTTTGAACAAAAGAAGAACTTGTTAAACTCATTTCCCATTGCTACTTTTAACAGAGAGCAGTGTGGTTGTCAGTTGTCTCAACATTTGTTCCTGAGTGCCCAAATAGTACAGCTACAACTCCCTCAGAGGTTTACAGCCTAGTAGGAGAAAAATAGAACATACAAGAGTGACCAGAAACAAAGCAATAATAGGTTTTATATGAGTGGTACAAACATCCCATGAAATTTCAGTGAAAGGTCAGGACATTCAGAGTGCCCTTTTAGGGACAAAATAAGGATGGAAGTTAGAGAGGATGAGGAAGAACCAGAATAATGAACACTATTTTCAGAAAGCCACAGAAGGGGAACTCATTAACTGATGGTTACGGAGCTACTTCCAAGACATTGAGACAGGAGAAAGAGAAGTCAATGCATGTGATCACGCAGAGGTAATTTAATACAATTGTTCTTCAGGATATTGGCAGAGAACCTCCCGCAGGAAACAGAGGTCAGATTGCATCTGGAGAAGGTGGGGTGGTTTAGGGATTAGGAAATGTGAAGCCAAATTTGATGCGAGACAGGGCTCAGACACAAAACAGAAAGCCACACAGACAGACCAGCCAAGGTAGCCAGCCCAAGAAGTTAGCTTAAGGGAGAATCCACAGAGATATTGCAGAGAAAAACTGAAGCTGAAACAGACTGACTGCCTTATATTTGAGTTTTGCAACCTCAGGGAAGTTCCATCCATCTGGGTGTCCAACTCTCATCATGAGGAAAATAAACCTTACTGCACAGTGTTGTTGTGATAAAAGATAAATGAACTAATTGCAATAAAAGGCTTGATGCATATATAAAGCATTCAGTGTAATAACAGGCACTTAAAACTGTTAGCACTTACTATTAACAATGCGCAAGAAGTTCTCCAATAGACTAGTCATCACGAATGCTTTTTAGTAGAAGCACAAAGCTGACCAAGAGAGCCTACCTGGGGGATGAGACTCACGAGCCTGTTCTGAGAAAGACTCTGCATAGCAGTGTGTCACACGGCTACTGTCCTTTAGGAAATGGACAGCCATTTACATTTTTTTTCCCAAAATAGTGACATAAAATGCATTTAAGAGTTAATGTTGAAATAGTATTCGGAATGGTTTGAACAAAAGAAGAACTTGTTAAACTCATTTCCCATTGCTACTTTTAACAGAGAGAGCAGTGTGGTTGTCAGTTGTCTCAACATTTGTTCCTGAGTGTTCACTCCCCCATAGACTACCCCTCTCCTGTTATTTGCCACTGAGACCCTTCCACTGGGTATATATTTAAGGGTTTTCTCATGTTCTAATGATTTCCACCCTGAATGTGGAACAGGAAAGTACACTCTTCAATGCTACTGTGATAATTATTTAAAATGGCAAAATTTTTGAAGAAAATGAGTGAATGGCTGTAGGTTTTTCAATTGTCACAGACGCATCCATTTTATTTAGCTTTATCATATTCAAAACTTATTGTGCATAATGGGCTGGAACAAAACACATGTAAAACATTCTTGCTTTCCAGAAATGACAAGAATATCCTACAAGTGAAAACCCAGCCTGTGACCCCTTTTCCCACTTCCCTTTCCCTGTGTGTCTAGGGGCTTGCCGCATGCCAGCGATGCAGCAAACCAGTCTCACATTCACTAAAAATAATTGCTTTTCTTCCATGTCTGTTCAGGCATGAGGCTCTGAAATAAAGTACAAAGCACAGCAGCTTCAATTAACAAATACAACTACAATATTCTTCAATTCTATGTAGATTCATTTTACCCCAAGGATATTAGAACACATCAGAAAGTTGAATATTATTCCTCTAAAATCTGTCATCAAAACCAAAATCATATAGTGATATTCACACAAATCACAGCAAACCTGCCATCCCACAGCAAGAGTCAAACACCCACCCTGTGCCACAGCCTTCAAAATATTCAGATAATTGATGGATAGTCTTCTTTTCTTGTCTCATCACCAAGGTTTCTCTTCAGAACAATACCACATGATGAGTCCATTTTTTTTGATGCTAACCTGTGTACTTTATAATTTAGATATTTGTCTTCTCTTCAAACAAGAGAGCCTACCTGGGGGATGAGACTCACGAGCCTGTTCTGAGAAAGACTCTGCATAGCAGTGTGTCACACGGCTACTGTCCTTTAGGAAATGGACAGCCATTTACATTTTTTTTCCCAAAATAGTGACATAAAATGCATTTAAGAGTTAATGTTGAAATAGTATTCGGAATGGTTTGAACAAAAGAAGAACTTGTTAAACTCATTTCCCATTGCTACTTTTAACAGAGAGAGCAGTGTGGTTGTCAGTTGTCTCAACATTTGTTCCTGAGTGTTCACTCCCCCATAGACTATCCCTCTCCTGTTATTTGCCACTGAGACCCTTCCACTGGGTATATATTTAAGGGTTTTCTCATGTTCTAATGATTTCCACCCTGAATGTGGAACAGGAAAGTACACTCTTCAATGCTACTGTGATAATTATTTAAAATGGCAAAATTTTTGAAGAAAATGAGTGAATGGCTGTGGGTTTTTTCAATTGTCACAGACGCATCCATTTTATTTAGCTTTATCATATTCAAAACTTATTGTGCATAATGGGCTGGAACAAAACACATGTAAAACATTCTTGCTTTCCAGAAATGACAAGAATATCCTACAAGTGAAAACCCAGCCTGTGACCCCTTTTCCCACTTCCCTTTCCCTGTGTGTCTAGGGGCTTGCCGCATGCCAGCGATGCAGCAAACCAGTCTCACATTCACTAAAAATAATTGCTTTTCTTCCATGTCTGTTCAGGCATGAGGCTCTGAAATAAAGTACAAAGCACAGCAGCTTCAATTAACAAATACAACTACAATATTCTTCAATTCTATGTAGATTCATTTTACCCCAAGGATATTAGAACACATCAGAAAGTTGAATATTATTCCTCTAAAATCTGTCATCAAAACCAAAATCATATAGTGATATTCACACAAATCACAGCAAACCTGCCATCCCACAGCAAGAGTCAAACACCCACCCTGTGCCACAGCCTTCAAAATATTCAGATAATTGATGGATAGTCTTCTTTTCTTGTCTCATCACCAAGGTTTCTCTTCAGAACAATACCACATGATGAGTCCATTTTTTTTGATGCTAACCTGTGTATACTGTTGTCATAATTTAGTATGCAGTGTGCTGGTCTGAATCGACATGTTTGTAAGGGATTTCATTGTGTCAAACAGAGGAGAAGGGAAAATCTGACAGCAGGCTTTTGTTGGATATGGCCAAATCTTTGCTGGATCCTGCTTGCACAGCACAGTCCCTGAAGCACAGAGAACTTATCCCACTTTTATAAAGTCATGCATGCATGAAACTGAGGGTAGAATTTCAAGCAGAAATTGATGACTTAGTAAAAATGTGTGTAATTTTCCCACATAAAAGAGAAATGGCAGGCACACCAAGAAAACATTGTTTCTGAATGAGGTGATTAAAAATTCAAGAGCCCCTTTTGAAGTCAAAGCCTTACAAAGCTCATCAAATCTGTTTAAAGGTAGACATCTGCAATAAAGAATATTGCACAACAGAATTAAGGAGCAATATTTTGGAGGTGCTGTTGTGCTTCTACTTATCCACAGTTAATGCAGAAAAACTTCTAAAGCCAAGTGGAAACAGACAGATTTATGTGGCAGATTAGCAAATACATGTGATTTTCAACGAAAGGCAATAGTATCTACCATTTTTATGGAAATGTTGTCTTTAAAGAAAAATTTTCTGTTTATTTTATACCCAAAACTCAATAGTTGGATAATTAGACCCTCTTTTTCATTGTTGTTGAGGTCCTATTTCTTAATAAGCTATTATTGGACCCTGGAAAAGCACTGACATGTTTATAACTGAAGCTAAGACAAATTTTTCTAACAAAAGAAATAAGATCAAGTTACATTGGGATAAAGAAATTATTCATAGATATCTGCAAGTAGCTCATTTAAAATATGACCTTAGCTTTTAAAATTTTAGTAATTACATTCTTACCAACAATACAAATCACAGCAAACAACACATCAGAAAGTTGAATATTATTCCTCTAAAATCTGTCATCAAAACCAAAATCATATAGTGATATTCACACAAATCACAGCAAACCTGCCATCCCACAGCAAGAGTCAAACACCCACCCTGTGCCACAGCCTTCAAAATATTCAGATAATTGATGGATAGTCTTCTTTTCTTGTCTCATCACCAAGGTTTCTCTTCAGAACAATACCACATGATGAGTCCATTTTTTTTGATGCTAACCTGTGAATACTGTTGTCATAATTTAGTATGCAGTGTGCTGGTCTGAATCGACACGTTTGTAAGGGATTTCATTGTGTCAAACAGAGGAGAAGGGAAAATCTGACAGCAGGCTTTTGTTGGATATGGCCAAATCTTTGCTGGATCCTGCTTGCACAGCACAGTCCCTGAAGCACAGAGAACTTATCCCACTTTTATAAAGTCATGCATGCATGAAACTGAGGGTAGAATTTCAAGCAGAAATTGATGACTTAGTAAAAATGTGTGTAATTTTCCCACATAAAAGAGAAATGGCAGGCACACCAAGAAAACATTGTTTCTGAATGAGGTGATTAAAAATTCAAGAGCCCCTTTTGAAGTCAAAGCCTTACAAAGCTCATCAAATCTGTTTAAAGGTAGACATCTGCAATAAAGAATATTGCACAACAGAATTAAGGAGCAATATTTTGGAGGTGCTGTTGTGCTTCTACTTATCCACAGTTAATGCAGAAAAACTTCTAAAGCCAAGTGGAAACAGACAGATTTATGTGGCAGATTAGCAAATACATGTGATTTTCAACGAAAGGCAATAGTATCTACCATTTTTATGGAAATGTTGTCTTTAAAGAAAAATTTTCTGTTTATTTTATACCCAAAACTCAATAGTTGGATAATTAGACCCTCTTTTTCATTGTTGTTGAGGTCCTATTTCTTAATAAGCTATTATTGGACCCTGGAAAAGCACTGACATGTTTATAACTGAAGCTAAGACAAATTTTTCTAACAAAAGAAATAAGATCAAGTTACATTGGGATAAAGAAATTATTCATAGATATCTGCAAGTAGCTCATTTAAAATATGACCTTAGCTATTCAGTAATTGGATAACTTTTTCAGATCACATGATTTACATTCTTACCAACAACGTACAAGGGTTTCCTTTTCTCCACACCCTTACAAGCATTTGTTATCTCTTTCTTTCCTTGTTGATAATAGCCATTCAAACAAGCATAAGGTGATATTGTGTTATAGCTTTCATTTGCATTTTCTTGATGATAAACCATGTTGAGTTCTTTCATGTACCTGTTGACCAGCTGTATATTCACTTTAGAAAAATGCATATTCAGATCTTCTGCACATTTTTAAATCAGATTGTTTGAATTTTTTGCTAGAGAGCTGTATGAAGTCTCTATATCTATCTTCTTTTTAAATGATGATAGATAAATTCAGTAATTTGATGATCACTTGATCATCTCAACTTTCCTTCATAGTGGAAGGAATGACTGTTTCTTCTTTGACTAGAAAGGAAAGACTATTTATCTTGCTTTAAGGAAGGGATTATCAGTGCAGATTGAGGTTGCTGTGGCAGGCATTCAGGGAAATATTAGCATCAGGTGACTTTGTTTCCACCATCTTCCTTCCTTCCTTGCCTTTCTCCAGCTCAGTTTCTGTGTGAGGGAGATTCTGATTATCTCAGTTTGGGTCAGTCTTCTCCTGCAGTGGTCAAGGGAGGGGAGTCACTCACTGAAAGTTTACCGGAGCAATTGCTGAGCAAATGAACCCAGATTCACTACATGTAATTTAAATTATCCTATTAAATAAGAAAATCCTATAAATAGAATGCTGATTTTTCACTTTCATCCTACAACCACTGAAGAGTACTGTCTGATTCAATCCCTGATGCTCCAGACCTCAGAGCAGCTACACTTCAGTTAGGACCTCTTTAACAGATGAGAACTACATTAAAATACAACTAGTACTTTTGGAGATTTCTGACACTCACCACCATAGACCCCAGGATTAGACAAGTGCTCTGGAAACATACCTCCAAATGATCTTCCAGACTGACATAGTCTTTGAAAAAAAGATTCAATTCCTTTTCAACTTGACTCAATAAAACTACAACAGTTAGATTAACACAAGAAAGAAACATTAGGAGGAACCAATGAGAAAATTTGATTCAACATAACTTAAGGGCTTCCATGGTGGTACAGTGGGTAAAGAGTCCACCTTGCAAGTGCAAGGGGCATCAGTTCGATCCCTAGCCCCAGAAGATGCCACGTGCCATGGAGAAGCTGGGCCAATATGTCCAATTAGGATCCAGCGCTCTGGAGTGCATGTACCCAGAGCCAGTGCTCTGCAATGAGAGAGACCACTGTAATGGGAGGTCCACACAGGCCAAAGAATAAAGACAGATGAAAATCGATCAATAAAAAAAAAAAGAGGCCAAAATTAAAACAAACAAAAAAATGAAGGTATAATTTAAAGAAAAAAAAGGAATGTAAAATTTAAAAAAAACAACAACTTGAGTTTTAACTTGTCAGCTATTCATTGCCACAGTTGATCCATAAATACCTACTCTATTCTTGCAGTCAATTGTAGGCAACAGTCAAACACACCTTTTTCATAATGACAGAAAACCAATGAAGCTGTTCCTATAAGGACTTCCATAAATCTATTTTTGCTCCAAGATGATGATGACTTGCCAGTAATTAAAAGCAAAAAACTTCAAAATATGAAACTGTACCTCCACTTTAGTTATTAAACACATTTCAAATTCAATTATCCATAGCATTCATTTGTAATCAGCCATTTGCATCTTTAACAAATTAAGGTAAGGTCTCCACATCATTTATTTCAATGTAAGTGCATACACCTAATTCTTACTGACTTATTGCTTGTTTCTTGTACTATATTTTCTTTTGCACAAAAAAGAACCTCATACTCACAACATAAGTCAGTCGGAGACCTGTTCAGGAAAGTGAAATAGTTTTAAAATGTACAATGCCCAGAAGCAAGGTTAAATAGGATTGGACTGTGTGCTGGGAGATGTTAGTGTTATGACCTGAGGATTTCAGACTCCAGAAAAAAATAAAGACCAACACTCACCACCATAGACCCCAGGATTAGACAAGTGCTCTTTCCAGACTGACATAGTCTTTGAAAAAAAGATTCAATTCCTTTTCAACTTGACTCAATAAAACTACAACAGTTAGATTAACACAAGAAAGAAACATTAGGAGGAACCAATGAGAAAATTTGATTCAACATAACTTAAGGGCTTCCATGGTGGTACAGTGGGTAAAGAGTCCACCTTGCAAGTGCAAGGGGCATCAGTTCGATCCCTAGCCCCAGAAGATGCCACGTGCCATGGAGAAGCTGGGCCAATATGTCCAATTAGGATCCAGCGCTCTGGAGTGCATGTACCCAGAGCCAGTGCTCTGCAATGAGAGAGACCACTGTAATGGGAGGTCCACACAGGCCAAAGAATAAAGACAGATGAAAATCGATCAATAAAAAAAAGAGGCCAAAATTAAAACAAACAAAAAAATGAAGGTATAATTTAAAGAAAAAAAAGGAATGTAAAATTTAAAAAAAAACAACAACTTGAGTTTTAACTTGTCAGCTATTCATTGCCACAGTTGATCCATAAATACCTACTCTATTCTTGCAGTCAATTGTAGGCAACAGTCAAACACACCTTTTTCATAATGACAGAAAACCAATGAAGCTGTTCCTATAAGGACTTCCATAAATCTATTTTTGCTCCAAGATGATGATGACTTGCCAGTAATTAAAAGCAAAAAACTTCAAAATATGAAACTGTACCTCCACTTTAGTTATTAAACACATTTCAAATTCAATTATCCATAGCATTCATTTGTAATCAGCCATTTGCATCTTTAACAAATTAAGGTAAGGTCTCCACATCATTTATTTCAATGTAAGTGCATACACCTAATTCTTACTGACTTATTGCTTGTTTCTTGTACTATATTTTCTTTTGCACAAAAAAGAACCTCATACTCACAACATAAGTCAGTCGGAGACCTGTTCAGGAAAGTGAAATAGTTTTAAAATGTACAATGCCCAGAAGCAAGGTTAAATAGGATTGGACTGTGTGCTGGGAGATGTTAGTGTTATGACCTGAGGATTTCAGACTCCAGAGAAATACCCAGGTCCAATTTCTTGCTAGCTAAAGACCAACATTAGCATTGATTGTAGCACTGGCCACAATCCTTCTGCCCTGCCTTCTGGCTAGAAATTGGGCCCGTAGTAGCCACACCAAGTATAAAGAAAAAAAAAGTTATGCAGAAATGATACAGAATGTTGACTTAACCTTTAGAACAACTAAAACTCATCAAAGGCTTGAACATTTGTTTAGATGTGAAGCTTGAATAATTTTTAGAGCCTTCAAATTTGTCCCAAAAATGTCACGTAAAAATAGGACTTCTTATGTAATTTCTGGTACTCAATTTATTATTGCTGTAAAATATCACCAGAGAAGCTGGCTTATAGTAACAGGTTATTTGTTCTATCTAAAACAATAAGAGGCTTGAGAAAACCAAATGGGAAAAAGTGGCAAGGAAATTTTAGAACTCTGACAAGTTTCAGTACACAGGACAATTTTGTGTTTGAAGTTCAAATTGAATGCATGCATTCTTTAATATCCAAAAAAATCCCCTGTATACATGGTCCTTTTTCCTCTCATTTTTCTCTTATTTCTTCTCCCATCATTCTTCAAATTAAAACATCGCCATAAAACTATTCTCAGCTTCCCTCTGCTCTTATACTCTAATGTAGCATAGGAATTTCCTTTGGAATATTTCTCTCTAGATAACTTGGGAATATATAAAGGAAAATGATGTTTTTCACACACTGTAAGTAAAATGCATAGAGCCAAAGAGATGCTTGCTAGACACTGACAAAGATCCAGGAGAACTGCTTTCAAATTCCCAGTTTGTGACTTCCACATATGTCATCTCAGATAAGTCAGTTTTCCTCTCTGTTTCTCAGTATTTCCAGTTATAGAAATGTAATCATGATAATCTCATTAGTTTCTATTTGAGGCAATTTGATTTTTAAAATGGATCTCTAAGTATTTCATAAAATGTAAGTGCTCTAAAAATAGCAACTATAATTTATTCATATTAATTACAATCAAACCAGGGAAGCACTATAGTGGGGTGAAGCCAAAATGAGGCAATTAAGGACTGTGTGCTGGGAGATGTTAGTGTTATGACCTGAGGATTTCAGACTCCAGAGAAATACCCAGGTCCAATTTCTTAGCTAAAGACCAACATTAGCATTGATTGTAGCACTGGCCACAATCCTTCTGCCCTGCCTTCTGGCTAGAAATTGGGCCCGTAGTAGCCACACCAAGTATAAAGAAAAAAAAAGTTATGCAGAAATGATACAGAATGTTGACTTAACCTTTAGAACAACTAAAACTCATCAAAGGCTTGAACATTTGTTTAGATGTGAAGCTTGAATAATTTTTAGAGCCTTCAAATTTGTCCCAAAAATGTCACGTAAAAATAGGACTTCTTATGTAATTTCTGGTACTCAATTTATTATTGCTGTAAAATATCACCAGAGAAGCTGGCTTATAGTAACAGGTTATTTGTTCTATCTAAAACAATAAGAGGCTTGAGAAAACCAAATGGGAAAAAGTGGCAAGGAAATTTTAGAACTCTGACAAGTTTCAGTACACAGGACAATTTTGTGTTTGAAGTTCAAATTGAATGCATGCATTCTTTAATATCCAAAAAAATCCCCTGTATACATGGTCCTTTTTCCTCTCATTTTTCTCTTATTTCTTCTCCCATCATTCTTCAAATTAAAACATCGCCATAAAACTATTCTCAGCTTCCCTCTGCTCTTATACTCTAATGTAGCATAGGAATTTCCTTTGGAATATTTCTCTCTAGATAACTTGGGAATATATAAAGGAAAATGATGTTTTTCACACACTGTAAGTAAAATGCATAGAGCCAAAGAGATGCTTGCTAGACACTGACAAAGATCCAGGAGAACTGCTTTCAAATTCCCAGTTTGTGACTTCCACATATGTCATCTCAGATAAGTCAGTTTTCCTCTCTGTTTCTCAGTATTTCCAGTTATAGAAATGTAATCATGATAATCTCATTAGTTTCTATTTGAGGCAATTTGATTTTTAAAATGGATCTCTAAGTATTTCATAAAATGTAAGTGCTCTAAAAATAGCAACTATAATTTATTCATATTAATTACAATCAAACCAGGGAAGCACTATAGTGGGGTGAAGCCAAAATGAGGCAAGTAAAGGGGGAACTGATGGTCTTCCATTCTCTTTATTGTCAAATATGTTGAATGACAGTGCCCATAGGAAAAGATGCTGTTCTGCAGATGTCTCATTCAATTCTTTGTGCAATCACCATTTATGTGCCAGACAGCCTTACAAATGCTAAATAAGCAAAAGATATGAACACAGCCCAGTCCACAGGCATCTTACAGTCCAATGGAAGTATTCAACAGGTAATCTGATGACTACTGTGAAATTCAGTGATGCTGAATTATATGTATGTGGACAGGCACAACAAGAGCACCAAAGAACAGACTCAACTCCAGTCCAGAGTTCGAGAAAAGGCTTCTTGAAAGGGATGGCTCCCAGGTTACAAGAAGGAAAGTGCACAGAACAGTCAAACAAATTCCATGGAGGGATGTTAAGTTCAAGGCATAACCAGACACCTTCAGGTCTAGAAAGGAGAAAGAATGGGAAAAGCAAGAAAGGTTAGCAGAAGTCAAATCAGAAACATCATTTTGTGTCATATTAAGACCTAATATTTTATTCCAGGAAACAATAGGGGGTTATTAAAGAATTCTAAGAATGAGCAAGACACAATAAGATTTGCTTTTTAGAAAGATGTGGCAACATTGTGAAATACTAGAGGAATATACCCTAGACAGAGACTTAATGCAGTCATAAAAGGAAGAAAAATAAGAAACTGATGCAGGCAATGTGCATTTAGAAGAGAAAAAAAGAGAAAAACTGGAGAGGTATTTATGAACAAGGAATATCCATATTTGTCAATGGTTAAAACTGAGAGAAAAGATTCAAGGGTGATTCACACAAAAACTCCTTTACCAATTAAATTAATGCTTTGCTGACTTAATCATGGTACCATCCAGGGAACTCAAGATACAGGAGGAAGAATGGGATTGTTAGAGGGAGGGGTGGTTGGGGCGAAGACTGGTAAAGAGAGTCAGGAATGATAAGGTTCAGTTTAGAATACCTTCAGTGTGTATTGGACATATAAACACAGACTCCTAAAAGGCAAGTTTAGCATTCAAAAGGAGAATGCAGGTTTAAGATACAGATTCAAAAGTTATCACAATAAAAAATGGTACAATATACTAGATATGTTAGCACAGAAGAAAGGGAAAGGGCTATGGACATCAAGATATTAAGTGAATCAGACAAACGTAGAAGAAAAACTATGGGTATTGTAAGCATGATAAAGTTTGATACAATCTAAACATCACATTTATTGTACATTTCGTTCTCACCAGCTCAATGAAAATTTATATGAATGAGTTTTAACTGAAGTAAAGAGACCTCAATAAAATTACACTATCAGCAGTCAAAGTTCAGCATGATATATAACAATAACACTAGAATGAAGGTCTCAGGTGTCCATAAATTAACAGAACTTTCTATGACTCTAGCTCTTTAATATAAAACTAGTTCCTTTATCTTCTTGAGTTTTAAGTTCTCAATATCCAAAGTAAGGAAATTCAATAGGACCATTCAATTCCCTTTCAATTATAAAAAAAAAATCTCACTTTCTCAGTAATGCCCAATCCTTTGCCCATCAACTGTACTCATTCAACACTCTGTTCATTCTCTCTTTAAACAAATATTTATTGAGCACCTGTCAGGCTCTAGACACTCTTCAAAGTGCACAGAACAAAGCAATGAACAAAACAGCCAAAGTTCTGGCTTTCAAGAGCTAGTGGGGAGGGGAGATGATAAAGAAAAATAATATATGCAGGTGAGGAATGGTGCTTTGAAGAAATATAAAGCATGGGAAGTAAAAGGGGCCAGATTTTATAGAGAGCTTGCAGGAAGAGCTTTCTGATAATAGCATATTTGAACAAAGATTTGAAATAAAGGAAAAAGTAAGCCATGTTTTTTTTGGAGAAGACAATTCTAGGCAAAGAAAAGAAAGCCCCTGCTGCTAAGGCTGCTTGGCCTCCTCAAAGGCCACCAGAGATCTGATGTGGCTTGGATGGATGGAGAACACAGGAGCTTAGGGATACATCATAGGAGGCCAGTAACACACCTCAAAAAGAAAACTTTGGGAAAAGGTGGCTTGGAATGAAAAAGATAGGTTTAAGATACAGATTCAAAAGTTATCACAATAAAAAATGGTACAATATACTAGATATGTTAGCACAGAAGAAAGGGAAAGGGCTATGGACATCAAGATATTAAGTGAATCAGACAAACGTAGAAGAAAAACTATGGGTATTGTAAGCATGATAAAGTTTGATACAATCTAAACATCACATTTATTGTACATTTCGTTCTCACCAGCTCAATGAAAATTTATATGAATGAGTTTTAACTGAAGTAAAGAGACCTCAATAAAATTACACTATCAGCAGTCAAAGTTCAGCATGATATATAATAATAACACTAGAATGAAGGTCTCAGGTGTCCATAAATTAACAGAACTTTCTATGACTCTAGCTCTTTAATATAAAACTAGTTCCTTTATCTTCTTGAGTTTTAAGTTCTCAATATCCAAAGTAAGGAAATTCAATAGGACCATTCAATTCCCTTTCAATTATAAAAAAAAATCTCACTTTCTCAGTAATGCCCAATCCTTTGCCCATCAACTGTACTCATTCAACACTCTGTTCATTCTCTCTTTAAACAAATATTTATTGAGCACCTGTCAGGCTCTAGACACTCTTCAAAGTGCACAGAACAAAGCAATGAACAAAACAGCCAAAGTTCTGGCTTTCAAGAGCTAGTGGGGAGGGGAGATGATAAAGAAAAATAATATATGCAGGTGAGGAATGGTGCTTTGAAGAAATATAAAGCATGGGAAGTAAAAGGGGCCAGATTTTATAGAGAGCTTGCAGGAAGAGCTTTCTGATAATAGCATATTTGAACAAAGATTTGAAATAAAGGAAAAAGTAAGCCATGTTTTTTTTGGAGAAGACAATTCTAGGCAAAGAAAAGAAAGCCCCTGCTGCTAAGGCTGCTTGGCCTCCTCAAAGGCCACCAGAGATCTGATGTGGCTTGGATGGATGGAGAACACAGGAGCTTAGGGATACATCATAGGAGGCCAGGAACACACTCAGAGATGTCAAATAGATAGTTACATACATGATTATGGGCTATTTTATATTATGGAATGAATGCTTGTGTACCATGAAAATTCATATATTAAAGCCCAAACTCCCAGTGTAAACATATTAGAAGACAGGGAATTTGGGGGGGCAATTAAATTTAGATGAGGGCCAGAAAGGTGGAGTCACCAGGATGATATTAGTGTCTTTACAAGAAGAGGAAGATAGACCTCCCTCTCATCCATGTGGTGGTAGTGGTAGTTTAGTCACTCGGTCGTGTTCATCTCTTGCGACACCGTGGACTGTGGTGGACTGTAGCCCTCCAGGCTCCTCTGTCTGTGGGACTTTTCAGGAAAGAATACTGGAGTGGGTTGCCATTTCCTTATCCACTCACCCATGTTAGAGCCATGAAGAGGGCTCTCACCAGAAGCCAAAACTGTGGATGCCATGATCTTGGACTTCCCAGCCTCCAGACCGATGAGTCATAAATGTGAATAGTTTAAGCCACCCAGTCTCAGGCATTTTGTTATAGCATCCCAAACAGACTAAGATAGGAGCCGTGACTCTGAGTAAGGCATTTATGACGTGAGTGTTGCCAGAAAGGACGAGGACACAGGACACGTAAGAGACGAGGAAGAGAGCTAGTCCAGGAGAAAAGAATATGAGAAAGAGCTAAAACCCAGAAACCGGAGGGAGGAATGGGTGAGATGTATGGAAAAATGGGAAGAGTAACGTGAGAATTTACATTATCATATGTAAAATAGATAACAAATGGGAATCTGCTGTAAGACTAAGGGAACTCAAACAGGGGTTCTGTAACAACCTGGATGGGTGGGAGAGGGAGGGAGATGACGGGAGAGAAGCTCAAGAGGGAGGGAACATGGGTATACCTATGGCTGATTCATGTTGATTTTTGGCAGTATACAACAAAACCTTGTAAGAAAAGGAAAGGAAATGAAAAAAGTAATAATTTCTTAAGAAATAGAAAAAAAGGATAATCAATTATGGAAAATGTAAGTGCTAGATCACACATGATGAAGACACTATTCAGCAGTTAGTAGTCACCTTGCCA
Organism: Tragulus kanchil; assembly: GCA_022376925.1. Taxonomy (NCBI): domain Eukaryota; kingdom Metazoa; phylum Chordata; class Mammalia; order Artiodactyla; family Tragulidae; genus Tragulus; species Tragulus kanchil. The sequence goes on from JAIOJX010000026.1 coordinate 236,971,851, forward strand.
GGAGCTCTCTCAGTGGTGAGGTATCAATAGAAAGTTGATCTAAATGTGAGAGAAATTAAATGGAGGCAGTGAGAAGACACAGCACTTTCTGTGAGGAAGGGAGTTGCTATCATGGGAATAGAAAAATGATGCAGTGGCTTGAGAAGAATGCAGAGAAAAAGGTTTTTCTTCATGGAAGATATATTTGTATGCTATTGATAAAGGTTCAGTGCAGAGGGGAGTGTTGACGATACAGTGAAATAAACCACTTTCAGACCAAAATTTTTCACAGGAGAGGGTGAGATCCAGCACTCAAGTTAGGATGGAGCTTCAGATAGTCCATTGATTGTGAAAGAAGGGAATGCAAAGTATATGGATGCAGGTAATTTGGCATATTTTGCAAGGCACAGGTGGAAGTCCGCTTCTATGAATACTATTTCTTCAGGGAAATAAAAAGCAAGATTATAGTAGAATTGAGCAGCACTAAAAGTGCCCCTGACTATGATTTGTGGTCATAAAGTGGAGCCAATCATTATGGTTGTGTGATTTTCTCCAGTTTCATTCAGCTGCTTGAATGCAGTCATGGAGTATGGTGATATTAGCCCACATGTTGAGCACCCACTTTATTAAAGGCTTGGGACTAGGGATAAAAAGTAGCCTCATGGTATTCACAATCTTTTTGAAATTGAGGAGAAAATATGTAAGCAAAAAAAAAAAAATCAGTACAAGACATGAAATAGTAACTATTCAGAGAATAGGGCAAGAAGGTAACTGCATTCATGGCTGGGCAAGATGAAAGAGGGTTGCCTCAAATTGCCTGCAAACAGACCCCCTCTGACTCATGTGCCAGGTGATTCTGGTCTCACAAGAAACTGAGAGGATCATTTGGTCATGGTAGTGACTTGTCACAGTGGCTCTGGTCCCAACTCAATCCACAAAGATTGCTGACTGAATGAATTCCTCTTTCAGTGATATCCTAACAGAAAAGGAAGTGAAGCAGCATAAGTCTGCAAACATCTCTTCATTTACACTGTCAGTCAGGTGAAAGGAAGAAATATAAAGTCTGTCATTTCCCAGATGTGGTAGATCCTATTTAGGTGGGTAAGTAGGTGTGCAGGTGATAAATAGTTGAGTAGGTATGAATAAATACATACATAAATACATACATACCATTTTCTTTGTTGCCTCCTTCAGGTCTACTCAGGTTTCCCCTAAGATTACAGTCTGTTGTATTCACAGTCGGCTAGTACTTCTCCCTTTGTGGATTGCCACATACATCATTATAGTATGAGTATTTTGGTGCCTGTACAACATAATTTTGAGTCTTTGAATTCCTTTGACCAAAAATCTTGTTGCTACTTGTTTCTCTACAAATAAGTGCAATTACTATCTTTTGGTGAACTAGATTCTTCAAGGAACCAGAGAATTTGCTTCCCATCATATCTTATTGACACTACTTGATGTTCAATTACTTGTTTTTCCATTGTTCGCATACCTCAAATTTGTTTTTATTTCAAGCATGCTTTTTTTCTAGATAGTAAAGACACTTTAAAATAAATAATATAAATATAATAATAATTATATAATTATATATAATATAAACAATAAAAAATAGTATTTATACTTAAGTGGTAGTGCTAGAGGTAAAGAATCTGCCTGCCAATGCAAGATACATAAGAGACAAGGATTCAATCCGTGGGTTGGGAAGAATCCCTGGAGAAGAAAATAGCAACCCACTCCAGTATTCTTGCCTAGAGAATCCCTTGACTAGAGGATCCTGGAGGCCTACAGTCCATAGCATCACAAATAGTTGGACATGACTGAAGCGACTTGGCATACATTACAAATTTATGTGGTTTTATTCTTCATCATTATAATTCCTTCAAAAGTAACACACAACATGTATCTTGAAAGAATATTTTCCTGACAGATAACTGACAATAAAATCTCCAAGTGAAAGATTAGCATGTAGCATGTATAGAGTAGGAGAGGAAGTAAATTCCATGTGAAAAGATACCATGTTCCTCAAGATACATGTAGAAAGAAAGGAGGGCTCTAGACCTAGCTTCTGAGGGAAGAGGTGTTTTCTAACTAGTCTGATCCATTGTTGATTATTCCATTTTCCTTGCCAATAACGAAATAGGCATAAACATGTGAAGCAATGCTGGCCAATGACACAAAGTCGGAAGGGAAGCATAGTGGTTAGTTTTCTCTCATATACAAAGAGGCATGCTGAAATAGCTGTCTCAATTCTGTTGGACATTATCATCTTTTCATATATCCATGGAACTGTCACAGTCATCTTGTAAACAAAAGTGAGGTTAGCCAGAGACAAGTCATTATGCTAAGGAATGAAGAGTAAAACCTTGATAAGAATTCATGTTCCAAATAATGTCATCACTCAGTGGTTGAATCAACCAACCCAGAAGCAGCTCTCTCTTGAGACTTTTTTTCCTATGATTTGTCAAATCTAATTTTTAGAAAGGAAGAAAGGAAGAGAGGAGGGAAAGAGGAAGGCAGGGAATGAGGTAGGAAAAGAAGGATGGGAAATAACTAAAATCACTACAGAATTTTAAAACTTTTTAAAACATTTTTAAGTGACAGTTTGGGGACCAACTGGTACAATTTCTCATTAGTGAGGTTTTATTTCTCATATTATAGGCATAATACTTCTATGAAAAATACAATTTTGAACCTCTTATTTTATAGCTAAGAATGTAGAGGTCCAGACATAACAAGTGCTCACCCAAACACACAGTGCTTCTTGTAACAGAGTTAAGACTTCTCACTTGAAGCTCTCAATTTCAAGTCCAATACTTAAAAGTGTCATTTTAACTGGTTGGATATCTGTGAATAAAAAATGATGCCATTTTCCCAAACTACCTTCAAGGTTTGTTGTAAGAAACCAAGAATATTATATTTGTGACTAACTTTGAATTCTAAGCAATGTATTTTACTATCATGTGGCATGACTGAAGCGACTTGGCATACATTACAAATTTATGTGGTTTTATTCTTCATCATTATAATTCCTTCAAAAGTAACACACAACATGTATCTTGAAAGAATATTTTCCTGACAGATAACTGACAATAAAATCTCCAAGTGAAAGATTAGCATGTAGCATGTATAGAGTAGGAGAGGAAGTAAATTCCATGTGAAAAGACACCATGTTCCTCAAGATACATGTAGAAAGAAAGGAGGGCTCTAGACCTAGCTTCTGAGGGAAGAGGTGTTTTCTAACTAGTCTGATCCATTGTTGATTATTCCATTTTCCTTGCCAATAACGAAATAGGCATAAACATGTGAAGCAATGCTGGCCAATGACACAAAGTCGGAAGGGAAGCATAGTGGTTAGTTTTCTCTCATATACAAAGAGGCATGCTGAAATAGCTGTCTCAATTCTGTTGGACATTATCATCTTTTCATATATCCATGGAACTGTCACAGTCATCTTGTAAACAAAAGTGAGGTTAGCCAGAGACAAGTCATTATGCTAAGGAATGAAGAGTAAAACCTTGATAAGAATTCATGTTCCAAATAATGTCATCACTCAGTGGTTGAATCAACCAACCCAGAAGCAGCTCTCTCTTGAGACTTTTTTTCCTATGATTTGTCAAATCTAATTTTTAGAAAGGAAGAAAGGAAGAGAGGAGGGAAAGAGGAAGGCAGGGAATGAGGTAGGAAAAGAAGGATGGGAAATAACTAAAATCACTACAGAATTTTAAAACTTTTTAAAACATTTTTAAGTGACAGTTTGGGGACCAACTGGTACAATTTCTCATTAGTGAGGTTTTATTTCTCATATTATAGGCATAATACTTCTATGAAAAATACAATTTTGAACCTCTTATTTTATAGCTAAGAATGTAGAGGTCCAGACATAACAAGTGCTCACCCAAACACACAGTGCTTCTTGTAACAGAGTTAAGACTTCTCACTTGAAGCTCTCAATTTCAAGTCCAATACTTAAAAGTGTCATTTTAACTGGTTGGATATCTGTGAATAAAAAATGATGCCATTTTCCCAAACTACCTTCAAGGTTTGTTGTAAGAAACCAAGAATATTATATTTGTGACTAACTTTGAATTCTAAGCAATGTTATTTTACTATGAATAAAAGATTTTAATGTTAAAAATCATCACAATTCTTCAGATTCAAAAAGGTATATTATATAGGAATAAATTACTCAGTTTCTTAATTGTGTCACTAAAAACAACACAGCAAAAGTTCATACTTTTCCTCTCTATATTGTTCTTTAAAGAAAACAACCAATGTTGGGTCATGAGTAACAGTGAGTTTCTTGAAATAGATAATCTGTTTTTAATCAATCCCTGTAGAGATAATAAGGCCAATATATACATGAATTTTTCTCTCCTCTAAGATTCACAATCATCATTTTAAAAACCAATGCCAGGTATATTTTTACAGAACTTGAATCAGCAGTACTTGTCTATTGAATCAATGAATAAATGGTGACACATTTAGAATCATTTGAATTACCCCCTATGCTTCTCTTGCTCAGTTGCTAAGTCGTACCTGATTCTTTGCAACCCCGTTAACTGCAACACACCGGGCTTCCCTGTCCTTCACTATCTCCCAGAGTTTGCACAAGCTCATGTCCACTGAGACAGTGATGCCATCCAACCATTCCATTCTTCTGTTGCCCCTCCTCCTACTCTCAATTCTTCCCAGCATTAGGATCTTTTCCAGTGAGTCTACTCTTTGCATCAGGTGGCCAAAGTATTGGAGCTTCAGCTTCAGCATCCGTCCTTCCAGTGAATATTCAGACTTGATTTCCTTTAGGATTGACTGGTTTGATCTCCTTGCTCAAGGAACTCTCAAGAGTCTTCCAGCACGAGAGTTCAAAAGTGTCAATTTTTTGGTGCTCAACCTTCTTTATGGTCCAGTTCTCACATAAGTACATGACTACTGGAAAAATCATAGCTTTGACTATATGGACCTTTATGACAAAGTGATGGCTCTGCTTTATAACACTCCGTCTAGGTTTTTCATAGATTTTCAAGCTTATTTTAATTTCATGACTGCAGTCAATGTCTGCAGCTTTAACTGGTTGGATATCTGTGAATAAAAATGATGCCATTTTCCCAAACTACCTTCAAGGTTTGTTGTAAGAAACCAAGAATATTATATTTGTGACTAACTTTGAATTCTAAGCAATGTTATTTTACTATGAATAAAAGATTTTAATGTTAAAAATCATCACAATTCTTCAGATTCAAAAAGGTATATTATATAGGAATAAATTACTCAGTTTCTTAATTGTGTCACTAAAAACAACACAGCAAAAGTTCATACTTTTCCTCTCTATATTGTTCTTTAAAGAAAACAACCAATGTTGGGTCATGAGTAACAGTGAGTTTCTTGAAATAGATAATCTGTTTTTAATCAATCCCTGTAGAGATAATAAGGCCAATATATATATGAATTTTTCTCTCCTCTAAGATTCACAATCATCATTTTAAAAACCAATGCCAGGTATATTTTTACAGAACTTGAATCAGCAGTACTTGTCTATTGAATCAATGAATAAATGGTGACACATTTAGAATCATTTGAATTACCCCCTATGCTTCTCTTGCTCAGTTGCTAAGTCGTACCTGATTCTTTGCAACCCCGTTAACTGCAACACACCGGGCTTCCCTGTCCTTCACTATCTCCCAGAGTTTGCACAAGCTCATGTCCACTGAGACAGTGATGCCATCCAACCATTCCATTCTTCTGTTGCCCCTCCTCCTACTCTCAATTCTTCCCAGCATTAGGATCTTTTCCAGTGAGTCTACTCTTTGCATCAGGTGGCCAAAGTATTGGAGCTTCAGCTTCAGCATCCGTCCTTCCAGTGAATATTCAGACTTGATTTCCTTTAGGATTGACTGGTTTGATCTCCTTGCTCAAGGAACTCTCAAGAGTCTTCCAGCACGAGAGTTCAAAAGTGTCAATTTTTTGGTGCTCAACCTTCTTTATGGTCCAGTTCTCACATAAGTACATGACTACTGGAAAAATCATAGCTTTGACTATATGGACCTTTATGACAAAGTGATGGCTCTGCTTTATAACACTCCGTCTAGGTTTTTCATAGATTTTCAAGCTTATTTTAATTTCATGACTGCAGTCAATGTCTGCAGCAATTCTGGAGCTCAAGAAAATAAAATCTGTCACTGCTTCCAATTTTTTCCCATTTATTTGTCATAAAGTGATGGGACTGGATGCCATGATCTTAGTTTTTTGAATGCTAAGTTTTAAGCCACCTTAAACTCTCCTCTTTCACCCTCATCAAGAGGCTCTTCAGTTCTTCTTTGCTCGCTGCTATTAAAGTGGTATCATCTACATGTCTGAAGTTGTTGATACTGCTCCAGGCAATCTTGATTCCAGTTTGTGAGTCATGCAGCCCAGCATTTTCATGATGTGCTCTGCATAGAAGTCACATAAGCAGGGTGACAATATACAGCTTCCACAAACCCTTTTCCCAATTCTGTACAGGTCTCCAATGTTCCAGGTACCATTCTAACTGTTGTTTCTTGTCCTGCATACAGGTTTCTCAGGAGACAGGTGATGTGGTCTGGTATTTCCATCTCTTTAAGAATATTCCACAGTTTGTTGTGATTCACACAGTCAAAGGCTTTAGCATAGTCAATGAAGCAGATGCTTTCTTGGATTGTCCTTGCTTTTTCTATGATCCAGTGTATGTTGGCAACTTGTTTTCTGATTCCTCTGACTTTTGTAAATCCAGCTTGTACTTACTTCATGCACCGCTGAAGTCTAGCTTGAAGGATTTTGAGTATAATCTCAATAACTGGCAAAATAAGTGCACTTGTATGGTAATTTTAACATTAATTTTCCTTGAGATTGGAATGAAAACTGATCTTTTTCAGTCCTGTGGTCATTGATGACTTTTCCAAATTTGCTTGTAGAATGATTGCAGCACATTAACAGCATCGTCTTTTCAGATTTGAAATATCTCAGCTGGAATTTCATCACCTCCACTAGTTTCGTTCAAAGTTATGTTTCCTAAGGTCCACTTTCACACTCCAGGATGTCTGACTCTAGCTGAGTGACCACACTATCAAGGTTTTCTGGGTCATTAAGAACTTTCTTATCTAGTTCTTCTGTGTATTCTTGTCACCTCCTCCTAAGCTCTTCTGCTTAGGTCCTTGCCATTTCTGTTCTTTACTGTGCCCATCTTTGCATGAAATGTTCCCTTCAAAGTGAAAATAAAAGTCACTCAGTCATGTCCAACTGTTTGTGACCCCAGGGCAAACCACGTAATTCTCCAAGGCAAGAATACCAGAGTGGGTCACCTTTGCCTTTTCCAGGGGATCTTCCCAACCCAAAAATTGAATCCAGGTCTCCCACACTGCAGGTGGATTCTTTACCAGCTGAGCTAGGAGATCTCTAGTTTTTCCCATTCTATTGTTTCCCTCTATTTCTTTGTATTGTTCACTTAAGTAACCTTTCTTATCCCTCCGTGTTATTCTCTGGAGCCCTGCATTCAGTTGTGTGTATCTTTTCCTTTCTCCTCTACCTTTCACTTCTCTTTCTCAGCTATTGTAAGGCCTCCTCAGAGAGTCACTCTGCCTTATTGCATTTCTTTTTCTTGGGAATGGTTTTGATGACCACGTCCTGTATAATGTTACAAACGTCTGTCCATAGTTCTTCAGTCATCCTGTCTACCAGATCTAATTCCTTGAATATATTCATCACCTCCACTGTATAATCATATGGGATTTGATTTAGGTCATATTTGAATGGCAAAGTGATTTTCCCTACTTTCTTCAATTTGAGCCTGAATTTTACAATAAGGAGCTGATGATCTCAGCCACAGTCAGGTCTTGTTTTTGCTGACTGTATAGAATTTCTCCATCTTTGGGTTCAAATCAGTCTGATTTTGGTAGTGGCCAACTTGTAATGTCCATTTTTAGAGCTGTCTTTTGTGCTATTGGAAGAGGGTGTTTTCTATGACCAGTGCACTCTCTTTGCAAAACTCTGCTAACTTTTTTCTTGCTTTGTTTTGGACGCCAAGGCCAAACTTGCCTGTTACTCCAGGTATCTCTTGACTTTGTATTTTTGCATTCCAGTCCCCTATGATGAAAAATGTATCTTTTATTTGGTGTTAGCTCTAGAAGATGTTATAGATCTTCACAGAACCATTCAACTTCAGCTTATTTGGCGTTAGTCCTTGGAGTCTAGATTTGTATTACTGTGATGCTGAATGGTTTGTCTTGGAAATAAAGTGAGATCATTCTGTATTTTATCATAAATAACAATATCTAACTTCCTGCTTCATCCTTTTCCATCCTAGTCTGTTCTTAGATTTAAAAAAATCAGTTAGATAGTATTTAGTATATGACATACAGTAAGTGCATAATACACATGCACATGCAAACAGAAAACAACCATTCTCCAAATCAGTGAATCTTCCCATCTTTCAACTGAGGGATATAAGCCAGCTGACTGCATTCTCTGAGCAAAAGGGACAAAGAGCAACCAAAATGGTCACATTTAATCCCCATATGCATGCATGTGTGCATGCTCAGTCACTTCAGTCTTATGCAATTCTTTGTGACCTTATGCACTGTAGACCACCAGGCTCCTCTGTCCATAAAATTCTCCAGGCAAGAATACTGAAGTGGGTTGCCATGCCCTCCTCCAGGGGATCTTCCCAGCCCAGAAATTGAATCTGCAACTACTGCTATTCCTACACTGTAGGTAGATTCGTTACCATTGAGCCACCAGGGAAGCCCCCTGTTTGTATAACTGTCCCAGTCTCTCAGCCAGGCCTTGTGCCCCTGAGTGGTAGACACCTATGGTCCACTCACACCACAAGCAAACCTTCCATCTTCTGCTGTGGCAGGGAGGAATAGGTGTGTCACTGAATCAGGCAGATTAGGTAACCTGTGGCTTTGTTTCTTAAATAGACTCTGAACCAACATTCCGGTTTTCACATGTCCTCCAGATTTATAGGTTTTTTTTAAGGATTTTCTTCTTGAATGGCCTTGCTCCTTGTATTTCCTCTTTGCAGGCTTATGTTTCTGCTTTTCCAAATCTGTTCTCAGTAAACACTCAATTTGTTTGTTTTTAAGTCTTTTAAAATTTTATTTTACTTTATTTTAATCTTTACAGTTTTGTTTACTGCCACACATCAACCCGAATCGTCCATAGGCATACAAACATCCCTTCTCCCCAACCCCAAACCTCCCCCACAACTCCCTCCCCATCCTGCCCCTCCAGGTCACCACAGAGCTCCTGTTTGAGATCCCCTAGTCCCACAGCATATTCCCCTCCCTCACCCCAGTGTCCATAAGACTGTTCTCCATGTCTGCCTCTCCATTGCTGCTCTGCATATTCATTTATCAGCACCATCCTTCTAGATCCCATATATATGTGTCAGTATACAATATTTATCTTTCTCTCTCTGACATATCTCACTCTGTATAATAGGTTCTAGATTCATCCACCTCATTAGAACAGATTTAAATGCATTTCTTTTTATGGCTGAGTAATATTCCATTGTATACATGTACCACAGCTTCTTTATTCATTCATCTGTCAATGGACATCTAGGTTGCTTCCATGTTCTAGCTACTGTACATAGTGCTTCAGTGAACAATGGGGCCCATGTGTCTCTTTCAATTTTAATTTCCTTTTATATGCCTAGTATTTGGATATCTGGGTCATATGGTGGTTCTATTCCTAGTTTTTTAAGGAATCTCCATACTACCTTCCATAGTGGCTGTATCAGTTTACATTCCCACCAAGAGTGCAAGAGGGTTCCCTTTTCTCCACACACTCTCCAGCATTTATTGTTTATAGCCTTTTTTATGATGGCCATTCTAATTGGTGTGAGTTGATATCTCATTGTAGTTTTGTGCTTCCAAATTTTCACTAATATCTCTTACCTGGTGTCGTCTGTTCTATCATAGACTGTTCTCTTTTTTCCCCCTTCTGGTAGCATTTTTGTGTATGCTTTTTTTTTTCCCCTTTATTTTAAAGATTTTACAGAGTTTTGTTGTTCACCAACATGTATGTTCCCAGATCATTCATATGCATATCCCTGGACCCTCCCCCTACCCAGTTCCCCCCCTCCCACCCCTCCAGACCATCATGTGTATGCTTTTGAAGGGAATGTAGATAAATGTTTACATCCATTTCACTATTTATAGCTATACGTCTTTAATGGGTTTTCAAATGTTGAACCACTCTTGCATCCCTGAATAAAGCCTATAATATCATAACATATAATATTGTTCTCTCATTATTAATATTTGATTTTTAGTGACCTTAGGCCATTTCATAAGTCAAATACGCTTTTTAAAAATCTTTTTTAAAATTTCAGTGTTTAAACTAACATCATAAAATGAATTTTAGTAGCTTTCTTCTTGTAATGTAATCTGAGAGGTTTGGGTAAGACATTCTTAGACTATGTAATAATAATAACAGTAGTAACAAGCAACTAGTCCTGAAAACACTATCTGGATCTGGTGTTTTGGGTAGACAAATAGGAGTTTTTAACAACAGTCTCTAACACTTTCTTCTTATTCAGGCTATCCATTTCTCCTTGAATCACTATTACTTTATATTTGAACTGAATTTTTACACTTCTCCTGAGTTTTGAAATATATAGGCATATGGTCTCTTTTTTGAAAATCATTCATCTGTCAATGGACATCTAGGTTGCTTCCATGTTCTAGCTACTGTACATAGTGCTTCAGTGAACAATGGGGCCCATGTGTCTCTTTCAATTTTAATTTCCTTTTATATGCCTAGTATTTGGATATCTGGGTCATATGGTGGTTCTATTCCTAGTTTTTTAAGGAATCTCCATACTACCTTCCATAGTGGCTGTATCAGTTTACATTCCCACCAAGAGTGCAAGAGGGTTCCCTTTTCTCCACACACTCTCCAGCATTTATTGTTTATAGCCTTTTTTATGATGGCCATTCTAATTGGTGTGAGTTGATATCTCATTGTAGTTTTGTGCTTCCAAATTTTCACTAATATCTCTTACCTGGTGTCGTCTGTTCTATCATAGACTGTTCTCTTTTTTCCCCCTTCTGGTAGCATTTTTGTGTATGCTTTTTTTTTCCCCTTTATTTTAAAGATTTTACAGAGTTTTGTTGTTCACCAACATGTATGTTCCCAGATCATTCATATGCATATCCCTGGACCCTCCCCCTACCCAGTTCCCCCCCTCCCACCCCTCCAGACCATCATGTGTATGCTTTTGAAGGGAATGTAGATAAATGTTTACATCCATTTCACTATTTATAGCTATACGTCTTTAATGGGTTTTCAAATGTTGAACCACTCTTGCATCCCTGAATAAAGCCTATAATATCATAACATATAATATTGTTCTCTCATTATTAATATTTGATTTTTAGTGACCTTAGGCCATTTCATAAGTCAAATACGCTTTTTAAAAATCTTTTTTAAAATTTCAGTGTTTAAACTAACATCATAAAATGAATTTTAGTAGCTTTCTTCTTGTAATGTAATCTGAGAGGTTTGGGTAAGACATTCTTAGACTATGTAATAATAATAACAGTAGTAACAAGCAACTAGTCCTGAAAACACTATCTGGATCTGGTATTTTGGGTAGACAAATAGGAGTTTTTAACAACAGTCTCTAACACTTTCTTCTTATTCAGGCTATCCATTTCTCCTTGAATCACTATTACTTTATATTTGAACTGAATTTTTACACTTCTCCTGAGTTTTGAAATATATAGGCATATGGTCTCTTTTTTTTCAGATTTTAAAATTCTTTTATTTCTTATTCATTGAAATAGTTGTACTTTCCTCACTTTTCTATTTATGGATTTCATTCTTGTGATTATTGAATCTCTAATTGTGTGTGTGTGTGTGTGTGTTGGATTTAAATGCCCTCTACAGACAATATTCTTCATTTTGGCATGTGCTGTTTCTCTTTTGTATAAAATTTGACAGAGATGTATTTATTCCATCATTCAAGGAACCCTAATTTTGTTAATAATTTTTATTTGTTGGTCTTTTTGCTATTTGATTAAGTTTTGCTTTCATCTCTTTAATTTCCTTTCTTCTACATTATTTGCTTTTCTCTACTGTTTCTTCTATCTTGATTTTGACAATGATTTTATATTTTCAAATATTTATATTTTCCCAATATGGAAATCTAGAAAGCAGATTGCTCCCTAAGATTTACTTTAATGACATCTTGTTTTGATACATAGTGCTTTAATATTTATTAAATTCTATGATTTTACTAATTTCTAATTAATTTTCTCTTTTACACACAAATTGCTAAGTATACTCTCCCTGCAAATAATCATGCAGGAGAGGCAAGAAGAAGAGGTTTTTTAGTTTTTGTGATTTCTAAAATATTATTACATGTAGCTGAGAATGTTGCCTGTATGATGTTGACATTTTTGAAATTTGTTGAGATTTCCATTAGAATCTTTACTCAATTAAATTTTTCAAATAATATGTGTGTACTTTGAAACATGTTAATTTGCTGTTGGACAATTTTTTTCAAATATTGTTCTCTCATTATTAATATTTGATTTTTAGTGACCTTAGGCCATTTCATAAGTCAAATACGCTTTTAAAATCTTTTAAAATTTCAGTGTTTAAACTAACATCATAAAATGAATTTTAGTAGCTTTCTTCTTGTAATGTAATCTGAGAGGTTTGGGTAAGACATTCTTAGACTATGTAATAATAATAACAGTAGTAACAAGCAACTAGTCCTGAAAACACTATCTGGATCTGGTGTTTTGGGTAGACAAATAGGAGTTTTTAACAACAGTCTCTAACACTTTCTTCTTATTCAGGCTATCCATTTCTCCTTGAATCACTATTACTTTATATTTGAACTGAATTTTTACACTTCTCCTGAGTTTTGAAATATATAGGCATATGGTCTCTTTTTTCAGATTTTAAAATTCTTTTATTTCTTATTCATTGAAATAGTTGTACTTTCCTCACTTTTCTATTTATGGATTTCATTCTTGTGATTATTGAATCTCTAATTGTGTGTGTGTGTGTGTGTGTTGGATTTAAATGCCCTCTACAGACAATATTCTTCATTTTGGCATGTGCTGTTTCTCTTTTGTATAAAATTTGACAGAGATGTATTTATTCCATCATTCAAGGAACCCTAATTTTGTTAATAATTTTTATTTGTTGGTCTTTTTGCTATTTGATTAAGTTTTGCTTTCATCTCTTTAATTTCCTTTCTTCTACATTATTTGCTTTTCTCTACTGTTTCTTCTATCTTGATTTTGACAATGATTTTATATTTTCAAATATTTATATTTTCCCAATATGGAAATCTAGAAAGCAGATTGCTCCCTAAGATTTACTTTAATGACATCTTGTTTTGATACATAGTGCTTTAATATTTATTAAATTCTATGATTTTACTAATTTCTAATTAATTTTCTCTTTTACACACAAATTGCTAAGTATACTCTCGCTGCAAATAATCATGCAGGAGAGGCAAGAAGAAGAGGTTTTTTAGTTTTTGTGATTTCTAAAATATTATTACATGTAGCTGAGAATGTTGCCTGTATGATGTTGACATTTTTGAAATTTATTGAGATTTCCATTAGAATCTTTACTCAATTAAATTTTTCAAATAATATGTGTGTACTTTGAAACATGTTAATTTGCTGTTGGACACAGGCCTTTATATATATACTTATTTAATCAAACTTTCAATGGATTATTTAAATCTCTAATTCTTTCTCTCTTCAGTTCTTTTGACTATCTGTTCTGTTTCCAGGAGAATTGTATTAAACCTCCCTGTGTTTGTAGATTTATCAGTTTCTCTTTGTTCTTCCTTATGTCTTTCAATTCTTTTTGGTTAGAAGCTTTGAACTGGAGAGATTAAAAAATGAATTAAGCGTTTATAGGCCAGTGGGAGACACTGATAGGTACACTTCAAACAATAAAACCCAAGGCCTAACACAAGTGACACATGAGAAAGAAGTAAAGTGCTATTAAGTCTGACAAGAAACAAACCCATTTCTTTTTCTGAATGATCTCTATCTAATTTGAAAGTCCCTCTGAGGGACGTGAATTCCCTTCTTTTAAATCTGTAAAGTATTTTCAGGGTAGTCTGGAGAGAGAGGACCTTTGCCACTCTTTATGTGTGTCTTCATTCCTCACTCCCCTCCTCTCTTCCTGGTCAAAGCTCTACCTGCATCAATTTCTCACTTTCTGACTAACTTCTCTTTTTCACTATTAGCCATTCTATCTTGTTCCTTCAATATTTACACTTTTCTTTTCCTCTTTCTGTGTCCTTTTATGAGTCATACAGTGGAAATCTAGGATTCTTATTTGGCTTGTTTATTGAATAATATCTATGTTTATGTAATTTAAAAATCATATTCTTTCAATTTAAATATACATAATTGTTTGGAAAAAAATCAGATTCTTCTCTTTACTTTTTAAAATAATCATTTTTTTTTTTACATTTCTATATCTATAATTCCACAACTCCCCAATTTGGCCCACCAACTAATTCTTAAATTCCTTTTTTACAACCCCATATTTCTATTCCACCCACTTTTAATGGGCATTTATAAGTGCCCATTATTTCTATTTTACCCATTTATAAATTTGGAATTTATAATAGTATTTTACTAAAATATTGTGTGAAATAAATATGATTTGGGGAGTTTATGTTATAACTGTAGAATAGTTCAAGGCTAAGCGCATGTGGCTAAGTTTTTCAAAAATTAAAAAGGGCTTTTTTTTCCAATGACAATGAAAGATTTCATCTGGAAAGGCGACTGGTCTAATTGGTACTAGACCAAGCTGCTAAAATGCAATACTTAAATATCACAGAGCCAAGATATAAAATAAGATTATCACTAAAATGCAAAATAGCATATTAAATTCAAATAGTACAAGTGTCTCCTAGGTTGCTTTGTCTCTGTAGTAGCCTGGCTTTGATGGATGCTTTATTAAAGCTATAAATAATTTTAGCATTTATAGCTTTATCAAAGAATAATTATGATATAAAAAAATGAATATACCTGCCTCTATAATTTCCATATATTCTCAATTTTGAGTTATATTTTGCATATATATATATATAAATATATATACATTCACACATATACACTGTCATTTTTCTACACTATCAAGAGATTACATGAAAGGACTCTTGTTGGACATCATGGTAACCCCCACAAGGATGCTTGTGGGATGGTTTGTGTTGAATTTTGTGCAGTTTTCTGTCAAGGTGATTTCTATGGTAACCCCTATTTGCATTCTTTCAAATGGTGGTAAAATCTGACATATCCCATTAAATATTGATAGCAGTGTTTCATTCACTTTTAAGCCCACTTGGGAGTTCTTCATTTTATCTACTGACTGAGACCATTCTCCTCTGGTATCAAAGCATCAAGCGTTTTACTGTAAAAATGTTAATTAGACTTTTATAACCATTTTTATAGTTCTGCTCTTCATCTCGATTGCTATAAACATAATTATTTACAATTCTATAATGTTCTCATTAATATGCTATGGAAATCTGCCATAGTACACAGAGCTTAGCTTAATAACAAGCTGCAGAAATATATCCTTAAAGACATCTGTGAAACATCTGTAGAATTGCAATGATGCAAAATAACTTTTCAGCAAATAAGATAATAAACAAATGATACTTAAGGTCAGTATTTTTTATGCCTATAACCTCTCTGCTAGTATGACAATTTCATGCCACTATTTAATACATGAATACCACAGTCTACTGATGATTATTTGCAAAATCCCATGCTCTTTAAAAGTGATACACATACAGCTGAAAATATCCTTATGTTTATAGTGAAGTCTCTTAGTCATGTCTGACTCTGTGACTCATAGACTAATCATGCAATTCTTCAGGCAAGAATACTAGAGTGGGTAGCCTTTCTTTTCTCAAGGGGATATTTCCCTGCCCAGGGATCGAACCCAGGTCTCCCACATTGCAGGAGAATTCTTTACCATCTGAGCCACCATCTACCTTTATGCCTAAAATAATATTGATATGATACAATAGATACAATCTTAGCACCTATTTGTAAACATTCTCCTCCAACACATGTCAAGGAACTCTACCCATTTTTCACTCATCCTTGGATTACTCACTTAAACATTAATTTCTCATTTCACAGAAAACATAGATGTTGAAAGAATAAAAAGTTTGCTTATATTCCCATAACAGATAGGAAATAACAATGGAATTTCAAGTTACATCAGAAACACATATCCAGTTGAACGTAATTTGCTGTTTTTCTAAGGTTTTAGTGAGACTAGCCCTAAGTTTGTAGTGATAAGGTTATTTGGGGCAAGTCACTTAATTTATCAGAATCTCAGAAATTTTTACTTAGAAAGGTAAGCAAGAGTAACCACCTCAAAGTATCCAATAGGAATAATTACTATTTCATTCATTTAATTTCCCTAAAGCATAGAAAAGGTCATCATAGGCAACGTTAAACTTTACCTGGATGAATAAATGACAGGTGGATGGATACATATGGTGTTTGAAAACTCTCAAGTCAAATGTATTGAGATTATTGCTTTATGTGAATTTGTTTGCAGAAAAACTCCCAATGGAGATGGGCATACATTAGTCTTCTATTGCTGAAGACTAATATTAACAAACTATTCCAAACTTGGTGGTTTAAAACAACACTCATTATTATCATACAATTCAGTAAGTTAGAAGCTCAACAGAGCTCCCACTGTGAGAACAGTGGGTAGAAGTTACATTCTGGGGATGGGGGTAGGGATGAGGAACCTCCAAATGCCTGGGTCCTATTCTTAGGTCAATCAGTGGTCATATCCTCTCAATATCCTCCTTCAACACCATCCCTATCACATTAGGGCTTCACTTTTACTTGTATCACTCCCTCACAGATCTTTATCACTTCCTCACAAGTGATAAACACAGTCACATTGAGGTTTAAAGCTTCAACATATGAATTTGGGGGGTTGGGGCACACAGACATTTAGTCTATAATATCTAAAATAAACAAAGCACTGTGGTCCTGGCATAAAGATAGACATATAGACCAAAGGAACAGAATTCAGAACTCAAAAATAAACCCTCAGGCATATGGTCAAATAATCTTCCACAAGAATGCTAAAGCTACACAATGTAGAAAGGACAGTTTCTTCAGTGAATACTGGAAGAAATATATAATCACATGCAACAGTATGACATAGGATCTTTCCTTACACCATATGCAAAAATTAACTCAAATATATTAAAGACATAAATATAAGACCTAAAATGTTACAGCTCCTAGAAGCAAACATAGGAGAAATTTTTCATGACATAAGATTTAGCAATATTTTCTTGAACATGACCCCAAAAGCATAGGCAACAAAAGCAAAATTTGACAAGCTGGACTACATAAAACTTTAAAACGCATATTTAGCAAAAGAAATAGTCAATAGAGTGAAAGATAATCTATGAATGGGAGAAAATATATCTAAAAATGAGTTACTATCTAGATTATATATAAAGCAACTACAACTCAACAACAAAAGAAAAAATCCAATTAAAAAACACACAAAGGACTTGGACTAGTTCTTATATTCTCTTGTTTTTTATACATCACATTTACCATGTTTAGATACCATATGATAAATATTTGCTAAAATGATTTCAGGACAGCTTAATATATCCATGACTATCAATAATAACAGGGATTAAGTCAAACTGTTGAGATGGGGCAAATCAATTCACAGAATTTCTTTTGCTTCCTTATACCTGAAAGGTAATAGTCTCCAGACATGCTCATAATAGGAAATGAGAATAGTTTGAGAAGTTTTCAAAATTTTCTTCTTCCTTCACAAGAATTTTAAGATAGCCATTACTACAGGTGGTTCAGTGGTGAAGAATCTGTTTAGAATGCAGGAGACACAGGAGATGCAGGTTTGATACATCCTTAAAATCCCTATCACATTAGGGCTTCACTTTTACTTGTATCACTCCCTCACAGATCTTTATCACTTCCTCACAAGTGATAAACACAGTCACATTGAGGTTTAAAGCTTCAACATATGAATTTGGGGGGTTGGGGCACACAGACATTTAGTCTATAATATCTAAAATAAACAAAGCACTGTGGTTCTGGCATAAAGATAGACATATAGACTAAAGGAACAGAATTCAGAACTCAAAAATAAACCCTCAGGCATATGGTCAAATAATCTTCCACAAGAATGCTAAAGCTACACAATGTAGAAAGGACAGTTTCTTCAGTGAATACTGGAAGAAATATATAATCACATGCAACAGTATGACATAGGATCTTTCCTTACACCATATGCAAAAATTAACTCAAATATATTAAAGACATAAATATAAGACCTAAAATGTTACAGCTCCTAGAAGCAAACATAGGAGAAATTTTTCATGACATAAGATTTAGCAATATTTTCTTGAACATGACCCCAAAAGCATAGGCAACAAAAGCAAAATTTGACAAGCTGGACTACATAAAACTTTAAAACGCATATTTAGCAAAAGAAATAGTCAATAGAGTGAAAGATAATCTATGAATGGGAGAAAATATATCTAAAAATGAGTTACTATCTAGATTATATATAAAGCAACTACAACTCAACAACAAAAGAAAAAATCCAATTAAAAAACACACAAAGGACTTGGACTAGTTCTTATATTCTCTTGTTTTTTATACATCACATTTACCATGTTTAGATACCATATGATAAATATTTGCTAAAATGATTTCAGGACAGCTTAATATATCCATGACTATCAATAATAACAGGGATTAAGTCAAACTGTTGAGATGGGGCAAATCAATTCACAGAATTTCTTTTGCTTCCTTATACCTGAAAGGTAATAGTCTCCAGACATGCTCATAATAGGAAATGAGAATAGTTTGAGAAGTTTTCAAAATTTTCTTCTTCCTTCACAAGAATTTTAAGATAGCCATTACTACAGGTGGTTCAGTGGTGAAGAATCTGTTTAGAATGCAGGAGACACAGGAGATGCAGGTTTGATACCTGGATCAGAAAGATTCCCTGGAAGAGGTCATGACACAGCAATAGACTCCAGTATTCTCGCCTGGAGAATCCCATGGACTGAGGAGCCTGGTAGGGTACAATCTACAGTGTCTCAAAGAGTTGGACACAACTGAAGAAACTGAGCACAGCACACACAGTACAATATTTGAGAGACAATCTGATGTAAAAGACTGAGAAAGTTTTAACCTTCCAGCATGTTGTTAAAAGGACAAAATAGAAAGCAGGTGCCTTGGGACCCTGCAGTCTGAAATGAGGTTTATACAACTAAATTGGGAACTCATATATCTCTTAGCAGCTCCAGATAGTACCTCAAAAAAGACAATTACTTCCTTTCATGTCATGATCCATCCTTACATATTTCTTCTTCAACTCAAGGGTCATATTTACATGGTCAAGACCTCAGTGGACCCATCAGGATTATGTGATGGGGGTCAAAAGGCAGTGCCCCCTGTACATGAACAGTTTTCAATTTCTTCATTCTTTCATCTCAGTAGAAGACTAAATTTTCAACTATCTGATATAAGATTGGGCTTTCCTAGTTGATGACTAGAATAATATTGGAATATTGAAAGATAAACTCAGTGTTTTCTCCATGCAGTTCAGCCAGTATTTCTTTTATCAAGAG
Source organism: Tragulus kanchil (assembly GCA_022376925.1). Taxonomy (NCBI): domain Eukaryota; kingdom Metazoa; phylum Chordata; class Mammalia; order Artiodactyla; family Tragulidae; genus Tragulus; species Tragulus kanchil. The sequence continues at coordinate 236,991,508 of JAIOJX010000026.1, forward strand.
ATACTGATTCATTTTTAGTACCCTTCTACTACAAAGTCTTCTGAACATTCTCTGAGGGGCTTCTCTGTCATCATTGGAAAGAATGGTGATTATGCAAAGAGGAGTAAAATAGCATTACTTAAATAATTCACCTTTATGTCAAATAATTCACCATATGTGCTATGTAACCACACTAGCACAAAGGAAGACACGGAGAACAAAGACCTCAATGACACTTCCACCAGTTGGCGAGGATTTATCTCAGATTTCCTTAAAAGCCTTTTACCTTTTCCTGCCCCCCCCTTTTCCCTCAACTGACCCAATTCGATGCTACACAATCAAGTTAACTCAGCAGGAGATAAAGAAGGCAGAAAAACAGAGTACTGTTCTTTCAGGAGAGAGAAAGCCAGGAACCTAAGAGCTAAAGTTGAAATTTTGAGGGAAATGATTTTAAAGTTAGGGGAAAATTAAGGAATGTTAGAAATAAATGAAAGTCAGGACACCCACTTTTATTTTTGGATAAAGGAAGAACACATGCCTGTTATATTTTTCCTGGTATCTATGCATACAACATTTGAATTAATTACTAGTTGCCCATGCTGCACTAATAACTGTGAAAAGAGCTCACTATTTGCAGCACATGCTTTTAGACCTGTAAAAGACTGAGAAAGTTTTAACCTTCCAGCATGTTGTTAAAAGGACAAAATAGAAAGCAGGTGCCTTGGGACCCTGCAGTCTGAAATGAGGTTTATACAACTAAATTGGGAACTCATATATCTCTTAGCAGCTCCAGATAGTACCTCAAAAAAGACAATTACTTCCTTTCATGTCATGATCCATCCTTACATATTTCTTCTTCAACTCAAGGGTCATATTTACATGGTCAAGACCTCAGTGGACCCATCAGGATTATGTGATGGGGGTCAAAAGGCAGTGCCCCCTGTACATGAACAGTTTTCAATTTCTTCATTCTTTCATCTCAGTAGAAGACTAAATTTTCAACTATCTGATATAAGATTGGGCTTTCCTAGTTGATGACTAGAATAATATTGGAATATTGAAAGATAAACTCAGTGTTTTCTCCATGCAGTTCAGCCAGTATTTCTTTTATCAAGAGATACTGATTCATTTTTAGTACCCTTCTACTACAAAGTCTTCTGAACATTCTCTGAGGGGCTTCTCTGTCATCATTGGAAAGAATGGTGATTATGCAAAGAGGAGTAAAATAGCATTACTTAAATAATTCACCTTTATGTCAAATAATTCACCATATGTGCTATGTAACCACACTAGCACAAAGGAAGACACGGAGAACAAAGACCTCAATGACACTTCCACCAGTTGGCGAGGATTTATCTCAGATTTCCTTAAAAGCCTTTTACCTTTTCCTGCCCCCACCTTTTCCCCTCAACTGACCCAATTCGATGCTACACAATCAAGTTAACTCAGCAGGAGATAAAGAAGGCAGAAAAACAGAGTACTGTTCTTTCAGGAGAGAGAAAGCCAGGAACCTAAGAGCTAAAGTTGAAATTTTGAGGGAAATGATTTTAAAGTTAGGGGAAAATTAAGGAATGTTAGAAATAAATGAAAGTCAGGACACCCACTTTTATTTTTGGATAAAGGAAGAACACATGCCTGTTATATTTTTCCTGGTATCTATGCATACAACATTTGAATTAATTACTAGTTGCCCATGCTGCACTAATAACTGTGAACACAAATTGAGAGCTCACTATTTGCCAGCACTATACTTAGCATTTTAAATGATTAAGGAACTAAATCTTGCCCCAAACCCTTTATCCCTTGCATAAGTAAGAAAAGTGAGCCTAAGCAAGGTGCCCATAGCTAGAGGAGCCTAAGCTATTCAATTTCTGAACTTTCGCCCTTAACAGCTTTACCATCTTTTTCTTCATTAATACAAACCACTGCTTTCAAAGAATGATCCATGGACTTGCCCATCAAAATTACGTAGAATTATTGCTAAAAATAGCTTCCTGATACCCAACTTAATCAGAAACCATGGGAAGGGGACCCAGAAATCTGCATTTTTAAGAACTCCCCAGGTGTTTCCAAAACACTGTAAAGTAAATAAAAGCTTACAATACTACAGAGACAGTATTTAGTAGACCACAGAAGCACAGGCACTGAAACCAGGAAACCTGTTTCAAATCTGCCCTCTGCCATGCACTAACTCTGTGACTTGAACAAATAACTCAGTCTTTCTGCAGATGTATTATTCAGTTAATTTAATGGGCATCTGCCTATTCACAGCTACAGTTCTGCACACAGAATTCCTTTTTCACATTTATATGGTGAATGATCTAAAGGATAGATAATACTAAAACAATTAATGTTAGACTTTGGATGTGTTAGATCTGAATATTAATTTGATATTTTATTAACTGAGACAAAACAAAAATGACCAGAACAACAGCAAGTGCTGCCACATTGTAAAAACTTAATTTTGAAAAATACAAGAAAATAATCTGGTATCTTTGCCTTGATTCTCTCTGAAATCAATTTCTTCTTTGCCTCACCATTCACAGCATGTAAGCCACAATATACTAGTGTAGTCTCCTTTCTCTTATACTGACATTCCTTTACTTTATCTCATTTCTGCTACAGAACTTTCTGGTGAGATCAAGATTAAAGATGGAGAAATGGGATGGAAAGAAAAAGAAGATAAGAATTCAAAGAAATATTTAAGTAGCAAATTACGGCAATGTATACGATGAATATCAAGTTTAAAGAGTCTGTTAAAGCAATACTTATCTAAAATAGGTTTAGCTATAATAATATGGAAGGCAAGATATGCCACAAAATACAGATAATCAGTGGGGAGATATCATGTAGCTTTGATTTTCAAATAACTCTGAATCAGGTCCTGTTTCAGTGCTAGAAAACTCAGCCAGGCTATCCGAGGTTGAATTTTGAAGGTTGTAAAGGGGAAAAAGGAATGAAGGTATTTACCTATTCAACGCTTTGAAGAAATAATATTTACTGGATAAGAGTGCTAAGCTAGAAGAGCGCTTTCCCCAAATAAATTTTATCCCTAAAAATAAAAGTCTAGTGTGGGCTCAAGTTAAGCAGATTCACAAAGAACACACCTTGACAGTTTTAAGAATCTTCAGATTGTCCAACAGTACTGCATAACTCTTCAACAAAGCTATTCAGTTCATAATAATTAAAAGAAAAGTCTTGAAAGGATAGGAACCCAAGCAATGAGCTTTGTTTCTGCATCTAATGAATGAATCACCTCAGACAGGAGCCTTGCAGAGCCTGAGTCAGATTCTGGCTTGCATCAGAATGGTGTGTTGTCACCAAAATGCTAAGTTCCACAAGAACAGGGACCTCTTCTATTTACTTATACATTTACCTTTGAGACCAGTGGTTAGTGCAGAAGAATTCAATACTTGTTAAATTGCTGAATTAATACTATAGGTCATGGACACTTGCTGTTGTCCTTAAACAAAGTTGAAAACATTAACTCTTTAGGTGACAGCACAGATAACATCTCCCCCTTTAACAAATTTAGCACCTAAAAGGCGTTAAGGGAAATTAAAAATACAAGAAAATAATCTGGTATCTTTGCCTTGATTCTCTCTGATATCAATTTCTTCTTTGCCTCACCATTCACAGCATGTAAGCCACAATATACTAGTGTAGTCTCCTTTCTCTTATACTGACATTCCTTTACTTTATCTCATTTCTGCTACAGAACTTTCTGGTGAGATCAAGATTAAAGATGGAGAAATGGGATGGAAAGAAAAAGAAGATAAGAATTCAAAGAAATATTTAAGTAGCAAATTACGGCAATGTATACGATGAATATCAAGTTTAAAGAGTCTGTTAAAGCAATACTTATCTAAAATAGGTTTAGCTATAATAATATGGAAGGCAAGATATGCCACAAAATACAGATAATCAGTGGGGAGATATCATGTAGCTTTGATTTTCAAATAACTCTGAATCAGGTCCTGTTTCAGTGCTAGAAAACTCAGCCAGGCTATCCGAGGTTGAATTTTGAAGGTTGTAAAGGGGAAAAAGGAATGAAGGTATTTACCTATTCAACGCTTTGAAGAAATAATATTTACTGGATAAGAGTGCTAAGCTAGAAGAGCGCTTTCCCCAAATAAATTTTATCCCTAAAAATAAAAGTCTAGTGTGGGCTCAAGTTAAGCAGATTCACAAAGAACACACCTTGACAGTTTTAAGAATCTTCAGATTGTCCAACAGTACTGCATAACTCTTCAACAAAGCTATTCAGTTCATAATAATTAAAAGAAAAGTCTTGAAAGGATAGGAACCCAAGCAATGAGCTTTGTTTCTGCATCTAATGAATGAATCACCTCAGACAGGAGCCTTGCAGAGCCTGAGTCAGATTCTGGCTTGCATCAGAATGGTGTGTTGTCACCAAAATGCTAAGTTCCACAAGAACAGGGACCTCTTCTATTTACTTATACATTTACCTTTGAGACCAGTGGTTAGTGCAGAAGAATTCAATACTTGTTAAATTGCTGAATTAATACTATAGGTCATGGACACTTGCTGTTGTCCTTAAACAAAGTTGAAAACATTAACTCTTTAGGTGACAGCACAGATAACATCTCCCCCTTTAACAAATTTAGCACCTAAAAGGCGTTAAGGGAAATTAAAAATGATTATGATCTAGTTCAGTAACTTTCTCCAGAAAAGACATAAAAATGGCCAATAATATATGAAAAACTAATGGACATCACTAATCATCAGGGAAATGAAAACCAAAATCACAATAAGGTATCACTTCACACCTTTTAGAATGGCCACTATCAAAACAAAATTAAAGGAAACATGACAAGTATTGCCAAGAATAAGGATAAAAGGGAACTCTTGTATAACACTGTTGAAGGGAAGGTAAGTTGGGACAGCCCTCAAGTAAAACAGTAAGGAGGTTCCTCAAAAAATTAAAATAAGACTACCATATGACCCAGGGATCTTACTATTGATATTTATACAAAGGAACTATAATGAGAACCTCAGAAGAATATTTTCACTCTCGTGTCCATTTCAGTATTTTTCACAAGAGCTAAAACCTAAATGTTCATCATTAGGTGAATAGATGAAGAAAATATTGTAAATACACATAACGGAATATTACTCGGCCTTAAAAAAAAGAAGGAAATTCTTCAATTTGTGATAACGTAGATGGACCTGGAAGACATTACGCTAAATGAAATATGCCAGACATGGAAAAACAAATACAGTATGAATTCTAAAACAGTCAAGTTCACAGAAGCAGAGAGTAGACTAGTGGTTGCCAGGGGCTGTAGGGAAAGAAAATGGAGAGGTGATGGCCAAAGGGTACAAAGTTTTAGTCATACATGTAAATAAGTTCTCAAGATCTACAATGCAGCATGGTACCTATAGCTAACAATCCTATATTGTATTCTTAAAATGTGCTAATAGTGTAGATATTAAGTATTCTTAATATACACATGCACACACAAAAATAATAATAATAAAGGGAGCATGAGGAAACTTTGGTAGATGATGAAAATGTCTATAACCCTGATGGTGCTTAGTGTTTCATGGATTTAACTCAATCCCCAACTCACAGAGTTATAACATTAAATATGTATAGCTTTCTGTGTCAGTTATACTTCAATAATGGCTCCCCCAGTGGCCCCATGGTAAAGAATCCACCCACAATGCAGGAGTCAGACACGGATTCTATCCCTGGGTCAGAAAGATCGCCTGGTGGAGGGCCTGGCAACCCACTTCTGTATTCTTGCCTAGAAAATCCCACAGACAGAGAAGCCTGGCAGGCTATAATCCATAAGGTCACAAAGAGTCAGACATGACTGAAGCAATTTAGCACGCATTCATACTTCAATAAAGTAGTTACGTTTTAATTTTTTTAAATTATATTGTCTTCTACATATGAATGAGTTCCACTCTGAGAACAGGCTTACTATTAGTAAGTCCAACAAACTTAGCCTAGCCATGACTGAGCAACTAACACTAAAACACAAACTAACACAATCAGCTGTATAGTACTGCACAATAATAGGTTTATAATACTTTTTGCACAAATAACAAATGAAAAACAAACAAAATAAAGAAAACACTTTTTAATCTTACAATATCAGTTCAGTAACTTAGTCATGTCTAGCTCTTTGTGACCCCAAGGATTGCAGCATGCCAGGCTTCCCTGTCCTTCACCATTTCTTGGAACGTGCTGAGACTCTTGTCTATGAACAGTGATACCATCCAACCATCTCATATTGTCATCCCCTTCTCCTTCTGCTTTCTATTTTTTCCCAGCATTAGGGTCTTTTCCAATAAGCAGTATGAATTCTAAAACAGTCAAGTTCACAGAAGTAGAGAGTAGACTAGTGGTTGCCAGGGGCTGTAGGGAAAGAAAATGGAGAGGTGATGGCCAAAGGGTACAAAGTTTTAGTCATACATGTAAATAAGTTCTCAAGATCTACAATGCAGCATGGTACCTATAGCTAACAATCCTATATTGTATTCTTAAAATGTGCTAATAGTGTAGATATTAAGTATTCTTAATATACACATGCACACACAAAAATAATAATAATAAAGGGAGCATGAGGAAACTTTGGTAGATGATGAAAATGTCTATAACCCTGATGGTGCTTAGTGTTTCATGGATTTAACTCAATCCCCAACTCACAGAGTTATAACATTAAATATGTATAGCTTTCTGTGTCAGTTATACTTCAATAATGGCTCCCCCAGTGGCCCCATGGTAAAGAATCCACCCACAATGCAGGAGTCAGACACGGATTCTATCCCTGGGTCAGAAAGATCGCCTGGTGGAGGGCCTGGCAACCCACTTCTGTATTCTTGCCTAGAAAATCCCACAGACAGAGAAGCCTGGCAGGCTATAATCCATAAGGTCACAAAGAGTCAGACATGACTGAAGCAATTTAGCACGCATTCATACTTCAATAAAGTAGTTACGTTTTAATTTTTTTAAATTATATTGTCTTCTACATATGAATGAGTTCCACTCTGAGAACAGGCTTACTATTAGTAAGTCCAACAAACTTAGCCTAGCCATGACTGAGCAACTAACACTAAAACACAAACTAACACAATCAGCTGTATAGTACTGCACAATAATAGGTTTATAATACTTTTTGCACAAATAACAAATGAAAAACAAACAAAATAAAGAAAACACTTTTTAATCTTACAATATCAGTTCAGTAACTTAGTCATGTCTAGCTGTTTGTGACCCCAAGGATTGCAGCATGCCAGGCTTCCCTGTCCTTCACCATTTCTTGGAACGTGCTGAGACTCTTGTCTATGAACACAGTGATACCATCCAACCATCTCATATTGTCATCCCCTTCTCCTTCTGCTTTCTATTTTTTCCCAGCATTAGGGTCTTTTCCAATAAGCAGCATCGATCCTTCCAATAGATATTCAGGGTCGATTTCCTGTTGAAGTGACTGGTTTGTTCTTACAGTCCTAGGGATTCTCCAGAGTCTTCTCCAACACCTCAGTTTGAAAGCATCCTTGCTTCAGCACTCAGCCTTCCTTACATTCCAACTCTCACAGTCATACATGACTAATGGAAAAAACATAGCTTTGACTATATGGACCTTTGTCAGCAAAGATATGTCTCTGCTTTTTAATATATTGTCTAGGTTTGTCATAGCTTTTATTCCAAGGAGCACGTGTGTTTTAATTTTAATCTTACAGTATAGTGCCTTGAAAAGTACAGTGAGCAAGTGTTAGTTACTCAGTCATGTCTGACTCTGCAACACCGTGGAACCTGCCAGCTTCCTCTGTTCATGGAATTCTCCAGGCAAGAATCCTGAAGTGGGTACCATTTCCTTCTTCAGGGGATCTTTCTATCCCAGGGATCAAACCTACTGCTCTTACATCTCATGCATCGGCAGATGGGTTCTTATCACCATAGCATCACCTGAGAAGCTGACTCTGAAGAGGAAGGTAATTAAACAAGTGACCAAATAAGCTTGTGGAATAATTCCCTTCCACCAGAGCTCCCTAAGAGGTAAATGAATCTCCCAATAAAGCAATTTGAAATTGCAGGTTTAGCTGTGGACCATTCTGCTGCAGGAGAGAATGAACCACTTCACAGAGTACTCCTATTTCTCCATGCAGCAGCCACTTTCCTCTCTATTTACTTAATGTCCCACTTAAGAAAAATCATAAAATCAGACCCTACTGGACTGTCAGGAAGGGCTACACTTTTCCAGTGGAACATTAAGGATCTCAAGGAGTGTATCTTTAACAAAGTGCTATTGTTATTTGCCTAAAAAGCGTGACAGTAAAGCACTTTGCCTCTGTGCTGAAAGATTTCCTTTAAGGTTTTTATTTGAACTTTAAAAGGATAGCTAGCCAGGCTTCCTGTCCTTCACCATTTCTTGGAACGTGCTGAGACTCTTGTCTATGAACACAGTGATACCATCCAACCATCTCATATTGTCATCCCCTTCTCCTTCTGCTTTCTATTTTTTCCCAGCATTAGGGTCTTTTCCAATAAGCAGCATCGATCCTTCCAATAGATATTCAGGGTCGATTTCCTGTTGAAGTGACTGGTTTGTTCTTACAGTCCTAGGGATTCTCCAGAGTCTTCTCCAACACCTCAGTTTGAAAGCATCCTTGCTTCAGCACTCAGCCTTCCTTACATTCCAACTCTCACAGTCATACATGACTAATGGAAAAAACATAGCTTTGACTATATGGACCTTTGTCAGCAAAGATATGTCTCTGCTTTTTAATATATTGTCTAGGTTTGTCATAGCTTTTATTCCAAGGAGCACGTGTGTTTTAATTTTAATCTTACAGTATAGTGCCTTGAAAAGTACAGTGAGCAAGTGTTAGTTACTCAGTCATGTCTGACTCTGCAACACCGTGGAACCTGCCAGCTTCCTCTGTTCATGGAATTCTCCAGGCAAGAATCCTGAAGTGGGTACCATTTCCTTCTTCAGGGGATCTTTCTATCCCAGGGATCAAACCTACTGCTCTTACATCTCATGCATCGGCAGATGGGTTCTTATCACCATAGCATCACCTGAGAAGCTGACTCTGAAGAGGAAGGTAATTAAACAAGTGACCAAATAAGCTTGTGGAATAATTCCCTTCCACCAGAGCTCCCTAAGAGGTAAATGAATCTCCCAATAAAGCAATTTGAAATTGCAGGTTTAGCTGTGGACCATTCTGCTGCAGGAGAGAATGAACCACTTCACAGAGTACTCCTATTTCTCCATGCAGCAGCCACTTTCCTCTCTATTTACTTAATGTCCCACTTAAGAAAAATCATAAAATCAGATCCTACTGGACTGTCAGGAAGGGCTACACTTTTCCAGTGGAACATTAAGGATCTCAAGGAGTGTATCTTTAACAAAGTGCTATTGTTATTTGCCTAAAAAGCGTGACAGTAAAGCACTTTGCCTCTGTGCTGAAAGATTTCCTTTAAGGTGTATTTACTTATGGATAGCTAGAACAGTTTTGTATCATCCTTACTCGGAACAGCCTTGGAATACAAGTGAGAAGCAGTGGGAGAATGGGGAGGCAGCCTGAGGGGTGCTTCCCTGGCCAGTAGCACTGCTAAATTCACCTCCTCCTGCTGAGCAACAGCGCCAGCTAAACTAATCAAGAAGAGTCAAGAGGTAAGGTTTGGAGCTAAACTTATATTGTGATCTAATCCAAGCCCTGTAATGCCTGTGAAACTAGGGGAGCATACAGTATACACGAGACTAAGTGCTGCATTAGTCTTTTGAAAATTCCTTCCTGAAAGAGAACAAAGATGAAAGGGGGTTAAGTTTAGAACCGCAGGTGCCTGGACGTGCCAAACAAAGCCCTCCTCCCTGGGTATCTATTTCTAAATGACATTGTAACTAAAGTACAACTCCTGGGTCTCCCATAGATATTCCTGACAGAAATGTGAGGAGGATGCAATGTTTGTAATTTTTAAGAATAAAAACCACAGCAATCCAGGCTTTGTCAAAAACCACAAGCTGTTCTGTTTGGCCATCAGAGCACCTCCTGATCCAGGTTTATCGTGGTTGCCACACAAGCACACAGACTGCAGCTGAATGAAGAGGCCTCTGAGGCTCAACCACTTACAACTGGGCTAGAAAGCTTTGAGATTGGCCCCAGGCCAGGAGCTCTTATCTTTATTGTGCAGAATGACTGAGTTCAACTTCTAGATCACTGAGCTGGGGCAATACTTTTGCAGAGAAGCAAATGGGTGCTGTGTGCATGGAGGGAAAGAAGGCCCAGGATCTTGGGTGTTGGATATGAAACAATGGAGGAGGGAGGAAGGGAATGCTTGTCAACTGATGCAGATAATGGAGAAAGATAAGCCTTAGATCATAAATCGGCTCGCAGCGACCACCTATGGCTTTGAAAGGGCACCGTTATTTCTTACTGCATCACCAGCTCATTAATGTGAGTCGTCAGTCATTACAGGTGATACAAGAGAGAACATAATTTACATATAAAGTAGCTAATCGAGGATTCCTCAGCATTCTGATTCTCAAATGCATGCCTTTCAAGGGCACTATTCAGGTGCCTGTTGACACATTAAAGTTTTCTTTTATCTATAAAAAGGGTGCTTGTTAAAAGTCATGATTTCAGTACAGTTGCACAGGCTGTTTCTCAGGGTGAACCCATGACCTGTTGTCTGAAATGGAAGTGGGAACTTTTCCAATATGAATGATTATTTCCACTGACATTCTGATGAAGTTAATGGACACAATTTACATGAAAGGCCATATTTAAAAGCTCTCTGTAGGGGTGGGTATGAATAATATTAACTTTTGTAATGTAAAACCATAAAAATCAATTAATTTTATTATCATCATAAATAAAATTCCACTAATAAAATTCTTCTATTTTGAGCATTTTTATGGCTATGGGGATAGTTGGATAACTATTACTATCCAACTCCACATCTTTTTACTGTGGGTTGTCATAAACAACAACTGTGGACCTCCAGCAGGCTGCAAATAAGCCAGGTGGTGGGGGAAGAGCATATTAATAAACCCCAATTGGGCCTGGGTTTGCACAGTTAAAGTAGTTAGGTCTGGTCTGTAAAGAAGTGCTTTCCTAAAACAGCAAATTCTAATAATAAAATTCTGGGCACACAACAGAGCAGAATGATGTAGAATAGCTAGTGGTTCTCTGTGGGAGGAACCAGTTCAACAAGTCCTCCCCTCTTCAAAAGCAGATGTATGCCACCATCTGGAAGCTCAGTGGACTTCCCACAGAGTAGGCTGTGGAGGTGCAAAACCTATGCCACAAGAGTAACATTCAGGAGCCCTGTAACATTTGGGAGCCCTGTTTAGGACCATATTGGAGGATTTTTAAATACATTTACCTTTTTCATTCTTAAAACAACATATTACTTTAAAGTAATACATTATTCAGATTGTGACAATAGAGGGCAAAATTGCATGTGATTCTAACTCACAACCACTCTTAGTTTCTTGGTGCATCATGTGAAGTCACTTCAGTTGTGTCCAACTCTTTGAGACCCTATGAACTATAGCCCACTAGCCTCTTCTGTCCATAGAATTTCAGAGAATTCTCCAAGAATAATGAAGTGGGTTGCCATGGGGGAATCACCCAACACAGGCATCAAACCCATGTCTCTTATGGCGCTTGCATTGGTAGTCTGGTTGTTTGTCACAAGCACCACCTGCGAAGCCCAGTCCCTCGTTTACTTAGAATGATCTCTCACCATTGTTTATTCCTCCAGGACCATTGAGGAAATGATAGACACTATTCTATTTTCAATCGAAAGTATAGGGAAAAGGGTTGTAATAATAGATTTGTTTAAGTATATTATTAACTGATTAAAACACAATTTACATGAAAGGCCATATTTAAAAGCTCTCTGTAGGGGTGGGTATGAATAATATTAACTTTTGTAATGTAAAACCATAAAATCAATTAATTTTATTATCATCATAAATAAAATTCCACTAATAAAATTCTTCTATTTTGAGCATTTTTATGGCTATGGGGATAGTTGGATAACTATTACTATCCAACTCCACATCTTTTTACTGTGGGTTGTCATAAACAACAACTGTGGACCTCCAGCAGGCTGCAAATAAGCCAGGTGGTGGGGGAAGAGCATATTAATAAACCCCAATTGGGCCTGGGTTTGCACAGTTAAAGTAGTTAGGTCTGGTCTGTAAAGAAGTGCTTTCCTAAAACAGCAAATTCTAATAATAAAATTCTGGGCACACAACAGAGCAGAATGATGTAGAATAGCTAGTGGTTCTCTGTGGGAGGAACCAGTTCAACAAGTCCTCCCCTCTTCAAAAGCAGATGTATGCCACCATCTGGAAGCTCAGTGGACTTCCCACAGAGTAGGCTGTGGAGGTGCAAAACCTATGCCACAAGAGTAACATTCAGGAGCCCTGTAACATTTGGGAGCCCTGTTTAGGACCATATTGGAGGATTTTTAAATACATTTACCTTTTTCATTCTTAAAACAACATATTACTTTAAAGTAATACATTATTCAGATTGTGACAATAGAGGGCAAAATTGCATGTGATTCTAACTCACAACCACTCTTAGTTTCTTGGTGCATCATGTGAAGTCACTTCAGTTGTGTCCAACTCTTTGAGACCCTATGAACTATAGCCCACTAGCCTCTTCTGTCCATAGAATTTCAGAGAATTCTCCAAGAATAATGAAGTGGGTTGCCATGGGGGAATCACCCAACACAGGCATCAAACCCATGTCTCTTATGGCGCTTGCATTGGTAGTCTGGTTGTTTGTCACAAGCACCACCTGCGAAGCCCAGTCCCTCGTTTACTTAGAATGATCTCTCACCATTGTTTATTCCTCCAGGACCATTGAGGAAATGATAGACACTATTCTATTTTCAATCGAAAGTATAGAGGGTGTAATAATAGATTTGTTTAAGTTTAGAAAATCCAAATAACTTTGAGGTGTTCAGGGAATCTTCCACATGTGTAACAATTAAGTGTTCATCATTACGATCATGAAAGTAATGCATATTAGATGATTGTTTGGAGTTCATTAACTATAAGCTATACATGAGGCAGAACTCAGCAAATATTTTTACCTATTAGCTGCAGACTTGCCAGAGTCTACTTTATTCCCTGACCACACATGATATTAACCCAATATTAAGTTCTCAGTTTCTGTGTCCATTTGCAGCAGGAAAACTGCCTATTCCACACTTACCCTCTTCCTATACTCTGATGATGATGTATTTCTGTGCATATTCTGTCTCCACATTCATTTGTTTAAACCACTGCCTACTGAAAGCTCATTCAAGCCCTGTCCTATGCACCATGTCTATCAACACAACTGTGAATCAACACCTCCCCTTTTTCTGCATTTCAGAAGAGCTTCCTATTTGGATATGGTTGAAGAAAAGGATCTTAGGCTAGTTTTAAGGATTGGTGAAGTCCTTCTTTTGATTTCAGGAATTTATCTAAATTGTAAATTGACTTGGTACATTGCTGAGGAGACATGAAAGTAAGTAAGCTCACACCTATGATTATTGCATCTTTAGGGTATGAAAGAGTAATTTGATCTCTGAAATATCTATGTGACCTGTGGGACAGCCAGAAAGTAACTTGTCCTATTAAGATTTTGTTTGTGAAGTCACTTCAGTTGTGTCCAACTCTTTGAGACCCTATGAACTATAGCCCACTAGCCTCTTCTGTCCATAGAATTTCAGAGAATTCTCCAAGAATAATGAAGTGGGTTGCCATGGGGGAATCACCCAACACAGGCATCAAACCCATGTCTCTTATGGCGCTTGCATTGGTAGTCTGGTTGTTTGTCACAAGCACCACCTGCGAAGCCCAGTCCCTCGTTTACTTAGAATGATCTCTCACCATTGTTTATTCCTCCAGGACCATTGAGGAAATGATAGACACTATTCTATTTTCAATCGAAAGTATAGAGGGTGTAATAATAGATTTGTTTAAGTTTAGAAAATCCAAATAACTTTGAGGTGTTCAGGGAATCTTCCACATGTGTAACAATTAAGTGTTCATCATTACGATCATGAAAGTAATGCATATTAGATGATTGTTTGGAGTTCATTAACTATAAGCTATACATGAGGCAGAACTCAGCAAATATTTTTACCTATTAGCTGCAGACTTGCCAGAGTCTACTTTATTCCCTGACCACACATGATATTAACCCAATATTAAGTTCTCAGTTTCTGTGTCCATTTGCAGCAGGAAAACTGCCTATTCCACACTTACCCTCTTCCTATACTCTGATGATGATGTATTTCTGTGCATATTCTGTCTCCACATTCATTTGTTTAAACCACTGCCTACTGAAAGCTCATTCAAGCCCTGTCCTATGCACCATGTCTATCAACACAACTGTGAATCAACACCTCCCCTTTTTCTGCATTTCAGAAGAGCTTCCTATTTGGATATGGTTGAAGAAAAAGGATCTTAGGCTAGTTTTAAGGATTGGTGAAGTCCTTCTTTTGATTTCAGGAATTTATCTAAATTGTAAATTGACTTGGTACATTGCTGAGGAGACATGAAAGTAAGTAAGCTCACACCTATGATTATTGCATCTTTAGGGTATGAAAGAGTAATTTGATCTCTGAAATATCTATGTGACCTGTGGGACAGCCAGAAAGTAACTTGTCCTATTAAGATTTTGTTTTGTCATGGAAGTAAAGCTGGTGGCATTCTCATTTGGCTCCACCTGGATCAAATATTTATGTCAATATCTAAAGGAATTCTTCTACTTAGGACATTACAAAGAAAACAGAGGGATAGGTTTAGATTAGTTGGTTCCAAATGTAATGGAAGTTCTACTTGATTGACCATAAAATTAACTTCACCATTAAGATAAACACATGACTCTAAAATCTAGCATCAGTTCTTTAGGGGGTCAAGTTCTTCCTAGTCACCTGAATGCTTCTAACGAGAAAAGTGGCGGGTAAAAATTTATATATATTCTTAGCTCAGCAGAAGAACTAGTGAGAAAGTTAAGTACATGCCATATGACTTCTAAAAGTTCCGTACCCAATATAAACACTTTAGCCAACAAAAACTCCTTGCCAGGACTTCCCTGGTGGTCCACTGGTTGAGACTCTGTGCTCCCAACACAGGGTACATGGGTTCGACCTCTGATCAGGGAACTAGGTTCCCGCATGCCAAATGGTATGGAAAACGAAACAAAAAAAATCCATCCAGAATAGTTTTTCTAACAGATATTTTATTTTTTTGTTTCAGAAATTAGCGAATCACTTAAATGAGAAATACACTAATATTCTAATATTAGAGGAAAAACACTATATAGTAGGGATAGTTAATGTGACCCCTACAGGCTTACAAAGTTTAAAGAATTATTTTGAAGTCACAACTAGTAACAGGTCCAATGTATTTCAAAATCATTCAAACCACTGCCTACTGAAAGCTCATTCAAGCCCTGTCCTATGCACCATGTCTATCAACACAACTGTGAATCAACACCTCCCCTTTTTCTGCATTTCAGAAGAGCTTCCTATTTGGATATGGTTGAAGAAAAAGGATCTTAGGCTAGTTTTAAGGATTGGTGAAGTCCTTCTTTTGATTTCAGGAATTTATCTAAATTGTAAATTGACTTGGTACATTGCTGAGGAGACATGAAAGTAAGTAAGCTCACACCTATGATTATTGCATCTTTAGGGTATGAAAGAGTAATTTGATCTCTGAAATATCTATGTGACCTGTGGGACAGCCAGAAAGTAACTTGTCCTATTAAGATTTTGTTTTGTCATGGAAGTAAAGCTGGTGGCATTCTCATTTGGCTCCACCTGGATCAAATATTTATGTCAATATCTAAAGGAATTCTTCTACTTAGGACATTACAAAGAAAACAGAGGGATAGGTTTAGATTAGTTGGTTCCAAATGTAATGGAAGTTCTACTTGATTGACCATAAAATTAACTTCACCATTAAGATAAACACATGACTCTAAAATCTAGCATCAGTTCTTTAGGGGGTCAAGTTCTTCCTAGTCACCTGAATGCTTCTAACGAGAAAAGTGGTGGGTAAAAATTTATATATATTCTTAGCTCAGCAGAAGAACTAGTGAGAAAGTTAAGTACATGCCATATGACTTCTAAAAGTTCCGTACCCAATATAAACACTTTAGCCAACAAAAACTCCTTGCCAGGACTTCCCTGGTGGTCCACTGGTTGAGACTCTGTGCTCCCAACACAGGGTACATGGGTTCGACCTCTGATCAGGGAACTAGGTTCCCGCATGCCAAATGGTATGGAAAACGAAACAAAAAAAATCCATCCAGAATAGTTTTTCTAACAGATATTTTATTTTTTTGTTTCAGAAATTAGCGAATCACTTAAATGAGAAATACACTAATATTCTAATATTAGAGGAAAAACACTATATAGTAGGGATAGTTAATGTGACCCCTACAGGCTTACAAAGTTTAAAGAATTATTTTGAAGTCACAACTAGTAACAGGTCCAATGTATTTCAAAATCAAGTTTATGTGACACTGAAATTATTTTTCTAACATTTTTAGAAAGAAAAAACAGACACCAAATAATGTCACTTAGGTTAAGTTCATGTCATCAAACTGAGACAATACATAACTTAACTGCAATTTCAGTATCTCTCAGGTTTGCAACCTTAACCGCTCAGTCTGGAATCTCTGGTCATCACTAGATAGATAATCTACCTGACAGACCCCTGTAATCCCCCAAGAAAGGTACCCTTGCCTGAAACAATTCACTTTTTGCTGGTAACTTCCTTGTTCCCCCTCTTAATCAAAGAGACGGGGGAAAGTTAATAACAGTGAGTTTCTTCTAAGAAACTTAGTTGTTCCAGGAAGAATAAATGTGGTATAAGAGAATGTTAGCAGAGTCTCTGAAAGGTTATTAAGAAGGAAACTGTGTCTGTCAAGATAGGTGAAGTTATGGTACAGTAATAAATAACCTCAAAACTCTGAAGCTGTATTTCTCCTGTACATGACACATCCAGTGTGTCTATGTTTATTACAATCACATGAGGGTCCAAGAAAGTGGAGGCTTTATCACCTTGGCCTTAGGAGCTTAAAGCCATCAGTGAAACTCATCCTGTTATTAGCCAAATCTAATCATATGATCATACATAACTTCAAAAGGAACAAGAAAATGCAACTATATACAGTATGAACAAACAGGCATATCACTGTAGCTTTATTGACTACTTTAGGAAGAACTGACTTCTCATGCCACAGCAAGTCAATCACTAGAGAGGGAGAAGGGAAGGTTGCAGACAGACCAGAGAGAGGAATTAACTGAAAGAATATGATCTCAGAGAGAAGAGGAAGAGGAGAATGCAGAGCTTTTGTGGAAATACTACTTGTTCTTAGAGATGGGCAGGAAGGAATTGTGGCTGGCCATGGATGATGATGCTCAAACACTGCACAAATACTTTCTGGCTTACAGCATGATTCTAGGTATTTTCAGTAGGAATGCTTAAAGTTGCACCAATCTGAGTGATTGTCCTATTTTCTCCAACAGGGAGAGGGAAGGAAGGGCGACTCAAGATGGGTGGATCATTCAGTTTGGAGCTCTGCAGGCCAGGTACAACAGTTGGTTGAGAGGAAGACAGTCTTAACGCATTGGCAGGAAAGAGGTTCAGGGGGTAAACCAGGAAAGTAGCTCATCAACTGGGAGAAAACAAAGCATTGAGCAAGTTCTTTCTCCTAATGAAAAATATGACTTCTTAGACTCCTGATAAAGCAAATCCCTTGGAAATACAATGACAGTTGCTTATAGGAGTCCAATTAAATCAAGTAAGATTTGCATGCTCTCTTTGGTAAACCTCCCAGAAGAGACTTCCAACAAAACTACTCTGTCCTTGTTCCCCCTCTTAATCAAAGAGACGGGGGAAAGTTAATAACAGTGAGTTTCTTCTAAGAAACTTAGTTGTTCCAGGAAGAATAAATGTGGTATAAGAGAATGTTAGCAGAGTCTCTGAAAGGTTATTAAGAAGGAAACTGTGTCTGTCAAGATAGGTGAAGTTATGGTACAGTAATAAATAACCTCAAAACTCTGAAGCTGTATTTCTCCTGTACATGACACATCCAGTGTGTCTATGTTTATTACAATCACATGAGGGTCCAAGAAAGTGGAGGCTTTATCACCTTGGCCTTAGGAGCTTAAAGCCATCAGTGAAACTCATCCTGTTATTAGCCAAATCTAATCATATGATCATACATAACTTCAAAAGGAACAAGAAAATGCAACTATATACAGTATGAACAAACAGGCATATCACTGTAGCTTTATTGACTACTTTAGGAAGAACTGACTTCTCATGCCACAGCAAGTCAATCACTAGAGAGGGAGAAGGGAAGGTTGCAGACAGACCAGAGAGAGGAATTAACTGAAAGAATATGATCTCAGAGAGAAGAGGAAGAGGAGAATGCAGAGCTTTTGTGGAAATACTACTTGTTCTTAGAGATGGGCAGGAAGGAATTGTGGCTGGCCATGGATGATGATGCTCAAACACTGCACAAATACTTTCTGGCTTACAGCATGATTCTAGGTATTTTCAGTAGGAATGCTTAAAGTTGCACCAATCTGAGTGATTGTCCTATTTTCTCCAACAGGGAGAGGGAAGGAAGGGCGACTCAAGATGGGTGGATCATTCAGTTTGGAGCTCTGCAGGCCAGGTACAACAGTTGGTTGAGAGGAAGACAGTCTTAACGCATTGGCAGGAAAGAGGTTCAGGGGGTAAACCAGGAAAGTAGCTCATCAACTGGGAGAAAACAAAGCATTGAGCAAGTTCTTTCTCCTAATGAAAAATATGACTTCTTAGACTCCCTGATAAAGCAAATCCCTTGGAAATACAATGACAGTTGCTTATAGGAGTCCAATTAAATCAAGTAAGATTTGCATGCTCTCTTTGGTAAACCTCCCAGAAGAGACTTCCAACAAAACTACTCTGTCACTAGAAGTTACTACTAAGCAGGTGGCTAATAAATTTAGCCGTTTTGATGAACACATGAACGTGTCATGGGAGCCTAATATATTTTATCCAGCAAGAAAAGATGGATTCTAGCAAACTTGGTTTGCAATTCTGAAGACATAAATAACTTCAAGAATGATCATTAGGACTAATGCCACCAACATAATAGGAAGCCTAGGAATTATTTAAGAAAAACCTTTATTAGAACCAAGGAATAAATACAAATTCAGGATTTCTTTATGGAATTCACTGTTTTGCGATATATTTTGGATCAGAGGACATTACATGTAGAAATATTTACTTCTTTGGTTTAAAATTTTCAGATAGAGCTAGCTATTGAAAAGCTATCAAATCTAGCATACTGGTATTCAACTGCTTTGCATTTACATAGCCAAGAATGTGAGGATGATTTCTGTAGAGAAAGTTGGAGAGCCAAAATGATTTTCTGCTCTTACTCCCATCATTTTTTTCCCTTGAGTCACAGATTATTTCCTTTGCTGCTTCAATGCTGAATTCAACTTGAATTGGATACACTTTTTATTATCTTATATCTCTTAAATTAGGTGAAATATTATATCTGGTGATAAAAAATAGACCAGAAAAAGCACTGTATATAAAGGGCAACTTGGACTGATGCTGAAAACTTCAACCAAAAATGTAACCTGTGCTTTAGTTATTGCCAATAAGGACTGGACCAAGTCCATAAGAAGATAGTTTTAATCAATTGTTTTTAGGAGGAGAGTCTATAACCTACCGGCTTGAAAATTTCTTCTTTTACAGTAAGTTTCTTTTTAGTTTGGAGCTCTGCAGGCCAGGTACAACAGTTGGTTGAGAGGAAGACAGTCTTAACGCATTGGCAGGAAAGAGGTTCAGGGGGTAAACCAGGAAAGTAGCTCATCAACTGGGAGAAAACAAAGCATTGAGCAAGTTCTTTCTCCTAATGAAAAATATGACTTCTTAGACTCCCTGATAAAGCAAATCCCTTGGAAATACAATGACAGTTGCTTATAGGAGTCCAATTAAATCAAGTAAGATTTGCATGCTCTCTTTGGTAAACCTCCCAGAAGAGACTTCCAACAAAACTACTCTGTCACTAGAAGTTACTACTAAGCAGGTGGCTAATAAATTTAGCCGTTTTGATGAACACATGAACGTGTCATGGGAGCCTAATATATTTTATCCAGCAAGAAAAGATGGATTCTAGCAAACTTGGTTTGCAATTCTGAAGACATAAATAACTTCAAGAATGATCATTAGGACTAATGCCACCAACATAATAGGAAGCCTAGGAATTATTTAAGAAAAACCTTTATTAGAACCAAGGAATAAATACAAATTCAGGATTTCTTTATGGAATTCACTGTTTTGCGATATATTTTGGATCAGAGGACATTACATGTAGAAATATTTACTTCTTTGGTTTAAAATTTTCAGATAGAGCTAGCTATTGAAAAGCTATCAAATCTAGCATACTGGTATTCAACTGCTTTGCATTTACATAGCCAAGAATGTGAGGATGATTTCTGTAGAGAAAGTTGGAGAGCCAAAATGATTTTCTGCTCTTACTCCCATCATTTTTTTCCCTTGAGTCACAGATTATTTCCTTTGCTGCTTCAATGCTGAATTCAACTTGAATTGGATACACTTTTTATTATCTTATATCTCTTAAATTAGGTGAAATATTATATCTGGTGATAAAAAATAGACCAGAAAAAGCACTGTATATAAAGGGCAACTTGGACTGATGCTGAAAACTTCAACCAAAAATGTAACCTGTGCTTTAGTTATTGCCAATAAGGACTGGACCAAGTCCATAAGAAGATAGTTTTAATCAATTGTTTTTAGGAGGAGAGTCTATAACCTACCGGCTTGAAAATCTTCTAACAGTAAGTCTTGTAGAGATATAGCACACTTGCCAAAACTGCATTACCGCTTCAAACCATCACAAATTACACTGCACTTTAAGTTTTATTACCAAGTAAGACAGCACACAAATTCATTTCCATGTCTGTTGCCAATTTAAATGAATGGCTGGCTCCTGCCAGCTCAGGAAGACACCAGAGGAAATGCTGCACTGATCATTGGTGCATGGAATAAATGATAGCAGGCACTTTGGTCATTTAATCTCAGGGGAAAAAATTTTTATTTTAAGTAGGCTTTAAGAATGTAATGTGAACTATGCTGTATAAGGGTAATAATTCAAAAAAGCAGCCATATTTAATGTTCAAAAAGCCTACTATGTACTCAGAACCATTTTAGATGCTACAGACAATATAGAATTAAATGATATATGCTCCATTCTCAGGGATTCCTCTAAAATTGGCCAAAGTAAAATAACACACAGGAAAATATTTAAGACACTGTGATTAGAGGAATTCAAAGAAAAGGAAGATCAGTAAAGAACAAACAAAATCTAGAATAGCCATGAGAGACAATGTCCTGAAGCTCTGAAAGAGAGAAGAAAAATGAGTACTTCAAGCAAAGAAACAATATGCATTAGCAAGGATTTGGGACTCATGGGATTCATTTGACTAAAGGAACTTTGATTTCTGGAAGACCTTGGAGATACTGAGCGTGGTCAAAACTTAACAGTTTAACAGAATTGCTGCATATTGAGTTATGATGTGTTGTTATTTATTATTGTATCTTCACCCATGTCTGATCTTGAATAGTTATATTATCAGAGTTCCTTATTCATTTGTTATCTACCTGGGTTAGGGGTACTATTGTACCAGTTTAAGTTGAGCTAGAAACAAAACCAGTCTGAAGGCTAAAAAAAACAGCTTAGAAGAGAATGAGTGGGAAATAGTCAAGAGAATTGGAAAATGAAGACCCTCAATCCCTGGAAATGTAACCTGTGCTTTAGTTATTGCCAATAAGGACTGGACCAAGTCCATAAGAAGATAGTTTTAATCAATTGTTTTTAGGAGGAGAGTCTATAACCTACCGGCTTGAAAATCTTCTAACAGTAAGTCTTGTAGAGATATAGCACACTTGCCAAAACTGCATTACCGCTTCAAACCATCACAAATTACACTGCACTTTAAGTTTTATTACCAAGTAAGACAGCACACAAATTCATTTCCATGTCTGTTGCCAATTTAAATGAATGGCTGGCTCCTGCCAGCTCAGGAAGACACCAGAGGAAATGCTGCACTGATCATTGGTGCATGGAATAAATGATAGCAGGCACTTTGGTCATTTAATCTCAGGGAAAAATTTATATTTTAAGTAGGCTTTAAGAATGTAATGTGAACTATGCTGTATAAGGGTAATAATTCAAAAAAGCAGCCATATTTAATGTTCAAAAAGCCTACTATGTACTCAGAACCATTTTAGATGCTACAGACAATATAGAATTAAATGATATATGCTCCATTCTCAGGGATTCCTCTAAAATTGGCCAAAGTAAAATAACACACAGGAAAATATTTAAGACACTGTGATTAGAGGAATTCAAAGAAAAGGAAGATCAGTAAAGAACAAACAAAATCTAGAATAGCCATGAGAGACAATGTCCTGAAGCTCTGAAAGAGAGAAGAAAAATGAGTACTTCAAGCAAAGAAACAATATGCATTAGCAAGGATTTGGGACTCATGGGATTCATTTGACTAAAGGAACTTTGATTTCTGGAAGACCTTGGAGATACTGAGCGTGGTCAAAACTTAACAGTTTAACAGAATTGCTGCATATTGAGTTATGATGTGTTGTTATTTATTATTGTATCTTCACCCATGTCTGATCTTGAATAGTTATATTATCAGAGTTCCTTATTCATTTGTTATCTACCTGGGTTAGGGGTACTATTGTACCAGTTTAAGTTGAGCTAGAAACAAAACCAGTCTGAAGGCTAAAAAAAACAGCTTAGAAGAGAATGAGTGGGAAATAGTCAAGAGAATTGGAAAATGAAGACCCTCAAGTCCCTTGGGAAAGTGGGGAGAAAGGCCAAGACAGAGGTTGAAATGAGGAGGAGATAAAAGGGAAGCAGGAACTGATCTGTTTAAGAAAAAGAAAATTAAAGGTCAGAAGATAAAGACCAGAAGGATCAGGAAACTTGAGAAATAAAATACAAAGCGTACAAACTAAGAAAAGCAAAAATATGAATAAATAAAGCAGAGAAAAATGGAAAGGAAAAATAAACTTTAGGGAGAAGTCATAGGAATCAGGTATTGAAATAGTAAGACAAGGAACAGCAGGAGCCTAAGGCAAATATGTCATGAAGTGACAGTGAGAAATAATACAAGGTGAAAGGGAGGAGGCCGTGAGGGAAAGAGGGAAAGGATAAAAGCTGGATAAATGAGCAGAGGGAATATTAAGATATCACAGGCTAATTTATTCGAGAATAGAAAAGGGGGATAAATAACGTCTGGGAAACAGAAAACATTCAACACTGCTTCTATTCCCTTTCCCTGCATGAGCATCATGAATTTAACACTGCAAGTAGACCCCACCAGGAAGTCAGACCCCTGCTCAACTCCTACCCTCAACAGACTTCTTAGAGGTGTTAAATAATTTTAAGGTTTTACATACAGACTCCAAAACTTCAATTAGAGTAGATTGCCACCCAGTAATTTTTCACTTATTTTTGTTTAACTTTCTACTAACTTCCCAAAAATTATAGTTTGGGTTCTTCACGACCCTACAATTAAAAATAGTCTTCATTTGGGTCAAAGAAAAGGAAGATCAGTAAAAAAATCTAGAATAGCCATGAGAGACAATGTCCTGAAGCTCTGAAAGAGAGAAGAAAAATGAGTACTTCAAGCAAAGAAACAATATGCATTAACAGCAAGGATTTGGGACTCATGGGATTCATTTGACTAAAGGAACTTTGATTTCTGGAAGACCTTGGAGATACTGAGCGTGGTCAAAACTTAACAGTTTAACAGAATTGCTGCATATTGAGTTATGATGTGTTGTTATTTATTATTGTATCTTCACCCATGTCTGATCTTGAATAGTTATATTATCAGAGTTCCTTATTCATTTGTTATCTACCTGGGTTAGGGGTACTATTGTACCAGTTTAAGTTGAGCTAGAAACAAAACCAGTCTGAAGGCTAAAAAAAACAGCTTAGAAGAGAATGAGTGGGAAATAGTCAAGAGAATTGGAAAATGAAGACCCTCAAGTCCCTTGGGAAAGTGGGGAGAAAGCCCAAGACAGAGGTTGAAATGAGGAGGAGATAAAAGGGAAGCAGGAACTGATCTGTTTAAGAAAAAGAAAATTAAAGGTCAGAAGATAAAGACCAGAAGGATCAGGAAACTTGAGAAATAAAATACAAAACGTACAAACTAAGAAAAGCAAAAATATGAATAAATAAAGCAGAGAAAAATGGAAAGGAAAAATAAACTTTAGGGAGAAGTCATAGGAATCAGGTATTGAAATAGTAAGACAAGGAACAGCAGGAGCCTAAGGCAAATATGTCATGAAGTGACAGTGAGAAATAATACAAGGTGAAAGGGAGGAGGCCGTGAGGGAAAGAGGGAAAGGATAAAAGCTGGATAAATGAGCAGAGGGAATATTAAGATATCACAGGCTAATTTATTCGAGAATAGAAAAGGGGGATAAATAACGTCTGGGAAACAGAAAACATTCAACACTGCTTCTATTCCCTTTCCCTGCATGAGCATCATGAATTTAACACTGCAAGTAGACCCCACCAGGAAGTCAGACCCCTGCTCAACTCCTACCCTCAACAGACTTCTTAGAGGTGTTAAATAATTTTAAGGTTTTACATACAGACTCCAAAACTTCAATTAGAGTAGATTGCCACCCAGTAATTTTTCACTTATTTTTGTTTAACTTTCTACTAACTTCCCTATAGTGAAAAGTGAAAGTGGTAGTCACTCAGTTGTGTCTGATTCTTCACGACCCTACAGACTTAGCCCACAAAGATCCTCTGTTCATGGAATTCTCTAGGCAAGCATCCTGGAATGGGTTGTCATTCCCTTCTCCAGGGATCTTCCTGATCCAGGGGTCAAACCCAGGTCTCCCACATTGCAGGCAGATTCTTTACTGTCTGAGTCACCAAGGAAGACAATGGTACAACTTTCTAAAATTTCTCTCCCCACAAGCACTCAAAACCACTCTCCAAAACATTTCTGCAAATACCCCCTGGCTTCCCTATTACTATGTTTCCTCCATGTGTTTTTCATGACTGAGATTTCACTTCATCTTCAACCAATTTCTTCTGTTACCCAGGCTTCTTTGGAAAAAAAGAAAGAAATGAAGGATGGGAGACAGGGAGGGATAGAAATGAAAGAGGAGGAGTAAAAAGAAAAAGAAAAAAAAATTGTCCATTCTCTCTGATGTTGCTCCTTTCAAAAATTTCCACTTGGACCTCCCCCACAGTCCTTGTTGCATCTTATACACCTGCTTCCTTAAATGTTCAACCTTTCTTTAACTTCTTTCTTCCAGAAGCTTCTCTCTTCCTTAAACTTCTTTCTGCTCTTCAAGACTTGGCTGTCTGTCCTCTGACTCTATTAGAGCATTAATACTGTTAAACATCTTTAAAGGACTACACCTCCTTCCTGAAACTCTCACCCTCTTTCCTCTACATCAGAATTCCTAGATATAGAATTCCTAGTTATAAGTTAACTGATGGGTAAGATAGAAAGTGAGTTTCTTAAAAGGTGTGCCTGACAGAATCAATAGGGCTGGAGAATCAGATTTGAGGCCAGAGCTTCAAAAAATGGACTCCAAATCAAACTTTAAGAACAGCCTCAGGCTAGTGATGCTCTGACCATGCCCTCTAATGAGCACCATGCACTACAGTTTAGATTCCCATCAAGAAATTAATCCCATCAACTCTATTACAAGGAATTACCTCCAGGACCAGTGCCATTGCCAACCAGAAAGCCGCCAGTCTCTGCAGAACCTCAATGCCTTTGCTTCCCCTCTTTGCCAGAAAAAAAATTTCTTTCCCCATTGTTTCCTTCAGAACTGAAATCTCACACAAATGCCGCTTATTAGTGGAGACCAATAACTGCTCAGTGTATATTTGTTGAATGAAAGAAGGAAAAGCATAAATAATAGGAATCATAATCATTAACTCTTCATACACAGAGTAATTTATTTTTTCTTTGCCTCCGTTTGAATTGCAGTCACACCCAGAACCCAGCATGTCTGTGATCCCTTTACTGCTGTGTACTTCCAAGATGAGTAAAGAAAATTCTAGCAGCTACCAACTGGCACACAAAGATTGGAATTTGTTTTTTAAACTGACACCCAAGTCAGCTTCCTCCATGCTACACCCATATGTTATCCCATATGTTGTGCTCATTTCATTTTAGAGGCTATTATGTCTTCCTCGTCTTTGCTTCCAGAGTATCTATGCCTGCACAGTAGTAATTCCTGCAGTCACAGATATTTGAAAAGCCCTATAATAGTGAAATGATGGTTTTTTAAATTTGCATAAGTCATAACCATTCATGACTTGTGCTTTCCTTAATATACGTTCTATGTTAGCATCAAATCAATGCACTAAGAACTCATTAATCCAAGTCCTATTCATTTAAAATTCAATCTCCACTAACAATTTCTGGTTTATGCTTCTGTTTCTTTCCTCTTACCTAGAATTCCCTTTTCATTCAGCTTAGATCCATGTTTATTAACTCCCTCCAAACTGAATTCAAAATTACCTAACTTTCTTCAACCCATCTGATTCTGATCTCTCTAGGTTTCTGTACCCAATTAGAACTTATGAACTCTGTTCTTGGCATTTATAGTTACGAGCGTGATGCTTTCATTGGTTTTGTGTCATTCCCTATATGTATGTTTCCTCCCCAGCTAGGTGATAGCTTCAAGGAAGAAGGGGCTATACCTTCTACTTCCTGTATATTCCCTACTGCAGAGCCTGCCTCTGAACTATGGGTAACATAAGTGCCCAGAAAATGCTACCAAGAGGGAAGGAAAAAACTCAGGGTAAAGGAAAAAAAATGCAAAATGTAATCCACTCTCTTGATAATCATTTCAAACCTTAATCTTACCACTAGTCAGCCTTTGCTTCCTCTTTGCCAGAAAAAAAATTTCTTTCCCCATTGTTTCCTTCAGAACTGAAATCTCACACAAATGCCGCTTATTAGTGGAGACCAATAACTGCTCAGTGTATATTTGTTGAATGAAAGAAGGAAAAGCATAAATAATAGGAATCATAATCATTAACTCTTCATACACAGAGTAATTTATTTTTTCTTTGCCTCCGTTTGAATTGCAGTCACACCCAGAACCCAGCATGTCTGTGATCCCTTTACTGCTGTGTACTTCCAAGATGAGTAAAGAAAATTCTAGCAGCTACCAACTGGCACACAAAGATTGGAATTTGTTTTTTAAACTGACACCCAAGTCAGCTTCCTCCATGCTACACCCATATGTTATCCCATATGTTGTGCTCATTTCATTTTAGAGGCTATTATGTCTTCCTCGTCTTTGCTTCCAGAGTATCTATGCCTGCACAGTAGTAATTCCTGCAGTCACAGATATTTGAAAAGCCCTATAATAGTGAAATGATGGTTTTTTAAATTTGCATAAGTCATAACCATTCATGACTTGTGCTTTCCTTAATATACGTTCTATGTTAGCATCAAATCAATGCACTAAGAACTCATTAATCCAAGTCCTATTCATTTAAAATTCAATCTCCACTAACAATTTCTGGTTTATGCTTCTGTTTCTTTCCTCTTACCTAGAATTCCCTTTTCATTCAGCTTAGATCCATGTTTATTAACTCCCTCCAAACTGAATTCAAAATTACCTAACTTTCTTCAACCCATCTGATTCTGATCTCTCTAGGTTTCTGTACCCAATTAGAACTTATGAACTCTGTTCTTGGCATTTATAGTTATGAGCGTGATGCTTTCATTGGTTTTGTGTCATTCCCTATATGTATGTTTCTTCCCCAGCTAGGTGATAGCTTCAAGGAAGAAGGGGCTATACCTTCTACTTCCTGTATATTCCCTACTGCAGAGCCTGCCTCTGAACTATGGGTAACATAAGTGCCCAGAAAATGCTACCAAGAGGGAAGGAAAAAACTCAGGGTAAAGGAAAAAAAATGCAAAATGTAATCCACTCTCTTGATAATCATTTCAAACCTTAATCTTACCACTAGTAGAAGGATGCCATGAAGAACTAACAATATCTTACAACGTCATCTTAGAGATGATGAGAAATGATGAAGCCACATATGCAGCAGGCAACAGCTAAATTGTTTAACAGAAAGAAACTATGTGGAGAGATCAACACAATCTCTGTTGTGATGTATGACAGGAAACTCACTACATATCTTGATGAACTGTCATAACTCAAGTTACTAAGAGAATAAGATGCAGACTATTTCATTCCACAAATACAAAGAAATGGTGTATTTACTTTGGGAGACAAATATTTAAAAAGCTAACTTTTTAATAAATTATCTATTTGGCAATTTTTCATTATATGCAATTATATTTTTTCATTTTTCATTATATACAATTGATAACTTTTCTTTAAAGCAAACTATAAACCTTACAAAACAGATCCTGTTTCACTCATTTTACAGATGAGGAAATAGGTTTAGAAAGTAAAGTTTCTTGCCTAAACTCATACAACTAATAACAGACAAAGTCAAAATACAAACTGAGAACTATTTGATAGCAAATCCCATGTTTATAACCACTATGCAACACTACCTGTTTCAATTTTACCCTCAAATGAGATATTCCTCTGTGGCAAAAGAAAGCTTTTATTGTAAAATCCATAATTATAATTTGATACTTTTTCTATTAAAAGAAACTCATGTAAATGTCATTTATTCAAGAAGACAAAATATTCAACAAATTAATCAGCCATCCATGACTGATAAGAAATCACCAAGGGGGCTTCCCTGGTGGTGCAGTGAGTAGGGGCAAGGGGCGTTGGTTCGATCCCCGGCCTGGGAAGATCCCACGTGCTTCAGAGCACCTGGACCGATGTGTCCAACTACTGAGCCAGAGCTCCAGAGCACATGCGTCCAGAACCGGTGCTCTACAGCGAGAGAGGCCACTGTGATGGGAAGCCCACACAAGCCAAAGAACAAAAGGATGAAAAATAAATAAATCAAAGACCAATAGAAGTGGTCCCCCCAAAAAAAGTTTATATATATTTATATATATATATATATATAAAGATATATATGTATATATGTATATATAAAGATATATGTACATATATGTATATATGATGCATTACTATCTATAAGATCTTATTTGAAAGATTTTTTGCTTGGGTTCATCATTGCACTATTTCCTATATACATTCAGCTAGTGGATACATATTGCTTAGGCAATGATTAAAGAGTCAATTCAATTAAGCAAATATTTAGTAACTTTTTATAATGCAAGCCCTTTGTGTGAACCTGAAAGTCTACTATATGGATTACATATTGCCTTTCCCTCCTCCCATATCTCCTAAAGAGCTTAAAATCTAGTTATTGAGAAAGGCTATAAAAACGACCACAAAACAACGTGTAATAAGTTCTATGAGAAAAGAGTAAAGTGTTACTGGAGATGAAAAGATAGAGACTACTTTGGGTAAAAGTTAATTATGAAAGCTTCACGGGTGAGAGCATTACAAAAGCTTCATGGATAATATTTGAGATTAGTAAGGTGTATTAGTGAAGGTGTAGACTAAGTTTCTCAAATACAGAGACCTCAAAATATAGGAGTTTAAAATAAAATTGTTTATTTCTCTCTCCTAAGAATCCATAGGTAAGGGTCCAAGGTTATCAGGGCAATACTATCATCTTAACTTATAAAGTCCACAGTTACTCCTGTCTTTGCCATTTTTCAGTCAATGGGAAGGAGAAAAAGAAGTGTGCAAGCAAACAACTTTATTCAAGAAGACAAAATATTCAACAAATTAATCAGCCATCCATGACTGATAAGAAATCACCAAGGGGGCTTCCCTGGTGGTGCAGTGAGTAGGGGCAAGGGGCGTTGGTTCGATCCCCGGCCTGGGAAGATCCCACGTGCTTCAGAGCACCTGGACCGATGTGTCCAACTACTGAGCCAGAGCTCCAGAGCACATGCGTCCAGAACCGGTGCTCTACAGCGAGAGAGGCCACTGTGATGGGAAGCCCACACAAGCCAAAGAACAAAAGGATGAAAAATAAATAAATCAAAGACCAATAGAAGTGGTCCCCCCAAAAAAAGTTTATATATATTTATATATATATATATAAAGATATATATGTATATATGTATATATAAAGATATATGTACATATATGTATATATGATGCATTACTATCTATAAGATCTTATTTGAAAGATTTTTTGCTTGGGTTCATCATTGCACTATTTCCTATATACATTCAGCTAGTGGATACATATTGCTTAGGCAATGATTAAAGAGTCAATTCAATTAAGCAAATATTTAGTAACTTTTTATAATGCAAGCCCTTTGTGTGAACCTGAAAGTCTACTATATGGATTACATATTGCCTTTCCCTCCTCCCATATCTCCTAAAGAGCTTAAAATCTAGTTATTGAGAAAGGCTATAAAAATGACCACAAAACAACGTGTAATAAGTTCTATGAGAAAAGAGTAAAGTGTAACTGGAGATGAAAAGATAGAGACTACTTTGGGTAAAAGTTAATTATGAAAGCTTCACGGGTGAGAGCATTACAAAAGCTTCATGGATAATATTTGAGATTAGTAAGGTGTATTAGTGAAGGTGTAGACTAAGTTTCTCAAATACAGAGACCTCAAAATATAGGAGTTTAAAATAAAATTGTTTATTTCTCTCTCCTAAGAATCCATAGGTAAGGGTCCAAGGTTATCAGGGCAATACTATCATCTTAACTTATAAAGTCCACAGTTACTCCAGTCTTTGCCATTTTTCAGTCAATGGGAAGGAGAAAAGAAGTGTGCAGCAAACAACTTTATTAAATGATGATAAGTTCAAAGTTGTACCATCACTTTCATTCATAACCCATGGTCTATAACTTAGTGACCTGGCTGGCTGTAGCTACAAGGGAGGTTGGGGAAAGTAATCTGTCTATCTGTGCAACCATGTGCCCAGCAAAACACAAAGTTCTGTGTATGAAATAGTAAAGTGGACACAAAATGCGTTCAGTAGACCCTCTGGCCAATCCAATGTTCATCATTTTTCCCCACATACAGAATGTACTCACCTGCTCTGCCCAAGAAGGGCAATCCACAGGCCATTTTAATATCTCAGTCAGTCGAGGATCTTGGGATAAGGTGCTGTCCTCATAATGTCTAGATGTGACTCCTAAAAGTCTAATGACCTACAAACCAATTAACAAGTTACTTGATCCCCAATACATAATAAGCATACAGAAAGCAGGGGTTGAAAAATCCTATTGGTAACTTTCTTACAGAAATGGGAAGAATGTAGGAAATCATGGCAGCTAGAAATCCTCCTGGATAAAAATTGTAAATACTCTGTGCAGCAACAAGGAAATAAGTCTTTGATTAGTCCATGTGGCTATGCTTGGCTTTGGTCTTTAGGAGTAAATCCTTTTGGCCATTTTCCAAGGTTCTCAGCTTTGCCCTCTAGGACACAGGTCATCAAAACTTTTTTTCTTATGGGGCCATAAAATAAATATTTTAGACTTTGAGGACTGCATACAGTGTCATTGCACATTCTACTCTTTGCTATTATTTTTAAAACTTTACAATTTAAAAAAAAAACAGGTGGGAATATAAATTGGTACAGCCACTATGGAAAATGGTATTTTTACTACTATTTTTCAGTAAATTAGACACACTACCATATGATCCAGCAATCACACTGCAGGGTATTTATACAAAATAAATCAAATCAGTATCTCAAAGAGGTATCTGCACTCCATGTTCACTGCAACATTATTCACAACAGCCAAGGTATGAAAACCACTAAAGAGTCTGTCAATGAATGAATGAATAAGGTGTATGTGTGTGTGTGTGTGTGTGTGTGCGTGCATGCTCAGTCGCTAAGTTGTGTCTGACTCTTAGTGAAACTATAGACTTTAGTCCACCAGTCTCCTCTCCATGGGATTCTCCAGGCAAAAACTCTGGAATAAGTTGCCATTTCCTTCTCCAGGTGATCTTCCAGACCCAGGGAATGAAACCTTGTCTCCTGCAGCTCCTGTATTGGTAAGAAGATTCTTTACCACTCACCTGCTCTGCCCAAGATAGGGCAATCCAAAAAAAGTTCTGTGTATGAAATAGTAAAGTGGACACAAAATGCGTTCAGTAGACCCTCTGGCCAATCCAATGTTCATCATTTTTCCCCACATATAGAATGTACTCACCTGCTCTGCCCAAGAAGGGCAATCCACAGGCCATTTAATATCTCAGTCAGTCGAGGATCTTGGGATAAGGTGCTGTCCTCATAATGTCTAGATGTGACTCCTAAAAGTCTAATGACCTACAAACCAATTAACAAGTTACTTGATCCCCAATACATAATAAGCATACAGAAAGCAGGGGTTGAAAAATCCTATTGGTAACTTTCTTACAGAAATGGGAAGAATGTAGGAAATCATGGCAGCTAGAAATCCTCCTGGATAAAAATTGTAAATACTCTGTGCAGCAACAAGGAAATAAGTCTTTGATTAGTCCATGTGGCTATGCTTGGCTTTGGTCTTTAGGAGTAAATCCTTTTGGCCATTTTCCAAGGTTCTCAGCTTTGCCCTCTAGGACACAGGTCATCAAAACTTTTTTTCTTATGGGGCCATAAAATAAATATTTTAGACTTTGAGGACTGCATACAGTGTCATTGCACATTCTACTCTTTGCTATTATTTTTAAAACTTTACAATTAAAAAAAAAAACAGGTGGGAATATAAATTGGTACAGCCACTATGGAAAATGGTATTTTTACTACTATTTCTCAGTAAATTAGACACACTACCATATGATCCAGCAATCACACTGCAGGGTATTTATACAAAATAAATCAAATCAGTATCTCAAAGAGGTATCTGCACTCCATGTTCACTGCAACATTATTCACAACAGCCAAGGTATGAAAACCACTAAAGAGTCTGTCAATGAATGAATGAATAAGGTGTATGTGTGTGTGTGTGTGTGTGCGTGCATGCTCAGTCGCTAAGTTGTGTCTGACTCTTAGTGAAACTATAGACTTTAGTCCACCAGTCTCCTCTCCATGGGATTCTCCAGGCAAAAACTCTGGAATAAGTTGCCATTTCCTTCTCCAGGTGATCTTCCAGACCCAGGGAATGAAACCTTGTCTCCTGCAGCTCCTGTATTGGTAAGAAGATTCTTTACCACTGAGTACCAGGGAAGCCTATGTTTATATTTGTTTTCTTTTCCCTTGCCAAGTTGTGTCTGACTCTTTGCAACCCAATGGACTACAACATGCCAGACTTCCTCATTCCTCATCATCTATCAGAGTTTGCACACACACAATTTAGTCTGTTAAAAGAAGTAAATCCTGTCATTTTTCATAATATGGATAAACCAGAAGGGCATTATGCTAAGAGAAATAAACCAGACATAGAAAGACAAATACTGTGTGGTATAACTTATATGTGGAATCCTTAAAAAAATATAAAGAAAGAAAACAAAGCCAAACTCACAGAAATAGAGAGTAAAATGGTGGTTGACAGAGACTAGTGAATGGGGGAAGTAAGAAGATGTTGGTCAAAAAGTACAAACTTTATAAGATAAATAAGTTCTGAGGATCTAATACACACAATGATGACTATTAGGAGTATGGGACTAACTGATATACACTACTATATATAAAATAGATAAACAACAAGGATTTCCTGTATAGTATAAGGAACTATATATTCAAAATCTTCTAATAACCTATAATGGAAGAAATCTGAAAAAGGATATATACATTATATATCCAAAACACCTCACTGTATACCTGAAACCAGCATTGTAAATAAAATGTAATTCAATAAAAAATTCTCTATTATATACTTGAAACTTGCTAAGCGCACAGAAATCTGAATTAAGGAAATTTTATTTTCATATATCACTGCAGGGTATTTATACAAAATAAATCAAATCAGTATCTCAAAGAGGTATCTGCACTCCATGTTCACTGCAACATTATTCACAACAGCCAAGGTATGAAAACCACTAAAGAGTCTGTCAATGAATGAATGAATAAGGTGTATGTGTGTGTGTGTGTGTGTGTGCGTGCATGCTCAGTCGCTAAGTTGTGTCTGACTCTTAGTGAAACTATAGACTTTAGTCCACCAGTCTCCTCTCCATGGGATTCTCCAGGCAAAAACTCTGGAATAGGTTGCCATTTCCTTCTCCAGGTGATCTTCCAGACCCAGGGAATGAAACCTTGTCTCCTGCAGCTCCTGTATTGGTAAGAAGATTCTTTACCACTGAGTACCAGGGAAGCCTATGTTTATATTTGTTTTCTTTTCCCTTGCCAAGTTGTGTCTGACTCTTTGCAACCCAATGGACTACAACACGCCAGACTTCCTCATTCCTCATCATCTATCAGAGTTTGCACACACACAATTTAGTCTGTTAAAAGAAGTAAATCCTGTCATTTTTCATAATATGGATAAACCAGAAGGGCATTATGCTAAGAGAAATAAACCAGACATAGAAAGACAAATACTGTGTGGTATAACTTATATGTGGAATCTTTAAAAAAATATAAAGAAAGAAAACAAAGCCAAACTCACAGAAATAGAGAGTAAAATGGTGGTTGACAGAGACTAGTGAATGGGGGAAGTAAGAAGATGTTGGTCAAAAAGTACAAACTTTATAAGATAAATAAGTTCTGAGGATCTAATACACACAATGATGACTATTAGGAGTATGGGACTAACTGATATACACTACTATATATAAAATAGATAAACAACAAGGATTTCCTGTATAGTATAAGGAACTATATATTCAAAATCTTCTAATAACCTATAATGGAAGAAATCTGAAAAAGGATATATACATTATATATCCAAAACACCTCACTGTATACCTGAAACCAGCATTGTAAATAAAATGTAATTCAATAAAAAATTCTCTATTATATACTTGAAACTTGCTAAGCGCACAGATCTTAAGCAATCTCAGCAAAAAGAACAACTATGTGAAGTAATAAATGTTTTAATTAACTTAATGGTGTTACTCATTTTACAATGTATACGTTAATATTGTGCACTTTAAACAAATCACAGTTTTGTCAACTACACCTCTATAAATTTGGAAAAATAAATAAAAATTTAAACATAAAAAGAAGATGGAAGTGCATGTGGAAAAATAATATTCCATTAAATAAAATTTACTTTTATATTAAAATAAATAAAGAATTTTAAAAGTAAGGCCATAAAAATAGGTCACAGACACAGTTCAGCCTAAGAGTCATCGTTGGCCAGCTTCTCCAGAGATGATGATGTTCATTTTCACCTATAGCCCAATCTGAATCGGGTGTTGGAGCATATGCTTTGCTCGGGAGCTGTGAGGGTCTTAGAGCAATGCCTGCTGGTACAGCTTGAGAAAGCCATGAGTTGTGTTAGGTGATGAAACATCACAGAATGTCCAGGCCTATCACTATGCTTTGGCAATACAATTTCCCCCAAACATACCACCTTTCTAATCCATTTGCTTCCAGTCAGTTGTATGTAAATGTAACCACAACAAGAGCTCTCTTCTGGTCATGAGATTTAAGCCTACCACTCTCCTCTGTTAGTTGCTGGCTTCTTTGTTATCTTCCTCAATTTCATGGCAGATGCCTCACACCTGTCTGAGAAAATATGCCTGGCAGTACTTCTTTGGTTTCTTTAAAGCTTTTTCTTTTTCTTTCTTTCTTTTTCCCCATCATGCCTCTTTTATTTTTTTATATATTTATTTTCATCCATTTTTTATTCCTTGGCATGTGTGGGCCTCCCATCACAGTGGCCTCTCTCCCTCCAGAGCGCTGGCTCGTAATTGGACACATTGGTCCAGCCAGGGATCTTCCTGGGCCAGGGATCGAACCGGTGTCCCCTGAACTGCAAGGTGGACTCTCCACCCACTTGACCACCAGAGAAGCCTCTGGCAGTACTTTTTACCTGATCTTCGTTCCTGGTCTGCTTTCTTGATGCTTGGCTTGTTCAAAATCTCACAAAGCCCCAAATGGCTAAGCTGCCAGTAATTTTAGATTATGGGCCACAGGTAAAGAAAGCCTCCTTCAGCAAACTTCTATTACCTCCCATCTCTACTTGTAAAGTAGCTGGTCTTTGCCTGAATCACCTTTCTCAGTCAGCAGTTTCTAAAGGAACCAAGGAACAGTCCAAACTCACCAACATTCAGCCTTTTCTAATGGCTTCCCCTAAAATCATGGTCTCCAGAGGCAAGTGGTCTACCTTCCAAGTTACCACAGGAGAGAATCTGGTCTTTCAAAAGAAAATAACTAAGTGGTTCAAATAGAAGTTAACAACACTATTTCGCTGACATGAATCAGGGTATACCTGAGGACCAGGTAACTGCCCAATCAAAGCCAAGCTGGACTTTTATATAGTAAAGAGAAAAGAGGCCAAGGTATGGTTCACATAGAAGTGATTGTCTTTTCATTGCTGAAAATTCAGGATCAATGGTGAAATCCTGTCTCAACCACTGTCAAAACAATACTTTTCTAATTTTCCAAGCCTTGCAGTTTATTGGTTAGTTGAGGTTCATGAGGCAGGAGAGACAACAAGCTAAGACACATAGAGAGGAGGAGACAAGAATTAAAACCAAGGGGGAAAGTCAGGACCATCTAGCATGTCTGCTTTAGCCCTTTCACTTACCCAGTGCATTGCTACAGCTCCAACAAGAATGGTACCCATACATTATAAACACAATGTGTCTGACATGAAGTTACCTCAGTCAGTTCAGTTCAGTCGCTCAGTCGTGTCTGCCCCTTTGTGACCCCGTGGACTGCACCATGCAGGGTTCCCTGTCCTTCACTGTCTCCCAGGGCCTGCTCAGACTCATGTCCATTGACACAGTGATGCCATCCATCTTATCCTCATATTAATAGGACTTATTCCAGGAGAGAAAAAAAAGGAAAGAGCAGGAGGTTCTTATACTGGATAAAAAATCATGAAATCTGTGCTTTAGTAAAATAAAGGTGGTGGCTGGGAAGAGAATGGTTAGAAGTATACAGAAAGAAGTCAAAAAGACCTGAAATCAGATGATGGCAGGAAGAATGGAAAAGAGATGGATTCAAGGCTGAAGGCATAACATGTAGAGCTTATAAAAGAAAACTCAATACAGTAGGCAAAAAGAATGTACTTTGCATGGGTAACAAGGATAAAGTACCATTAAGAGAAATAGAGACAGAACTCAATTTTGAAAATCATAAGATTAAGTTTCTATCATGCAACTGAGAAACAGATATCAAGAACAGACCTTCAGGGACTTCCCTGGTAGTCCAGTGGGTAAGACTCTTGTGTTCCCAATGCAGTGGGGCCCAGGTTCAAGCCCCGGTCAGGGAACTGGACCCCACATGCCACAACTAAGACCCAGCACAGCCAAATAAATAAACAATAAGAATATTTTTTTAAAAAAGAACAGAGCTTCAATTAAAATTCTAAAATCAATGATTTGGGCAAAAGTAATCAGTAGGGACTCAGAAGTCATACAAAAGGAGATATTTACTAACATAAAAGTGAATACAATTTCTGAAAGAAAAGGAATTGAAAGAAGCTCCTGAAAAATGATTACATTTGAATTAAAAATATATATTTTGCTATATGCATAGAGTGGTTTCACTCAGCCATACAAAGGAAGGAACTACTGATACACATAACCACCTGGATGAATTGCAAAGTGTGTATATATGTATATATATGAAAAAAATTTTTTTGTATAATAGAATTAAAACCAAGGGGAAAGTCAGGACCATCTAGCATGTCTGCTTTAGCCCTTTCACTTACCCAGTGCATTGCTACAGCTCCAACAAGAATGGTACCCATACATTATAAACACAATGTGTCTGACATGAAGTTACCTCAGTCAGTTCAGTTCAGTCGCTCAGTCGTGTCTGCCCCTTTGTGACCCCGTGGACTGCACCACGCAGGGTTCCCTGTCCTTCACTGTCTCCCAGGGCCTGCTCAGACTCATGTCCATTGACACAGTGATGCCATCCATCTTATCCTCATATTAATAGGACTTATTCCAGGAGAGAAAAAAAAGGAAAGAGCAGGAGGTTCTTATACTGGATAAAAAATCATGAAATCTGTGCTTTAGTAAAATAAAGGTGGTGGCTGGGAAGAGAATGGTTAGAAGTATACAGAAAGAAGTCAAAAAGACCTGAAATCAGATGATGGCAGGAAGAATGGAAAAGAGATGGATTCAAGGCTGAAGGCATAACATGTAGAGCTTATAAAAGAAAACTCAATACAGTAGGCAAAAAGAATGTACTTTGCATGGGTAACAAGGATAAAGTACCATTAAGAGAAATAGAGACAGAACTCAATTTTGAAAATCATAAGATTAAGTTTCTATCATGCAACTGAGAAACAGATATCAAGAACAGACCTTCAGGGACTTCCCTGGTAGTCCAGTGGGTAAGACTCTTGTGTTCCCAATGCAGTGGGGCCCAGGTTCAAGCCCCGGTCAGGGAACTGGACCCCACATGCCACAACTAAGACCCAGCACAGCCAAATAAATAAACAATAAGAATATTTTTTTTAAAAAGAACAGAGCTTCAATTAAAATTCTAAAATCAATGATTTGGGCAAAAGTAATCAGTAGGGACTCAGAAGTCATACAAAAGGAGATATTTACTAACATAAAAGTGAATACAATTTCTGAAAGAAAAGGAATTGAAAGAAGCTCCTGAAAAATGATTACATTTGAATTAAAAATATATATTTTGCTATATGCATAGAGTGGTTTCACTCAGCCATACAAAGGAAGGAACTACTGATACACATAACCACCTGGATGAACTGCAAAGTGTGTATATATGTATATATATGATACTATTATATAAAATTCTTGAAATAGAAAACCAATGTATAATTATGGAAGGTGAATCAGTGGTTGGTGAAGGGGCTGCTAAGGACATGAGAGAACCATTTGGAGTGATGTACATGTTCTATTAACTTGATGAGGGTTAACTAATTTACTTTTCTGTACAGTAGAAACTAATACAACATTGTGAAGCAAATATACTCATACAAATTAACTTATCATTAAAAAAATAAAAACTAAAGTCAGGATGAGGAGAAATAAAAGACAAATATTTAGAAGAACATAATTTGTAATCAGAAAGAACCACATTTCAATGTATAAGACCTTGGCAACAAAATTTCAACTGAAAGCATTCTTACAACCTGACTGAAAGATAGCTTACCATGAATTAATGAGACTGAGAAATTTTTGAATAAGTGTATTTATTTCATCATGAAAAAGTACACAATGGTTCAAGAAAACAGCCAGCATCTTTAGTAATTAAATTCTCATTCACAAATAATAATTATTCTCACTCGGTGTAATTACAATGCCAGAATAAAACAGAAAAAACTTATACCACTTATACCAGTATAAGTATTTCATTGACTTAACTTGGGTAATATGTTCCTAGGTTTCACCAAAAATAATGTATGCTTAGGTGATGAGGACTTATATAGAAAAAAACTAGTAATATTTCATGTCATCTTGAGGCAAATTTATACAACAGGTTAGGGAACTCTTGTGTTCCCAATCCAGTGGGGCCCAGGTTCAAGCCCCGGTCAGGGAACTAGACCCCACATGCCACAACTAAGACCCAGCACAGCCAAATAAATAAACAATAAGAATATTTTTTTAAAAAGAACAGAGCTTCAATTAAAATTCTAAAATCAATGATTTGGGCAAAAGTAATCAGTAGGGACTCAGAAGTCATACAAAAGGAGATATTTACTAACATAAAAGTGAATACAATTTCTGAAAGAAAAGGAATTGAAAGAAGCTCCTGAAAAATGATTACATTTGAATTAAAAATATATATTTTGCTATATGCATAGAGTGGTTTCACTCAGCCATACAAAGGAAGGAACTACTGATACACATAACCACCTGGATGAATTGCAAAGTGTGTATATATGTATATATATGATACTATTATATAAAATTCTTGAAATAGAAAACCAATGTATAATTATGGAAGGTGAATCAGTGGTTGGTGAAGGGGCTGCTAAGGACATGAGAGAACCATTTGGAGTGATGTACATGTTCTATTAACTTGATGAGGGTTAACTAATTTACTTTTCTGTACAGTAGAAACTAATACAACATTGTGAAGCAAATATACTCATACAAATTAACTTATCATTAAAAAAATAAAAACTAAAGTCAGGATGAGGAGAAATAAAAGACAAATATTTAGAAGAACATAATTTGTAATCAGAAAGAACCACATTTCAATGTATAAGACCTTGGCAACAAAATTTCAACTGAAAGCATTCTTACAACCTGACTGAAAGATAGCTTACCATGAATTAATGAGACTGAGAAATTTTTGAATAAGTGTATTTATTTCATCATGAAAAAGTACACAATGGTTCAAGAAAACAGCCAGCATCTTTAGTAATTAAATTCTCATTCACAAATAATAATTATTCTCACTCGGTGTAATTACAATGCCAGAATAAAACAGAAAAAACTTATACCACTTATACCAGTATAAGTATTTCATTGACTTAACTTGGGTAATATGTTCCTAGGTTTCACCAAAAATAATGTATGCTTAGGTGATGAGGACTTATATAGAAAAAAACTAGTAATATTTCATGTCATCTTGAGGCAAATTTATATAGCTCCATTAAAAAATCTCCAAGGTTAAAAATCAGAATGTACAATGAAAATGCTAAAATGAAGAATGGCTTATTGGCAAGAGCATGATGACAATGTATTCTGAAAGAAAGGTATATATGGAGCAAATATTCACAGAATCTATATTTTTCAAATTAATTACTGATGACCCCCCAAAATCATTTTGCATAAAAATGGACTAAGAACAATGGATTATTGCAATAAGTTAATACTGAAATTTTCTTCTGCATACTATTAATTAATAGGATCTGCGGTAAAAACAGTCCCTATCAAGAGTATTTGGAAAACTGCTTGCTCTTTCTCTCCCTCCTCATGTATCTCATGTATATATATACAGAGAGAGAGAGATCTTTGTGTCTGTTTGCGTGTGTGTGGGGGGGGGGTTGTGGGGGGGGTGGAGGACAAGAAGGGAATGCCACTATGTGCTTGGAACTCCAGTGTTTCACCTCTATTCTCTCATAATTCCTACATTTCATTCCCATAGGATAGGCTGGTAGGAGTTACTATCCTCATTTCAATACATAGAAACTGGTGCTCAGAGAAGCAGCATCCCAGGTCATAAGCAGCCAATCTGTCTCATCCTTTCAAGGTTATTTCTTCTCTGCCATACTGATTACCTGTGTGGTTGTAATTATTCTCACCCAGTTCATAAATATTCATCAATTTATTCAGCCTCTAGGCACTAGAAATAAAAGTGTTGGTTTGAACAACACACAGTCCACTAATAACACATGATTCATGTCCAAGGTCTTGTATGCAAACACCAATGGTATTGTGTGGAGTGAGAGCTCAAGAGGGGAGCTCTAAATGGAGGGTGTCCTGTGAACTTCAAATCAAATACCAGGCATTTTAACAGACTCATACAAGATCAGTTCACTTCATGGGACACAGGGAAAAGGACTAATAGGTAGAGGGGACCCATATATGGCCTGGGCCCATATTCTGGAGCAAGCACACAGTTGAGATACTTCAGGAAGGACAGAAGATACTGTGTCTATTGTGAACAAGTCTATTAACAGCATCTACTATCTCTGAGTGTGAAGTGTCCAAGGTACCTGTATTTCTCCAGATAAGCTAACCATGAATTTGTCTCTCTTAGGGAAATGTTACATGTATATATATGTACATATATACATGTATATATATATATATATCATTCCAACACTTCACTTTCAGAATTCCCAGAAGGATTTAACCCTGAGAGCTCTGATTTCATAATGTTTCTTGGGAGCTGGCATGTTGTGGTATCTTGTTAAATAGTATCTGAGCCCAGTAATTCAGGAGAAATGGGCCCTCTATCCCTCAACTTTGGGTTTCTGAAAAGTTATAGGGAGCTCATAACTGTAAAAAAATGTAAAATAAAATTTATACTTTATACTTTATAATAGAATTTAAATAGAATTTAAAACTCTTATATATATCCAACTAAGAAATAAAATTGGCCATGAAATTTTGAGAAATTGTAACTGATACCAGTTTCCTATTTTAGATTCCAAAATACATATTATACTTTTAATTTGAAAAGAGTATTTCTCTAAATTTGTTATTTCTACTCAAGTAGAGTTGATTCATAATATAGTGTTAGTTTCAGGTATAGAGGAAAATGATTCAATTATTTTTTCCAGGCTATATTTTTTTAAATATGGCATGTATAAAAATATTGTCTTTTAATAATAATAAAATCTCTCAATTGTCTCTACTGATTTTTTAAATAAAATCATCCAGCTATAATTTGAAGTGCTTGAACTTTTAACAAGTTAAAACATCCATTTCATTTACTTTTTTATACCGAATTCCCTCTTTCAGAGATTTCATTTCCTGCCCTTTTCCAACTTCAATTTTCAAGCTAATTTTATTTCTAGGCACTAGAAATAAAAGTGTTGGTTTGAACAACACACAGTCCACTAATAACACATGATTCATGTCCAAGGTCTTGTATGCAAACACCAATGGTATTGTGTGGAGTGAGAGCTCAAGAGGGGAGCTCTAAATGGAGGGTGTCCTGTGAACTTCAAATCAAATACCAGGCATTTTAACAGACTCATACAAGATCAGTTCACTTCATGGGACACAGGAAAAAGGACTAATAGGTAGAGGGACCCATATATGGCCGGGGCCCATATTCTGGAGCAAGCACACAGTTGAGATACTTCAGGAAGGACAGAAGATACTGTGTCTATTGTGAACAAGTCTATTAACAGCATCTACTATCTCTGAGTGTGAAGTGTCCAAGGTACCTGTATTTCTCCAGATAAGCTAACCATGAATTTGTCTCTCTTAGGGAAATGTTACATGTATATATATGTACATATATACATGTATATATATATATCATTCCAACACTTCACTTTCAGAATTCCCAGAAGGATTTAACCCTGAGAGCTCTGATTTCATAATGTTTCTTGGGAGCTGGCATGTTGTGGTATCTTGTTAAATAGTATCTGAGCCCAGTAATTCAGGAGAAATGGGCCCTCTATCCCTCAACTTTGGGTTTCTGAAAAGTTATAGGGAGCTCATAACTGTAAAAAAATGTAAAATAAAATTTATACTTTATACTTTATAATAGAATTTAAATAGAATTTAAAACTCTTATATATATCCAACTAAGAAATAAAATTGGCCATGAAATTTTGAGAAATTGTAACTGATACCAGTTTCCTATTTTAGATTCCAAAATACATATTATACTTTTAATTTGAAAAGAGTATTTCTCTAAATTTGTTATTTCTACTCAAGTAGAGTTGATTCATAATATAGTGTTAGTTTCAGGTATAGAGGAAAATGATTCAATTATTTTTTCCAGGCTATATTTTTTTAAATATGGCATGTATAAAAATATTGTCTTTTAATAATAATAAAATCTCTCAATTGTCTCTACTGATTTTTTAAATAAAATCATCCAGCTATAATTTGAAGTGCTTGAACTTTTAACAAGTTAAAACATCCATTTCATTTACTTTTTTATACTGAATTCCCTCTTTTCAGAGATTTCATTTCCTGCCCTTTTCCAACTTCAATTTTCAAGTATTAATACATATATAATTATTTTTTCTTACCTATTTGTACTTAAATTTTATATAAGATCATTCTCATATTATTTGGGAATATTCTCTGATAAGTCTTTTCATTTCACTATTAAATTTTTTTGTAGGGCTATGGATTGGAGGGAAAGAGAGAAACTAAGCAAGAAAAGGGAAAGTTGATCATTTTCTACTTAAGGTCAACAAATTTCACATCATTTTAAACGTTATGTCTTTAGAGACATCTTTTGCCTCCTCTTCTTTGTGTTGGCTGAAGTATTATTTATATATATGCATATATATATATCAATTCAGTTCATATATACATATATGTATATATATATATACATATATGTATATATATACATATCAGTTCAGTTCAGTTGCTCAGTTCTGTCCAACTCTTTTTGACCCCATGGACTGTGGCACACCAGGCTTCCTTGTCCTTCATCATCTCTCAGAGCTTGCCCAAACTCATATCCATTGACTCAGTGATATATATACATATATATATTAAACTATATGAATATTAAAGACAATTTTAGATAAATTCTCATCATGTAGCCACCACCTGGATCAAGACATAGAACATTTCCAGCATCCAGAAAGTTCACTTGTGTCTCCTCCCAGTCCATACCCACCCCCAAAGGAAGGCACTATTCTGACATCATCACCATAGTTCAGTTTTGCCATTATAATGAATATTTTAATAGTTTCTCATTTCAAAGGTTAATAAATACTTCTATCAATCTAAAATTACTTGGAGTATATTAATGGATATAATAAAGTTGTTTTAAAACCTAAAAACATATATCTTACCAACAAGTGAAACATAGAAAGTAAAGTTTTCATGGGATATATTAAGATGAATGTTTCCAAATCTAAATCTTCTAAAACTCTTACCTGTGAAATACATGATATCAGAACCATGAGTTGCACATAAATCTAACCTTAAAATCGTAAGATCTTCTAAAATCATCCAGCTATAATTTGAAGTGCTTGAACTTTTAACAA
Source organism: Tragulus kanchil (assembly GCA_022376925.1). NCBI lineage: Eukaryota > Metazoa > Chordata > Mammalia > Artiodactyla > Tragulidae > Tragulus > Tragulus kanchil. The sequence continues at coordinate 237,036,250 of JAIOJX010000026.1, forward strand.
GTTAAAACATCCATTTCATTTACTTTTTTATACCGAATTCCCTCTTTTCAGAGATTTCATTTCCTGCCCTTTTCCAACTTCAATTTTCAAGTATTAATACATATATAATTATTTTTTCTTACCTATTTGTACTTAAATTTTATATAAGATCATTCTCATATTATTTGGGAATATTCTCTGATAAGTCTTTTCATTTCACTATTAAATTTTTTTGTAGGGCTATGGATTGGAGGGAAAGAGAGAAACTAAGCAAGAAAAGGGAAAGTTGATCATTTTCTACTTAAGGTCAACAAATTTCACATCATTTTAAACGTTATGTCTTTAGAGACATCTTTTGCCTCCTCTTCTTTGTGTTGGCTGAAGTATTATTTATATATATGCATATATATATATCAATTCAGTTCATATATACATATATGTATATATATATATATACATATATGTATATATATACATATCAGTTCAGTTCAGTTGCTCAGTTCTGTCCAACTCTTTTTGACCCCATGGACTGTGGCACACCAGGCTTCCTTGTCCTTCATCATCTCTCAGAGCTTGCCCAAACTCATATCCATTGACTCAGTGATATATATACATATATATATTAAACTATATGAATATTAAAGACAATTTTAGATAAATTCTCATCATGTAGCCACCACCTGGATCAAGACATAGAACATTTCCAGCATCCAGAAAGTTCACTTGTGTCTCCTCCCAGTCCATACCCACCCCCAAAGGAAGGCACTATTCTGACATCATCACCATAGTTCAGTTTTGCCATTATAATGAATATTTTAATAGTTTCTCATTTCAAAGGTTAATAAATACTTCTATCAATCTAAAATTACTTGGAGTATATTAATGGATATAATAAAGTTGTTTTAAAACCTAAAAACATATATCTTACCAACAAGTGAAACATAGAAAGTAAAGTTTTCATGGGATATATTAAGATGAATGTTTCCAAATCTAAATCTTCTAAAACTCTTACCTGTGAAAAATACATGATATCAGAACCATGAGTTGCACATAAATCTAACCTTAAGGTAAAAATTGCTATCTGTTATTCCTATGACTCACTTTCTAATTGAATTCAAATTTTCCATTCCAAATTACATTGTTCTGTTATAGATGAGAAGTGGTTTTGCATTTACAGATAGGAAAAAATTAAAGCAAAGAACTGATTAAGCCAAAGCTAAAACCAGTATTTTTCCCCAAATAAAAGTACTATAGTATAGTCAAGAAAACACTAGTTTTCAAACATGAATATATTACTCCCAGAAGTCCAGAAATAGGAAAAACAAAGGTTACCCTACCAATTACTAAGAATCTTGCATATATAGATAGCTTAGTTCCATTTTAAAATTTGTTTGTTGTTTCTTTCTTTCTTACTATTATGGGGCCAATTTCCATTTATAATGTGTTTGAGGAAAAAGAAGATGCACATGTTGTAAAGAAGCATTACATCCTAATTTCAGTTTGTAGCTCTCCATTTTTAAAATATGATTTTATGCTATTTGTTTCTTTTTTCTCATTTTATAATGAGATAGCAAGAAAGTGGTCCAAAAGGATAAATCCAATGTAAAGAAATACAACAAAACCAAGCAAATGAGACAGTGTATTAACCAGAGGTCAAAAATTGGCAGGAACTGACAGTTCTGGAAGAGTGCATACTTGCCTGATCCTGAAAACAAACCAAACACAGAATAAAGGTAGCTGAGCATAAAAAGGAACCCTGATCCCAAGGACTTCATTTGTAAAAAGTACTCATTGCTTTTTTATCTTACTGCTTGTTTCTGAAATGTGTTATTTCACTAAACTCTTCAAAATGTGTGGAGTATGAAGAACATTGTCTTTTTAATAACATTAAGATGTAGACAATCTTTGCATCATGATATTTTTGATCAAAAGTAAAAGTCACTCATTGCTTTTATACCCCCCTATTGACCAACATAGTTCAGTTTTGCCATTAAAATGAATATTTTAATAGTTTCTCATTTCAAAGGTTAATAAATACTTCTATCAATCTAAAATTACTTGGAGTATATTAATGGATATAATAAAGTTGTTTTAAAACCTAAAAACATATATCTTACCAACAAGTGAAACATAGAAAGTAAAGTTTTCATGGGATATATTAAGATGAATGTTTCCAAATCTAAATCTTCTAAAACTCTTACCTGTGAAAAATACATGATATCAGAACCATGAGTTGCACATAAATCTAACCTTAAGGTAAAAATTGCTATCTGTTATTCCTATGACTCACTTTCTAATTGAATTCAAATTTTCCATTCCAAATTACATTGTTCTGTTATAGATGAGAAGTGGTTTTGCATTTACAGATAGGAAAAAATTAAAGCAAAGAACTGATTAAGCCAAAGCTAAAACCAGTATTTTTCCCCAAATAAAAGTACTATAGTATAGTCAAGAAAACACTAGTTTTCAAACATGAATATATTACTCCCAGAAGTCCAGAAATAGGAAAAACAAAGGTTACCCTACCAATTACTAAGAATCTTGCATATATAGATAGCTTAGTTCCATTTTAAAATTTGTTTGTTGTTTCTTTCTTTCTTACTATTATGGGGCCAATTTCCATTTATAATGTGTTTGATGAAAAGAAGATGCACATGTTGTAAAGAAGCATTACATCCTAATTTCAGTTTGTAGCTCTCCATTTTTAAAATATGATTTTATGCTATTTGTTTCTTTTTTCTCATTTTATAATGAGATAGCAAGAAAGTGGTCCAAAAGGATAAATCCAATGTAAAGAAATACAACAAAACCAAGCAAATGAGACAGTGTATTAACCAGAGGTCAAAAATTGGCAGGAACTGACAGTTCTGGAAGAGTGCATACTTGCCTGATCCTGAAAACAAACCAAACACAGAATAAAGGTAGCTGAGCATAAAAAGGAACCCTGATCCCAAGGACTTCATTTGTAAAAAGTACTCATTGCTTTTTTATCTTACTGCTTGTTTCTGAAATGTGTTATTTCACTAAACTCTTCAAAATGTGTGGAGTATGAAGAACATTGTCTTTTTAATAACATTAAGATGTAGACAATCTTTGCATCATGATATTTTTGATCAAAAAGTGAAGGCGACTCCTGTGAACCTAGTCCAGGCTCCACTGGGCCAAGGGTGCTTCACTCTTCCTCCCAGGGTGGAGGCAAGGACAGGCCCAGGCGGTGGAAGGGCTTCAGCCTGGGGATCTCGGCAATCCAATGACAGCCACCTGAGCAGAAAGGCAATGGCTGTAAGACATTAACATTCTTGAAGCTCTCCTCTAAGACATCTATCTACTGATTTTCACCATATTTAAGCTAGGTGGCAAGTAATCAGAGGACACAATAAAAATAATCTACAGACCTGAGTAACTTGTAAACGTTAGAGCTAGGTAGAAAATCTATGAAAACGAAAACTGCCTTGGGCACAAGGAAACATAACATCCTCAACAAGGTAATGATTTCCTATATGATAGCTACAGGGGTTCTGCCTTGTTATTATCTTTGGAAATATTGTTGTCATACACTTTACATTTTATTCAGTCTACAGGAGCTTCATTTTTACCAGTTACCCTCTGGACACTCTAGACATGGTGGAAAATATCTACAAAGATCCACAAGGATTCTGGAAGAAATGATCTTTCCTCCCCAACTCCCAGTAGCGGGGAGACAGAGCTCTTTCCAGGCCAGTAAGAGGCAGTTCAGGGCGGGAGCTTAGAGGACAATACAGATTCCAGGAAAAGAGATTCTACACTCTCCTAAAGCAGATGTGGGAACTGAAGCTGACACTATCAGTGGTGAGAATTCACTTTGGGGATAAGAAATACATGAAATAGTTGATAAATGAGATAGCAAGAAAGTGGTCCAAAAGGATAAATCCAATGTAAAGAAATACAACAAAACCAAGCAAATGAGACAGTGTATTAACCAGAGGTCAAAAATTGGCAGGAACTGACAGTTCTGGAAGAGTGCATACTTGCCTGATCCTGAAAACAAACCAAACACAGAATAAAGGTAGCTGAGCATAAAAAGGAACCCTGATCCCAAGGACTTCATTTGTAAAAAGTACTCATTGCTTTTTTATCTTACTGCTTGTTTCTGAAATGTGTTATTTCACTAAACTCTTCAAAATGTGTGGAGTATGAAGAACATTGTCTTTTTAATAACATTAAGATGTAGACAATCTTTGCATCATGATATTTTTGATCAAAAAGTGAAGGCGACTCCTGTGAACCTAGTCCAGGCCCCACTGGGCCAAGGGTGCTTCACTCTTCCTCCCAGGGTGGAGGCAAGGACAGGCCCAGGCGGTGGAAGGGCTTCAGCCTGGGGATCTCGGCAATCCAATGACAGCCACCTGAGCAGAAAGGCAATGGCTGTAAGACATTAACATTCTTGAAGCTCTCCTCTAAGACATCTATCTACTGATTTTCACCATATTTAAGCTAGGTGGCAAGTAATCAGAGGACACAATAAAAATAATCTACAGACCTGAGTAACTTGTAAACGTTAGAGCTAGGTAGAAAATCTATGAAAACGAAAACTGCCTTGGGCACAAGGAAACATAACATCCTCAACAAGGTAATGATTTCCTATATGATAGCTACAGGGGTTCTGCCTTGTTATTATCTTTGGAAATATTGTTGTCATACACTTTACATTTTATTCAGTCTACAGGAGCTTCATTTTTACCAGTTACCCTCTGGACACTCTAGACATGGTGGAAAATATCTACAAAGATCCACAAGGATTCTGGAAGAAATGATCTTTCCTCCCCAACTCCCAGTAGCGGGGAGACAGAGCTCTTTCCAGGCCAGTAAGAGGCAGTTCAGGGCGGGAGCTTAGAGGACAATACAGATTCCAGGAAGAAGAGATTCTACACTCTCCTAAAGCAGATGTGGGAACTGAAGCTGACACTATCGAAGTGGTGAGAATTCACTTTGGGGATAAGAAAAATAACATGAAATAATTTATAATAGGCAGTTTTATTGCTTCGTGGAATGACTGCATTCCAATACACAGTGGGATATATTTGGAATTTAAAGTTTCTTGTTTTTCCACTTCGGGGATAAATTAACGACTCTAAGTCTTCACTGCTTCATTTCTTCACTTGCAGAATGGAGATTCATATTTTTAACATAAAGGAATGTTGTGAGAATAAAATGCAATGTGGCATTATCTTTAATGGTGTGGGTTCCCTGGTAGCTCAGCTGGTAAAGAATCTATCTGCAATGCAGGAAATCCCAGTTTGATTCCCAAGACAGGAAGATCCCCTGGAGAAGGGATAGGTTACCCACTCAAGTATTCTTGGACTTCCCTGGTGGCTCAGATGATAAATAATCCTCCTGCAACGTAGGACAGCTGAGTTTGATTCCTGGGTTTGGAAGATACCCTGGAGGAAGGCATGGCAACCCACTCCAATATTCTTGCCTGAAGAATCCTCATGGACAGAGGAGCCTGGTGGGCTACAGTCCATGGCATCACACAGAGTCAGACACGACTGAAATACTAAGGACATTCTGGTCTTCCCTGTAGCTCAGCTGGTCAAGAATCTGCCTGAAATTCAGGAGACCCCAATTCAATGCCTGGATCAGGAAGACTCCCCTGGAGAAGGGACAGTCTACCCACTCCAGTATTCTTGGGCTTCCCTGGTCACTCAGGTAAAGAATCTGCCTGAAATGCAGGAGACCTGGGTTCGATCCCTTGGTTGGGGAAGATCACCTAGAGAAGAGAAAGGCTACCCATTCCATTATTCTTGCCTGGAGAATTCCATGGCTTGTCCATGGGTCGCAAAGAGTTGGGCATGACTGAGTGACTTTCACTTCATCTTCATAAGTTGAAAACCATTAGATAGCAGTTATTATTATGTATTAAAAAAAAAAAAGCACACTCTTTCTTCAAGCTTCCAGCTGTGTCACAGGCATCTGAGCTGTTCGCTTGTCTCCTGAAACACTTTCTGGTTCCGGGGTCTTCTCAGTCATGGCAAACTTTGGCTTCTACACTTTTCCTGTGGAGTTCAGGAATTTATTCTGCTCATAGCTTTCCCTGACTCCATAAAGGGCAAAGCATATAACTCTGCTCCTCCTCCTTCTTCTCAGTTCTGAGATTTGTAATATCTACTAAAACTAGGTTGCAGGTCACATTTCCCTAAAACAGCCCACTGTCTTAGATACTGGGTACTGACTGTAATCTACTTAACTCCCAGCCTGCAAAGTGTACCTTATTCTATCATCTCTGTAAGTTCTATCCTACTTTTGAATGTATTCAGAATGAAAATCAGTTGCAGTTTCTAAGAGAAATTCCCTTGACTAGAATCTGAGAAAAACTATTCAGAAAGAAGTAGACTCAAAGAGGCAAAATCATCATTGTCACCATCATCATCCAAATCTTGCTATGACACCTGACCAACTGTGAATTATAAATTGAAAGTAAAAACCAAAAACTCAGCAGCTAGAATCAGAGACATAAAGAATAGGCTTGTGGTTGACAAGGGAAAGCAGGGTAGAAGAGAGTTGAATTAGGATTTTGGGATTAGCAGATGTAAACTAATATATATGGCATGGATAAACAACCAGATCTTACTGTATAACACAGAGAAGTTTATTCAATATCCTGTGATAAACCATAATGTAAAAGAACATGAAAAAGACTGTGTGTGTCTGTGTGTGTGTGTTACTGAGTTACTTTGCTGTACAGAAGTAATTAATGCAACATTGTAATCCAACTATACTTCAATAAAAATAAAAATTTCAAAAAGACAAATACATAGAAACATATATGCATGCATACAAAAACTCAGCTGTTAGGTTAGAACTGGGAAGGAATTTAAAGATTCCTTTCTTCAAATGGAATAGAAGGAAATAGACCCAGGATTGGGCAAGACAGTACCAATTGTCCTGAATTATACATTTTAACTCTGTGCTGTGACCATGCAGCCAACTTCCTATTTCCTTGAAACTTCTCCTAACTGCAAACATCAAATGAGACCAAGCCAACTATTTAATTTTTAAGCCACTGTGCCTGTTCTTAACATGCAATAGATAGGAAATATTTGTAAAGATGTGCTGTGTGTGTTGTCACACAATTTACAAAACATATCATTTCATGATCTGATTTGATCTTCACACATCCAAAGTGCAGAGAAAAGCAGAGCAGGTTTCATCTCCACTTTCAAATAGAGAAAATGGAGCTGTAAGATTTTCTCAGGGTCAAACAGGCAGAAAAAGGAGACTCAGACTCAAATCCACATCTGACTGGAGTGTTCATGCCCTCCAAAAGGGCAGGTCACATTTCCTAAAACAGCCCACTGTCTTAGATACTGGGTACTGACTGTAATCTACTTAACTCCCAGCCTGCAAATGTACCTTATTCTATCATCTCTGTAAGTTCTATCCTACTTTTGAATGTATTCAGAATGAAAATCAGTTGCAGTTTCTAAGAGAAATTCCCTTGACTAGAATCTGAGAAAAACTATTCAGAAAGAAGTAGACTCAAAGAGGCAAAATCATCATTGTCACCATCATCATCCAAATCTTGCTATGACACCTGACCAACTGTGAATTATAAATTGAAAGTAAAAACCAAAAACTCAGCAGCTAGAATCAGAGACATAAAGAATAGGCTTGTGGTTGACAAGGGAAAGCAGGGTAGAAGAGAGTTGAATTAGGATTTTGGGATTAGCAGATGTAAACTAATATATATGGCATGGATAAACAACCAGATCTTACTGTATAACACAGAGAAGTTTATTCAATATCCTGTGATAAACCATAATGTAAAAGAACATGAAAAAGACTGTGTGTGTCTGTGTGTGTGTGTTACTGAGTTACTTTGCTGTACAGAAGTAATTAATGCAACATTGTAATCCAACTATACTTCAATAAAAATAAAAATTTCAAAAAGACAAATACATAGAAACATATATGCATGCATACAAAAACTCAGCTGTTAGGTTAGAACTGGGAAGGAATTTAAAGATTCCTTTCTTCAAATGGAATAGAAGGAAATAGACCCAGGATTGGGCAAGACAGTACCAATTGTCCTGAATTATACATTTTAACTCTGTGCTGTGACCATGCAGCCAACTTCCTATTTCCTTGAAACTTCTCCTAACTGCAAACATCAAATGAGACCAAGCCAACTATTTAATTTTTAAGCCACTGTGCCTGTTCTTAACATGCAATAGATAGGAAATATTTGTAAAGATGTGCTGTGTGTGTTGTCACACAATTTACAAAACATATCATTTCATGATCTGATTTGATCTTCACACATCCAAAGTGCAGAGAAAAGCAGAGCAGGTTTCATCTCCACTTTCAAATAGAGAAAATGGAGCTGTAAGATTTTCTCAGGGTCAAACAGGCAGAAAAAAGGAGACTCAGACTCAAATCCACATCTGACTGGAGTGTTCATGCCCTCCATTTTTAGATTTCATTAAACAATGGTTTTAATTACTATCCAGTATTTTATAATAGAGCAGTTAGTAACAATACAAGTTTTATTTTTTGCTTGTTTGTTTTGTTTTGGTTTTTTTAAAACCTTTATTTTACTTTTAACTTTTACAGAGTTTTGTTCTTTACAGATATGCATGTTCCCATATTAGTCATCTAAATGCAGCCTCTACGGTTAGCTGTGTGACTTCATGAGACTGCTTTACTCCTTGATTTGTGTGTGAGTAATTGCTAAGTCAAGTGCGACTCTTTGTGACCCCATGGACCATAGCCTGACAGGCTTCTCTCTATAAAGGATTTTCCTGGCAAGAATACTGGAGTGAGACATTTCTTCCTCCAGGGGATCTTCCTAATTCAGGAATTTAATCTGCAGCTCCCTCATTGGCAAACGAGTTCTTTACCACCGAGCCACCTAGGAAGCCCCACACATTAGTTTACATCTACAAATGTAACTGACAATTTAGATCTCTCATCCAGGATGTGAAAACTAAGTAACAGATGTAAAATCCTTAGCACAATACCTCACATTTGTAGCTGTTACTGTTCACTTTGCCTTCCGTATATATAAATACTTATAAATACTTAGTCTGAGTCTTTCAGAAAGAAATTAACCTAAAAGCTTCTCTTTATATGGGTATATTATGTGTTAACATGGGTAATGGTTTCCATGTAAAGTCCTTAAAAAGATTATATTTTCAGGGATCAAAATGCTACTCAAAATGCAGACCAAGGAGTCCACACCATCAGCATCACCTGGCAGCTCTGAGAAACGCACAATCTCAAACCCCACTCCAGGCTAGATGAATCATATCTCCAGTCAAGAAAGACTCCCAGGTGATCTGAATGCACGTAAAAATTTGAGTAGCCCTGGTCTCCAGCTCAGTGCTTGAAAGCTGAGTGGAGTGGAGTGCACAGGCACTTATTAGGCAACTTCAAAGCAAAAGGCTTTCATTTCCTTCAGCAACAGCCTCTGAAATCATTTGTTTTAATCACTGGAAGTCCTCCATTACTGGATACTCTTTATAGAATTTGATTTTAGTAACTTACCATCGATTTATTATTCTCCTTAAACCCAACTATTCCACCCTCCACAAAGGAGAATACATTTATGTAGACTTAACAGATCAACATATCCTGGAGGCTATTGCAAGTAAAAGTCAAAGGAAAGACATGTTCTAAAATCTTTTTCCTAGCTCTCTTTTCTCCTTCCCTCCCAACTCAAATCAAAAGAGCAGCAGCAGCTAAGGGTGAATGTGGAGGCCTCTAAAATTGAATCAAAAAAATATATTTATTACTGAGGTTGGAAGGGAAGGTGACATTTTCAAAGGTTAAATTAGGTAAATTAATTGAAAACAGAACAGGTAAAAGTCAATCCTCCTTGAAGAGCATAAATGGGTGCCAGTTTTCAGTTGCTTGATTTCATCGGTCCCTTTGTAGCACTCTCTAAGGTAGAAAACCCCTTAGTGTCTGGTGGAGACAGGAAGTTCGTTGTTTTTCTTTAATTCCTTCAGTAGCAAGGCTGTTCGGCCCCATGGCCTAGCACAGCTCTCATGGTTAGAACAGACCAGAATAGAACAAAGAAGAGTTCATCCAGGCCAACCACTGCACTGCTGCTGAAGGACTTCAATCCTGGGGATTCTGGACTAAGCAACAAGTTTGCTACAGCAAGAAAAGGATATTCCTCAGCAACCATGAGAATGTGGCTATGAAAAAGGGAATTAAAGATTTACGGGGGGCTGGAGCTAAGATGGCGACGTAGAAGGACATGCACTCGTCTCTCCTGCAAAATCGCCTGAATTGCAACGAGTTCCTGGGAAACCATCGACAGGAGGAGGTTGGATCTGATCACAGAGAGGATACCCCACATCGAAGAACAAAGGAGAAGCCGCATCAAGACGGTAGGAAGGGTGCAATTGCACTTTTAAAAGTCAAACCTCATACCCGCCAGAGAGGCTGGGTGGGCCAAAGGCGCAAAGCCTGTTGCAGATCAAGACCCAGGAAAGGAGCAGTGACACCCACAAGGGACTGAGCCAGACCTGCTTTGGAGGGTTCAGGTGCCCCCTTGAGTTAGAAGTGCCCATTAACTCGATCACAGAGCCGCCGAGGAGGACTGAAAACTTAAAAGCTTTTGTACAGCAAAAGAAAAAAGCTGAACAGACAGCCCACAGAATGGGAGAAAATCATAGCAAATGAAACAACAGACAAAGAATTAATCTCCAAAATCTACAAGCAACTCAGACAACTCAGCACAGGGAAAACAAACAACCCAATCAAAAAATGGGAAAAGGACCTAAACAGACACCTCTCCAACGACGACATACAGATGGCCCCAAAACACATGAAACGATGCTCAACTTCACTTATAATTAGAGAAACGCAAATAAAAACTACAATGAGATATCACCTCACACCCGTCAGAATGGCCATCATCCACAAATCGACAGACAATAAATGCTGGCGAGGGTGTGGAGAAAAGGGAACCCTCTTGCATTGCTGGTGGGAATGTCAATTGATACAGCCTCTATGGAAGACAGTCTGGAGATTTCTTAAAAAACTAAAAATAGAAGCACCATACCGACCCAGCCCAAAACCCACACTTATAAGGCTGGTTGAGAAAACAAGACCCCATGGCTAGCACAGCTCTCATGGTTAGAACAGACCAGAATAGAACAAAGAAGAGTTCATCCAGGCCAACCACTGCACTGCTGCTGAAGGACTTCAATCCTGGGGATTCTGGACTAAGCAACAAGTTTGCTACAGCAAGAAAAGGATATTCCTCAGCAACCATGAGAATGTGGCTATGAAAAAGGGAATTAAAGATTTACGGGGTGGGGGGGGGGCTGGAGCTAAGATGGCGACGTAGAAGGACATGCACTCGTCTCTCCTGCAAAATCGCCTGAATTGCAACGAGTTCCTGGGAAACCATCGACAGGAGGAGGTTGGATCTGATCACAGAGAGGATACCCCACATCGAAGAACAAAGGAGAAGCCGCATCAAGACGGTAGGAAGGGTGCAATTGCACTTTTAAAAGTCAAACCTCATACCCGCCAGAGAGGCTGGGCGGGCCAAAGGCGCAAAGCCTGTTGCAGATCAAGACCCAGGAAAGGAGCAGTGACACCCACAAGGGACTGAGCCAGACCTGCTTTGGAGGGTTCAGGTGCCCCCTTGAGTTAGAAGTGCCCATTAACTCGATCACAGAGCCGCCGAGGAGGACTGAAAACTTAAAAGCTTTTGTACAGCAAAAGAAAAAAGCTGAACAGACAGCCCACAGAATGGGAGAAAATCATAGCAAATGAAACAACAGACAAAGAATTAATCTCCAAAATCTACAAGCAACTCAGACAACTCAGCACAGGGAAAACAAACAACCCAATCAAAAAATGGGAAAAGGACCTAAACAGACACCTCTCCAACGACGACATACAGATGGCCCCAAAACACATGAAACGATGCTCAACTTCACTTATAATTAGAGAAACGCAAATAAAAACTACAATGAGATATCACCTCACACCCGTCAGAATGGCCATCATCCACAAATCGACAGACAATAAATGCTGGCGAGGGTGTGGAGAAAAGGGAACCCTCTTGCATTGCTGGTGGGAATGTCAATTGATACAGCCTCTATGGAAGACAGTCTGGAGATTTCTTAAAAAACTAAAAATAGAAGCACCATACGACCCAGCAATCCCACTCTTAGGCTTATACCCTGATGAAATCAAATCTGAAAGAAGCACCTGTACCCCAATGTTCATTGCAGCTCTCTATACAATAGCTAGAACATGGAAGCAACCTAGATGCCCATCAACGAACGAATGGATAAAGAAGCTCTGGTACATATATACAATGGAATACTACACAGCTGTAAAGAGAAATGCAGAAGAATCAGCCCTAATGAGGTGGCTGGATCTAGAACGTATCATCAAAAGTGAAGTCAGTCAGAAAGAGAAGGACAAATACAGTATATTAACACATATATATGGAATCTAGTAGGATGGTGATGATGGCACATGCAGTGAAGCGACGGAAAGATAGACATAGACAGTGGGCATATGGACATTGTGGGGAAGGAACAGCAGGTGGGAGGCGTAAAGGAAGTAGCATGAAGGCCTGTACTATCATAAGTGAAGAAAATATCTATAGTCATTGCTCTGTAAGAAAAGGGGATCCTTCAGGGGTGCTGTGTGATGGTCGGGAGGGGTGGGAAGAGGAGGGGATATACATATGACTAATCTGGAAACATGCATATCTGTAAACAATAAAACTCTGTAAAAGTTAAAAGCAAAATAAAGGGTTTTTTAAAAAAAGATTTACAGGGTCAAATTATTCCTGCAAGGAGATCAAACCAGTCAATTCTAAAGGAAATCAACCCTGAATATTCATTGAAAGGATTAATGCTGAAGCTGAAAAACTCCCAAAATCTACAAGCAACTCAGACAACTCAGCACAGGGAAAACAAACAACCCAATCAAAAAATGGGAAAAGGACCTAAACAGACACCTCTCCAACGACGACATACAGATGGCCCCAAAACACATGAAACGATGCTCAACTTCACTTATAATTAGAGAAACGCAAATAAAAACTACAATGAGATATCACCTCACACCCGTCAGAATGGCCATCATCCACAAATCGACAGACAATAAATGCTGGCGAGGGTGTGGAGAAAAGGGAACCCTCTTGCATTGCTGGTGGGAATGTCAATTGATACAGCCTCTATGGAAGACAGTCTGGAGATTTCTTAAAAAACTAAAAATAGAAGCACCATACGACCCAGCAATCCCACTCTTAGGCTTATACCCTGATGAAATCAAATCTGAAAGAAGCACCTGTACCCCAATGTTCATTGCAGCTCTCTATACAATAGCTAGAACATGGAAGCAACCTAGATGCCCATCAACGAACGAATGGATAAAGAAGCTCTGGTACATATATACAATGGAATACTACACAGCTGTAAAGAGAAATGCAGAAGAATCAGCCCTAATGAGGTGGCTGGATCTAGAACGTATCATCAAAAGTGAAGTCAGTCAGAAAGAGAAGGACAAATACAGTATATTAACACATATATATGGAATCTAGTAGGATGGTGATGATGGCACATGCAGTGAAGCGACGGAAAGATAGACATAGACAGTGGGCATATGGACATTGTGGGGAAGGAACAGCAGGTGGGAGGCGTAAAGGAAGTAGCATGAAGGCCTGTACTATCATAAGTGAAGAAAATAGCTATAGTCATTGCTCTGTAAGAAAAGGGGATCCTTCAGGGGTGCTGTGTGATGGTCGGGAGGGGTGGGAAGAGGAGGGGATATACATATGACTAATCTGGAAACATGCATATCTGTAAACAACAAAACTCTGTAAAAGTTAAAAGCAAAATAAAGGTTTTTTTAAAAAAAGATTTACAGGGTCAAATTATTCCTGCAAGGAGATCAAACCAGTCAATTCTAAAGGAAATCAACCCTGAATATTCATTGAAAGGATTAATGCTGAAGCTGAAACTCCAATACTTTGACCACCTTACGCAAAGAGACAACTTATTGGAAAAGAGCCTGATGCTGGGAAAGATAGAAGGCAAAATGAGAACCGGGCGACAGAGGATGAGACGGTTAGATGACATCACTGAGTCATTGGACATAAGCTTAAGCAAGCTCTGGGAGATGGTGAAGGACAAGGAAACGTGGCATGCTGCAGTCCATGGGGCTGCAAAGAGTTGGACACAGCTGAGCGACTGAACTGAACTGATTATTCCTAGATTTCACATGCAGATTTTGGAGGCCTAGTTATTGTATTTGATACCTGGCTCCTCTCTTTTCCAGGTTTTTTACTGTGAGCAAGCTCTTCACTGTATAAATTTCCATTTCCTCTACCATAGAAATGTGATATTCATAACCACTAGATTGATGTGAAGCTAAATTGAATTGGGATTCATGTAAAACACTGAATTCTGTGCTACCATTCAACAGAAGCTTAGCAACTTAATTCTCCTGCAATACATGTCATTGTGTCTAGGCACAAAGTATTACCACTAAATACATTAGAAGAAGAGATTTTTCCTACGGATGCCAACTTTGTTAAATTGATAAACCTGAATGGTGTACAGTGTGGTTCTAAGCCAGAGGTAGAGTCCAGGAGTCAGTCCACTGAGCTCTCTTATTCTAATACCCTTTTGGGGAAAAAAATGACTCTACCTCTGATCTCTTCACCTGTCAGTCTCAACAAAACACCCTTTTTTTCTAGAAATGTTGCTGAAATAGTTATCCTAAAATCACACAGTCTACTAGAAGGTAATACAGAATAGAAAATTATGCTACTTCAATACAAAATTTCCTTCTGTTTGTTCCCCTAGCAATAGCCAGGGCATCAGAGGCATGTGCCATTACACTATTGTAATGAGGACATTTATGACCCATATGTTTGAGCTGTTAAGCTTCCAGTGTATGACTAATCTGGAAACATGCATATCTGTAAACAACAAAACTCTGTAAAAGTTAAAAGCAAAATAAAGGTTTTTTTAAAAAAAGATTTACAGGGTCAAATTATTCCTGCAAGGAGATCAAACCAGTCAATTCTAAAGGAAATCAACCCTGAATATTCATTGAAAGGATTAATGCTGAAGCTGAAACTCCAATACTTTGACCACCTTACGCAAAGAGACAACTTATTGGAAAAGAGCCTGATGCTGGGAAAGATAGAAGGCAAAATGAGAACCGGGCGACAGAGGATGAGACGGTTAGATGACATCACTGAGTCATTGGACATAAGCTTAAGCAAGCTCTGGGAGATGGTGAAGGACAAGGAAACGTGGCATGCTGCAGTCCATGGGGCTGCAAAGAGTTGGACACAGCTGAGCGACTGAACTGAACTGATTATTCCTAGATTTCACATGCAGATTTTGGAGGCCTAGTTATTGTATTTGATACCTGGCTCCTCTCTTTTCCAGGTTTTTTACTGTGAGCAAGCTCTTCACTGTATAAATTTCCATTTCCTCTACCATAGAAATGTGATATTCATAACCACTAGATTGATGTGAAGCTAAATTGAATTGGGATTCATGTAAAACACTGGATTCTGTGCTACCATTCAACAGAAGCTTAGCAACTTAATTCTCCTGCAATACATGTCATTGTGTCTAGGCACAAAGTATTACCACTAAATACATTAGAAGAAGAGATTTTTCCTACGGATGCCAACTTTGTTAAATTGATAAACCTGAATGGTGTACAGTGTGGTTCTAAGCCGGAGGTAGAGTCCAGGAGTCAGTCCACTGAGCTCTCTTATTCTAATACCCTTTTGGGGAAAAAAATGACTCTACCTCTGATCTCTTCACCTGTCAGTCTCAACAAAACACCCTTTTTTTCTAGAAATGTTGCTGAAATAGTTATCCTAAAATCACACAGTCTACTAGAAGGTAATACAGAATAGAAAATTATGCTACTTCAATACAAAATTTCCTTCTGTTTGTTCCCCTAGCAATAGCCAGGGCATCAGAGGCATGTGCCATTACACTATTGTAATGAGGACATTTATGACCCATATGTTTGAGCTGTTAAGCTTCCAGTGTGAGGTGGATAAAATATTTAGTTTTTGTTTTTCACTCCTGACCAAAAAGACAAATTCCATTTGCCTAGTTGAAGGAAGCATGTTCATCTTTGTCTCAAACACACACTCACATGTGCACACACATACACACACACACACACACACACTTGCAATCCTGGGAAAATTAGGTACATATCTATGTATAAAAAATAAACTTTAGTCCATACTTTACATTTGATATGAAATATTAATTCACCATATATCATATGTGGGGCCGTAAATGAAAGAGGGCCTTTGCAAGCATAAGGAAGCTTAAGCACATATTTGCAGTTTGGTGCTAAGATGACGTCTACAGGAAGAGACAGGGCATAATCTAAAGTCCATTGTCAAAACTTATGATTGATCCCCCTGGTTTCCGCGCTCGTGGACAATGCATGCTCACCATAGATTCCTATTGCAAGGTAAATGCATAATTGCTTGACCTTTAGCTTGATTGGTGTAACTATAGGAAGTCCCTTGCAAAACCCCCTTCGTTTGCCTATAAATGCTGTAAGTCTACATTAATAAAGTGGAACTGCCTCGACAGAACCCCTGCCGTGTCTGATTGTTCCCGGCATGAGCTGACAGGCTGGGGGGCTGGCAGCAAGGCTCGCCTCTCTCTGAGATCTCCGGGTTCAACCAGGGGCAATCCCGCTGCCTTCCTTTCTGCAGAAGGTCCCCGCAGAAGCTGGCGCCCAACATGGGGCCTGACGGCGAGAAAGTAGAAGGCAACATCACCGTGCGGGTTTGAAAGAGAACTGACGAGCGGCCCATGGGCCTTAGCGTGGTGCCTCCCTCTAGAGAGGCACCTTCTCGGAGTAATCTAGATTTCAAGGTGAGTCTTCCCCTTTTTCGCGCCACTCCCGAGAGGGTGGGGATTTAGATAGTCACGAAAAACTGAACACTGCTTTTCCTTGTTCGCCCTTCTTTGCTTTAATTCCTACTTTCACGTTCTCTCCAATTCGAGACTTCCAGCTAATGGCGGATAGTCTAAAAAAGCAACTGACGTATCCTGGTCAGGGATACTCTCTGGCGGTCCTGAAAGGCTTTAAGATAGTTTGCCCCAGTAGCGGCAGCCCAATTGGGCAGAAAACCTCTCTTTTCTATATTTCAGATTGAGGACGCGGCCTAAACCTCTCCCTCGCAGGCATGGGTCAGGCATTTAAAAGCCACTAGGGCGCCTGCCGCTTGAAGACTCCCGTGACAGGATAAGGGGGTCACAGAACGGGCCAGAGCCTCTTAGAGCGCCCACCCTCAGCAAGACAATGTCCATGCAACACTAGGGACTCCTTCACCGTTTCACAAGCACGACATGAGCCCAACCTCCTGGCCGCCACCACTCCCGTTAGGATTTTTGGTGGTTGTCCTCAGTTGTTTTTTTCTTTCCCGGAAATACAGTTTGGTGCTAAAATGACGCCTACAGGAAGAGACAGGGCATAATCTAAAGTCCATTGTCAAAACTTCTGATTGATCCCCCTGGTTTCCGCACTCGTGAACAATGCATGCTCACCATAGATTCCTATTGCAATATAAATGCATAATTGCTTGACCTTTAGCTTGATTGGTGTAACTATAGGAAGTCCTTGGCAAAACCCCCTTCGTTTGCCTATAAAAGCTGTAAGTGTACGTTAATAAAGCGGAACTGCCTTGGCAGAACCCCTGCCGTGTCTGATTGTTCCCGGCATGAGCTGACAGGCTGGGGGGCTGGCAGCAAGGCTCGCCTCTCTCTGAGATCTCCGGGTTCAACCAGGGGCAATCCCGCTGCCTTCCTTTCTGCGGAAGGTCCCCGCAGAAGCTGGCGCCCAACATGGGGCCTGACGGCGAGAAAGTAGAAGGCAACATCACCGTGCGGGTTTGAAAGAGAACTGACGAGCGGCCCATGGGCCTTAGCGTGGTGCCTCCCTCTAGAGAGGCACCTTCTCGGAGTAATCTAGATTTCAAGGTGAGTCTTCCCCTTTTTCGCGCCACTCCCGAGAGGGTGGGGATTTAGATAGTCACGAAAAACTGAACACTGCTTTTCCTTGTTCGCCCTTCTTTGCTTTAATTCCTACTTTCACGTTCTCTCCAATTCGAGACTTCCAGCTAATGGCGGATAGTCTAAAAAAGCAACTGACGTATCCTGGTCAGGGATACTCTCTGGCGGTCCTGAAAGGCTTTAAGATAGTTTGCCCCAGTAGCGGCAGCCCAATTGGGCAGAAAACCTCTCTTTTCTATATTTCAGATTGAGGACGCGGCCTAAACCTCTCCCTCGCAGGCATGGGTCAGGCATTTAAAAGCCACTAGGGCGCCTGCCGCTTGAAGACTCCCGTGACAGGATAAGGGGGTCACAGAACGGGCCAGAGCCTCTTAGAGCGCCCACCCTCAGCAAGACAATGTCCATGCAACACTAGGGACTCCTTCACCGTTTCACAAGCACGACATGAGCCCAACCTCCTGGCCGCCACCACTCCCGTTAGGATTTTTGGTGGTTGTCCTCAGTTGTCTTTCTTTTCTTCTCTCTTTCAACAACATGGGAAACTATATCCAAGCTTTTAGCAGAGCCTGGGACTCCTTTATAAATGAAGAAGAAACTAGCTATGATGAGTGTTTCCCCAGTCATTCGAGGTCAAGACCTCAAGAAACAGGACTATATTCCACACTCCCTCCCCCCTTTGAAGAGATCACAGAGATGTCTCGGGGAGAGAGAGTACTGGGCTCACCTTGGGGAGAGAGGACCTATCCTGAAGACTCTTGAGAGCCTCAGTGCCCTTCATGGGCCCAACCCAAGCTTTTCCTGTAAATGTTAACCCAGCAGGAAACAGACCAGCAGCCTGGTATCCATGGGAGGCCAATGACCTAAAGGAACTTAAGTAGGTGGTAGCAGAGGATGGCCCAAACTCCCCATGGGCAGAAACCATACTCCAAGAGCTGGCCCACCAACCTTGTACCACCCAAGACTGGAAGATGCTATGTAAGGCAGTACTTCCCAGTAACATTTATATCAAATGGTGTGCCTTCTTCAAAAAGGAATGTCATGCTCAAGCAGAGAGAAACCAGGCTGCCAATCCCATCATTCCAATAACTTTCGGAATGCTATCGGGAACGGTAGGCCGATGGAGCACTGGTATACAGCAGGCTGCCATTCCTGTCCTTTATCAAGACCAAGTATGGGCTATATGTCTGGCTTCCTGGAAAAAAACTTGCTGTGGGCCTTACTGAACCCTGCATATCAGGTATAACACAAAAAAATAACGAAGACCCCGCCACTTTTATAGACCGTGTAGAAAAGAGCCTCCAGAGAAAGTTCCCTCCAGGGCCTTTAAGAGATCAGTTCCTCAGAATGTTAGTTTGGGAGGGAATGAATACAGACCATAAATTGGCCTGCTCAGGACAAAAGATCGTTCCATTGAGTGATGGGTGGTGTGCTCTAAAGATATAGGCACACATAGTCACCAAGACCACTCTATCACCAATGCTCTTCAGGCTCGAACTGAGGCTCTCTCTGAGGCAATGACTAAAGCCTTATCCACTGCAATGGCTACAGGCAGGGCCTCCTCCAAGGGGCCCCCTGCCTCACCTGAATCAGGCCACTGCTTTAACTGCGGCCAACCGGGGCACTTTAAGAGACAGTGCCCCCAAAGAGGTAAGAAAACATCCAACTGAGAACCCCATTGGGCTTTTACCCAACTTCCTGGACTGCTCTCGGCTGGTGGGGTGGCTTCCTGTGGAGTTCGGGTACATAACATGTAAGATGTTTCCCCAGTCATTCGAGGTCAAGACCTCAAGCCTTATTCCTTTGGGTAGAGATGTTAGACCTCAGGGGGCCTAGAAGACTCTTGAGAGCCTCAGTGCCCTTCATGGGCCCAACCCAAGCTTTTCCTGTAAATGTTAACCCAGCAGGAAACAGACCAGCAGCCTGGTATCCATGGGAGGCCAATGACCTAAAGGAACTTAAGTAGGTGGTAGCAGAGGATGGCCCAAACTCCCCATGGGCAGAAACCATACTCCAAGAGCTGGCCCACCAACCTTGTACCACCCAAGACTGGAAGATGCTATGTAAGGCAGTACTTCCCAGTAACATTTATATCAAATGGTGTGCCTTCTTAAAAAAGGAATGTCATGCTCAAGCAGAGAGAAACCAGGCTGCCAATCCCATCATTCCAATAACTTTCGGAATGCTATCGGGAACGGTAGACCGATAGAGCACTGGTATACAGCAGGCTGCCATTCCTGTCCTTTATCAAGACCAAGTATGGGCTATATGTCTGGCTGCCTGGAAAAAAACTTGCTATGGGCCTTACTGAACCCTGCATATCAGGTATAACACAAAAAAATAACGAAGACCCCGCCACTTTTATAGACCGTGTAGAAAAGAGCCTCCAGAGAAAGTTCCCTCCAGGGCCTTTAAGAGATCAGTTCCTCAGAATGTTAGTTTGGGAGGGAATGAATACAGACCATAAATTGGCCTGCGCAGGACAAAAAGATCGTTCCATTGAGTGATGGGTGGTGTGCTCTAAAGATATAGGCACACATAGTCACCAAGACCACTCTATCACCAATGCTCTTCAGGCTCGAACTGAGGCTCTCTCTGAGGCAATGACTAAAGCCTTATCCACTGCAATGGCTACAGGCAGGGCCTCCTCCAAGGGGCCCCCTGCCTCACCTGAATCAGGCCACTGCTTTAACTGCGGCCAACCGGGGCACTTTAAGAGACAGTGCCCCCAAAGAGGTAAGAAAACATCCAACTGAGAACCCCATTGGGCTTTTACCCAACTTCCTGGACTGCTCTCGGCTGGTGGGGTGGCTTCCTGTGGAGTTCGGGTACATAACATGTAAGATGCACATGACCTTCACGGTCTGACCCATGTCAGCTGAAAAGGGTTGCATTAAAAAATTCCTGCAGGTCCCTCTCAAAGATATAAAAAAAAAAAAATTGTGCGCACTTGCAAGTCTTGCCTCCCTCACTTACAAGTTCCTCCCTTACAGTCTCCAGGAGTAAACCCTCGAGGACTAAAGCCTAATATGTTGTGGAAGACAGATGTCACTCACTTTTCCCTCTTTGGAAAACTCAAGTACATCTTTGTATCCACTGATACTTATTCCCATGCCTGCTGGGCTACAGCCCACTCAGGAGAAAAAGCAAAACATGCCCAGAGTCATTTCTTACAATGCTTTGCAACTCTGGGTCTACCTTATCAGATAAAAACAGACAATGGTCCCTGCTTTGTTAGCAAAAATTTACAAAACTTCTTTCAACAATGGCACATCTGCCACACCCCAGGGATCCCATACAACCCTCAAGGACAGGCCATAACTGAACGCCATCATCAAAACTTAAAGGCCCAATTACAAAAACAAAAAGGGGGAATAAGCCCTCACCAGCAATTTGGAATGGCACTCTTTTTTAAATTTTTCAAAAAATGAACTGATGGCACCCTTTCAAAAACACTGGTCCAACCAAGAAATAAAACCTGAAATACAAGTGAGATGGATGGACCCCATCACTGGCCAATGGTAGGGGCCTGATCCACTCCTTACGATGGGGAGAGGATTTGGGTGCATATTCCCCATTGGGGAACCCAGCCCTATATGGGTACTGGCAAAAAATCTTAAATTTATGCCACAAAACAAGGATCAAACATTAGAATCTGCTTCAGATAAAATATGACCATATATCAAGCCCAAGAACAGAAAGTTCTTGAGGCATCTCTCTCTTTCTCTCCTTAATAGGTACAACAGTAGCAACATCTGTGCTCAGAGTTCAACAAGTGCACACCATCACAGCAGTAAACAACATATCCACCACCTCTGCCCAGGAACTTCAGACCAGCCTACACCAACTTGAACACCTGAGGGCTGCCATAATGGGACTCTAGCAACAGCTTGATCTACACGCCAGAACAATCGAGACATTAAGCATCCTGGCACACTTCAACTGTGACATGAGATATCCCCACTTCTGCTTGACAACCTTCACAGTGATGAACGGGACTCTAATTAAAGTACAAAACATATCATCACAGATGAAAATATGGGACACTAAATTTTGGGAAGGGCAAAAGATACTAACTCATATTGTTAGCAAACTAAATGTAACCAGAGTAAACCGAATTACACCCCAAATGATTTTGGAACAAGGACAAAAGGCAGTTAATGATTTTTGACAATGGATATAGAGCCCACTCACCTGGTTTAAAAAAGATTTCTGTTTGTTTTTGTTGCCTTGCTAGCTATACTGTTTAAGGTGAAGGGTGTTATGACCCACAATAGGCAGCTGCAACAAAAAATAATTTTGCTTGCTCAGGTCCTAAAAGAGGAGCCCTACATTGGGCACCCACAAAACCCCTGGGTCGATATGGCCCTTCAAGAAATCACTCGAGACATATAATGAGGCCTTCAAATAAAGAACGCTCTATAAACTCCGTCCAGCCCCCATGAGATGGCTGGTTAGCCAGTGATGGGTAAGACCCTCAGAGGAGGGCAACCTAAGACAGGCACAGCCGCAGGGGAGAGCTGACGAGGCTAGAGGCTGGCCGCCTCTTAGGTCTATGCCTTGCCTCAACAGAAGTCTCTTAATTTTAAAATAAAAGAGGGGGAGATGTGGGGCCCTAAATGAAAGAGGGCCTTTGCAAGCATAAGGAAGCTTAAGCACATATTTGCAGTTTGGTGCTAAGATGACGTCTACAGGAAGAGACAGGGCATAATCTAAAGTCCATTGTCAAAACTTATGATTGATCCCCCTGGTTTCCGCGCTCATGGACAATGCGTGCTCACCATAGATTCCTATTGCAATGCAAATGCATAATTGCTTGACTTTTAGCTTGATTGGTGTAACTATAGGAAGTCCCTTGCAAAACCCCCTTCGTTTGCCTATAAACGCTGTAAGTCTACATTAATAAAGTGGAACTGCCTCGACAGAACCCCTGCCGTGTCTGATTGTTCCCAGCATGCGCCGACGGGCTGGGGGGCACGGCAGCAAGGCTCGCCTCTCTCCGAGATCTCCCGGTTCAGCCGGGGGCAATCCCGCTGCCTTCCTTTCTGTGGAAGGTCCCTGCAATCATAGATCTAAATATAAATGTAAAACAATAAAGCATTTAAACGAAAACATACGCAAAAAACTCTGTGATGATGAATTTGGCAAAAATTTCTTATATTTGATCCCAAAAGCATGAAACAAAAGAGAAACTATTAGTAATGCAAACTTATGAAAATTTTTTGCCCTGAAAAAACAGTTAAGAAAGAAATACCTTGAAATGGGAGAAAATATTTGCAAATTACATATCTCACAAAAGTATCCAGGGCTTCCCTGGTGGTCCAGTGGGTAGGGAGTCGATCTTGCAATGCAAGAGGAACTGGTTCAATCCCTGGCCCGGGAAGATCCCACGTGCCATGGAGCATCTGGGCCAGTGTGTCCAATCACGAGCCAGCACTCAGGAGTGCATGCACCCAGAGCCAAAGCTCTGCAACGTGAGAGGCCACTGCAATGGGAGGCCCACACATGCCAAAGAATAAAGATGGATGAAAAATAAATAAATAAATAATAAACACAGAAAAATAAATAATAAAAAAATACCTGTGTCCAGAACACATTAAGCTTTCAAACCCAAGAATGAAGAAATAAATTTAAAATCTAATACCAAGTACTAACAAAGATGGAACTTAACTGGAATGCTGGTGAGAATGTTTGACTATTTCCTATAATGGTAAACATACACTCCCAGGTATTCTCCTAAGAGAAACATAACTTCTCACATACAATGAGATCCCATATTTGCAGTTTGGTGCTAAGATGACGTCTACAGGAAGAGACAGGGCATAATCTAAAGTCCATTGTCAAAACTTATGATTGATCCCCCTGGTTTCCGCGCTCATGGACAATGCGTGCTCACCATAGATTCCTATTGCAATGCAAATGCATAATTGCTTGACTTTTAGCTTGATTGGTGTAACTATAGGAAGTCCCTTGCAAAACCCCCTTCGTTTGCCTATAAACGCTGTAAGTCTACATTAATAAAGTGGAACTGCCTCGACAGAACCCCTGCCGTGTCTGATTGTTCCCAGCATGCGCCGACGGGCTGGGGGGCACGGCAGCAAGGCTCGCCTCTCTCCGAGATCTCCCGGTTCAGCCGGGGGCAATCCCGCTGCCTTCCTTTCTGTGGAAGGTCCCTGCAATCATAGATCTAAATATAAATGTAAAACAATAAAGCATTTAAACGAAAACATACGCAAAAAACTCTGTGATGATGAATTTGGCAAAAATTTCTTATATTTGATCCCAAAAGCATGAAACAAAAGAGAAACTATTAGTAATGCAAACTTATGAAAATTTTTTGCCCTGAAAAAACAGTTAAGAAAGAAATACCTTGAAATGGGAGAAAATATTTGCAAATTACATATCTCACAAAAGTATCCAGGGCTTCCCTGGTGGTCCAGTGGGTAGGGAGTCGATCTTGCAATGCAAGAGGAACTGGTTCAATCCCTGGCCCAGGAAGATCCCACGTGCCACGGAGCATCTGGGCCAGTGTGTCCAATCACGAGCCAGCACTCAGGAGTGCATGCACCCAGAGCCAAAGCTCTGCAACGTGAGAGGCCACTGCAATGGGAGGCCCACACATGCCAAAGAATAAAGATGGATGAAAAATAAATAAATAAATAATAAACACAGAAAAATAAATAATAAAAAAATACCTGTGTCCAGAACACATTAAGCTTTCAAACCCAAGAATGAAGAAATAAATTTAAAATCTAATACCAAGTACTAACAAAGATGGAACTTAACTGGAATGCTGGTGAGAATGTTTGACTATTTCCTATAATGGTAAACATACACTCCCAGGTATTCTCCTAAGAGAAACATAACTTCTCTCCACATACAATGAGATCCCATCTGTGCAACATTCTAGAAAAGGCAAAGCTTTGAGATAAGAAACACACAAGTGGTTTCTAGGACTTGTAAAGAAGAAGAAAAAAGGATGACAGAACCATGTCACAGAAAAATTTGGGGAGTTGATGAAATTATTCTTTATTTTTATTGTAGTGGTATATTTGATTGTAATGACCATGCATTTGCCAAAAATCACAGAAATGTGTACTGCAAGAGTAAATTTCATCATTTGTAATTTAAAAATTGATTTTAAAAAACATGAGTACTGAAGAGGAAGAAATAAAATTGCTATTCTTACAAGCTATACAACCATACACGTAAAACACCCAAAAGAATCTCCATACTTATTAGAACTAATAAGAAAATTTAACAAGTCAGCTAAGTAGATGATCCATATGGAAAAATCAATTGCATTTCTCTACACCAAGAGATGTTACTGCTGGATAAAATAAATTTTAAAAAAGAGTTGTACATGGATTTCCCTGGTAGTCCAGTGGTTAAAAATCCACTTTTTGATGCAGGGGACACAATTTTGATCCCAGTTTCAAGAAGATCCCACATGCCACAGAACAATAAAGCCTGTGTGGCTACAGCCCATGCTCCACAACAAAAGAAGCCACCATTCACCACAACTAGAGAAAGTCTGTATGCAACCATGAAGACCTGGTGCAGTCAAAAACAAGCAAATAAATTAATAAGAAAATGCAATCATTTAATAAATATTTACATTTAAAAATTTTTTAAAATATTTGTACAGGGCTTCCCCTGGTGGTCCAGTGGGTAAGGACACCGCCTTGCAGTGCAAGGGGCGCCGGTTCGATCCCTGGCCTGGGAAGATCCCACGTGCCGTGGAGCGGCTGGACTGATGTGTCTAATCACCGAGCCGGAGCTCTGGAGCGCATGCGCCCAGAGCTGGTGCTCTGCGACAACAGACGCCACCGCGATGGGAGGCCCGCAGGAGCCAAAGAACAAAGACGGATGTAAACGGAGAAACGAAAGACCAATGGAAGTGGCCCGCCCTCTCCCCTCCCTCCCCAGCCCAACCTCCGACCAAAATAAATAAATAAATAAATCTTTAAAAAAAAAAAAATATTTGTACAGAGAAAATTGTTTGGGAAAAGGCATTAAACATGGAAAAACAAGTATAAATAAAAGAGAAATCCACCATGTTTGTGACAAATGTGATGGTTAGTTTTATGCATTAAAATGACTAGTTTACGATCCTCAGCCATCCAATCAAACACCAGTCTCTATGCTGCTGTGAAGCTATTTTCCAAGGTCTGTAATTAGTTAACTTTAAGTAAGGAAGATTAACCAAAATAATCTAGATGGATCTGATTCTATCAGTTGAAAGGACTTTGAACAAAGCTGAGACTTCATTGAAGAAAAAGAAATTCCATCAGTGGACAACAGCTTTGCTATGTTCAAGAATTTCTGCCTCCCCTTCTTCAGAGCCTGCCTTAAATGATTCAGACTTGCCTATCCAGTCCTACAACGATGTAAGTCCTTTCCTTGCAATAAATCTCTCAATAAATATTTCCTGCTTGTTATATTTTTTTTTCATTTTTTTTCTTTTTGTTTTTTATTTTATTTGTTATATTTTTATGATTGAATGATGACTGATACAAACAAAGCTGAATTTTATAAAGCATCAATTTTCCTCCAAATTAGTTTTGATCCACCACAGTTTTAATCAAATTCCAAGTTGTTTTTCAACTTACTGGAAAAACTGATCTTAAAAATTTTACAGATAAAAGCTCAAGAATGGCCAAGATAATCCGGAGGATGAAACACAAAATGGGAGCTTTGCCTTATTAGGTATCAGCACTTACTGTAAAAAAACAATTACAACAATGTGGCATTGGGATGGGAAATTTCAAAAGAAAATGTGAACCCAGTAGAGACAGCCCAGAAACAAACTCCTAGATACATGTATAACTTATGACGTGACATCTCAAAGTACTGTGGAAAAGAACAAGCTATTTCATAGCCCCATCTCAGTCCATCTTAGAAATAGGACACAGTGAAAATGACAAGTAAAAGATAAATGCATACAGCATCATATAATATTTATAAAACTAAGAACTGATGCTTTCAAACTGTGATGTTGTAGAAAACTCTTGAGAGTCCTTTGGACAGCAAGAAGATCAAACTAGTCAATCCTAAAGGAAATTGACCCGAATACTCAATGGAAGGACTGATGCTAAAGCTGACAATCCAATACTTTGGCCACCTGATGCACAAAGCCAATTCACTGGAAATGACCCTGATCCTAGGAAAATAGAAGGCAGAGGAGAAAGGGACTACAGAGGATGAGATGGTTGGATGGCATCGCCAAGTCAATGCACATGAATTTGACTAAACTCCAAGATGTGAAGGACAGGGAATTAGTTAACTTTAAGTAAGGAAGATTAACCAAAATAATCTAGATGGATCTGATTCTATCAGTTGAAAGGACTTTGAACAAAGCTGAGACTTCATTGAAGAAAAAGAAATTCCATCAGTGGACAACAGCTTTGCTATGTTCAAGAATTTCTGCCTCCCCTTCTTCAGAGCCTGCCTTAAATGATTCAGACTTGCCTATCCAGTCCTACAACGATGTAAGTCCTTTCCTTGCAATAAATCTCTCAATAAATATTTCCTGCTTGTTATATTTTTTTTTCATTTTTTTTCTTTTTGTTTTTTATTTTATTTGTTATATTTTTATGATTGAATGATGACTGATACAAACAAAGCTGAATTTTATAAAGCATCAATTTTCCTCCAAATTAGTTTTGATCCACCACAGTTTTAATCAAATTCCAAGTTGTTTTTCAACTTACTGGAAAAACTGATCTTAAAAATTTTACAGATAAAAGCTCAAGAATGGCCAAGATAATCCGGAGGATGAAACACAAAATGGGAGCTTTGCCTTATTAGGTATCAGCACTTACTGTAAAAAAACAATTACAACAATGTGGCATTGGGATGGGAAATTTCAAAAGAAAATGTGAACCCAGTAGAGACAGCCCAGAAACAAACTCCTAGATACATGTATAACTTATGACGTGACATCTCAAAGTACTGTGGAAAAGAACAAGCTATTTCATAGCCCCATCTCAGTCCATCTTAGAAATAGGACACAGTGAAAATGACAAGTAAAAGATAAATGCATACAGCATCATATAATATTTATAAAACTAAGAACTGATGCTTTCAAACTGTGATGTTGTAGAAAACTCTTGAGAGTCCTTTGGACAGCAAGAAGATCAAACTAGTCAATCCTAAAGGAAATTGACCCGAATACTCAATGGAAGGACTGATGCTAAAGCTGACAATCCAATACTTTGGCCACCTGATGCACAAAGCCAATTCACTGGAAATGACCCTGATCCTAGGAAAAATAGAAGGCAGAGGAGAAAGGGACTACAGAGGATGAGATGGTTGGATGGCATCGCCAAGTCAATGCACATGAATTTGACTAAACTCCAGGAGATGGTGAAGGACAGGGAAGCCTGGTGGGAGTGCTGCAGTCCATTGGGTCACAGACAAACATGACTGAGTGACTGAACAGCAACAATATTACTCAGAATAAGAACACTAAATGATATCGTGCTTAGTAAAATATCCATATATAGAAAAACTTTGTTTAAATAGGAAAGGCATGATATACATGATATAATTCAGGAGAACAGTTACCTCTGAGAGGGAAGTCAGAGAGTCAGGTTAGGAACAAAAAGATGTATTCGGGGCTTCCCTGGTGGTCCAGTGGGTAAGAACACCACCTTGCAGTGCAAGGGGCGCTGGTTCGATCCCTGGCCTGGGAAGATCCCATGTGCCATAGAGTGGCTGGACCAATGTGTCCAATTACTGAGCTGGAGCTCTGGAGCACATGTGCCCAGAGCCGGTGCTCTGCGACAAGAGAGGTCACTGAGATGGGAGGCCCACAGGGGCCAAAAGAACAAAAAGATGGATGAAAATAGATAAATGAAAGACCAATAGAAGTGGCCCGCCCACTCCCTCCCCAACCCGCCCTCCCCAATGGCATTGATAATGCGTTTATCCAAAGTTTTATTAAATAGTAGGAAATAATCCCAAATTATATACCCAAAATACTATTTCAGTTACATTAGTGTCATATTTCTAAGATGCACTGCGAAGGTGCTGTAAAGTAACTGGTATTAAAACTAGAACTACCACATGATCTAGTGGCTCCTCTTCTGGATATATATCTCTGGCAAATGAAAGCAGGATCTTAAAGCGATATCTGCACTCCCTTGTTCACTGTGTTATTATTCACATTAGTCAAGATATGGAAATCTCCTAAATGATCATCAATGGATTAAAGAATAAAGAAAATGTGGTGTGTAGATAGCTGTATAATGAAATATTTTTCAGCCATGAGAAAAAAGGAAATTCTGCTGTTGGAGACAACATGGATAGGTCTTTAGAGCATTATGTTAGGAAATTGACCCGAATACTCAATGGAAGGACTGATGCTAAAGCTGACAATCCAATACTTTGGCCACCTGATGCACAAAGCCAATTCACTGGAAATGACCCTGATCCTAGGAAAAATAGAAGGCAGAGGAGAAAGGGACTACAGAGGATGAGATGGTTGGATGGCATCGCCAAGTCAATGCACATGAATTTGACTAAACTCCAGGAGATGGTGAAGGACAGGGAAGCCTGGTGGGAGTGCTGCAGTCCATTGGGTCACAGACAAACATGACTGAGTGACTGAACAGCAACAATATTACTCAGAATAAGAACACTAAATGATATCGTGCTTAGTAAAATATCCATATATAGAAAAACTTTGTTTAAATAGGAAAGGCATGATATACATGATATAATTCAGGAGAACAGTTACCTCTGAGAGGGAAGTCAGAGAGTCAGGTTAGGAACAAAAAGATGTATTCGGGGCTTCCCTGGTGGTCCAGTGGGTAAGAACACCACCTTGCAGTGCAAGGGGCGCTGGTTCGATCCCTGGCCTGGGAAGATCCCATGTGCCATAGAGTGGCTGGACCAATGTGTCCAATTACTGAGCTGGAGCTCTGGAGCACATGTGCCCAGAGCCGGTGCTCTGCGACAAGAGAGGTCACTGAGATGGGAGGCCCACAGGGGCCAAAAGAACAAAAAGATGGATGAAAATAGATAAATGAAAGACCAATAGAAGTGGCCCGCCCGCCCCCCTCCCTCCCCAACCCGCCCTCCCCAATGGCATTGATAATGCGTTTATCCAAAGTTTTATTAAATAGTAGGAAATAATCCCAAATTATATACCCAAAATACTATTTCAGTTACATTAGTGTCATATTTCTAAGATGCACTGCGAAGGTGCTGTAAAGTAACTGGTATTAAAACTAGAACTACCACATGATCTAGTGGCTCCTCTTCTGGATATATATCTCTGGCAAATGAAAGCAGGATCTTAAAGCGATATCTGCACTCCCTTGTTCACTGTGTTATTATTCACATTAGTCAAGATATGGAAATCTCCTAAATGATTTATCAATGGATTAAAGAATAAAGAAAATGTGGTGTGTAGATAGCTGTATAATGAAATATTTTTCAGCCATGAGAAAAAAGGAAATTCTGCTGTTGGAGACAACATGGATAGGTCTTTAGAGCATTATGTTACATGAAATAAGTCAAAGAGAAAATATAAGTACTGTATAACATCATTTATATGTGGAATCTAAAAAAGCTGAACTGTAGAAACAAAGTTTCTTTAGCAGAAACAAAGGTAAAAGTTGTTAGGGACTGGAGGGGCAGGACAAAGTAGAGGAAATGGGGAGATATTGGGCAAAGAGTGCAAACTTCCAGTTAGAAAATGAATAAATTCTGGGGATCTAATGCACAGTACTGTAATTATAGTTAATAATACTGTATAATATAAATTAGAGTTGCTAAGACAGTATATCTTAAATGTTTTCACATAAAAAAAGAAATGCTAATTAAGTGACATGATAGCAGCATTAGCTAACCTTGCAGTGGTAATTATAATATACATGAAACAAATCAACATGTTGTATACCTTAAATTGATAAAATTTCATATGTAAATTATTTCTCAATAAAGTTGTAAAAATTACAAGTAGATAAATGAATTAGTAAAGTCTCTGAGATAAACTTTAAAAATCATTAAAATGCAATCATAGTGGATTTTAAATGCATCAACAAATTCAAGAAATTCTTTAATCCACTACCAGAACACTTTAGTCATCATTATTTGTAAACTTCCCATTTCTTCTCTCTAAAATGAAAAGCAGTTACTTCTCTCTAAAATAAATAGAATAGAAATAATCTCCTAGTGATTCCATATAGTATATTAAAATTTAAAACTGTAGTATCTTTGAAGTTCCAGGAATCTGTTGTTGACAATGTAGTGAGACAAGAAAAAGATAAATTTAATATAATAATTTCCAAAATTGTGGGAATAAATCAAACATACTAGACAGTTAGTTACATTAGTGTCATATTTCTAAGATGCAAATGTAAAGCAGGATCTAGTGGCTCCTCTTCTGGATATATATCTCTGGCAAATGAAAGCAGGATCTTAAAGCGATATCTGCACTCCCTTGTTCACTGTGTTATTATTCACATTAGTCAAGATATGGAAATCTCCTAAATGATCATCAATGGATTAAAGAATAAAGAAAATGTGGTGTGTAGATAGCTGTATAATGAAATATTTTTCAGCCATGAGAAAAAAGGAAATTCTGCTGTTGGAGACAACATGGATAGGTCTTTAGAGCATTATGTTACATGAAATAAGTCAAAGAGAAAATATAAGTACTGTATAACATCATTTATATGTGGAATCTAAAAAAGCTGAACTGTAGAAACAAAGTTTCTTTAGCAGAAACAAAGGTAAAAGTTGTTAGGGACTGGAGGGGCAGGACAAAGTAGAGGAAATGGGGAGATATTGGGCAAAGAGTGCAAACTTCCAGTTAGAAAATGAATAAATTCTGGGGATCTAATGCACAGTACTGTAATTATAGTTAATAATACTGTATAATATAAATTAGAGTTGCTAAGACAGTATATCTTAAATGTTTTCACATAAAAAAAGAAATGCTAATTAAGTGACATGATAGCAGCATTAGCTAACCTTGCAGTGGTAATTATAATATACATGAAACAAATCAACATGTTGTATACCTTAAATTGATAAAATTTCATATGTAAATTATTTCTCAATAAAGTTGTAAAAATTACAAGTAGATAAATGAATTAGTAAAGTCTCTGAGATAAACTTTAAAAATCATTAAAATGCAATCATAGTGGATTTTAAATGCATCAACAAATTCAAGAAATTCTTTAATCCACTACCAGAACACTTTAGTCATCATTATTTGTAAACTTCCCATTTCTTCTCTCTAAAATGAAAAGCAGTTACTTCTCTCTAAAATAAATAGAATAGAAATAATCTCCTAGTGATTCCATATAGTATATTAAAATTTTAAACTGTAGTATCTTTGAAGTTCCAGGAATCTGTTGTTGACAATGTAGTGAGACAAGAAAAAGATAAATTTAATATAATAATTTCCAAAATTGTGGGAATAAATCAAACATACTAGATAGTTATTTACATAGATCTTGTCACAAGGACCTTGAATAAAAATGACCTCCTGTAACTTTATCCTCATCTCCCTAGCCCCCATAACCTGCACCCAAAGGAGCAAGAAAAAGGATAGTCCTGTCAGATTTATAACCATGCCCCTCTTCCATTACTCTATTCCTAGCACCTTGAACAATGATTTACTTAGAGTAAGTCCACAATAAATATTTTATATTAATAGACAAATGGAAGAATCCATGAAAAAATATCTCTACAGCAGCTCTTCACAAATAAAAATACTAAATTTAGTAGGACAGTCACAAGGTTGGCAAAGAACTGACATGAAAATCAATCTCTATTTAATCTCCTTTGTTGTTCCTTACCACCTCTACTACATGAGTCAGACACACACTCATCTTTAATTTCACTACAAGTTAGGTCAACAATCAAGCCTAAATGAGTGAGATAGACAATGAGAAGTGAGTTAGTATCATATGCAAAATCATTGTGACTACTGTCTATGGATTACAAAACAATCAGAACCTCTAGAATTACTTCTGATATCCAGCCCTCCAGGGTATCCTACTTTCACAGTTTTACTAAAAATTGTGTCAGTTCTTTGAACTCTAAAATGCATTTCTTAAACCCATAATGTCTAATACAATTTTTGAGATGTTCAAAATCACCAAAATATACTTCCCTTCTTCAGTTGTATCCACGTACTTGGTGCAATTTAATGGATATTCACAAATGAGGTCAAAATGCCTAGTACAAAATGATATTTTAAAGACAAAGTTTTAAATTAAAACGTACCAATCTTACTCAGAAGAGACTGAAAATCATCCTTTAGGATACTTCTGGTTATTCTTAGTAAGAGGTAAGTATATCTGGGTAAGAGGGTAAAAATTCCACAAGCAGCAGAACAGTTCATAGAGAACGAACACTCCAAGCTTTAAATGGCAAAAATAATGTAAGAGACAAGAAGCAAAGTAAATGAAAGGAAGAAGGAAGAAGAGCATATGGTCATTACAAAGAAGAATCATTATGAAATGGTCTTGAAACTGTCAGAGAAAAAGAATGATTAGAAAAATGTGAAACTGAATCTAATTTATATATATATATAATACTGAATAAGTTAAATGCAAATAATATTTTAAATTTCTAAAGCTTTCTCATGTATACTATTTTATCTTTAATCAGTAATTTTTATAAAATACCATCTCATCTATTTAATAGATTTTGCTTTTTACTGAAAAAAAAATTATGGTTATTATCGCTGCTACTGAGAATACCAAGCAGCCAAGTGATTTAGTCAACTGAAATGAATTAAGCAAAAAATAGCAATTTTTATATTGTTCAGTATTAAAAGATTTCAGACTACTTACTTTTATTAAAAAGGAAGCAATATCTTGTGAATGTTTAAAAATATGACTAGTCTGACTTCTTAAATTTTTTAAATATTTTAAAAATTATTACTGATCCACTCACTCTGTTTTTTTCACAATGATGAGCTTTCATTTTCATCCCTTTTAATACAACATACATAATGCCCTGGGTGGCCTAAAACATCAGTTAAGGCATTGTATGTGTTGTGAAGAAAACCATTCTCTCTTAAGAATGTATATAAAACTGAAGTTCTTCCTTAGTTACTTTCAATGACAGAAAGCAGAAGGCTGTTATATTCTTTTTTTTTTTTTTTCAATTCAACCAAGGAAAAAATATTCAACAAATGAAGAAGAAACAAGGAAGGTCATTCTGACAATAGAACAGATGTACAGGCTCAAGAATGAGTCCTAGCATATTGTTTGACATTATTAACACAAATAGAAACTGAATCCACTCAAAAACTTTAAAAGATTGTCCATTATATCTCTTAGCCTTGATCTGAATTGTAAAAAATACATGAAAATTACAAGTGCAGACACTAATAAGTGACATGTAATTTTGCATTTTCTTTTATACTTTCAAGATTTCCACAGTCATGAGAACAGCTCAAGCTACATTTCAGCTGAGGGCAGTGCCCATGGGCTATTGGACCAGAGGAGGTCACTCGGCATTTCATCCTTGTGCATCTATGAAAGATTTAGACCCCCTCCTTTTTTTCAGTGTGGGGTAGGGGAGCTTATTAATCATTTTCTGAAGCATTAATGAGCAGACAAGCATATTGCCAATTGGAAAAAAGTGGCAGCTGCAGCAGAATGTTAGAGTCCCCATGACAAAATTGTGGCATGCAGCCAAGGGCCGGGAGCCATACAGAAAACGTAACTGTGGTGGCTTTGTCAATCAGTAGGGTTAAAAGGTAAAAGTGTATCAATGAAGAAAATACAAAATGCACTTCGCTTTCCTCTGATGACAGTCCTCAGAATGATTAAGATTATCACTAGCCACACAGGAACTTTTCACCCCTGAGCAATCTCGATAGATCAAATGCATGAACACCCATGATGAGTAATTGCTTGCATATTTCATCAGAATCTTTCTCCAAGGTTTGGAACCATAAAACCTCACTTTTGTTCAAAAATTATCAAAGAAGGCTTAAAAAACAAGATCAAAGTTTTCATTTTATACTAGAAAGCCCAGCAGGATTAGCAGAAAGAACACCAGCCTAGATCAGGATATCAAGCTGTTAGTCCTCAATCTATAACTAACAAGGTGGGTGATCATCACCATTGCCAACCAACCTAATTCTCTAACACTAATATGGAAAATGAAAAGTTGACTCATGGTATTTAAGCTTATTTCCAATTCTGAAATACTAAAACCAGGATTTGCTTCCTTTAAACTTCAGCATCGTTAACATTTCTATGTGTTAACAGCACAATGTCTTGATGTCAAGTGAAACAAATAAGAAACATTCAGAATTAGGAACTCTATCTCTGTCAGGCTGAAACCAACACAAACATTTTGCCCTCCTGCATCCCAACGCTCCTTTGCCTTTCTCATTCTCTCCCTGACTGTATCTCTCACCAAAACAGTCTCACCTCTAAATCTTGCTCATTTTGCAAACTCAAGCAAATCTCCATAATTTCAAGAAGCCACTCCTGCAAATGACACTGATAACCCTTCTCTTAAATTCAACTGTTTGTATCATCAAAAATGCACAGATATATTTTGCTACATTAACAGTCTACGCCTATTTTATTGGTCTTCATGAAGTAAAGTGTGAGTGTTAGTCACTCAGTCATGTCCGACTCTGCTATCTCACGGATTGTAGCCCTCCATGCTCCTCTGTCCATGGATTATCCAGGAATCCAGAATACTGGAGTGGGTTGCCATTTCCTTCTCCAGGGGATCTTCCTGACCCAGGGATCACATCCAGGCTCTTTTAGGCAGCTATTCCCATGTAGCCTCCAGTGGCATACAGAAAACGTAACTGTGGTGGCTTTGTCAATCAGTAGGGTTAAAAGGTAAAAGTGTATCAATGAAGAAAATACAAAATGCACTTCGCTTTCCTCTGATGACAGTCCTCAGAATGATTAAGATTATCACTAGCCACACAGGAACTTTTCACCCCTGAGCAATCTCGATAGATCAAATGCATGAACACCCATGATGAGTAATTGCTTGCATATTTCATCAGAATCTTTCTCCAAGGTTTGGAACCATAAAACCTCACTTTTGTTCAAAAATTATCAAAGAAGGCTTAAAAAACAAGATCAAAGTTTTCATTTTATACTAGAAAGCCCAGCAGGATTAGCAGAAAGAACACCAGCCTAGATCAGGATATCAAGCTGTTAGTCCTCAATCTATAACTAACAAGGTGGGTGATCATCACCATTGCCAACCAACCTAATTCTCTAACACTAATATGGAAAATGAAAAGTTGACTCATGGTATTTAAGCTTATTTCCAATTCTGAAATACTAAAACCAGGATTTGCTTCCTTTAAACTTCAGCATCGTTAACATTTCTATGTGTTAACAGCACAATGTCTTGATGTCAAGTGAAACAAATAAGAAACATTCAGAATTAGGAACTCTATCTCTGTCAGGCTGAAACCAACACAAACATTTTGCCCTCCTGCATCCCAACGCTCCTTTGCCTTTCTCATTCTCTCCCTGACTGTATCTCTCACCAAAACAGTCTCACCTCTAAATCTTGCTCATTTTGCAAACTCAAGCAAATCTCCATAATTTCAAGAAGCCACTCCTGCAAATGACACTGATAACCCTTCTCTTAAATTCAACTGTTTGTATCATCAAAAATGCACAGATATATTTTGCTACATTAACAGTCTACGCCTATTTTATTGGTCTTCATGAAGTAAAGTGTGAGTGTTAGTCACTCAGTCATGTCCGACTCTGCTATCTCACGGATTGTAGCCCTCCATGCTCCTCTGTCCATGGATTATCCAGGAATCCAGAATACTGGAGTGGGTTGCCATTTCCTTCTCCAGGGGATCTTCCTGACCCAGGGATCAAATCCAGGTCTCCAGTATTGCAGGCAGACTCTACCATCTAAGCCTCCAGGGAAGCCCATGGTTATATTGCAAGTTCCTTCTACAGGGACTGCTATGACTTTTCTGAATCCCATACAATAGTTGGCAAAGTACCAGTGTGTTAGGCTTCCATAAATGTGCTATTGACTAATGAATAGTTCAGTGCATGAACGTCAGAAACAATTACCATACATTTACTGCATAAAAACTTCATATCACTTAACATTGCAATTCACTTGACCCTTTTGTAACCTTAAACAATGAAATTATTTTAAAAACTTAATCTTCTTTGTCTGTATTAACTTTTAAAAGCACAGGAAACAAGATGTAGAGTAATATTCCAATCACTGTCTGACTAATATTCAGGAAGTTCTTTTTCCAGCCCATCCTCTTTTCTATTCGTAACATAACCTAGGAATATGCTGGCAATTTTTTTTCTGACAATAGCTCCACAATAATGAGTATAATTTGTACTTATATTCAGAAATCTATTTAATTGTTTTACTTAATAATCAAGTCAATCCAGAGAGTCAAACATATTTATACATTCCAACATAATTTTTGTCAACTCTGACACCCAATTCTTCTTCTATAAAGTTCATTCCTAACCAGGCATCCTGGATTTTTACTGTATGTTTATTTCCTTGAATCTCTTACCTTCTTCTTTCACTAAGCAAGTATCATTCAATTTTTGTATGTATACTTTTTCAGCTCAAAATTGTTTGAAGTGTTCTTTCTTTCTTAACAAATCTTAGCCTACAGATTATCTATTAGTGTGCTATCATTAACTTCATAACTGATGACTAAAATTGTGGTTAAAATCTCCATAACTGGCTTCAAGGAAATTTCCATATGAATATATTCAAGTCTCAATTTTAACAATATCATTGAAGCAATTATCCTCCAATTAAAAATAAATTTTAACCAAAAAAAAAAAAAAACTATTCCTCTAATTGGGCTTCTCAGGTGGTACTAGTGGTAAATAACCCACCTACCAATGCAAAAGACATAAGAGACATGGGTGTGATCCCTGAATTGAGAAGAACCCCTGGAGGAGGGAATGGCAACCCACTCCAGTATTCTGGCCTGGAGAATCCCATGAACAGAAGAGCCTGACAGGTTATGGTCCATGGGGTCACAAAGAGTCAGACACAATTGAAGTGACAGCACATACACACATGTACCCCTCTTGCTTGTCAATTATTTATCACAATCTAGGCCAAGAAGTATATTTGTTTTGTGTTGACATATATAGTCAAAGCCTAAACTGTCTTTCTCCCTTTTCTTATCCTATTTTTCATTTAAGGCTATGTCTACTTTTACACCATTTGTACATTCATTTTTCCACTTCTATCCTCAGTCGTAGCTGTTATGATCTTATTTTCAAGCAAATGGAAGTGATTCAAGTAGTAGTCATAGTTTCCATTCACAAGAAGTTTCCACCTGCATATCCTATTGTGTATATTCATTCACGTTTTTCTTGTGAAAAAAAAAGTCATCTACATACAATCCCTATGCTTCCAGCTGAGACCATTTTTCCACCTTATGAAAACAGAGATTCATTTTGCCACATTTCATTTTCAAATTCATTCTAAAAATCCTCTGAAAATGATGTATATGGACAGACACTGGTATAATTATGGGAAAATAAATCATTTGCCAAAAAATCCTTACAAAGATATTTTTGCATTCAACAGTTGTTCATTTAACTGTTATGCTATGAAACATAAACTGATTATTTCAAAAACTTTCCCTAATGTTCTGAAGGATTTAAAATATTGCATATATTATTTAAATATAGTTCTCTTTCAGCTAATTCCTCTATTTTAGATTTCACAGGCTGAGGTACTCATTAAAAATGTCTTCAAGAGGGTAAATTCAGTTATCATACTAAGTGAAGTAAGTCAGAAAGAGAAAGACAAATAGTATATGATACCATTTATATTTAGGTTGGTGGAAAAGTAATAACAGCTCTGCATTCTTGAAATTTGCTGTTTGATATTGGAATGCATTCTTAAATAAATGTGTTTATGTTATAATGATTTTAATGTGCATTTATTGCTTTATGATTTTTGACAATGACTTATTATTTGCTGTTTATTTTATATTTATTTTACCTACCAATGCAAAAGACATAAGAGACATGGGTGTGATCCCTGAATTGAGAAGAACCCCTGGAGGAGGGAATGGCAACCCACTCCAGTATTCTGGCCTGGAGAATCCCATGAACAGAAGAGCCTGACAGGTTATGGTCCATGGGGTCACAAAGAGTCAGACACAATTGAAGTGACAGCACATACACACATGTACCCCTCTTGCTTGTCAATTATTTATCACAATCTAGGCCAAGAAGTATATTTGTTTTGTGTTGACATATATAGTCAAAGCCTAAACTGTCTTTCTCCCTTTTCTTATCCTATTTTTCATTTAAGGCTATGTCTACTTTTACACCATTTGTACATTCATTTTCCACTTCTATCCTCAGTCGTAGCTGTTATGATCTTATTTTCAAGCAAATGGAAGTGATTCAAGTAGTAGTCATAGTTTCCATTCACAAGAAGTTTCCACCTGCATATCCTATTGTGTATATTCATTCACGTTTTTCTTGTGAAAAAAAAAGTCATCTACATACAATCCCTATGCTTCCAGCTGAGACCATTTTTCCACCTTATGAAAACAGAGATTCATTTTGCCACATTTCATTTTCAAATTCATTCTAAAAATCCTCTGAAAATGATGTATATGGACAGACACTGGTATAATTATGGGAAAATAAATCATTTGCCAAAAAATCCTTACAAAGATATTTTGCATTCAACAGTTGTTCATTTAACTGTTATGCTATGAAACATAAACTGATTATTTCAAAAACTTTCCCTAATGTTCTGAAGGATTTAAAATATTGCATATATTATTTAAATATAGTTCTCTTTCAGCTAATTCCTCTATTTTAGATTTCACAGGCTGAGGTACTCATTAAAAATGTCTTCAAGAGGGTAAATTCAGTTATCATACTAAGTGAAGTAAGTCAGAAAGAGAAAGACAAATAGTATATGATACCATTTATATTTAGGTTGGTGGAAAAGTAATAACAGCTCTGCATTCTTGAAATTTGCTGTTTGATATTGGAATGCATTCTTAAATAAATGTGTTTATGTTATAATGATTTTAATGTGCATTTATTGCTTTATGATTTTTGACAATGACTTATTATTTGCTGTTTATTTTATATTTATTTTGGACTAGGGAAACGGTATTAAACAAAAAGCAAATTTAAGCAATTTTCTCATTTGAGTTCAAAATGGCTCATAAAGCAGCAGTGACAACTCACATCAACATTTGGCCCAGGAGCTAATAACAAAGGTACAGGGCAGTGGTGGTTCGAGAAGTTTTGCAGAGGAGACAAGAGCCTTGAAGAAAAGGAGCACAGTGGCCAGCCATTGGAAGTTGACAGTAATCAATTAAAAGGATCATTGAACCTGATCCCTGAGTCTGATCCTTTTATAACTATAGCAGAGGTTGCCCAAGAGCTCAACGAGTCTGCTGCCTGTCTGATCCACTACAACTGTCTGAATCCCAGCAATACCACTACATTTGAGAAGTATGCTCAGTAAGTCAATGAGATGCACCCAGAACTGCAATGCCTGCAGCTGGCATTGGTCCACAGAAAGGACTCAATTCTGTTCTGTTCTATTCTTCTCCACCACAGTTCCTGACCACATGTGGCCCAACCAATAATTCAAAGGTTGAACAAACTGGGCTACAAGATTTTCCCTCATCTGCTGTATTCACTTTACCTCTTGACAACTGACTACCACTTCTTTAACTATATTGACAACTTTTTTTGTAAGGAAGATTCTTCCACAACCAGCAGGAGTCAGAAAATGCTTTCCAAGAGTTCATTGAATCCCAAGGCGTATATTTTTATGCTACAGTAATAAACAAACATTTCTTGTTGGTAAAAATGTGATTGTCACGGTTCCCATTTTGATTAACAAACATGTGTTTGAGCCTAGTTATACTTAAAATTCACTTTCCAAAACCACAATATGGCACAAATGAACCTATCTACAAAACAGAAACAAACTCACAGACATAAGAAATCAGACTTGTGGTTACCAAGGACGGTGAGAAAGGAAAGGGATGGACTGGGAATGTGGGGTTGTTAGATATTGTATATACGATGAATAAACACTAAGGTCCTACTATATAGCACAGGGAACTTTACCAATCTCCTGGGATAACCCAAAATGGAAAATAATATTTTTAAACGAATGCATTTATATGCAAAACTGAGTCACTTTGCTATGCAGCAGAGATTGGCACAGTGCTGTTAATCAACTATACTTCAATAAAAGATTTTTTTAATTTTAAGATGAATCCAATTAGTCCACAGAAGCAGCAGCATTCAGAAAAGCCTATAGTACAAGTGGAAACTTTCTGTCTAATGTTCTGATTTTAAGCTTAGATGTGAACCAACTTGGCATTTACCCAGAAGAGACGACAAAAAGTGTAACAAGTTACTGTATATATTTTGCTTGAGTGATCGGC
Organism: Tragulus kanchil; assembly: GCA_022376925.1. Taxonomy (NCBI): domain Eukaryota; kingdom Metazoa; phylum Chordata; class Mammalia; order Artiodactyla; family Tragulidae; genus Tragulus; species Tragulus kanchil. The sequence continues at coordinate 237,077,689 of JAIOJX010000026.1, forward strand.
ATAGGGCAGCCCTCATGTCTGTTTCTTCAGAAGACTGATAGTTTTCATGTGTTCTACTTACATTAAAACTAGAGCAATATCATCTTTGAATAATTATGCAAAATATATATTTGAAAGGGAAATACATACAAATAGGAAAAATAAGCAGAAACATGACTTCTTTCCCTATGTGACTTTTAAAGAACCTTGAACTAGACCATCTGTATGTGCTTCACAAGGAAACTCTATAGGCAGCCACTGAGGCTTTTCTCCATAGGTATAAAATGATAAACTCAGAGAGCTATTGAATACTGCATTTTCTCAGTGGAACATCACACATGCATTTAGAACAAGGGGTTCTGCCGCTGAGACATACTGGGGAAATTCAGAGTGCTCAATGGCTTTGACTTCACACCCCATGGCACAGCTGAGCTCAGTTTGGTGTGTTCCATAAAACAACAGAAATTACTTTTAAAAACCAGCAACATGGTAGTGATTGGGGCTGAGCTGCTTCATTCTTGGATATGGAAAAAAAAAATCACAAACTATCACTTTGAGATACTTCTCTACACACTGTCTATTCCCATTTTGATTAACAAACATGTGTTTGAGCCTAGTTATACTTAAAATTCACTTTCCAAAACCACAATATGGCACAAATGAACCTATCTACAAAACAGAAACAAACTCACAGACATAAGAAATCAGACTTGTGGTTACCAAGGACGGTGAGAAAGGAAAGGGATGGACTGGGAATGTGGGGTTGTTAGATATTGTATATACGATGAATAAACACTAAGGTCCTACTATATAGCACAGGGAACTTTACCAATCTCCTGGGATAACCCAAAATGGAAAATAATATTTTTAAACGAATGCATTTATATGCAAAACTGAGTCACTTTGCTATGCAGCAGAGATTGGCACAGTGCTGTTAATCAACTATACTTCAATAAAAGATTTTTTTAATTTTAAGATGAATCCAATTAGTCCACAGAAGCAGCAGCATTCAGAAAAGCCTATAGTACAAGTGGAAACTTTCTGTCTAATGTTCTGATTTTAAGCTTAGATGTGAACCAACTTGGCATTTACCCAGAAGAGACGACAAAAAGTGTAACAAGTTACTGTATATATTTTGCTTGAGTGATCGGCATAGGGCAGCCCTCATGTCTGTTTCTTCAGAAGACTGATAGTTTTCATGTGTTCTACTTACATTAAAACTAGAGCAATATCATCTTTGAATAATTATGCAAAATATATATTTGAAAGGGAAATACATACAAATAGGAAAAATAAGCAGAAACATGACTTCTTTCCCTATGTGACTTTTAAAGAACCTTGAACTAGACCATCTGTATGTGCTTCACAAGGAAACTCTATAGGCAGCCACTGAGGCTTTTCTCCATAGGTATAAAATGATAAACTCAGAGAGCTATTGAATACTGCATTTTCTCAGTGGAACATCACACATGCATTTAGAACAAGGGGTTCTGCCGCTGAGACATACTGGGGAAATTCAGAGTGCTCAATGGCTTTGACTTCACACCCCATGGCACAGCTGAGCTCAGTTTGGTGTGTTCCATAAAACAACAGAAATTACTTTTAAAAACCAGCAACATGGTAGTGATTGGGGCTGAGCTGCTTCATTCTTGGATATGGAAAAAAAAAAATCACAAACTATCACTTTGAGATACTTCTCTACACACTGTCTATTCTTTACCCTGAGTCTCCAAAACTAGAGGGAGAAAGACACAAACTTCCCAAATTATGCTAGTTGTAAATATGTTTGTCTTCTTGTTGACCTTCTTATACTATTGAATAGTTCTGAATGCAGTTATATTAATCATTCCCTTTTTTCCAGGTTACCATTTGTTTTATCTGTTTATTTTCGCAAGAACAAATTCAGGTCTTAAACAACAACATACCCGGTGTTTTGGCTTTACATTATTTATGAACAAACATGCAAACCTGCTGGCTTACAACTTGACATTCTGCATCCCATAGCTGTGCCTCTTCATATCTACCATATTTCTTACATGATCTTATATTTATACTAGTCTCAGATTTTAAACACCAGGAGGGAAAATCCAAGTAGCAGAAAAGAGAAACACAATATAAGAAAGACAACTTGGAAGTCATCTGTTCCATCTTCACCATGGGAGTTAACTCTAAAGAAATATTTTTCTAAAGGGTGCCATCACTAGGTTTGTAACTACACCAAGGAATTACACAGCAGAGTATTTTGCAAGCATTGCTTAGAAACAACTGTTCAGCACAGCAGCTGTAATCACTAGCACATCATCTGACACTTATAAGAATGTATTGCTGCAACATTTCTTTAGGCAGCAAATGTTCTCAAAAATGTTTCACATGGAAATCCAGTTACTCCACTACTAAAAAAAGAAAACAAGTCTAAATGAAAGAGAAAAGTCAAAGGTCACTGTAACCACAAGTTCAATCAATATATGTAATTAATATATCTCTGCCTTTTTTGGAGCACAACTCTCTGTATTCTATGGTACCTTGACTTTTCACTCTGATATTTCTATTGTCCTTTATTATACAGAGTGTGTCTATGTTTGTACATATTACAATAGAGAAACATGAAATCATATAATCCATATGACTTCTATAGTTCAGTTTCTCACACCATCTGAACAATAGTCCAAACATGGTAGTGATTGGGGCTGAGCTGCTTCATTCTTGGATATGGAAAAAAAAAAATCACAAACTATCACTTTGAGATACTTCTCTACACACTGTCTATTCTTTACCCTGAGTCTCCAAAACTAGAGGGAGAAAGACACAAACTTCCCAAATTATGCTAGTTGTAAATATGTTTGTCTTCTTGTTGACCTTCTTATACTATTGAATAGTTCTGAATGCAGTTATATTAATCATTCCCTTTATTCCAGGTTACCATTTGTTTTATCTGTTTATTTTCGCAAGAACAAATTCAGGTCTTAAACAACAACATACCCGGTGTTTTGGCTTTACATTATTTATGAACAAACATGCAAACCTGCTGGCTTACAACTTGACATTCTGCATCCCATAGCTGTGCCTCTTCATATCTACCATATTTCTTACATGATCTTATATTTATACTAGTCTCAGATTTTAAACACCAGGAGGGAAAATCCAAGTAGCAGAAAAGAGAAACACAATATAAGAAAGACAACTTGGAAGTCATCTGTTCCATCTTCACCATGGGAGTTAACTCTAAAGAAATATTTTTCTAAAGGGTGCCATCACTAGGTTTGTAACTACACCAAGGAATTACACAGCAGAGTATTTTGCAAGCATTGCTTAGAAATAACTGTTCAGCACAGCAGCTGTAATCACTAGCACATCATCTGACACTTATAAGAATGTATTGCTGCAACATTTCTTTAGGCAGCAAATGTTCTCAAAAATGTTTCACATGGAAATCCAGTTACTCCACTACTAAAAAAAGAAAACAAGTCTAAATGAAAGAGAAAAGTCAAAGGTCACTGTAACCACAAGTTCAATCAATATATGTAATTAATATATCTCTGCCTTTTTTGGAGCACAACTCTCTGTATTCTATGGTACCTTGACTTTTCACTCTGATATTTCTATTGTCCTTTATTATACAGAGTGTGTCTATGTTTGTACATATTACAATAGAGAAACATGAAATCATATAATCCATATGACTTCTATAGTTCAGTTTCTCACACCATCTGAACAATAGTCCAAACATGGACAGCTGTATGAGCATGTTTGTATATTTATAACAGAGGTTCTGCAAACATGCAAACTGATCTCAGTAGTTGAAGAAGTATATGTCCTACCGATGCTGTACTAAAATGGCAAAATAGTAAAAAGAGCAAAAATTATGTCTATAACACTGCATAATATCTACAGTTTTATGCCTATAAATGCTTTGTTTTGTAGCACTAAAAACCAACCATAAATTAGTGAGCATTCAACTCTTGGCCTAAATCACTGTCATTAAGGCTATTTTTGCTTAGGTAGTGAGTAAAACTAGGTTTCCACTATGGTGATGTCACTTGCTTAGTCTAAGGTTCCAGTTACTTCATTTCATATTATATATATAAACATATATATATATATTTACATATTAATCAAATATTCATTTTAACAGGGCATCAGTATGATTAGAAAAGTATAATATGTACTACAAAGTATTTATTGTACTTCAAGGATAGTTTGGAGAAACAAAAGAATATTTTAAAAGGACTAGAGAATAAATCATTTTTCATTTAGCTCTTTTTATTTTTAAACATCAGACTCATATACATTCCTACTATCTCAGAGTTGTTCATTCCCATCTGTTTGATCTTTCTTTTTGTATCTTGGGAGACAGAACTATAAGCTTCAGGAGTCAGTTCAGATGGTTATCTGCAATTTCTCTTTGTAGTGCCCTTCGAGGTCAAATCCATTACAGCGTATGTTCAGACTGACTTTGCACACTTAACTCCACTGGGCTTTCAGTGACATACTCAGCACTTCACCTGAGAACCTGTTATCCATGGATACAGGAGATGTTAAAAATGATACATACAAAAAAATAAAGAGAGTGAGGGGAAAAAATGTGGTTCATATCTACACAATACATTTATGGCCAACTAAACTACAACTCCTAAAATGATCTAGTAAAGACCAAGGCACCCTTTTTAAAGATAAAAATGTTTTTTAACACTATACGATGCTATTCCATTCCCAAGTCACTTGGGCTCCAGTCAGTGAAGCATGAAGTGTTGCCTCCATGGACTTCTTGGGAAGCATAGCAATATAATCTTGTTATCACATAATTTGCCACTCAATAAGGGAATGTGTGGCAGGAGACAAAGTTAGCCAAACATTGGCAACTGATTTAGAAAGAGAAAACTAAGCAATTTTGTTCTCACATAAGGAATACAAAACACTGAGATTGCAGCCATGCCTCACAAGTTCCATTGACTTGGATTCTTCTTGGAGGATTTCTTTTCTTTCAAGTTGATTTATTTTTAATTGGAGAACAATTGCTTTATAATACTGTGTTGGTTTCTGCTATATATCAACATGAATCAGTTGTAACAACAACGAACAGAGTGCACCGTGCTGTGCTTGGTCGCTCAGTCCCGTGTCCTCTTCTTTGTGACCCCATGGACTACAGCCCACCAGGCTCCTCCATCCATGTGGTTTCTCCAGGCAAGACTACTAGAGTGGGTTGACATGCCCTCTTCCAGGGGATCTTTTCAACCCAGGGATCGAACCCAGGTCTGTCTCATTGCAGGTGGATTCTTTACCATGTGAGCCACCAGGGAAGCCCATAGGTATTAATATATGTAGGTCCCTTCCCTCTTGAACTTCCCTCTTCCCACCATATCCCATCTCTCTAGGTTGTCACACAGCACCAAATTTGAGCTTCCTGGGTCATACAGCAAATTTCCACTGTCTATCTAATTTTACATACAGTAAGTATATGTTTCAGTGCTACACTCTTCTTACTTTAAAAATACAGCTTGATAGGATTTCCTGAACTGATTTTTAATCAAGGCAGAGGGGCCCAGGATATGATGAATACAAATAGATGGAGTTTATATGCTATTCCTTTCATTTGTTTTTCATTGCTTCTTTGGAAATTTGGAAAAATTATTATAAAGACAACAAAGAGAAAGTAGGTAAGATGGTACCATTGCAGGAGTGGTGACATTTTATGCTTTCATTATTAACAAGTCCATTCAAAAAGAGAGTAGAGGGCAAAGCCTCCACCCAGCATAACTTCAATGATGGTTTTCCAAAACAGCAGTGCTTAGGAGCCAGGCTTTTCTTTTCTTCCTTTCCTTTTTAATTGAAGTATAGTATTTTGTTAGTTTGGGGCATACAGCACAATGATTCAATATTTTTCATATACTAAAATGATCACCACAAGTCTAGCTCTCCTCTGTAACCATACAAAGTTATCACTTTATTATTGGCTATATTCTTCATGCTGTATTTTGTATACCCATGCAATATTTTTATTTTATGCTGGAAGTTTGTACTTTTTAGTCACCTTCACATATTTTGCCCATCCTCCCAACCCCTCGAACAATCTCTGTTTGCTCTCTGTTTATGAGTCTGTTTCTATTTTATTCTGTTTGTTCATTTTGTTTTTAAATTCCACGTATGAGTGAAATCATATGGCATTTGTCTTTCTCTCTCAATTATTTCACTTATTAATATCCTTTGGTGGTAATGGTGGGTTAGTCACTAAGTCATGTCCCTCTCTTGCAACCCCAGGGACTATGGCCTTCCAGGCTCCACTGTCCATGGGATTTCCCAGGCAAGAATCCTGCAGTGGGTTGCCATTTCCTTCTCCAGGGAATCTTGACCCAGAGATCAAATCTGCATCTTCTGCACTGACAGGCAGATTCTTCAGTACTGAGCCACCAGGGAAGCCCTTAATACCCTCTAGGTCTGTCCACATTGCCACAAATGGAAATATTCCATTCTTTCTTATGGCTGAACATTATTCTGTGTGCGTGTGTTTACCATATTTTCTTTATCTATTCACCCATTTATGGACATTTCAGTTGTTTCCATTACTTGGATATTTATATAATGCTGCAATGAGCATGGGAGTACATATACCCTTTTGAATTAGTGTTCTCATTTTCTTTGGATAAATACCCAGAAATGGGATTGTTGGATCACCTGGTAGTTCTATATTTAATTTTTTCAACCTCCATACTGTTTTCCATAGTGGTTGTACCAATTTACAATCCCACCAGAAGTACACAAGAGTTCCCTTTAGCCTCATCCTCCACAATATTTTTTACCTCTAATCTTTCTGACAGTAGCTACTCTGATAGATGTGAGATGATAGCTCACTGAGATTCAAATTTGCATTTCCCTGATGATTAGTGATGTTGAGCATCTTTTCAAGTGTTTATTGGCCTCTGGAAAAATGTCTATCCAGGTCCTCTGCTCATTTTTTTAATTGGATTGTTTACTTTTTTGAAATGAGTTATTAATATGTTTTGTATATTAACCCCTTCTTGGATATATCATTAGTAAATATCTCATTCCGTAGGCTGTCTTTTCATTTTGTTGATGGTTTTCTTCTCTATGCAAAAGTTTCTTAGCTTGATGTACAGGCATGTCTCATTTTATCATGTTTCATTTTATTGTACTTCATAGAGATTGTGTTTTTTCAACAACTGAAGGTTTGTGGCAGCCTGAGTGAAACAGTTTGTAACTCCATTTTCCTTTTTCTTTCTTTATCTATTATAGGTTTTTGGTTTGAGGTTGCCATAATGTTCATATATATCAACCCTATTAGCAGTTTATTTTAGCCTGAGAGTCACTTAAATTTAAGCACATTATAAAAGCAGTACATTTTACTTCCCTATCCCATTTTTGGTTTTGATATCATACTTTAATCCTTTTATTTTGAATATCTCTTAGTTACTTATTGTATTAATAGTTGACTCTGATCATTTTACTTTCATACTAGCTTTCTAAATGGCTGATCCTCTGACATTACTATATTTTGCCTTTACCAATGACATTTTTTTCTTTCAGGTATTTTCTTATTTATTGTTATGGTCTTTTCTTTTGCACTTAAAGAAAACCCTTTAAAATTTTTTGTAAGTCCAGTTTAATGTTGATGAGTTCCTTTATATTTGCTTCTCTGAGAAAACTTCTCTCCAATTCTGAATGATTAACTTGTTGTTGTTACAATCTTGGTTGTAAGCTTTCCTTCAGCAATTTAACCATAACATGTCATTCCCTTCTGGCATGCAAAGTTTCTGTTGAAAAATCACCTCATAATCTCATAGGGGATCCCTGGTATGTGACTCTTTGTTTTTCTCCAACTGCCTTTAAAGTTCTCTCTTTAACTTTTGACATTTTAATTATAATATGTATTAATGTGGATCTCTTCAGGTTTATCATGTTTGGGACTTTGTGCCTCCTGGATCTAGATATTTATCTTCTTCTCTCAAATTAGGAGAGTTTTCAGCCATTATTTCTTCAACTATGTTTTCTGCTCCTTTCTGTCCATCTCTCTCCTCCTTTGGGGATACTTATAATGTAATTATTTGTTGTCCCAGAAGTCCTTTAAACACTCTTCATATTTTTAAGTTCTTTTTTTTCTTGTTGTATTCTGATTTGGTGATTCTGTCATCCAGATCACTGATCACTCCTTCTGTAACATCTAATCTACTGTGTATTCCCTCTAGTGTATTTTACATTTCACTTATTGTATTCTTCAGTTCTGCTTTGTTCTCCTATACTTTCTAACTCTTGAAGATCTCACTGTGCTCTTCCATTCTTCTCCCAAATTCAGTGAGTATTTTTATGACTATTACTTTGAATTCTTAATAAGGTGAATTATTCCTACTTTATTAGAGTTTTTCTGGAATTTTTTTTCTTGATCTGTCTTTTAGGACACATTCCTCTGCCTCCTTATTTTGTTTGATGGTGTTTGTTTCTATGAATTAGGTGAAACCATTACCTCTCCCAAGTCTTGAAAGTGTGCCTTGGGTTGAGGCATCTCCTGTGTAGACAGTATGTTCCAAGTGGTGGTAGGCTGGCTGGAGCTAGAGTGGGTACTGGTCAGTGGGGGTTCCAATACACACTGTGCTGGGGCCACCCTGGCAGGATGACACCAAGCTTTTCCTTGGAAAAAGGCACAGTCTGAAGCCACCCAAAAAACATCTGAAATGGCCTGAAAAGTAGCGGGTCCATTGCTCCACCCACTTGTTCCTCTTCCCCCACCACCTCACACACAGAGAGAAGCCAACAGTAAGCAGCTACCTACCAGCTCCTCTCAACAGCTTACCTGCATGTATGCTCAATTGCTTCAGCAGTGTCTGACCCTTTGTGACCCTAAGGACCATAGCCTGCCAGGCTCCTCTATCCATGGGATTCTCCAGGCAAGAATACTGGAGTGGGTTGTCTTGCCCCCTTCCAAGAGATTTTCCCAACCCAGGGATTGAACCCACATTTTCTGAAGCTCCTGCATTACAGGCAGATTATTTACCATTTGTGCCACTTGAATTGCTTAATCCATTCAAATTTTAGAGGAAATGAAGAGAAGAGAGATCTAATTGCTATGCTTTATCCTTGCTTTCTCTTCTAGATCCTAGAAAAATTCCTAAATTTAAAGCAGAAGAATGTTTCTCCAAGAATAAATCTCTCTCCTCCTTTGGGGATACTTATAATGTAATTATTTGTTGTCCCAGAAGTCCTTTAAACACTCTTCATTTTAAGTTCTTTTTTCTTGTTGTATTCTGATTTGGTGATTCTGTCATCCAGATCACTGATCACTCCTTCTGTAACATCTAATCTACTGTGTATTCCCTCTAGTGTATTTTACATTTCACTTATTGTATTCTTCAGTTCTGCTTTGTTCTCCTATACTTTCTAACTCTTGAAGATCTCACTGTGCTCTTCCATTCTTCTCCCAAATTCAGTGAGTATTTTTATGACTATTACTTTGAATTCTTAATAAGGTGAATTATTCCTACTTTATTAGAGTTTTTCTGGAATTTTTTTTCTTGATCTGTCTTTTAGGACACATTCCTCTGCCTCCTTATTTTGTTTGATGGTGTTTGTTTCTATGAATTAGGTGAAACCATTACCTCTCCCAAGTCTTGAAAGTGTGCCTTGGGTTGAGGCATCTCCTGTGTAGACAGTATGTTCCAAGTGGTGGTAGGCTGGCTGGAGCTAGAGTGGGTACTGGTCAGTGGGGGTTCCAATACACACTGTGCTGGGGCCACCCTGGCAGGATGACACCAAGCTTTTCCTTGGAAAAAGGCACAGTCTGAAGCCACCCAAAAAACATCTGAAATGGCCTGAAAAGTAGCGGGTCCATTGCTCCACCCACTTGTTCCTCTTCCCCCACCACCTCACACACAGAGAGAAGCCAACAGTAAGCAGCTACCTACCAGCTCCTCTCAACAGCTTACCTGCATGTATGCTCAATTGCTTCAGCAGTGTCTGACCCTTTGTGACCCTAAGGACCATAGCCTGCCAGGCTCCTCTATCCATGGGATTCTCCAGGCAAGAATACTGGAGTGGGTTGTCTTGCCCCCTTCCAAGAGATTTTCCCAACCCAGGGATTGAACCCACATTTTCTGAAGCTCCTGCATTACAGGCAGATTATTTACCATTTGTGCCACTTGAATTGCTTAATCCATTCAAATTTTAGAGGAAATGAAGAGAAGAGAGATCTAATTGCTATGCTTTATCCTTGCTTTCTCTTCTAGATCCTATGCAGAATTTTTAAATATCCAGCTCTTAACTTCAGAGAAGTAAAACTCTGAAAGCAGAAAAGAAGCCGCTCCTGTTTCTCCAAGAATAAAGTTTGTCCTCACCGTATTAAGTTCAGAATATCTCTTTTGACCTTTTAGTATCTTTTGTATATGTTCTTACCACCTTTTTCACCACACTCTATCCCAAAATATTCTCTCCTAATCTTGTTTCTTTTTGTTTTTATCATCTATTTCTCCCTCTCCAACCACTCTACCACAAGCCTTTATCCCCAAATAGTTGTATTCCAAAACTCTCAAAGGTTGTTCAACTACTTACCAGATGTTTAAGTCAACACCTATGAATCTTCCAAGAATTTACTCTGTTTGCAAGCTAAGTTACTGTGCCACAGTTTCACACATTTTGAAAGAAAGCACAAACCTTCTGGGTCAAAGACAAGTAAAATAAACAATTAATAAACATAATTAAAAATAAATAAGTACACTTAATTAAAAACAAATAAATGACTCAGAGCAACAGACAAATACTATTAACACTCACTCCACTTTCCTGAGCCTCAGTTCCTAAATGGCAATGTGAAAGTATCAAGTGAATCTTACATACACATTCCAGGAGAGGAACTCAGCCTAGGGAAACCAAATCTTTTTTTTTTTTTTTTAATTTTGACCTCTTTTATTGGTTTTTTATTTATTTATTTATTTTCATCCATCTTTATTCTCTGGCTTGTGTGGGCCTCCCCACAGTGGCCTCTCTTGTTGCAGAGTACCAGCTCTGGACACATGTGCTCCAGAGTGCTGGCTCATAATTGGACACACTGGTCCAGCCGTTCTGCAGCATGTGGGATCTTCCCAGGCTAGCGATCGAACCACTGACTCTTGTTCTGCAAGGTGGACTTTTACCCACTGGACCACACAGGAAGCCCAGAAATCAAATCTTTTATCATGGGCAGTAAACCTGTTCAACCTTTGCCCCAGTTGGAGACATTTTTTTTCACCCAACAATAGATAAACCTGCACTTTGTCCCAGTTCTTTCAAAACTGTTAGCTATGCAAACATCCACGAAAGGTTAGTCCAGAACAGAGGCTCTGCACTGTATATGTACAGGGAACAGGTGACTCAAAGGAGTATCCAGCTCTTAACTTCAGAGAAGTAAAACTCTGAAAGCAGAAAAGAAGCCGCTCCTGTTTCTCCAAGAATAAAGTTTGTCCTCACCGTATTAAGTTCAGAATATCTCTTTTGACCTTTTAGTATCTTTTGTATATGTTCTTACCACCTTTTTCACCACACTCTATCCCAAAATATTCTCTCCTAATCTTGTTTCTTTTTGTTTTTATCATCTATTTCTCCCTCTCCAACCACTCTACCACAAGCCTTTATCCCCAAATAGTTGTATTCCAAAACTCTCAAAGGTTGTTCAACTACTTACCAGATGTTTAAGTCAACACCTATGAATCTTCCAAGAATTTACTCTGTTTGCAAGCTAAGTTACTGTGCCACAGTTTCACACATTTTGAAAGAAAGCACAAACCTTCTGGGTCAAAGACAAGTAAAATAAACAATTAATAAACATAATTAAAAATAAATAAGTACACTTAATTAAAAACAAATAAATGACTCAGAGCAACAGACAAATACTATTAACACTCACTCCACTTTCCTGAGCCTCAGTTCCTAAATGGCAATGTGAAAGTATCAAGTGAATCTTACATACACATTCCAGGAGAGGAACTCAGCCTAGGGAAACCAAATCTTTTTTTTTTTTTTTTAATTTTGACCTCTTTTATTGGTTTTTTATTTATTTATTTATTTTCATCCATCTTTATTCTCTGGCTTGTGTGGGCCTCCCCACAGTGGCCTCTCTTGTTGCAGAGTACCAGCTCTGGACACATGTGCTCCAGAGTGCTGGCTCATAATTGGACACACTGGTCCAGCCGTTCTGCAGCATGTGGGATCTTCCCAGGCTAGCGATCGAACCACTGACTCTTGTTCTGCAAGGTGGACTTTTACCCACTGGACCACACAGGGAAGCCCAGAAATCAAATCTTTTATCATGGGCAGTAAACCTGTTCAACCTTTGCCCCAGTTGGAGACATTTTTTTTCACCCAACAATAGATAAACCTGCACTTTGTCCCAGTTCTTTCAAAACTGTTAGCTATGCAAACATCCACGAAAGGTTAGTCCAGAACAGAGGCTCTGCACTGTATATGTACAGGGGAACAGGTGACTCATGGAGAATCGTCTCCTTATACTGTAGCCTTGGACACATTACTTATTCTCTCTAAATTTATGCTGCTTCATCTGTAAAATGTGACCAACACTACCTATTTTATTGGATTGTTGTGAAGATTAAAATTTAAAATGTTTTAGCTCATTTAGCCTCAATATGTACTTTAAAAATTTACTTTATTATGACTATATTATTCAAAATCTGTCCCTTTCTACCCATTCTGGACTGAATAATATCAAAACTTCTCACTCATTTCCATATTATACATGTGTGTGTGGTCAAAATGGTCTGTTCACTTCCCACCACAAAAAAAAAGAGAAGTTTTTCCAACTCTACAAATCTGCACATCCTCCCTCTGTCTGAAATCCCTCCTCATTTCTCACCATAATCCCAACCATCTTTCATGGCCAGCTGAATCTCTGCCAATTCTTCAAAATTCCCAAAGTCACTGCAGGCCCCAGAGAACCTCCCTTCTAGCAACTCACTACATTTGCATATACTCCTCAATAAATGCCAAATTCCTTTCACCTTATTTTATTTACACACTGATGGATTTAATTTCTCCCAGCTGGTCTCTCACTTGACTTCTTTTTAACATTTCCACATGGGCTTTCTTGCTTCCCAAGTAAAAGTCAATTATGTGTACAAAATAAATTATGTGATAATAAAGTACCACGATACAACTGTTAGCAAGAACCCTTTTTCCCCAAGATGATTAAGGAAAGCTTTAATTTTTAAAAAATTTACCAAGTTTTATATATTCTACTCTCAGTTGTCCTTCTAAATGTTTTAATCCTGAAAATAACAATTCTGTGTAAAAAAAGAATGTGGTTTTATAACTGCAACTCTCTAAGAAAAACCAGAGTTAAGTAAAAACTGGAAGTTAACACACTTTTTGCTGGTAAAGAGGCCCAAGCTGAAGTGAATTGAGAGTTCAGTGCAGGTGTCTACCTGTCACTGGAAATGGCCATCATCCCGGATGTTCTCAGTTACCAAACCTTAGTAAAGGGAACAGGAAGAATTAAGCTGTTATTTAAAATGGCATGAATCAGTCCAATAGACAGTCCTATAGAGAATACAATTTAGATCCTGGGGTAAGTCCCTGGGGAAACATGTGCCTGAGTTCCAGAACAGTTTGCTTGTCACTCTGGACACTTCCAAGAGAACTAAGTAGAATTCCAAGCCTAGCAGCAGGGTAGGCAGCAGAGCTACAAGAGAGAGCGGGGGGCAGCAGCCGCACGTCAGCACCGGGCTGTGTGTGACCTTTCGACTGATGTCTCAGAGGGAAACTCAATCTTGATCTGAGCCCATTCTCAAGCTTTACTTTAAAGAAAAACTACTTTTGTATAATACAATGCAACATGTACTATCAACACATTAACTACAATAGTTTGGAGCCTGCTACTTCTACAAAGGCAAGGGGACCTTTCACTGCCCAATAGAATGCTCTGTGATGATAGAAATGTTCCACACCAGTGCTTTCCAAAACACAGTCATTAGCCAAGGTGGCTACTGTGCATCTCAAGAATAAATCAATCCTTTCACCTTATTTTATTTACACACTGATGGATTTAATTTCTCCCAGCTGGTCTCTCACTTGACTTCTTTTTAACATTTCCACATGGGCTTTCTTGCTTCCCAAGTAAAAGTCAATTATGTGTACAAAATAAATTATGTGATAATAAAGTACCACGATACAACTGTTAGCAAGAACCCTTTTTCCCCAAGATGATTAAGGAAAGCTTTAATTTTTAAAAAATTTACCAAGTTTTATATATTCTACTCTCAGTTGTCCTTCTAAATGTTTTAATCCTGAAAATAACAATTCTGTGTAAAAAAAGAATGTGGTTTTATAACTGCAACTCTCTAAGAAAAACCAGAGTTAAGTAAAAACTGGAAGTTAACACACTTTTTGCTGGTAAAGAGGCCCAAGCTGAAGTGAATTGAGAGTTCAGTGCAGGTGTCTACCTGTCACTGGAAATGGCCATCATCCCGGATGTTCTCAGTTACCAAACCTTAGTAAAGGGAACAGGAAGAATTAAGCTGTTATTTAAAATGGCATGAATCAGTCCAATAGACAGTCCTATAGAGAATACAATTTAGATCCTGGGGTAAGTCCCTGGGGAAACATGTGCCTGAGTTCCAGAACAGTTTGCTTGTCACTCTGGACACTTCCAAGAGAACTAAGTAGAATTCCAAGCCTAGCAGCAGGGTAGGCAGCAGAGCTACAAGAGAGAGCGGGGGGCAGCAGCCGCACGTCAGCACCGGGCTGTGTGTGACCTTTCGACTGATGTCTCAGAGGGAAACTCAATCTTGATCTGAGCCCATTCTCAAGCTTTACTTTAAAGAAAAACTACTTTTGTATAATACAATGCAACATGTACTATCAACACATTAACTACAATAGTTTGGAGCCTGCTACTTCTACAAAGGCAAGGGGACCTTTCACTGCCCAATAGAATGCTCTGTGATGATAGAAATGTTCCACACCAGTGCTTTCCAAAACACAGTCATTAGCCAAGGTGGCTACTGTGCATCTCAAGAATAAATCAATCCTTTTACATACTTTTAATTAAGTAACCACATATGACTAGTGACTTGTGTATTGGATGGCATAGCTCTCAATCTACCACACAGCTGCCCTTACTTTCATCAACACTGTCTCAGTCAGCCCCAAATGAATGCTGTGAGATAGGTACTATCGTGTTTATGTTTTATAGATAAGGAAATAGAGACTGCTCTATTTCCAATAATCAGCACAATATTAACTAATGAGTAGCTCAACCATAATTTAATCATATTTTTCTGACTATAAAGATAACTTTTCTTTTTCATCTGTACCACCCTGATTTTTCAGAATCAAGCACAAATTCCCTAACTTGGCCTAAAATACTTTAAAATCTGATCCCAATCTATGCCTTCAGCCTCAACTTCAACACCATCCTTTCTATTAGGAATATTTTTGGAATATTTTTGCTCTCCAAATCCTAATGCATTCTCTCAAATCCTTGCCTTTCAATTCACAGCACCCATAAACCGAAAGAGCCTCTCACCACCTCCGGTTTCCCTTAATGACTGGAGAGCTCTTAAATTATATTCTCAATTTCTGTTTATAGGTTCATTTCCTTGTCTCAGCTGTGAGCTCAAGGAAGTGTGTCATAACCACCTTGCAGTTCCAGGAGGCAGCATGCATGTGTGTATGCTTAGTCGCTTAGTCATGTTCGACTCCTTGCAACCCCCTGGACTATAGCCTGCCAGACTCCTCTGCTCATGGAATTCTCCAGGCAAGGATACTGGAATTGAGCGGGAGGCAGCAGCTACAAGAGAGAGCGGGGCACGGTCAGCACCGGCTGTGTGTGACCTTTCGACTGATGTCTCAGAGGGAAACTCAATCTTGATCTGAGCCCATTCTCAAGCTTTACTTTAAAGAAAAACTACTTTTGTATAATACAATGCAACATGTACTATCAACACATTAACTACAATAGTTTGGAGCCTGCTACTTCTACAAAGGCAAGGGGACCTTTCACTGCCCAATAGAATGCTCTGTGATGATAGAAATGTTCCACACCAGTGCTTTCCAAAACACAGTCATTAGCCAAGGTGGCTACTGTGCATCTCAAGAATAAATCAATCCTTTTACATACTTTTAATTAAGTAACCACATATGACTAGTGACTTGTGTATTGGATGGCATAGCTCTCAATCTACCACACAGCTGCCCTTACTTTCATCAACACTGTCTCAGTCAGCCCCAAATGAATGCTGTGAGATAGGTACTATCGTGTTTATGTTTTATAGATAAGGAAATAGAGACTGCTCTATTTCCAATAATCAGCACAATATTAACTAATGAGTAGCTCAACCATAATTTAATCATATTTTTCTGACTATAAAGATAACTTTTCTTTTTCATCTGTACCACCCTGATTTTTCAGAATCAAGCACAAATTCCCTAACTTGGCCTAAAATACTTTAAAATCTGATCCCAATCTATGCCTTCAGCCTCAACTTCAACACCATCCTTTCTATTAGGAATATTTTTGGAATATTTTTGCTCTCCAAATCCTAATGCATTCTCTCAAATCCTTGCCTTTCAATTCACAGCACCCATAAACCGAAAGAGCCTCTCACCACCTCCGGTTTCCCTTAATGACTGGAGAGCTCTTAAATTATATTCTCAATTTCTGTTTATAGGTTCATTTCCTTGTCTCAGCTGTGAGCTCAAGGAAGTGTGTCATAACCACCTTGCAGTTCCAGGAGGCAGCATGCATGTGTGTATGCTTAGTCGCTTAGTCATGTTCGACTCCTTGCAACCCCCTGGACTATAGCCTGCCAGACTCCTCTGCTCATGGAATTCTCTAGGCAAGGATACTGGAATTGATTTCCATTCCCTTCTTCAGGGGATCTTCCCCATCCAGGGATCAAACCCAGGTCTCTGGCACTGCAGGAAGATTCTTTACTAGCTGAGCCACCAGGGAAGCCCAAGTCATAGTACAGTACCTAGGAAATCTTCCAGAAGTATTTAGTGACACACAAATAAAAGGAAAAGTAAAAATATAAATAAATTAAACTCTTCACACATTCATAGACCCTGATAATTCATGGCCCTACTCTTGCAATGAGAATTATCTGAACATTGAGTATATTAAGAAGGCAAGATCTCATCCCAAGTACACTGAAAGGCCTACTTTAACATTTTGTGAGGAGGAAAATGTGTACCTGACCATGGTTGGTCATATATACCACCAGGGCTCACACTGGGTTAAAGGAAAGCAGGACCACTGGGCCACTGAGGACCAGCTAGCTCTGAGTGAGTGTCATTTGACACTTAAGCTCAAGGTCATTGGACACTGCACAGGTTGCCTAAATTGAAGGCCATAAGCATGCTTTCTCAACCTTTAGATTATTATCTGGTAAAGCACTGAGGAGGAATACTCAACCAATGGGCTTCCCTTGTGAATCAAATGGTAAAGAATTAGCCCATAATGCATGAGATATAGGAGACTCAGGTTCGATCTCTGGATCAGGAAGATCCCCCAAAGGAAGGCATGGCAACCCACTCCAATATTCTTTCCTAGAGAATTCCATGGACAGATGCTGGTGAACTACATTTCACAGAGTCACAAGGAGTCAGATACTACTGAAGGGACTTAGCAAACATGCACCCAACCAGTGGCAGATGCCAACTTCAGGTACTGAGTTGTTTCATTCACCCATGGGGATATATGGTCAGCACCACTGCTTCCCAGGATGGAAGTTCACCTTGACATGATCAGGCAAATGTTTTTATAGGAAAAATCCCATGAATGAGCTCCTGATTTATCTTCTATGAGCATCTCTTATGTGCTGATTTACAAACAGGTCTATTATCACAGAGAAAGGCAATCTTCTTCAGTCTTCCCTGCTCACCACCACGCTTCAACCAATACAAACTGCAGACCTAAAACAATCTGCTCATTTCACATCTCTGTATCACATTTCTGTTTTTCTCACCATATTTCAAACTTTTTGATTATTATTATGTTTGTTATAGTGATCAATGATCTTTGATGTTACTACTGAAAAAGACCATAACTTGCTAAAGGCTCAAGTGATGTTTAGTATTCTTAGCAATAAAGCAATAAATTTTTAACGAAAGTTTCTACCTAAAAAAAATAATGCCCTTACATACTTAACTGTCTACAATATAGTGTAAACACAACTTTTATACATACTGAGAAACCAAAATATTCATGTGACTTGCTTTACTGTGATATTCATTTTATTGCCCTGTTCTGGAATCAAACCCACAATATCTCAATTTCTGTTTATTGGTTCATTTTCTTGTCTGAGGCATGCTTGCATTCTCCTTCTTGTAGCTCACTGAGAATGTGGACCACCTCTGGAAGTCTTGAAAGAGCTCCAGATCAGAGGCTATCCTGACTGGACATTAGGATCATCTGGGAGCTTTTAAAATATACCCACACCTGAGCTCTGCCCTCAGAACTTGATACAACTTCTCTGTGAGGAGGTCAAGTTATAATAGTTTATAAAAGCTCCCCAAGGATTCCTGCATTCACCTATGGTTGAGATCCACAGTTCTTGCTCCTGAGATCAGCAGCATACCCACCAGTGGTTCCCTAGGGAAGAAGGTGGTATCTGCTTCTGCTTCAACTGGAGCTGACTTTGGGGAGCAGACATTAGGGGGTGTTGAGAAAATGGCACAGAAGGAAAAGAACAGTGGACTTCAGCAGGAAAACACTAATCCAGAGCTCAAACTGTGTGATACTTTCTCATACCAGCTCCTCTGCCCCAGAAACTATCTGTGATCTGAGTTCCTTTTACAATATTTTGCAATCCCTGCTCCTGCTATTTGTTTGTTGTCATAATTGAATTCAACAAATAGTAATCAAGTATTTGTCATGTACATTCATTTTTCTGGTCCAGGCACAGAAAAGAATGAGATTTTTTAAAAAAGCATTTAGAACCTAAGACTCTACCAAGGGAAGAAAACGCAAACAGTTTAACATGATGTGCTACTGACTGAAATAGATATAAGCACAAGTGTGAAACTCAAGTTCCAAGCACACAGGAGGGAGGGCTTTAGATTAACTCTGTCACTCAGGAGTAAAAGTCAAAGGCCTTACAGTGGCTATCGAGCCCTGGATCAGGAGCTCCGTTTTTCCCTGATCTCATGTCCTATGGCCCTTCTGTCATTTATCCTGATCCTGCCTCAGGGTCCTCCTCAGAGACCCCTGGGCATGCTCCCAACTTAGGGCCTTGGCTCAGGCAGCTCCTGGGCTTTGAATGCTCCTCCTCTAGCCACTACATCGTATCCCCTACACTTCAAATCTTTTTCCAAATGTTAGCATTATGACAAGGCCTACCTCACTGACCTTATTTTAAAAAGCGACCCAACCAGGACTCATGCCAACCGCCAGTGCTCCAACCCCATTTACCCTGCCTCACTGTTTTCATTGCATGTGTCACATTTTAGCACAATACATGACTCACTTATTATGCTTATCAATTGTCTGACTTTCTGCACCAGAAAACAGACTCCAAAATTGCAGATTGTTTTGCTCATGGACAAATCGCAAGGGCCTAAAGCAGAGCCTGGCGCAGGCAAAGCGCTCAACACATTTTGTGGAATGAGTAAGTGAGGAGCTTAGCAAAACCTACACTTCACAGTAGTACAAGTAGCTCCTTTATCTTTTCATACAATCTGATTTGCTCTTCGGTAGCCAATCTGCTCCTGGGCTGGCACAGTTTGTAATAGCACCCTGGTCTTCAGTGCAGGCATTTCCTCTACTTCTGGGTGAGCGCTGTCGATCATTCATCACTTAGTTCATCCATCAGTGAATCTGTATTCAGCAACTATTTTATGCTCCATGCCAATGACTGTGAGCATTCAAAATTTTAACCTCCATGGGCTTATGGCCTGGCAGAATCAACACACAGATGAGTGCAAGAGGCAGGCCATGTTGAGCCCAGAGAAGAGTGCAGGGAATAATGCAACTGTGGAGCCTTCAGAAGGACCCTGAAGTCTGACATGCAGGAAGGAAACTCCAGCCCTTCTAGCTGTGGGCAGCTTGGACACGGATGACACTCATCAGGTCATTTACCAAAGACAGGGTTTCTAATTTTAGCCTCTAATAATCTGACCCCTCATGAAATGCCTGATGCAGGAGTAGAGAGATTTCATTAAGCTTTCTAAGCACACTTGAGCTGACTTTTCTGATAACCTTTCCTTACCAAATCAGGCAAGAAAACCACTGAACAATGGTTAAGACACTTTTTATTTTCCCTCTTTTCCCCCAACTTTAAGGCATACGGGTATTCATTCTAAGCCATATGCAGTATAATATATTTCAGAAGAGGCCTGGGGGGCCGACCTAGCAACAGTTTAGCAGTTGGCCCAGTCTTTCCAAACTCACGCATGTCTTCACCACAAATATAAAATATCTTGGATCAAAAGGCATTTCTGATTCCACATGGAGGTGAGTGAATGATTTGTTCCTAAGTAAAGAAGCCCTCAGACAAATAGCATTAATCACTCTCTCCACAGAGCAGTTGGTGACAATAACAGAGCTAATTTTAAAGAAGGGCAAATTAAATAGTAGGTGCAATAGTCCTAGCCACTCTTAATTATTGTGATGGCAAATTATGAACAATTTCCTGTCACTTTCCCTTCTAAAGCAATTATTGATGTTTGCCTTATGACTGAACTGTGCTGAAAACTCTCTAAGCAGGGGGTTGTCTGATTCAATGCATTGTGGGCTCATGTTCAGAAAACCATTTGGCCTGCAAAGTCTCTGGATTATCTGTAAACACAGTGAAAGGAGACAGTGATTGCATGAAGCAGAGGGAATGTTCCTGAATGCCAATAAGGCAAATGTCATGACAGGAACACAAAGCCAGCATTCCCTGTGACCTTTTAGATAGAAACCAATTTACTTTGGTACCATCTCAAACAGAAAATTATGGTGTAATTCCTCATGTCAATACATAATTTATTTTGTAATAAATAACCACCCGCATATTTATGGAGCTCCTCTCCCCTCGTTTTTATGATGCTCTCAGGCAAGTCTCTCCCTGCACACGCTGCCATCACCACTGAATCACTGCATAGCTTTCTGTTTTTAAGGCTGTTCTCTTCGCTAAGCTTGGTGATGACTGAGGAAAGCATTATAGGATTAAGAGCCACTTTCTATCGCTGCAAAGAAACCTAAGTTATTTATTTTCTTATTTTCAAATTACCTCACATTGGGTTGAAGGATTCATGAGACCAGTTCAAAAACAAAAAAACAGATGCAGCAGTAAGCCCTAGTCCAAAGCCCTTTCCTAATAGAAGAAAGCCTCTGCATCTAAAACAGCATTAAAATCAGGCAGTGAATCAACAACGGAGAATTCTGTCTTGCCCTGTGCGTATCCCTTTCAATGCATCTGTTTCTTTGCAGGAGGTCTAGGGACAAGGCTGCCTCCCAAAGTCACCTCTTTCTCTGTCTTTATAATGCAAATAGGACAAGTTCAGAGGAGCTGTGCCCTTTACCCTACAGGTCAGCCCTTTGAATCTCCTGCAGGCTGGCAGTGACAGGATACTCTCTCTGGCTGACAGCTGGTCATTGACCTAGCGAAAAGCAGTTGGTGGTCTTCTCTGAACCCTGAGCCACAGGTCACCTCAGCACTGGCTGAGCTATCACAGCACACAGTTAGCACACTTGGTACGTGGTCTCTGTCAAGGACGAGCAAGGCAGGCAGAGCAGGGAACAGCCCTAGACAGTGCCAACACATGCATGCGTACACACTCACACACACACACAGACACGCCCCCTCACTGCCACTCATTAGTCTGAATTGCCTTCTTAGATAACTGAAGAGAATGGATAAGGTCCAGTATCGTTAACAAATTTCAAAAAACATGAACAAAGAAGGCAACTCACAAGACAGAAAAGAAAGAACAATGTACACGCTGCTTAGAAATAGAATGCTTTTGTATTGAGGGGTCTTCTTAACATCTATTTTTAGACCACTGCTGTAATGATTATGAACCTTTGTTTACAATGTGGGTTCCACCTCTGGCTAAAGTCTGTAGCTTAAAAGCCCTAAGTGGTAGCAAATTTAATATGAAATATTACAGTCATTCCTTTGGAAATCAGCCACCATACCACACAATACATATACACATACACCGAGTCAAATCAAACAAGCACATTTCTTTGGCTTCACAGGAGAGGTAATAGCCTACAATGTGGAGAAAATAAGGGCTCCGATTCAAACACAACATATTGAGAAGCAGGAATCAATACCCAGAGAAGTTTTTACATAGCACTCGTATTATTTTTAATGAGTTGCTATATAGAACTAACACAACTGAATGGAGTCCAGCATTTTCTGAGGTCTAATTGGTTTCATTCCTACAGCATGCCAACAGAGTACTTTCTGTTCTGTTTGGAAAAACAGATGCTGGGACCTAGATCAATGAATCAATAAGAACATATTGGCTATCTAACGGATACCCAGCAAAGACTTTTCTGCTTATTTAGAGGAAATACTTTCTGACTACCTAGTTATCCCTGTATCAGATATGCCTTACTCAATAGTTATAGAAGGCACATTTCTGATTTACAGTCTTGTGCTCTCAATTTACCCAGAGTAGTCAGAGTTTTTGTAATTGTTTTATCAAATAAGAACCAATCATGACATTTACTTCTTTGAAATTAAGCTTTAAAAAGCCCTTGTTAAATTGTATGTACAAAATTCTTTTTTTTTTTTAAACATTTCTTTTTTGCGGGGGGACAGGTGGGTTGGGGAGGGAGAGGGGTGGGCAGGCCACTTCTATTGGTCTTTCATTTATCTATTTTCATCCATCTTTGTTCTTTGGCCCGTGTGGGCCTCCCATCGCAGTGGCCTCTGTTGTTGCAGAGTGCCGGCTCTGGGCGCATGCGCCCCAGAGCTCCGGCTCGGTAATTGGACACATCAGTCCAGCCGCTCCATGGCACGTGGGATCTTCCCAGGCCAGGGATCGAACTGGCGCCCCCTGCACTGCAAGGCGGTTTCCTTATCCATTGGACCACCAGGGAAGCCCACAAAATTCTTTTATGCATCTTTTCTTACAGGATTTTGTAAAGGATAAGATTTAGGTGATAATAGTGAAGTACTGTTGTTTAAAGCAGTAAGTAAAGTTAGCATTAGAGAGTAATAAGATAAAACCAAATCCTTAAATATCAAAGGTTTTATATTATTTTTCACATATTTCACTGAAGTGGAGGCAACAGGCTTCCTTACAGTCATAATATTTGATGGGTTATTTTTAGAAGAAAAATGGCTGACTATTCATCATCACTATTGAAGACAGAATTAGAATCAGCTTATGGTAATAGATAAGGAATTCAGATACCTAACAGCAACCTGTACATATGTGACCTCAAACATTGCTTGATTCAATTGCTGAATATATACAAGTGAAGAAACTGAGGCCCAGAAAGGCTAGGACTAGCACAAAAGTAGGCTACCTAAACAAACAACAAACATTTACTTATCTCATAGTTTCAGTGAATCAGGAAGAGGGTCACAATTTGTCTGGGTACTTCTGGCTTAGAGCCTGTCATGAGGATTCAGGCTAAACTCCTAGCCAGTACTGCAACCTCAACTAGGCAAGGGGTATGGGCAATGCAGGAGAAAGGACCAATCCATTCCTAAAACTCACTCATGCTTCTGGCTGACGTTGATTCCTTGCCACATGGGCTTCTATTTCACACAATGGCAGCTAGCTCCCGCCCTGAGGAAGTGATCTAAGAGATCAAAGAGTTCCCAGGATGACAGCCCATCTTTCCAGGACCTGATATTGGAAGTGATACTCCTCCACTGTGGCTGTATGCAAAACAGAACAGAAGCAAGTCACTAGGTTAAGCTCACACTCAAGGGGAAGGGATTACAAAAAAGACCTAAATATGAGGAAGTGGGGCCATCAGAGACCAGCTAAGAAGCTGCCTGCCACAGCCACGACCACAATGCAATCTTCCATTCAAACCCAGTGCTCTTTCTACTACCCTGTACTGGTTTCCCGTTATAAAGGTTACTAAGTATTGGATGAAGTACTTCAGCAAATTGTAGCACCTCTGTCTTTACAATAGCACACTCTTTCATCCATTGGACCACCAGGGACGCCCACAAAATTCTTTTATGCATCTTTTCTTACAGGATTTTGTAAAGGATAAGATTTAGGTGATAATAGTGAAGTACTGTTGTTTAAAGCAGTAAGTAAAGTTAGCATTAGAGAGTAATAAGATAAAACCAAATCCTTAAATATCAAAGGTTTTATATTATTTTTCACATATTTCACTGAAGTGGAGGCAACAGGCTTCCTTACAGTCATAATATTTGATGGGTTATTTTTAGAAGAAAAATGGCTGACTATTCATCATCACTATTGAAGACAGAATTAGAATCAGCTTATGGTAATAGATAAGGAATTCAGATACCTAACAGCAACCTGTACATATGTGACCTCAAACATTGCTTGATTCAATTGCTGAATATATACAAGTGAAGAAACTGAGGCCCAGAAAGGCTAGGACTAGCACAAAAGTAGGCTACCTAAACAAACAACAAACATTTACTTATCTCATAGTTTCAGTGAATCAGGAAGAGGGTCACAATTTGTCTGGGTACTTCTGGCTTAGAGCCTGTCATGAGGATTCAGGCTAAACTCCTAGCCAGTACTGCAACCTCAACTAGGCAAGGGGTATGGGCAATGCAGGAGAAAGGACCAATCCATTCCTAAAACTCACTCATGCTTCTGGCTGACGTTGATTCCTTGCCACATGGGCTTCTATTTCACACAATGGCAGCTAGCTCCCGCCCTGAGGAAGTGATCTAAGAGATCAAAGAGTTCCCAGGATGACAGCCCATCTTTCCAGGACCTGATATTGGAAGTGATACTCCTCCACTGTGGCTGTATGCAAAACAGAACAGAAGCAAGTCACTAGGTTAAGCTCACACTCAAGGGGAAGGGATTACAAAAAAGACCTAAATATGAGGAAGTGGGGCCATCAGAGACCAGCTAAGAAGCTGCCTGCCACAGCCACGACCACAATGCAATCTTCCATTCAAACCCAGTGCTCTTTCTACTACCCTGTACTGGTTTCCCGTTATAAAGGTTACTAAGTATTGGATGAAGTACTTCAGCAAATTGTAGCACCTCTGTCTTTTACAATAGCACACTCTTTCACATATTTGAGAATGCTTCATTTTAATTTTCCTGGTAATTAAGTACAGTATATATGTCGGGGTATAGACTGGGGTTTGAATAGCCACCCAGTAAAGTAATTAAGTAGATAAGGCAACAAATTTTATTTTCTAGATCTCATTTCCTTGCCACTAAAAGTTAGAAATAGGACTAGGTTTCTATGCTTACTTCCAACTACAACAAGTAATAGGTCTCCAGTTACATCTTTAATACAATGACTCTCATATCTAGTCATCATCAAAACTGACCCTACATATAAGTAAATGAAACGATTATCCCCAGGATTTGGCACAGAGGCCAAAAAATGTGCTACACCAAAATTGCCTTGAATTTATACTTTAGATACTGTTTTCTATTTGTTATTAAAAGCTTCAGCTAAAATGCAAATGTGGGCTTCCCCTGGTAGTCCAGTGGGTAAGGACACCGCCTTGCAGTGCAAGGGGCACCAGTTCAATCCCTGGCCTGGGAAGATCCCACGTGCCATGGAGTGACTGGACTGATGTGTCCAATTACCGAGCCGGAGCTCTGGGGCGCATGCGCCCAGAGACGGCGCTCTGCGATGACAGAGGCCACCGCGATGGGAGGCCCACAGGAGCCAAAGAACAAAGACGGATGAAAATAGAGAAAATGAAAGACTAATAGAAGTGGCTCGCCCATCCCCCTCCCGTCCCACCCCACCCCCCAAAGGATAAAGTAAATGTTAAAAAATAATAATAATAAAATAAAATGCAAATGTGTTATCTAGAATAACAAATTAAACTATCATCTTCAATTAATATTTAACTGAATTTGTCTCTCTTGTTGACTAACATGTCAGCTGGTAAGAAACCAGAGAATAGGATAAAGAGACAAGTAAGTTTTAATGCAGATGATTTTTTTTTCCCAAAAAGGTTTTACGGTTTGAAAACACAGACTCTGATGAAGCTGTGTATTAGAGGGTGAAAAGTAGCCAGGATACTCAATAGCAAAATATGCTGATGGACACATGGAATCACAAGGACAAATCTAGAGGAAATAAAACCGATAATATAAGCAGACTTTAAGGACACCTCATCCCTTTAAGTCCTCTCAGTGGAAGGACTTTATCACACACTCAGATACCCATTCTCACAGCTGCCCCTGGATAGCATCTAGAGCTACAGACCATGAGCTCCCTTACTGTGATGCTGACTTTCTAGCTATATGACCCCACCTGTATATACTTCCATCTTTCCTCCTGTTAGAGCCTAAGACTGATGTGAAAAAGTGCTGTCTTGAAATTCTTTGTACTCCCCTAAACTCTTTAGCAACACACTCACAAATAAACAAGAAACAACAGAATGAATGCAATTGTCTAACTTGTCCACACTTAAAGCTATGCAACTGAATGACGCTAAAGAATAAAAACCTGGATATGTTTTCTTCAATATAAATTCATGATGAGCAAAAGGAACAATCCACCCCACCAAGTCAGCCAGCTTCCAGCGTCTCTGAACACCCCAAACCACTTCTAGTTTCAGGAATTTGGGATATGTAGGTCTCTCTGCCTAGAATTTGCCCAGCATTTCTTTAAGCTTCAAGTTTCAGTTTTAACTTCCCTTTTTATGAACATGCTTCCATAGATCCCACGTGCCATGGAGTGACTGGACTGATGTGTCCAATTACCGAGCCGGAGCTCTGGGGCGCATGCGCCCAGAGACGGCGCTCTGCGATGACAGAGGCCACCGCGATGGGAGGCCCACAGGAGCCAAAGAACAAAGACGGATGAAAATAGAGAAAATGAAAGACTAATAGAAGTGGCTCGCCCATCCCCCTCCCGTCCCACCCCACCCCCCAAAGGATAAAGTAAATGTTAAAAAATAATAATAATAAAATAAAATGCAAATGTGTTATCTAGAATAACAAATTAAACTATCATCTTCAATTAATATTTAACTGAATTTGTCTCTCTTGTTGACTAACATGTCAGCTGGTAAGAAACCAGAGAATAGGATAAAGAGACAAGTAAGTTTTAATGCAGATGATTTTTTTCCCAAAAAGGTTTTACGGTTTGAAAACACAGACTCTGATGAAGCTGTGTATTAGAGGGTGAAAAGTAGCCAGGATACTCAATAGCAAAATATGCTGATGGACACATGGAATCACAAGGACAAATCTAGAGGAAATAAAACCGATAATATAAGCAGACTTTAAGGACACCTCATCCCTTTAAGTCCTCTCAGTGGAAGGACTTTATCACACACTCAGATACCCATTCTCACAGCTGCCCTGGATAGCATCTAGAGCTACAGACCATGAGCTCCCTTACTGTGATGCTGACTTTCTAGCTATATGACCCCACCTGTATATACTTCCATCTTTCCTCCTGTTAGAGCCTAAGACTGATGTGAAAAAGTGCTGTCTTGAAATTCTTTGTACTCCCCTAAACTCTTTAGCAACACACTCACAAATAAACAAGAAACAACAGAATGAATGCAATTGTCTAACTTGTCCACACTTAAAGCTATGCAACTGAATGACGCTAAAGAATAAAAACCTGGATATGTTTTCTTCAATATAAATTCATGATGAGCAAAAGGAACAATCCACCCCACCAAGTCAGCCAGCTTCCAGCGTCTCTGAACACCCCAAACCACTTCTAGTTTCAGGAATTTGGGATATGTAGGTCTCTCTGCCTAGAATTTGCCCAGCATTTCTTTTTAAGCTTCAAGTTTCAGTTTTAACTTCCCTTTATGAAAGAGGGTTTTTCTAACCCTATGTATACATCGCTTCCATATCCCCATTCAGTTAAAACATTTTATAGCATCTTTTATTTCCCTCATCATACTTAATCACAATTAGTAAATATATATGTGTGTCTATATATATATTTACTTATTTGTCAAATGTTTATTATTTATCTTCCACTCTAGACTATAATCCCCATGGGGAACCTGAGACATGATTCACTGACCATTTCTATCATGCATACCAGCTAGGACATAGTAGGTGTTCAGTAAATACTGGTTGAATGAATGAACAAATTAATGTAGAGTCTTTCATTTTTCATCCAGGGGCAATTCTATCTACATATCTTCAGAAATTGTGAAGATTCTCTCTTTCCATTTGTTTCTTTACTTAACGAGCATTCTTTTAAACACAGAGGTTTCTAATGGAAACACTGGCACCGACTGCTTCAGCAGCATAAATGGTATCAGTAGCTGGCATGGACTCTGCTGTTGCCACTGGCAACACTTAAATTAGCTATATAAAATTGACACAAGAGCTGTAGTAACCATTCAGTAAAATAACCATTCAGTCTTTCATCAAACATAATACTGACCTATGTGACTGTGCTTTTAGTACATGAGCAAGTGCTGAGCATTGTCTGCCCAAGACAAGGTATTAACACAGCTTCTGACTCTTGTTCCCACTGTTGCTTAAAAGGGTTGCCTAATTAATTGCTTTTATTGAATCTCTACCAAGGCATATTTGTTTCTTAGGAAGTTAATGCAAAAAACAGAGAAGCTACTTTTGTAAAATCCAAGAAAGAGGTTGTGCAGGTCCTGTTTTACACTACATATCATTGTAAATAAAAGTATAGTTGACATGCTTATTGACTGCTGAATGCCAAGAGGTAGGCATGCGCACATTTGTAGATCTCTGTGCTCAGAGGAAGGTACTTTATCTGAACCAGAAGAATATTCTCACCCCTTTACATTCATATACGCTACAGCTCTCTCCTGACCAAACTGGCAGTATGCACTTTGTACAGAGCAAGCATTGTAATTGCACTTTTAGAAAGGAGAAGAGTTTAGGAAATGAAGCAATGAGCTTTGGTGTAATTCTCAGCTAACAAAAGCTGCCTGATACATTGCCTCAGCCTCTGCTTTCCAAAAAAATAATTCTGTATGTACACATTATTAAGCTTATTTTGCAGATAAGGAAATTGAATCTCAAAGAGTGATGACCCACTTGATTTTACACAGCTAGGAAGCCCAAACCAACATTCTCTGAGGCCCAAATGTGTAGTATGGTTAGGCAACAGAGGAAAGAAAGTAGAGAGGCTTAAACTAAAGCAATAGACGTAGAACTGGAAATAAAGATAAAAGGACAGACTAGGAATTTACAGAACTGTAGGAACTGTGACTGATTTAAGTTAGAGTAAGGCAGACTGGTTTCTGATCCAAGTAGATAAGTTGCAGTGTCATTTGCCTGAATAGAGGGAGAAAAGGGCATATTTCAGGCAAATGTAGAGGGGAAAGGGAGAGAGATAAGGTGACATGTTTAGGTTGGAACATTTGAATGTGCGATAGCTTTGGTAAGTGGTAAGAGTTACATATAGGTGTCTAGATCACAAAAAAAAGGTATCAAAAAAAAGTCAATGAAATAAACTACTTTCAAGGGTGAAGTAATATTTGCAATGACAAGCTACATTGGAATTTGCAACTGGGAGACTATTAATCACCTTGAAGAAAGGAATTTCACTCACTGAGAAGTACAATCCAGATTGTGTAAAAATAAAGATGCAGATACAAGAAGGGAAGACTACTTTCTCAAAACTTTTAGCTATAAAGAGAAAACATACTAAGCATGTAATACCTAGAAATAAATGTAGAGTTAAATAACAGTGAAATGGTATTTTTAACTATTCATTCTAAAATAAAGACATCCAAAAGAGCTGTAAAACAGTACAAAGTATCCCCATATACTCTTCACTCAGACTCTCCAAATGTTTTTCAAGTGATAGTTGACATGAAGCGAATGCGGGGCTTTGGTCGTAGAGAAAGGTACTTTATCTGAACCAGAAGAATATTCTCACCCCTTTACATTCATATACGCTACAGCTCTCTCCTGACCAAACTGGCAGTATGCACTTTGTACAGAGCAAGCATTGTAATTGCACTTTTAGAAAGGAGAAGAGTTTAGGAAATGAAGCAATGAGCTTTGGTGTAATTCTCAGCTAACAAAAGCTGCCTGATACATTGCCTCAGCCTCTGCTTTCCAAAAAAATAATTCTGTATGTACACATTATTAAGCTTATTTTGCAGATAAGGAAATTGAATCTCAAAGAGTGATGACCCACTTGATTTTACACAGCTAGGAAGCCCAAACCAACATTCTCTGAGGCCCAAATGTGTAGTATGGTTAGGCAACAGAGGAAAGAAAGTAGAGAGGCTTAAACTAAAGCAATAGACGTAGAACTGGAAATAAAGATAAAAGGACAGACTAGGAATTTACAGAACTGTAGGAACTGTGACTGATTTAAGTTAGAGTAAGGCAGACTGGTTTCTGATCCAAGTAGATAAGTTGCAGTGTCATTTGCCTGAATAGAGGGAGAAAAGGGCATATTTCAGGCAAATGTAGAGGGGAAAGGGAGAGAGATAAGGTGACATGTTTAGGTTGGAACATTTGAATGTGCGATAGCTTTGGTAAGTGGTAAGAGTTACATATAGGTGTCTAGATCACAAAAAAAAGGTATCAAAAAAAAGTCAATGAAATAAACTACTTTCAAGGGTGAAGTAATATTTGCAATGACAAGCTACATTGGAATTTGCAACTGGGAGACTATTAATCACCTTGAAGAAAGGAATTTCACTCACTGAGAAGTACAATCCAGATTGTGTAAAAATAAAGATGCAGATACAAGAAGGGAAGACTACTTTCTCAAAACTTTTAGCTATAAAGAGAAAACATACTAAGCATGTAATACCTAGAAATAAATGTAGGGTTAAATAACAGTGATTTGGTTTTTTTAACTATTCATTCTAAAATAAAGACATCCAAAAGAGCTGTAAAAACAGTACAAAGTATCCCCATATACTCTTCACTCAGACTCTCCAAATGTTAACAATAATATATTTGCAGTATTGTGTGTGTATATTTAAGTTTTCTGAAACCTGTTGCAGACATTATGCCCCTTTAGCCTCAATATTCTAAATACTTGTGTGTTTACTAAAAAGCAGTAACATTTCACTATGTAGCAGTACAATTATCAAATCAGGACATTAACAGTAATATAGATCAGATGAGAGTGACATCATTAAAATGGTGATATATAAATTTCTAGAAGGTTCCTCCAGAAACACCAAATTTAACTATGCACAAAAATACCTTCAAAATATTCAAGAATTTCAAGTGAAATATTAAGCACAAGCGTGAATCACAGTAATAAGAAAAGATGCACTGAAAAGGGTAGGAAACATATGTTCACCCTATATAGGAAAGAAAAAAACCTTCCAAACCAAAATACTGTACCTAGCAAAGTTATCTTTCAGCAATGAAAGAGAGGGAAAGTAAGTCCCAAACAAACAAAAGTTGAGAGATTTTGTCACCACTAGATTTCCCTTATAAGAAATGCTGAGGGCTTCCCCTGGTGGTCCAGTGGGTAAGGACACTGCCTTGCAGTGCAAGGGGCGCCAGTTCGATCCCTGGCCTGGGAAGATCCCATGTGCCATGGAGCGGCTGGACCGATGTGTCCAATTATCGAGCCGTAGCTCTGGAGCACATGCGCCCAGAGCCGGTGCTCTGCGACAATAGAGGCCACCGCGATGGGAGGCCCACAGGAGCCAAAGAACAAAGATGGATGAAAATAGAGAAATGAAAGACCAATAGAAGTGGCCCGCCCCCTCCCCTCCCCCCCCAACCCGACCCCCGCCCAAAATAAATAAATAGATCTTTAAAAAAAAAAAAAAAAGAAATGCTGAAAGAAATTCTTTAAGTTAAAATGAAAAGATACTAATTAGTAAAATGAAAATACTGCTTCATTACCATACTGAAAGGTAATTATATAGTCAAATTTAGGATATTCTAATATTATAATATAGTAGTAATAGTGAAAGTCACTCAGACGTTTCCAACTCTTTGTGACTCATGGACAAGCTATGAAATAATCCAAGCAAGAATACTGGAGTGGGTAGGCTTTCCCTTCTTGAGGAGATGTTCCCAACCCACCAATTGAACCAGGGTCTCCTGCATTGTAAGCAGATTCTTTACCAGTTGAGCCACAAGGGGAGCTGGTAAAGAATCATACTACTATAACATAGTAGTGGTGTGTTAATAACTTAATTCTAGTACAAAAGTTTAAAGGACAAAAGTATTAAAAATAACTGTAACTTCAATAATTTGTCAATGCATACACAATATATAAGAAGTAAACTGAAACATCAAAAACATAAAATGTGGGGAGGGTAGGTAGTAAAAGAGTAGACTTTTTGTAAGTAATTGAAGTTAAGCTTTACTACAATTAAAGAGAGTATTTTATCTATAACATGTTTTAGGTAAGCCTCATGGTAACCAAAAACCTATAGCAGATAACACTAAAGATAAACAGAAGGGAATCAAAACGTATCACTAGAGAAAACCATCAATTCACAAAGAAAGACAGCAAAAGAGGAAGAAAAGAGCAACAGAACTACAAACTAGCCAGAAAACAGAAAGATGTCATTAGAGTACTTATTGTACTGTACTGTTCAGTTGCTAAGCCATGTCTGACTCTTTGTGACCCCAATGGACTCCAGCACACCGGGCCCCTCTGTCCTTCACTGCCTCCTAAAGTTTGCTCAGATTCATGTCCATTGACTCAGTGATGCTATCCTAA
Organism: Tragulus kanchil; assembly: GCA_022376925.1. Classification (NCBI taxonomy): domain Eukaryota; kingdom Metazoa; phylum Chordata; class Mammalia; order Artiodactyla; family Tragulidae; genus Tragulus; species Tragulus kanchil. The sequence continues at coordinate 237,110,420 of JAIOJX010000026.1, forward strand.
CCATCTCATCCTCTGCTGTCCCCTTCTTTTGTCTTCAATCTTTCCCAGCATGAGCGTCTGTTCCAGTGAGTCAGTTCTTCATATCAGGTGGCCAAAGTATAGGAGCTTCAATTTTAGCATCAGTCCTTCCAATAGATATTCAGGGTTAATTTCCTTTAGGATTGACAGGTTTGATCTCTTTGCTGTCCAAGGGCTCTCAAGAGTCTTCTTCAGCACTACAATTCAAAAGTATCAGTTCTTTGGTACTCCGCCTTCTTTAAGGTCCAACTCTCACATCCATGTATGACTGCTTAAAAAGCCATACCTTTGACTATACAGACCTTTGTTAGCAAAATGGTATCTCTGTTTTTTAATACATTGTAATTATAGAGTCAAATTTAGGATATTCTAATATTATAATATAGTAGTAATAGTGAAAGTCACTCAGACGTTTCCAACTCTTTGTGACTCATGGACAAGCTATGAAATAATCCAAGCAAGAATACTGGAGTGGGTAGGCTTTCCCTTCTTGAGGAGATGTTCCCAACCCACCAATTGAACCAGGGTCTCCTGCATTGTAAGCAGATTCTTTACCAGTTGAGCCACAAGGGGAGCTGGTAAAGAATCATACTACTATAACATAGTAGTGGTGTGTTAATAACTTAATTCTAGTACAAAAGTTTAAAGGACAAAAGTATTAAAAATAACTGTAACTTCAATAATTTGTCAATGCATACACAATATATAAGAAGTAAACTGAAACATCAAAAACATAAAATGTGGGGAGGGTAGGTAGTAAAAGAGTAGACTTTTTGTAAGTAATTGAAGTTAAGCTTTACTACAATTAAAGAGAGTATTTTATCTATAACATGTTTTAGGTAAGCCTCATGGTAACCAAAAACCTATAGCAGATAACACTAAAGATAAACAGAAGGGAATCAAAACGTATCACTAGAGAAAACCATCAATTCACAAAGAAAGACAGCAAAAGAGGAAGAAAAGAGCAACAGAACTACAAACTAGCCAGAAAACAGAAAGATGTCATTAGAGTACTTATTGTACTGTACTGTTCAGTTGCTAAGCCATGTCTGACTCTTTGTGACCCCAATGGACTCCAGCACACCGGGCCCCTCTGTCCTTCACTGCCTCCTAAAGTTTGCTCAGATTCATGTCCATTGACTCAGTGATGCTATCCTAACCATCTCATCCTCTGCTGTCCCCTTCTTTTGTCTTCAATCTTTCCCAGCATGAGCGTCTGTTCCAGTGAGTCAGTTCTTCATATCAGGTGGCCAAAGTATAGGAGCTTCAATTTTAGCATCAGTCCTTCCAATAGATATTCAGGGTTAATTTCCTTTAGGATTGACAGGTTTGATCTCTTTGCTGTCCAAGGGCTCTCAAGAGTCTTCTTCAGCACTACAATTCAAAAGTATCAGTTCTTTGGTACTCCGCCTTCTTTAAGGTCCAACTCTCACATCCATGTATGACTGCTTAAAAAGCCATACCTTTGACTATACAGACCTTTGTTAGCAAAATGGTATCTCTGTTTTTTAATACATTGTCTAGGTTTTTCACAGCTTTCCTTCCAAGGAGCAGGCATCTATTAATTTCGTGACTGCAGTCACAGTTCACAGTGATTTTTGAGCCCAAGAAAATAAAACCTGTCACTGTTTCCATTTTTCCCCTTCTGTTTGCTATGAAGTGATGGTAATAGTTGCCTTACCTATAAATAATTACTTTAAATATAAGTGAATTAAATTCTCCAATCAAAAGGCAAAGAGTGGCAATGAATTTGACAACCTAAAAGAAATGAATTCCTGGGCTTCTCTGGTGGTCCAGTGGGTAAAGAGTCCACCTTGCAGCGCAAGGGGCACAGATTCAATCCCTAGCCCCAGAAGATCCTACGTGCCGTGGAACGGCTGGAGCAGTGCATCCAATTACAAGCTGGTGCTCTGGAGCACATGTGCCCAGAGCCAGTGCTCTGCAAAGAGAGAGGCCAATGCAGTGGGAGGCCCACACAGGCCAAAGAAAAAAGATGGATGAAAATAATAAATAACCAAGAAAAAGCTCATGGAATGAAGTTTAAAAAAATGAAAGAAGTAAAATTGTTTGCTGATGATATAATCTATATATTGAAAATCCTGAAAAGAAAAAACTCTTGGGACTGATAAATGAATTTAATAAAGTTATAAAGTACAAAATCAACACACAAAGATCATTTGCATTTATATGCACTAACAGTGAACTACCTGAAAAAAAGAAATAAACAAAACAATCCTATGTACAATAGCATTAAAAATAATACTTAGGAATAGATTCAGCCAAGCTGTGAAGGACCTATACACTGAAATTATGAGTGAAACTGACAAATTCAAAAATAAATTAGAAGTTCTCCTTTATTCGTGGATCAGAGGAATTAGTATTGTTAAAATATCTGTAAAATTATTCAAAGCCATCTATAGAACCAATGCAATTCCTATCAAAATTCCACTAGTAAAAGGAAAAAAATTCTAAAATTTATCTAAAATTTATTTATCTAAAATTCTAAAATTTATCTAAAATTTATTTATGTGGAATCACAAGATTCCACACAGCCAAAGTAATCTTGAGAAAAGAAGACTGAAGCCTAAGGAATCACACTTTCTGATTTCAAACTACAGTACGAAGTCATAGGAATCAAAACAGTATGATAAAAGCATAAAGACACACACAAAGAACAATGGAACAGAATCAAGTGCCCAGATAATCCCACAGGCACAGAGTCAACTAATAATTGAGGAGGAAGTCAAGAACACTCAATGAGAAGGTTAGTTTATTCAATAAATGCTGCTGGGAATGTGGATATTCATACACAAATAAATGAAACTGGACTCCTATCTTAATGTCACTCACAAAAGCTAACTAAAAATGAATTAAAGATTTAAACGTAAGACCAACATTATGAAACTACAAGAAGAAAATATACAGGAAAAGCTCTTCTAATCCTCTGGGCAATAATTTTTTGGATATGACACCTAAAATACAAGTAACAAGAACAAAAACAAGCAAGTGGGATTATTGCAAAATAAAGATCTTTTGCACAACAAAGGAAATCATCAATAAAGTGAAAATGCAACCTATGAAATGGGAGAAAATATTTGTAAACTATAATAATATATTTGTTAACTATACATATTATATTTACAAATATACTACATATACTCTAAGGGGCTAATATCTTAAATATATAAGGAACTCACAAAACTCAATATAAAAATATAAAATAATCAGATTATTCATATGAGCAAAAGGTCTAAATAGACATTTCTCCAAAATAAGACAAAGAAACTGCCAGTACATATATAAAAACATACTCATCACCACTAATCATCAGGGAAATGCAAATAAAGACCACAATGAGATATTATTTCACACCTGTTGGAATGGCCATCATCAAAAAACAAGAGATAACAAGTACTGGAAAAGACCGACATACACTGTTGATAAGAATATAATTGGTATAGATATTATGAAAAATAGTACGGCAGTTCCTCAAAATATTAAAAATAGAACTACTATACAAATCCATCAATCCCATTTCTAGGTATATATTCAAAAAAAATGAAACTGCAATCATGAAGATATATTTGCAATCAATGTCACTGGAGCATTAATCACAACAGCCAAGACATAGAACAACCTAAGTATTCATCAACAAAAGAAACAACTTTAAAAAATGTAGATGGAACATGGGCTTCCCCTGGTGGTCCAGTGGGTAAGGACACCGCCTTGCAGTGCAAGGGGCGCCGGTTCGAGCCCTGGCCTGGGAAGATCCCACGTGCCGTGGAGCGGCTGGACTGATGTGTCCAATCACCGAGTCAGAGCTCTGGAGCGCATGCGCTCAGAGCCGGTGCTCTGCAATGACAGATGCCACCGCGATGGGAGGCCCACAGGAGCCAAAGAAGGAAGACGAATGAAAATAGAGAAATGAAAGACCAATAGAAGTGGCCTGCCCACTCCCCTCCCTCCCCAACCCGACCCCCACCCAAAGTAAATAAATAAATAAATAAATCTTTAAAAAAAAAATGTAAATGGAACATTATTCAGTCATAAAAAGAAAGAAATACCCCCTTTTGTGACAACATAAATGAACTTGAGGGAATCATGCTAAGTGAAATACTTCAGACAAAGATACATACTGTACGTTTCCACTTATATGTAGAATCTACAAAAGCCAAACTCAAGGAAATAGAGTATGAAATGGTGGTTGCCAGTGGCTGGGGAGTGGAAAAAAAGAGGGAAACATTGGTTAAAAGTACAAGCTTCCAGCTACAATATGAATAATTTTTGAAGATATAATGTATAACATGGTGACTATAAATAGCAACACTATGTTAAATATTGAAAGGTCTTAAGAATGTAAATCTTAAATGTTATTACCACAAGAAATATAATTATATGAGGGAATAGAGGTATTAACTAATCTTATTTTGGTAATCATTTCACAATATACACATGTTTCAAATCATCACAGTTTACACCTTAAGCTTATATATGTCACATGTCAATAACAACTCAGTAAAGCTCGGGGAAACTATGAATGCAATGTTACTATATAATCAACAGATCTCATGCATGTTTTTCCCCAAAACTAAGTAGCCCAGGATCCTATCTAGAATCGCGGTGTCATGTCTCTTAACTCTCCTGTAATTTAGAAGTTCCACATTCTTTCTCTTTCATGGCCTTGATATTTTCAAAGGCTAATTTATTTTTGTAGATAATTCCTTAATTTAGGTTTTCCCAAGGTTGTCTCGTGATTAGATTCACATTATGCATCTTTTTATAGAAAAACCACAAAGATGAAATTACCGTCTTCTCATCTTATATTAGGAAGCACAGGTATCTCTTCATCCCATTGCTGAGATGTTAACTGTGATCATTAATCCAGGGGTGGCACCAGTTTTTGCCTCTGTAAAGTTATTAATTATCTTGTAATTAATAAGTGTCTTGTAGGAAAAGTCTTTGAGACCATGTAAGTTTCTGTTAGTCCTAAAAATATTCACCACTCATTTTTACCTTCACAAATAATCCTTATCCGAAAAATTAATAGGCAGCTTCCAAACTGTGACTATCTAATTCAATGTTTTCTTCTATTTGTTGGTGTTTAGAGGAAGTGCTTCTTCTCCACTACTTATTCATTTTTCATGTATTTATTTAAATTAGTTTGGACTCATGAGTCTTAGTTTAATCTACAGGGTACTGTCATTATCTATTTTGATACTCTGATTTACCCAGATTTGGCCAGCAGAAGCCAAGGAAAAGAAATGTGTCCTAAGGGATTCAGCAGAGGAAAGGTTTGACAAGAGAGGTAAGGGAGTATCACAGATGGGCTGAGGTGCTTAGGAGAGCAAAAGGAAATAGTATTGAAGAGCACAGGAAGAAGGAAGGTTTCAGGCAGAAGGAGAGAGAATTCATCCACTGAACTCATAGAAAAGAAGGAAAGAAAGAAAATGGATGGGCAATGGGAGAGCTCAATAAGTTGAGAAGTTTGCAATAACTTATACTCTGGGAAGGACCCAGGAGTAGGGAATGACAACCCACTCCAATAGTCTTGCCTGGAAAATCCTGTGGACAGGAAAGCCTGGCAGGCTAGAGTCCATGAGGTGGCCAAAAGTTGGACACAATTGAGCAGCTGAGCCTGTATGCACATTGGGACGGAAGAAGTGAAATGTTCTGCTAGGAGTGAAGAGGCTATGGAAGTATATGATACCAAATGAGAACAGTGTCAGTATTACAGGGAACAAAGAGACAGTCAGCAACATGAAAGGAAACTAATGGTTCCTGCAGAGGTCTGATCATCCTTACTATTCCCAACCTGTAGAGTTGTCTACATCTGTTTCTTCTATTTCTTGTACCTCTACCTCCCATCTCCACAGTGCTCACAGTGAAGCTATAAAAAATCTTTCATCCCATTAGGAAGCACAGGTATCTCTTCATCCCATTGCAGATGTTAACTGTGATCATTAATCCAGGGGTGGCACCAGTTTTTGCCTCTGTAAAGTTATTAATTATCTTGTAATTAATAAGTGTCTTGTAGGAAAAGTCTTTGAGACCATGTAAGTTTCTGTTAGTCCTAAAAATATTCACCACTCATTTTTACCTTCACAAATAATCCTTATCCGAAAAATTAATAGGCAGCTTCCAAACTGTGACTATCTAATTCAATGTTTTCTTCTATTTGTTGGTGTTTAGAGGAAGTGCTTCTTCTCCACTACTTATTCATTTTTCATGTATTTATTTAAATTAGTTTGGACTCATGAGTCTTAGTTTAATCTACAGGGTACTGTCATTATCTATTTTGATACTCTGATTTACCCAGATTTGGCCAGCAGAAGCCAAGGAAAAGAAATGTGTCCTAAGGGATTCAGCAGAGGAAAGGTTTGACAAGAGAGGTAAGGGAGTATCACAGATGGGCTGAGGTGCTTAGGAGAGCAAAAGGAAATAGTATTGAAGAGCACAGGAAGAAGGAAGGTTTCAGGCAGAAGGAGAGAGAATTCATCCACTGAACTCATAGAAAAGAAGGAAAGAAAGAAAATGGATGGGCAATGGGAGAGCTCAATAAGTTGAGAAGTTTGCAATAACTTATACTCTGGGAAGGACCCAGGAGTAGGGAATGACAACCCACTCCAATAGTCTTGCCTGGAAAATCCTGTGGACAGGAAAGCCTGGCAGGCTAGAGTCCATGAGGTGGCCAAAAGTTGGACACAATTGAGCAGCTGAGCCTGTATGCACATTGGGACGGAAGAAGTGAAATGTTCTGCTAGGAGTGAAGAGGCTATGGAAGTATATGATACCAAATGAGAACAGTGTCAGTATTACAGGGAACAAAGAGACAGTCAGCAACATGAAAGGAAACTAATGGTTCCTGCAGAGGTCTGATCATCCTTACTATTCCCAACCTGTAGAGTTGTCTACATCTGTTTCTTCTATTTCTTGTACCTCTACCTCCCATCTCCACAGTGCTCACAGTGAAGCTATAAAAAAAATTGCAATGATACACAGTTGAAATATTCTAGGTGAATTAAATAAAAGTGTGCAGGGAATAAGAGAGTAAAATCTTAAAAATAATGCATAAATAATTATAAGCAATGAGATCATGTCATCTGCTCTAGATGGAGAAGGCCGTAAAAACGAATGAAGCTGATAATGAAGAAAAACTGAAAAGGCTGAAGGCCTAGAGGTTCAAAGGCATTTGAGAAGAGGCGGACAGGAGGAAAGGAAGTGAATGGTTAAAAGATGGAGGCAACGTACAAAGGATGGGATACTGGAGTTTAAGATAGAGGTGTAATAGCAATGTCTTTTCATTTAGTACATGGCATGTCAAGTCTCACTTAGTTTGGCAAGAAAACATGTAACACTTTATTGACCCAGAAGCAGCACCTATTAAACCTTCATCATCCAGAACTCAGTCAACATCCAGAAGGTGAGCAAAAATTGCCTACGAGCAGCAGTGGAAATAGACGACAATTTATGCACCAGCCTCAACCCTTTCACCACATTTCAGCTCCTGATTCCCAAACAGAGACACTGTTTTCCAAGGCTATATTACATGCTATATACATTGCCTCAGTTCTCTTCTGTCTCTGATTGCAATCCACATAAAAAATAGAAAAATATTGCAAAGTAAATATAGGAACTCCCAAAGGAAACCAATATGGTATGGCCTGGGGAAAAGGCAAATAATCCTCATGGACCAGTAATGCCTTAGAGATAATTTTACAAAAGCAAAAATAGTATAATTCATCTCCATTCTATAGATCATAAGCCATCTAAAAGTGGTTAAACCATGGTGAGTGTAGTCAGGTCAGCAAATATTGAAAATGTGGGCTATATTTCAAAAGATTTCTATATGAAAGAGTAAAACAAAAAAAAGCATTTAGTGCTTCAAAGGGGATAAATTTCAGTAATTTGCAATAGTCACTTATGGAGAACACTCTGGATTTGTTTGAGACAAAATACAAACACAGAAGGACAGAGTTCAGTGCAATGCTTATTGGACATTTCCTGTAACGTGGGCACTAAGCCAGTTCCTTAACATGTGTTATTTCTTGTAGTTCTTAGAACACCTCAAGGGCCATAGTTTTCCCAATTTAATGGCTGAGAAACAAGGAGTTAATCTGCTTGACAATGACAAATTCAGGATTCAAATCCAAGCTTCCTGGTTCCAAAAGGCTGTTTCCTTAATGACAATGCTACTGTGTCAAACTTTCTGGGCTTTAAAAAGTATCTAACATAGGCAAATTCCAAGGTAAGTAAGAACTTCTACATTTGAACCAAATATATTAATGAAGTTGGTATATATGAATCCAATTTAAATATTTTATTTAGGGGTAACTGCATACACAAGATGACAAAAAATATACAACATTGTTTAGAGCTCTGATATTTTTGAACTTGCAAGCTTTTTACAATTCTCCAGGAAAAACTGTATTAATAGATGATACATCATAATCATTGATGATATTCAGTGTATTAGATCAACACATGTTTCCTTGGCAAAAGGCTAGTTTGAGGCCTTGATGCATTGGCTTTAGTTGATCTTAGCCAATAATGCAGAATCAAAAGTAGCATTGAGATTTTTACTATATCTTTTGGAAACAGCATACCAAAATTGCTTTTATAAAAAATGGGATGGAAGGAAAATGATAATTTACTGTAGTTTAAATTTCATACCTCTTCATATTAATTAAAAGATATGAAACCGTGAATGACTTGGGCTCAAAGAGACAGTTGCTGGTCATTTCTTATGCTAAATAATGTTCTGTTTACCAAAGCATTTTTGTCCTTTTCTTCTTTACAAAAACTCCTGTGCAGAAACCAGGTGTTACTCAGTATCTTTCCTGAAGTTCTTCTAGTTCCCCCCATTTTTGTACTGCAACATTTCTAATATTCTCATCCAGGCTTTTGTAATAATCAGTCTAAATTTGCCAGGATGGGGTATACAGCAGTTTTCAACTATAGGAGACACATCAATGAAACCAGAAAACTCATTTCATGTGCATGCTAAATGTCATAGAATACCTGATGGGTTACCAGATGATAAACTGAGAGGGAGGAAGGCAGAAAGGAAGAGAAAATGGATTTTATACTACCCAGACCCAGAAGTTCTTCCGAGGAAGTTGTTTGATAAGGCAAAAAGCCTGGGGAAAAACAAAGGTCCCATTCCCCTGATGCTACAACAATTCCTCAGTTTAGAAATGTCAACAAATCAGCTATTGGGGACTGCTAAAGTAAACAAAAAAGGCAGTTGTGTTTGTCTCACTTAAGGTGATTATTTAGTATTAAATGAATACAACTATTGGTATTATGTGTGTGTATATATATATATATTGATTTTCATTTACAAGGCATATGGGGGGCATGTGTGCATGTACTATACATTTAATAGATGATCATGGTACTAGTAAAAGCTAATTTTCTAAGCCTCTGGTTTAATCTTAGCATTTTTAAGAAAATCATAACGACCGATGAAATCTTAAAACCATGAAGCAGTTTGCTGGTTTGTCTATAGGAAGTTGTCTTAGAGCAACACCTAGTGGCTCCTTGGGCTCTTCAGATAAACTCTGGGTTCAAGGAGTAGTTTAAATATGCTCCTTTCCTTTTTGAAGATGTAGATAAACACAGGATAATATACACTTTCTGCTTTTTCATGCTTTTAATACTATATTTAATTTCAACTTATTACAAACTGAACCCAAAATGCTGACTTCTATTAACCTGGTGTTCCATCACATGGTTAAGAAAAATCTATGTGATTGCAATAATCAAAGAAGGTATGGATATTTTGCATAAAGACGTTATTCTATAACCAAAAATAGCTCCACAAAAAGCCATAGCAGGAAGGGGCTAAGAATTTACGTAACTAACAAATCACTTATGTAACTGCTACAGAAAGATTTAGTAAAATATTTTTAAATCATCAAAAGCCATGAGGTTAATTTGAATCTAAATGCTACTATATGAATCACTATAGAAATTATTAGCTTTTTAAATATACTTTGGAGGAGGATTCAGAAACAAGACTTGTAATTCTGGGAAAACCTATTACTCCTCAGAACTTAGTCGTGAGTTTTTAACATCCTTTTTTTGTCATGTGCGATATCAAAATCCCTTCACCTTTTCCAATATTATAATCATAAGTGGAGAAATCCTACTGTAATCATTTGCAGTGTCTGTGGAGGTCTGCCAGATCACAATCTTCAAATTGATTCAAGAAATGTTGACATTTATACCATTCCCTGGCCGTGTTATAATCACTGTCAACAGCATGAATCTGTGAGGTTTTATTTTATGTTCTTGTCAAAATCTCTGTCACAAAAAAACGAGACCAAAAAAGTTTAATGCTTTATGTGCTCTCTGAGAGATGATAATAACCCCAGCTTCTCTAACCTCCTCGGTGTTTCAAAATTTAGTGGCTGCTTCTTTCTTTTCACTCCTTTTGCAGCCTCAGCAGCCTGAGAAGTCAAATCATCCACCAATCGAAATGCAGAGTATAAAATGGTTCCGCGCATTCTCTCCTACTATCAACCAGGTTTGTAGTGCATCTCTGATCTCCACAATCGGGAGGGTTTACGTCAGGCACATAATTTAAACCTTTCCCGATTACACTTTAAATATTACAGCGAGCAAACAGCAGCACATCTGTCAAAAACATTAAAATGCTTAATGGGCTTCACAATCAAGATTCCTGATATTGAAAACAGAGGTTTCTAAAACCTCGTCCAATTATAAATCGTGTATCCCTATATTCACTGCCATGCCCACAATATGTGCCCCAGCCAAAGGTGTTTTCCATCTTTCTTTGCTTATCTCGTAGTTACTTCATTCACCTATTGCTTATCTGAATTATCAATGCCCAAAATGGTGTCCATCACATGGTTAAGAAAAATCTATGTGATTGCAATAATCAAAGAAGGTATGGATATTTTGCATAAAGACGTTATTCTATAACCAAAAATAGCTCCACAAAAAGCCATAGCAGGAAGGGGCTAAGAATTTACGTAACTAACAAATCACTTATGTAACTGCTACAGAAAGATTTAGTAAAATATTTTTAAATCATCAAAAGCCATGAGGTTAATTTGAATCTAAATGCTACTATATGAATCACTATAGAAATTATTAGCTTTTTAAATATACTTTGGAGGAGGATTCAGAAACAAGACTTGTAATTCTGGGAAAACCTATTACTCCTCAGAACTTAGTCGTGAGTTTTTAACATCCTTTTTTTGTCATGTGCGATATCAAAATCCCTTCACCTTTTCCAATATTATAATCATAAGTGGAGAAATCCTACTGTAATCATTTGCAGTGTCTGTGGAGGTCTGCCAGATCACAATCTTCAAATTGATTCAAGAAATGTTGACATTTATACCATTCCCTGGCCGTGTTATAATCACTGTCAACAGCATGAATCTGTGAGGTTTTATTTTATGTTCTTGTCAAAATCTCTGTCACAAAAAAACGAGACCAAAAAAGTTTAATGCTTTATGTGCTCTCTGAGAGATGATAATAACCCCAGCTTCTCTAACCTCCTCGGTGTTTCAAAATTTAGTGGCTGCTTCTTTCTTTTCACTCCTTTTGCAGCCTCAGCAGCCTGAGAAGTCAAATCATCCACCAATCGAAATGCAGAGTATAAAATGGTTCCGCGCATTCTCTCCTACTATCAACCAGGTTTGTAGTGCATCTCTGATCTCCACAATCGGGAGGGTTTACGTCAGGCACATAATTTAAACCTTTCCCGATTACACTTTAAATATTACAGCGAGCAAACAGCAGCACATCTGTCAAAAACATTAAAATGCTTAATGGGCTTCACAATCAAGATTCCTGATATTGAAAACAGAGGTTTCTAAAACCTCGTCCAATTATAAATCGTGTATCCCTATATTCACTGCCATGCCCACAATATGTGCCCCAGCCAAAGGTGTTTTCCATCTTTCTTTGCTTATCTCGTAGTTACTTCATTCACCTATTGCTTATCTGAATTATCAATGCCCAAATCACAGATTCAGTATTTGGACAAATAGAGCAACTACGTAGGGACTCAGCTTTATTTTAACATGGGTTTCTGGAAGGGACTGATCACCTCTGTAAGGAATTCTGGTTGGATTATTTCAAATTTCCCAGCCACATAATATAATGCTACCTGTTATCTGTAAATATAAAACAGGGAAGTTGCTCCACCGAGGTCATTCTTCAATCTAGCACTGCAGATCGATGTCCTTTACTACCTACCCACGTCTGTCTCAATACTGATACAGGGGCAGCCTTTTCAGAGCATCCTAGCCCATTCTCCAAGCTCTTCTGCATCTGTCCACCAAAAAGTCAATTTAAAAAACTTCAGGGAGTATAACAGAAAACTCAAAATTTTCCACAAATTCTTTTGTTAAGTAGGATGAGTCATTGTTTTAACTACATAAAATCAATCCTAGTTGATGACACAGCAGGGGTCATTTGTCCAGCTGCTGCCTGTCTATTGCCTTCTACTTTCTAAGATACGTTTGCTCTTATGCCGATCTATTTTTGGGTATAATTACTTACAACTCAAGTATGAAAGCATTCTGATTGTAAAGTAAGTCCGAATGGTAAATAACGTGAGTTTCCATCCTTCTTCTGATAGACTAGAAATAGTACACTTTACCCTAGCATTTTCATTTATGCATACCTCAGCATGTGATTTGCAAGTTTTCTGCTTTTTTAGTGCATCAATACAACCATGATGTTAATTTCCTTATTTTACACAAGCTCCTTAAAATCAGGGCCAGTGCTTAGTTATATGAGATGATGTTCTAAGTTGAATTCCTTCTACTCTGGAACAATTAGTGTATATTGAGAGAACTAAGCCTGTTTAAAAAGATCCAAATGGGTTTAATATTCTGCATTTAGAGAAGTCCTAGTAAAATAGCCCGAAAGAAACACCAAATGGTCCTCAAAACATCTATTGAATTCATACTCTCCAGGCAACACTTTCTAAAATGTAGAATATCATCAGTTCTGAATTGAAAAGATTGATCTGCTTGTCATGTTGAATAGACTCCAAAAGTAGTTTAAGCAACAATTGACCCTGAGCACAGTACCAGCGAGTCTTCTGGGCATCAGGCTGAAGGCAGCTCCAGATTTCTAAGATAACTGAAATTGTCTCGGTTGTGAAAAACAGCAAAAGTAGCTCACAACAGACTGAAATGCTCAAGGGGATTTTCATAATTATGGCTAAGAAGAATGAGATTTCCTGGAAGCTGTGGTTACATCAGTATGGCTGTGTCTTTACTCACAATTCCTTATGCTTAAAAAAATCATTTCCATCCACTGTTCATAATTCCATTTGCTTCCTTTTTTTCTCTCTGAATACTAGCCACTAAATTTAAGTCATATTACAAAAGGTAACTGGAAACAATTTTTATTAGTGGTTAATCCATTTTCACTACTGGGTTGTAATTTTCATCAGCTATCTCACAGTCCACTCCATCCAAAAGACGTAGGAATATATTAGAATTCACAGGCTTTAGCCACTGATGAAATGTCGAGGTGAGATTCAAAGGAGAATATGTATAACCCTAATGAGCAAAAATGCATTCTCTAAATGAAGGGGAAGACGGCATGTGAGGTATACAAGAGATGTGAGCTGAATACTAAACATACCATCATGATATGTCAGGAAATGCTATGTTAAGAGCTAAACCACACGTTGCTAAAATTGCCCCATTTTTTAGGCATCCTTTTGGGTATAATTACTTACAACTCAAGTATGAAAGCATTCTGATTGTAAAGTAAGTCCGAATGGTAAATAACGTGAGTTTCCATCCTTCTTCTGATAGACTAGAAATAGTACACTTTACCCTAGCATTTTCATTTATGCATACCTCAGCATGTGATTTGCAAGTTTTCTGCTTTTTTAGTGCATCAATACAACCATGATGTTAATTTCCTTATTTTACACAAGCTCCTTAAAATCAGGGCCAGTGCTTAGTTATATGAGATGATGTTCTAAGTTGAATTCCTTCTACTCTGGAACAATTAGTGTATATTGAGAGAACTAAGCCTGTTTAAAAAGATCCAAATGGGTTTAATATTCTGCATTTAGAGAAGTCCTAGTAAAATAGCCCGAAAGAAACACCAAATGGTCCTCAAAACATCTATTGAATTCATACTCTCCAGGCAACACTTTCTAAAATGTAGAATATCATCAGTTCTGAATTGAAAAGATTGATCTGCTTGTCATGTTGAATAGACTCCAAAAGTAGTTTAAGCAACAATTGACCCTGAGCACAGTACCAGCGAGTCTTCTGGGCATCAGGCTGAAGGCAGCCCCAGATTTCTAAGATAACTGAAATTGTCTCGGTTGTGAAAAACAGCAAAAGTAGCTCACAACAGACTGAAATGCTCAAGGGGATTTTCATAATTATGGCTAAGAAGAATGAGATTTCCTGGAAGCTGTGGTTACATCAGTATGGCTGTGTCTTTACTCACAATTCCTTATGCTTAAAAAAATCATTTCCATCCACTGTTCATAATTCCATTTGCTTCCTTTTTTTCTCTGAATACTAGCCACTAAATTTAAGTCATATTACAAAAGGTAACTGGAAACAATTTTTATTAGTGGTTAATCCATTTTCACTACTGGGTTGTAATTTTCATCAGCTATCTCACAGTCCACTCCATCCAAAAGACGTAGGAATATATTAGAATTCACAGGCTTTAGCCACTGATGAAATGTCGAGGTGAGATTCAAAGGAGAATATGTATAACCCTAATGAGCAAAAATGCATTCTCTAAATGAAGGGGAAGACGGCATGTGAGGTATACAAGAGATGTGAGCTGAATACTAAACATACCATCATGATATGTCAGGAAATGCTATGTTAAGAGCATAAACCACACGTTGCTAAATTCCTTTATATTGAGAACCTTACATTTCTCCTTATTTGATCTAGGATCAGTTTCTTCATTTTGTTCTATCAGCTCCTTATGAAGGAATTTATTTGTTCTTCAGTTGGGCTACTTGGGTGAATGAAAGAAGGGCAGGAACAATGCAGTCATTTTGCAGTTGACATACATTGTTTCCCATTTGCTGATTCACCTTGCTGATATGCAGAAACACCCAGTTCCCCAGACTGATTACCTACCTGGATCTCCTTCAGCGACTTTAACTCCTGGACCAAGTACTCCTGGGCAATTAACTCTCTAAGGGTCCCAGCTTCCACAGGACATACTTATCAGTAAAGTCAGAAGCAACAGGAGCAAATAGGCTTCAAGAATTCGTCCTGTGGGTTCCAGCCTTCTGCTGATCAAGCCTTCCTAGCTGATCCACCTGTGGACATCAAGCCCCAGGAACAGTCATGAAGACAACAGCCTTACAGAGACAGTTTAACCATGCCCACAGATTCATAAGCCAGCTCCCTGTAACAAAGACAAAAGCAAATTTTAAATGTGCATCCATACACATATACAGTGTTTTATATACATAATACAGAGAGATATAGACTCTGCTTCTGTGGTTAAACCCTGACTGATACAGACTTTGGTTTGAAAAAAAAGAGAGTGTTTGAAAAACCTCATCAAGACAATATGCTGTTAAATATTTTAGTGATATTTAACTCTTGAAATAATTTTGTATTCAGACTAAATAGGATTCCTGAGGTTTCCAAGACTTTTAAGTCATATTACAAAAGGTAACTGGAAACAATTTTTATTAGTGGTTAATCCATTTTCACTACTGGGTTGTAATTTTCATCAGCTATCTCACAGTCCACTCCATCCAAAAGACGTAGGAATATATTAGAATTCACAGGCTTTAGCCACTGATGAAATGTCGAGGTGAGATTCAAAGGAGAATATGTATAACCCTAATGAGCAAAAATGCATTCTCTAAATGAAGGGGAAGACGGCATGTGAGGTATACAAGAGATGTGAGCTGAATACTAAACATACCATCATGATATGTCAGGAAATGCTATGTTAAGAGCATAAACCACACGTTGCTAAATTCCTTTATATTGAGAACCTTACATTTCTCCTTATTTGATCTAGGATCAGTTTCTTCATTTTGTTCTATCAGCTCCTTATGAAGGAATTTATTTGTTCTTCAGTTGGGCTACTTGGGTGAATGAAAGAAGGGCAGGAACAATGCAGTCATTTTGCAGTTGACATACATTGTTTCCCATTTGCTGATTCACCTTGCTGATATGCAGAAACACCCAGTTCCCCAGACTGATTACCTACCTGGATCTCCTTCAGCGACTTTAACTCCTGGACCAAGTACTCCTGGGCAATTAACTCTCTAAGGGTCCCAGCTTCCACAGGACATACTTATCAGTAAAGTCAGAAGCAACAGGAGCAAATAGGCTTCAAGAATTCGTCCTGTGGGTTCCAGCCTTCTGCTGATCAAGCCTTCCTAGCTGATCCACCTGTGGACATCAAGCCCCAGGAACAGTCATGAAGACAACAGCCTTACAGAGACAGTTTAACCATGCCCACAGATTCATAAGCCAGCTCCCTGTAACAAAGACAAAAGCAAATTTTAAATGTGCATCCATACACATATACAGTGTTTTATATACATAATACAGAGAGATATAGACTCTGCTTCTGTGGTTAAACCCTGACTGATACAGACTTTGGTTTGAAAAAAAAGAGAGTGTTTGAAAAACCTCATCAAGACAATATGCTGTTAAATATTTTAGTGATATTTAACTCTTGAAATAATTTTGTATTCAGACTAAATAGGATTCCTGAGGTTTCCAAGACTGGCTCTTCTCACATTAACTGAGATGCCCGGGGCAATATTATACCCATGATCCAAAGGCTAGAGCAATAATATTTGAAAATATGTAATTTTAAGGGAAAATGAGGCTTTGGAGAATGGTTTTGTTGTTGTTGTTTAGTCGCTAAGTTGTGTCCAACTCTTTTGTGACCCCATGCCCTGCAGCCCACCAGTATCCTCCATCCAGAGGATTTCCCAGGCAAGAATACTGGAATGGGTTGCTATTTTCTTCTCCAGGGGATCTTCCTGACCCTGGGGTCAAACCTACATCTTCTACAAAGGCAGGGGGATCCTTCACCACTGAGCCACAAGGAAGCCCTTTGGAGAATGCCCAAGCACAAAATGCAAATTTCAACTACAATAGCTTATCACGAATGAGTGGTAGACCTACTCTTATGATACTGGAGATCAGTTTCAGTAAGAAAATCTACAGTTGAATGATTTTTTATTCTGAGCTCGTTGGCTACCTTATATCGTAATTAGGTTGTAAAAATTAGAAGATAAATCAAATATAGATGTTTAGTAAAAAGTTATAGAAAGCATAAAAAGAGATAAAACTACATTTTCAACACACTATTCTGAATACGAATAATTTGTTTTTCCTTCAGAGCACATTGGTTCATTTTTACAAGTATCTGTTTGGGACATTAGCTTCATTTATACCAAGAGGAATAACTTTCTACTAAATTACAATGATATCTCAGATCTTACCAGCAGCAACAAAGTCCTTTCTATACCTGTCCTTTTTCTAGGAGTTAATAACTTGACAATAATACTTATGGGATTCTGTTTTTTAAACTCAGTAGCAATTGTTCTATAACTATTCTGTAATTTATTTTCAAAAATTTAATATACTAAGCAGATCAAACCAGTCAGTGCTAAAGAGAATCAATCCTGGGATATGTCATTAGTTAAATGTGCATCCATACACATATACAGTGTTTTATATACATAATACAGAGAGATATAGACTCTGCTTCTGTGGTTAAACCCTGACTGATACAGACTTTGGTTTGAAAAAAAAGAGAGTGTTTGAAAAACCTCATCAAGACAATATGCTGTTAAATATTTTAGTGATATTTAACTCTTGAAATAATTTTGTATTCAGACTAAATAGGATTCCTGAGGTTTCCAAGACTGGCTCTTCTCACATTAACTGAGATCCCCGGGGCAATATTATACCCATGATCCAAAGGCTAGAGCAATAATATTTGAAAATATGTAATTTTAAGGGAAAATGAGGCTTTGGAGAATGGTTTTGTTGTTGTTGTTTAGTCGCTAAGTTGTGTCCAACTCTTTTGTGACCCCATGCCCTGCAGCCCACCAGTATCCTCCATCCAGAGGATTTCCCAGGCAAGAATACTGGAATGGGTTGCTATTTTCTTCTCCAGGGGATCTTCCTGACCCTGGGGTCAAACCTACATCTTCTACAAAGGCAGGGGGATCCTTCACCACTGAGCCACAAGGGAAGCCCCTTTGGAGAATGCCCAAGCACAAAATGCAAATTTCAACTACAATAGCTTATCACGAATGAGTGGTAGACCTACTCTTATGATACTGGAGATCAGTTTCAGTAAGAAAATCTACAGTTGAATGATTTTTTATTCTGAGCTCGTTGGCTACCTTATATCGTAATTAGGTTGTAAAAATTAGAAGATAAATCAAATATAGATGTTTAGTAAAAAGTTATAGAAAGCATAAAAAGAGATAAAACTACATTTTCAACACACTATTCTGAATACGAATAATTTGTTTTTCCTTCAGAGCACATTGGTTCATTTTTACAAGTATCTGTTTGGGACATTAGCTTCATTTATACCAAGAGGAATAACTTTCTACTAAATTACAATGATATCTCAGATCTTACCAGCAGCAACAAAGTCCTTTCTATACCTGTCCTTTTTCTAGGAGTTAATAACTTGACAATAATACTTATGGGATTCTGTTTTTTAAACTCAGTAGCAATTGTTCTATAACTATTCTGTAATTTATTTTCAAAAATTTAATATACTAAGCAGATCAAACCAGTCAGTGCTAAAGAGAATCAATCCTGGATATTCATTAGAAGGACTGATGCTGAAGCTTAAGCTCTAATACTTTAGTTACCTGATGCGAAGAGCAGATTCATTGGAAAAGACCCTGATGCTGGGAAATATTGTGCGCAGGAGGAGAAAGAGGAGACATAAGATGAAATGGTTGGATAGTATCACTGACTCAATGGGCATGACTTTGAGCAAACTCCAGGAGGTGGTAAAGGACAGGGCAAGCTGACATGCTGCAGTCCATGGGGTTTCAGAAAGTTGGACATGACTTAGCAACTGAACAACCATTTTTAATTTATACAAGTTAAACAGAAATCAATTTTATTCAGTATGGCTCCAGTCCAGATAAATTCTGTGTAAACAATATTTTGAGAATTTTACTGTTCTGATTATACCATGACATAAACTAAATTGAATCCAGCATGTTTCAGGAAAAAAAAAAAATGCTGAAATTGAATTTTCCTATTTTTGTTTGGAACACATTGTATTGCATCATGGACAAAATTCATTTCAGAATGTACCTAATTCCTACGTATGAAGCTAGCTGTCTTTTCAAAGATCCTTCTGTCTTCTTCCTTATTAGATTACACGCTATCACAAAATCCTTTGATCGTACCACTACAAAATCATTCTCTTCCAATCCACAATGCTGCCATTATCCTGATTAAAAAAAGGGTCAAATATGATGTTTAGTAAAAAGTTATAGAAAGCATAAAAAGAGATAAAACTACATTTTCAACACACTATTCTGAATACGAATAATTTGTTTTTCCTTCAGAGCACATTGGTTCATTTTTACAAGTATCTGTTTGGGACATTAGCTTCATTTATACCAAGAGGAATAACTTTCTACTAAATTACAATGATATCTCAGATCTTACCAGCAGCAACAAAGTCCTTTCTATACCTGTCCTTTTTCTAGGAGTTAATAACTTGACAATAATACTTATGGGATTCTGTTTTTTAAACTCAGTAGCAATTGTTCTATAACTATTCTGTAATTTATTTTCAAAAATTTAATATACTAAGCAGATCAAACCAGTCAGTGCTAAAGAGAATCAATCCTGGATATTCATTAGAAGGACTGATGCTGAAGCTTAAGCTCTAATACTTTAGTTACCTGATGCGAAGAGCAGATTCATTGGAAAAGACCCTGATGCTGGGAAATATTGTGCGAGGAGGAGAAAGAGGAGACATAAGATGAAATGGTTGGATAGTATCACTGACTCAATGGGCATGACTTTGAGCAAACTCCAGGAGGTGGTAAAGGACAGGGCAAGCTGACATGCTGCAGTCCATGGGGTTTCAGAAAGTTGGACATGACTTAGCAACTGAACAACCATTTTTAATTTATACAAGTTAAACAGAAATCAATTTTATTCAGTATGGCTCCAGTCCAGATAAATTCTGTGTAAACAATATTTTGAGAATTTTACTGTTCTGATTATACCATGACATAAACTAAATTGAATCCAGCATGTTTCAGGAAAAAAAAAAAATGCTGAAATTGAATTTTCCTATTTTTGTTTGGAACACATTGTATTGCATCATGGACAAAATTCATTTCAGAATGTACCTAATTCCTACGTATGAAGCTAGCTGTCTTTTCAAAGATCCTTCTGTCTTCTTCCTTATTAGATTACACGCTATCACAAAATCCTTTGATCGTACCACTACAAAATCATTCTCTTCCAATCCACAATGCTGCCATTATCCTGATTAAAAAGAAAATATGAGGAATTAAAGTTTACTTTTGACTCTATTGCTCTAACTGTCATTTGGGATTGTCTCCTTTGTGACCACTTTTGTTAGGATTATACCAATATGGCTACACTGAAGCTGTTTATCTTTATCCCACTGTATCCATTAGCCTATTTTATTGTAAAAATCTTTCTGACATTTCTGTAATACAGAATGCTCTACCTGGATATGTAGCTTATCCAAATTCAAACTCGATCATTGTTCAGTCTTACATTACTTGGCACAGTCTCTGCACTATTAAATTACAGCATTTTTTCCCTAACATACTTAGCATTTACGCTACAAAAGCTCAGATTGTTCTTTTTTAAAAAAAAGAAAATATTCTTCAATGTCAGTCAACAACAAAAGTAAAAATACAGAAATCTATTAAAAGGAAAAAGAAAGAAGTAGTGATATTATTAAAGACAAAGTGTGAGTCATTATCTAGTCATTTTGATGTAAGAGCATTGGTGTTCAAATATCATAAAATTAAGCACAAAGCAAACATTAGTCTTCAACATTTTCAAGCTTTTTTACTCCTACTTTATTTTTATTAATTTGGTCGATGTTTTAGAAGTATAAGTTAGAAGAGCTTAACTTTTCATGTTGTAGCACCTATTTCCAGTTAAGGGAGATAACTATGGATCTCTCCTGTTAGTAAAAAAAATGGAATCTTTTTTTAATTTTACTTTTACAGAGTTTTGTTGTTTACTGCCATACATAAACCCAAATCAGCCATAGGTTACACTTGACCTCTCCCACTTGAACTTCCTTCTGGTCTCCTTCCCCATCTCACCCCCTCAAGGATTTTACACAGCCCTATGTAGGTTCCCTCAGTCTTAGAGCAGATTCACATTGGCAGTCTATTTTACATATGGTAATGTAAGTGTCCATGTTACTCTTTAAAAAATGGAATCTTTTTAGTGACGATGAGGAGTACCATATTATATTGTTCCCTAGCCATATAGGTTTTAAGTAAAATCCACAGAGCAATGCAACCAGGAGATAGAATTCTGGCAATTTACCCAGCCTATTCCACACTCTAAACAAACTTTACTCTTCAATCAAGAGACAGCACCTTCACTGATTCTGAACACCACAGCCTTAGAGTCATTGTAGATTCTTATTAAGATGTTCAATCTTCTTGATTAAATTAACACATTTATTCTCAAAAGTAAAATCCCAACTCTGAGAAACAAAAGCAAAACAATATAAAATATTAATACCTTGATCACCAGACACTTTGAAGGCTACAGTAATGTAGAAGACATATCTGTTGCCTTTATGCTAAATTTGAGATAAAAGGACATATAAATTTTCCTGCTTGGGCTGTGTGATTCTTCTCATAGACTTTATTTCTATAATTGTTGCAAAAAGAAAGAAAAAGATAATTACTACAGAAGAACCAACTAGCAATGTGAAAAATAAGCAATGAAGAAATTCAGAGATTGGAGAAAAATTGGTTTGGGATCATTAAGAAAGGCTTAACAGCAGTGAAGCTTGAATTTAATTCATAAATGTGGTAAAACTGAGATTAGTAGAGAGGATTAAACAAGGTTTTCTAGGAAGATGGAAAGACATAGGCAAATGTATGGTGGGAGGGAGGCCCCAAATTTCAGTGGATAACACCAATCACATTTATTTCCTGCTCATCGAACAGTTGAGTCAGATATTCCTATTTGGTGTCTTCCTTCCATATGTGATTCAGGTAATTAGGGTCATTCTATCTCAGTGTCCCACTGTCCCCCCAAAGCTTCAGAGTCTTTTCATCCAGTTAACAGAAGGACAAAAAGAGTCCAGGGAAGATATACCCATTTCCCAAGCACCTTGCCTAGAACAAACACCAATTCTGCTCACATTCCTTTAATAAGTTAGATAAAGACCAGAGCCAGATTTAAGTAGACACTGGAAAATGCAGCTCCTGCCTCAGCTGTCATTTTTCAATGAAAATTCCCAGCTTTAAAGGAGGAACACACATTTGGTTGAACTGCTTTCTATCTCTGTCATATCAAACCTGCTAAGAAAGTACCAAAGTTAAAATGCTCATCTTTTTCAATCACCTAAGTGAGAGAGTTTCTTAAAGGTGCTATAACAGGCTGGAATGTACAGAGCTGGAGAAGATTCTAAGTCAGAGAATGAAATAATCAAAGCAACGTTTACGGAATAGACTGATTCACAATCAAAAAAGAGACAGCACCTTCACTGATTCTGAACACCACAGCCTTAGAGTCATTGTAGATTCTTATTAAGATGTTCAATCTTCTTGATTAAATTAACACATTTATTCTCAAAAGTAAAATCCCAACTCTGAGAAACAAAAGCAAAACAATATAAAATATTAATACCTTGATCACCAGACACTTTGAAGGCTACAGTAATGTAGAAGACATATCTGTTGCCTTTATGCTAAATTTGAGATAAAAGGACATATAAATTTTCCTGCTTGGGCTGTGTGATTCTTCTCATAGACTTTATTTCTATAATTGTTGCAAAAAGAAAGAAAAAGATAATTACTACAGAAGAACCAACTAGCAATGTGAAAAATAAGCAATGAAGAAATTCAGAGATTGGAGAAAAATTGGTTTGGGATCATTAAGAAAGGCTTAACAGCAGTGAAGCTTGAATTTAATTCATAAATGTGGTAAAACTGAGATTAGTAGAGAGGATTAAACAAGGTTTTCTAGGAAGATGGAAAGACATAGGCAAATGTATGGTGGGAGGGAGGCCCCAAATTTCAGTGGATAACACCAATCACATTTATTTCCTGCTCATCGAACAGTTGAGTCAGATATTCCTATTTGGTGTCTTCCTTCCATATGTGATTCAGGTAATTAGGGTCATTCTATCTCAGTGTCCCACTGTCCCCCAATGCTTCAGAGTCTTTTCATCCAGTTAACAGAAGGACAAAAAGAGTCCAGGGAAGATATACCCATTTCCCAAGCACCTTGCCTAGAACAAACACCAATTCTGCTCACATTCCTTTAATAAGTTAGATAAAGACCAGAGCCAGATTTAAGTAGACACTGGAAAATGCAGCTCCTGCCTCAGCTGTCATTTTTCAATGAAAATTCCCAGCTTTAAAGGAGGAACACACATTTGGTTGAACTGCTTTCTATCTCTGTCATATCAAACCTGCTAAGAAAGTACCAAAGTTAAAATGCTCATCTTTTTCAATCACCTAAGTGAGAGAGTTTCTTAAAGGTGCTATAACAGGCTGGAATGTACAGAGCTGGAGAAGATTCTAAGTCAGAGAATGAAATAATCAAAGCAACGTTTAAAGAGAGAAAATAGGCGATGGTATCCAGCAGGGTTGCAAATAGAATAAATATTTTCCAGAACAAACAAGAAGGCTAACATAGGCTATAGAAAAGCCTGGAAAGAATTTGAGATATGGTCATAAGAAATGAAGTTGGTGCATGATTAGGATGGGAATGTGAGTGGAGAATGAAAAGAAGACAGGCAAAGGAAAGAGTGAAGTAAAAGGAAATGTCAAACTTACATGATGGTACACCTAAGTGCTATCAAATTCATGTTTGGCTGCTCACAGTTCCAAAGCCAATACTCAAGAGACAAGTTCTAGTAGGAAAAGAAAGGTTGCTTTATTCAAGAGATTAGCAACCTGGAGACAAGGTGGATTTGTGTCCCAGAACTAATTCAGAAGATTCGACTTGACCATGGAAGTTCTTAAAGGGAAAAAGAGGAAGTAATCTCGGTTAATTATGGGAGTCAGATTCATCACCATCTCCCATTGTGTGCAGACTTGTTGACTCCCTGTGATCTATCTCTAGATGCTATCCTGTTCATACAGTTTGTTCATGTGATTGCTGAAGGGGAAGCTGAAAAAATGGTTTAGTCATCTCTTAGTTACTTATTCTTCATTTCTGCCTCTTTAAGGAATGAATCAACAGGTTAGATGAAGCATTGTGTGATCAAACAATTTGAAAGGTATACTTGGCCCGGAGGCTAGTTAAACATAGTTTCACAAAAGTGACAAGAAAAAGGACCTCCTGCAGATGACTATTTCCTATAAGGAACCACTTACACATCCCCACCGTCAGACATCACTCCATTTCAATGGGATTAGGGACAAAGGTCTGTCTTCTGTAACTTCCTCATACAGACATAGAGCACCATACTAGTAAAGTGGAAGATGTCGACATGGGTCTGTAGCCATCTTCTGGATGACAATTGTAGTTGCCTGCTTACATATATCAGCAAAATGAGGTGTAGTTATTTTGATGTCCACAAGGGTATAGATTATTAGGAGCAATATTGTTAATTCCACTCTCCTGAAGCCAGTTCTTGGACTCATGCTCAATATAGTTTCATTACTGCTCAAGATGGAGCAATTTAATGTCACGGCTATAGTCTGGTGATTGTGTAGTTAGCTTTTTTCCCTCTGGTAGCAGTTTTGGTGTCTGTAAAACATCTCAGGAAAGTGCATTGGACACTGAAAGAGTCTGTGACTTTAGTGTCCTAATCATTAACTGATTAAGCCTGCTCTTTTGTGACTCAGGGAAACCTGAGAGACTTCACTTTTCCAACAAACAAGAAGTAGGGGACATGAAGAAGGCTTTGTACTTGGGGGCAAGGAGGAAACAGGGTCCTGCTTGGCTTCATAAGAACAAGTAGAAAGTAACTTTAGAAAGAGAAAGATGAGTTCAAGAATATGTTCAACTGCTTCATGGAAACCTTGGGTGGTCATGCAAGGAAAGATGAAGATAAGAAAGAACCATCTAGAGAGACTGTGTGTCCTAACCCTCACCACTGTGCAGTTTTTCCTGAACTATTACAGTATCTGCAAGAGTCAAATGAGCTATTCTGTGACATGGCAAATTCATTCTTTTTTGCCCATCTACAAAATCGATACCAATTGCCACAGCCAAATTGATCTGGCTGCAACCCACATCAATTCTTAGAAGACTGAAAGGAATGGATTGGCTGTGCCATAGGCCAGCCATTTCACATCTTCAGACATGCCCTATGCTGTCTCAAGAGTTATTAGGCCAATGGAAGATGAATTCAAGGTCCCCATTCTGTTTATTTTTTTTCTGGCTCTCATACTGCATTCTTTTTTCAAGACCCATAGCTGTCTAAGTACTCGTAATGTGAGAATTAAGAATCAATTTGTTTCAATTTTTTAACCCAACCAATAACACTTAAGCATCTTCCACATGCAAGGTTCAGTCTCCAATAAAGTGAAGCTTGTTAAATGAATACTCCAATAGGAAGAGAAGAAGCATGTCAACGCACATCTGCTGCAACTCCATTCAACCCCCAGTCAGTCCTATGAGAGAGAAGAAAGCAGTGTAATGAGCACGTCCTCTATGTTACGTACAGCTTAAGTGCATTTATGTCACTTGCATCTCAGATTTGTCCAGCAATAAGCATTATAACTCCATGCTTAAGTGCATTTATGTCACTTGCATCTCAGATTTGTCCAGCATAAGCATCTTAAAGGAGCTTAATAATTTATCCAAAGTGATATATAGCTAGTAAGCAACAAAGGTGGCAAATAAAGCTTTGGTGTGACCCAAAGCTGAGGGTGTTTTGACACTACAAAGCCTTTCCTGTGGACCTATTGAGGCCCATCAAAGCAACCATGCAAATAGCCAATTCCTGCTGCCATACAACTAAAGTCTCAAAGCAGCATCCTGCACTCCTTTAATTCTGACACTGAGAATCAACTCAATAGTCAAGAATAACAGACATCTCCCTGGACATGTAATTATACTAATATGAAACAGTGATTATTTTGAACCCTGAGTATAAAAAGGATAAGAAAATAAACTCAGTTTATTACTCCTGGTTTATCAGTTCAGTCTGTGAAGCAGCCTTGACTCTTCCACATGTCGTAAAATGTGTCCTTGACAAAGCAGGAAAAATATACAGCCATCAGCTTAGGAAAGCAAATATTCTGTGAGGCCTGGGTCAGCCTGTAGCCCAAAAGGACATTTCTGCATCTTCTTCCATGGATAAGATCCCAGCAGGGTGGCGTCCCAAAGACCTGGACAGGACACTGAAATATCCCCAAGATCACCTCCAGCAGTGTAGGTCTTCCAAATGCAATCAATTGCAGCAAGTACCATGACAGAGCTGGCTAGTAAGCAGGTTTGGAATCTGATTGGCCATCCAAAGAAGATTAGGCAAAGAGGTTCCAGATCTCAAGTCAATACAGACAGAGATTAAGGAAAAGCTGAAGAGAGAGGAGGTGTGACCCAGAGCCAAAAGGCAACAAAGACTCTGTTGTTTTTATCTGGTGTCATACCAGAGCCAGCGAGGATTTTAAAAGCTGGTCACAGAGCAAGAACATATTTTACCTTGGAAGCTGAAATATCCACAGGCTGTGAAGGATCAAGAAAAATAAAAAGAATATTGTTATTCCAAGGGCATCACAGAGAGAAGCATCATTTCAGAGTCACCTCTGAAACAAATAATAGAATGAGCTCCATCAGCTTCTCTCTAAGCCTTTGTAATTCTCCCTCCTCCAGCACATACTCTGGGTCAAGTAGCAGATCATTTCTTTTCTAAAATTCACTAGAATGTGTGCCCTTTCTTTGTATTACATTTCCTTAACACCATAAAATAAACTGTACTATGGAGTGTTTTAATTTCCTATCGTCTTTGGAAAATCATGCTAATAAGACATTTAGTAAAAAGAATAGTTGCCCAGTAAGTGGCAATAATCTTTTATGAGTGCCATTGTGAAAACCACGGACCAATATGTTGACCTTGAAAGTTCCAGCCTTACCGCGAGCACAAGAACAATGACACAAATACTCATTTAGATGAAGGCTTACCACTCTTGGCCTTATCATTTTGAGCTCCCCACATTTCAATTTTCATAGTTATACTCAGAAACGATGACTTGTGATGGAAAGCAAGAGAAGGATACTGTTGCCATGGTAGCAAAAAACATTTTTTTCTCCCTCAAAAATAGCATGTCAGAGACCAGTGAGGGGAGTGGGGTGGAAACAATGCTAACTGCACTTGCACATACAATTTAAATACAAGTTCTTGCAATTTTGTCATGTTATTTATATATCTTTCCATCTTAATGTGCAAGGGTGTCTTACAAGGGGCTCACTAGTTGAAGTACAGGTTAGTTTCTCCTCTGCTTTTAAGAGGTTGTCAGTCAGGCAGAAAACATTGTTTAAAACCCATGAGGAATGAAGTCTAGACTTACAATTGTATAAAATGATATTCAAAATAAGTTTTTAAAAACTGCCTTAGCTTAATACTGCTAATAAAAAAAAATGGCAAGCAAGCAACTACAACGACAATAACATAACAATGACTGTTATCCTTCTGGATTCTTTGCCTGCCATTCAAATGGAATATTACCCCTTTCAGGACTGGCTGAATTACTGAAACTAATGTACCAACCTGTGCTCTCACATTCCCTAATGCATTTCATTTCAGTGATATTATTTTTGCAGCTACTACCTTGGCTTCCTGCTAAATAAAATCCCAAAAATTTCCCTGTGTTCATAGAGCTGTTGACATTTTAAAATAAAAGAACCCAACACCAATGCTGCTGTCTTAATTCTGTGAATTACTTTCCTGCCAAATTCACACACAAGCCATCTCTTAGAATCACAGTCACCTCTCCAGCTGTTGTTATAGCTCTTGCATTTCCCATCCTCAGCATATTTTCTCTTTCATGTACTAAGATGAATGTCAGTGTCAGGTCTTTAAAGGAGTGGGTGATCTTTTTACTGCATATTTGAAAACATGTTCTTACTTCTTGTTTCTACTCCATGACAGAAATTCTAATTCACAAGTGTTTGTTTTTCACATAGATGGCCTTGAGAATATCAGCACAAGCCATGTTCTAATGCAGTTATCACCAGCAGATTATCATATGTAAATGTACTTAAGATATTCTTTTTTTTTTTTAAGATTTATTTATTTATTTACTTTGCGTGGGGGTCAGGTTGGGGAGGGAGGGGAGTGGGCGGGCCACCTCCATTGGTCTTTCATTTCTCTATTTTCATTCATCTTCATTCTTTTGGCTCCTGTGGGCCTCCCATCGCGGTGGCGTCTGTAGTTGCAGAGCACCGGCTCTGGGCGCATGCGCTCCAGAGCTCCAGCTCGGTGATTGGACACATCAGTCTAGCCGCTCCGCGGCACATGGGATCTTCCCAGGCCAGGGCTCGAACCGGCGCCCCTTGCACTGCAAGGCGGTGTCCTTACCCACTGGACCACCAGGGGAAGCCCTTAAGATATTCTTAAATGTATTATTTATTTCTCTTACTATGTTCATTTTGTTGATCTACTTATTAAGATTTATTTAGAAATGAATCTATTCCCAGTCTTTATCCCAAAGCCAGTTTATTCTGTGAGACACAGCTCTCAAATAAATCTTCTCCTGTGCAAAGAATGGACAAATTGGTTACTGCATTATAAGAACCGATTATATCACTCTTCCCTGGAAGAAATAAAAAGCACAGTCATTATAGCTCAGTTTGAATGTGGAGAAGACTGTCTGGTTAATGTTTGTTTTTCTTAGCACCAACATAGAGCGTAAGTGTCTTTCCCTTGTGGTATTATCAGATGGATTTAGAAGTACCAGAAATCAGAATGGCCTTCGAAGAATGGGTCTACTCCAAACACCTATAGTGCTCCCAACAACAGGCACAAAAAAAAGGAATAAGGAAGCAATATTTCAGTTCACTGAGAAATAGTCACAGTAAAAGGAGGTCTGTTTACGTGAGCTAAGTTGCCATCTCTTAGAATCACAGTCACCTCTCCAGCTGTTGTTATAGCTCTTGCATTTCCCATTCAGCATCATTTTCTCTTTCATGTACTAAGATGAATGTCAGTGTCAGGTCTTTAAAGGAGTGGGTGATCTTTTTACTGCATATTTGAAAACATGTTCTTACTTCTTGTTTCTACTCCATGACAGAAATTCTAATTCACAAGTGTTTGTTTTTCACATAGATGGCCTTGAGAATATCAGCACAAGCCATGTTCTAATGCAGTTATCACCAGCAGATTATCATATGTAAATGTACTTAAGATATTCTTTTTTTTTTTAAGATTTATTTATTTATTTACTTTGCGTGGGGGTCAGGTTGGGGAGGGAGGGGAGTGGGCGGGCCACCTCCATTGGTCTTTCATTTCTCTATTTTCATTCATCTTCATTCTTTTGGCTCCTGTGGGCCTCCCATCGCGGTGGCGTCTGTAGTTGCAGAGCACCGGCTCTGGGCGCATGCGCTCCAGAGCTCCAGCTCGGTGATTGGACACATCAGTCTAGCCGCTCCGCGGCACATGGGATCTTCCCAGGCCAGGGCTCGAACCGGCGCCCCTTGCACTGCAAGGCGGTGTCCTTACCCACTGGACCACCAGGGGAAGCCCTTAAGATATTCTTAAATGTATTATTTATTTCTCTTACTATGTTCATTTTGTTGATCTACTTATTAAGATTTATTTAGAAATGAATCTATTCCCAGTCTTTATCCCAAAGCCAGTTTATTCTGTGAGACACAGCTCTCAAATAAATCTTCTCCTGTGCAAAGAATGGACAAATTGGTTACTGCATTATAAGAACCGATTATATCACTCTTCCCTGGAAGAAATAAAAAGCACAGTCATTATAGCTCAGTTTGAATGTGGAGAAGACTGTCTGGTTAATGTTTGTTTTTCTTAGCACCAACATAGAGCGTAAGTGTCTTTCCCTTGTGGTATTATCAGATGGATTTAGAAGTACCAGAAATCAGAATGGCCTTCGAAGAATGGGTCTACTCCAAACACCTATAGTGCTCCCAACAACAGGCACAAAAAAAAGGAATAAGGAAGCAATATTTCAGTTCACTGAGAAATAGTCACAGTAAAAGGAGGTCTGTTTACGTGAGCTAAGTTGGAACTAGAGGCAATGAGGTGAAATCAGGGTGGTAGCCTCCTAAACAAGGAAAGCATCCTAGGGGTAACACAGACTGAGTCTCTAAAGAGTGCTCTGTCTTTTGAAAGTCATTTTCTGCTTTCCTCCATCTTTACGATGTATACATTCATTGTTGGTAATTGTACTTTGGAGTGTGATTTAAAGACCATGCTTCAGCCAAGGCCTAAAAGCAGCATAGGCCCCAAGCCCATTCCATTTTGACCTCATCTGTGACTGCTGTCAATAGACACACCAAAAGTGATGCAAATGTTTAGAAACAACGGGCTACTACAGTCTTCTGCTATTCACCTCTATCAAAACATCACCCTGATTATATTTAATATCACATAGAGACCGCATCAAACTGAACTGGTACAAGTTGCTATTAGTGTGGTGGTTTAGTCACTAAGTCATGTCCAATTCTTGCAACCCCACAGACAATAGCCCATCAGGCTTCGCAGTCTATGGGATTTCTCAGGCAAGAATACTGGAGTGGGTTGACATTTCTTTCTCCAAGGGATCTTCCTAATCCAGGGATCAAATCTGTATCTGCTGATTGCAGGCAGATTCATTACCAACTAAGCCAGGGAAGCCCACCAGTTGCTGTTAAGATACATTAAATAGGAAGAGTTATTTCTGCATCTCATTTTCAGGTTCAGCAAAAATATGAAAATGACAGAACACAAACTAATCAGCTGACAGCCCTACAAAGAACATCCACAAATCAACAGGTGAGGATGTCACCAAGAGGAAGCAACAGAGAACCAGAATCAATGTCATCTTGCCAAGGCTGATGTGGGCCCGATGGTCCTCATCCTCCCTCTTGCCATGTCAGCTACCTGATGCTTCTCTTTAGCTCAGTTTGAATGTGGAGAAGACTGTCTGGTTAATGTTTGTTTTCTTAGCACCAACATAGAGCGTAAGTGTCTTTCCCTTGTGGTATTATCAGATGGATTTAGAAGTACCAGAAATCAGAATGGCCTTCGAAGAATGGGTCTACTCCAAACACCTATAGTGCTCCCAACAACAGGCACAAAAAAAAGGAATAAGGAAGCAATATTTCAGTTCACTGAGAAATAGTCACAGTAAAAGGAGGTCTGTTTACGTGAGCTAAGTTGGAACTAGAGGCAATGAGGTGAAATCAGGGTGGTAGCCTCCTAAACAAGGAAAGCATCCTAGGGGTAACACAGACTGAGTCTCTAAAGAGTGCTCTGTCTTTTGAAAGTCATTTTCTGCTTTCCTCCATCTTTACGATGTATACATTCATTGTTGGTAATTGTACTTTGGAGTGTGATTTAAAGACCATGCTTCAGCCAAGGCCTAAAAGCAGCATAGGCCCCAAGCCCATTCCATTTTGACCTCATCTGTGACTGCTGTCAATAGACACACCAAAAGTGATGCAAATGTTTAGAAACAACGGGCTACTACAGTCTTCTGCTATTCACCTCTATCAAAACATCACCCTGATTATATTTAATATCACATAGAGACCGCATCAAACTGAACTGGTACAAGTTGCTATTAGTGTGGTGGTTTAGTCACTAAGTCATGTCCAATTCTTGCAACCCCACAGACAATAGCCCATCAGGCTTCGCAGTCTATGGGATTTCTCAGGCAAGAATACTGGAGTGGGTTGACATTTCTTTCTCCAAGGGATCTTCCTAATCCAGGGATCAAATCTGTATCTGCTGATTGCAGGCAGATTCATTACCAACTAAGCCAGGGAAGCCCACCAGTTGCTGTTAAGATACATTAAATAGGAAGAGTTATTTCTGCATCTCATTTTCAGGTTCAGCAAAAATATGAAAATGACAGAACACAAACTAATCAGCTGACAGCCCTACAAAGAACATCCACAAATCAACAGGTGAGGATGTCACCAAGAGGGAAGCAACAGAGAGAACCAGAATCAATGTCATCTTGCCAAGGCTGATGTGGGCCCGATGGTCCTCATCCTCCCCTCTTGCCATGTCAGCTACCTGATGCTTCTCTTTCGCTTGTCTTTTCATCTAGTTGTTTCTTATTTGCATAACTTTGCCTCTTCTCATGAAAAATATCATATTTTTAACTCCTAATAAAAATGTTTTTTTAAACAGTGGCTCTTTATCCCAACCCTGTTTGCTCACCTGCCATTCACTTCTCAAATTTCTGAAATTGGCTTCTTCCTTTCTCCCAATGCCTATCAGAAACTGCTATCCATGTGAAAGTAAAATGAAAGTGTTAGTCACTCAGTCATGTTCAACTCTTTGCAACCCCATACACTGTAGCCTGCCAAGCTCCTCTGTCAGTGGGATTCTCAAGGCAAAAATACTGGAGTGGGTTGCCATTTCCTTCTTCAGGGGATCTTCCCAAACCCAGGAATCAAACATGGCTCTCCCACATTTTAGACTGATTCTTTACCATCTGAGCCACCAGTATCAGTATCTAAATCCAGTGACTTCTTTTTCAAATGTCTCACTGGACCTCAAGGTAGAAGCTTTAATTTCTTTTTTGGAAATGCTTTTCATTAACTTCTATAATGTTTATGATATTGACTTTCTACTTCTCTGAATGTCTCTTCTTCACTTCATTTTCTTAAATATCAGTATTCCTTGGATAATAACCATCTCCTCACTTTATACCATTTCCCAGTAGAGCTTCATGTAGTGTCCCATGGCTTCAACCATTCCTGATGGCTTTTTGGGTCAGTATTTCTAGCTGTGCCCTGAGTTTTTTACACATATACAAAAACTGCTGAATCTGTGGTAATAACAACATGAAAAGTGTTAGTCATTCAGTTGTGTCCAACTCTTTACAACCTCATGAAATTTAGCCTACCAGGCTCCTCTCTCTGGAATTTTCAAGGCAAGAACACTAGAATGGGTGGCCATTTCCTTCTCCAGGGGATCTTTCAGATCCAGGATCAAGTCTCGGTCTCCTACTTTGCAAGAAAATTCTTTACCATCTGAGCCATGAGAGAGACTCCAAAATAACCATATGAGTGCCATGCGAATACTTTGAACTTAGTATGTCCCAACTAAACTCATTATTTTGCAACCCAAATTTGTTTCATTCTCATACTATATTTTGTCATATAATCATCTTCTAATCAGCTGCCAAGTTAGAACTCTCAATGTAATCCTTAATTCTTTCTTCCCTCAATTAATATATACAAATAATCTCTAGTGTCAGAAACGGGAGTGGGTATTTAGAAACTTACCAAGGAATTTGACACTGCTGTAGCAACCAGCATTTTATTTTCCCACTAATTCATTTTATCATATTTTTAGTGATCTACATAAATCATAAAATTTTTTAAAGAAGAACTAGCACTTTACCTTAGGTGTTTTGAAAAGCACAGATGTAAACTATCTTAACTTGCTGTCTCTGAAAATGCAATGGAGACAATGGTCACTCTCTCCAGAAAATAATTTAATCCTATTAAAGTACTTGTTGCTGTTACTGTTCACTCACTAAGTCATGTCCAACTCTTTGTGATCCCATCGACTGCAGCACACCAGGCTCCCCTGTCCTTCACTATATCCCAGAGTTGGTGATACTATCTAACCAACCCATCCTTTGCCATCCACTTCTCCTTTTGCCTTCAGTCTTTCCCAGCATCAGGGTCTTTTCCAGTGAATCAGTTCTTCACATCAGGTGGCCTAAGTACTGGAGCTTCAGCTTCAGCATCAAAACTTCCAATGAATATTCAGGGTTAATTTCCTTTAGGATTGACTGGTTTGATCTCCTTGTGGTCCAAAGGACTCTCAAGAGTTTTCTCCAACAACCACAATTTCAAAGCATCAGTTCTTTGGTGCTCAGCCTTCCTTATGGTCCAGCTGTCACATCTGTACATGTCTACTAGAAGAAAAACATAGCTTTGACTATACAGACTTTTGTCAGTAAAGTGATGTCTCATTTTTTTAATACCCTGTTTAATCTAATTGTGGTAATCACTTCATGGAATTTTCAAAAAGGTGTTAGTCATTCAGTTGTGTCCAACTCTTTACAACCTCATGAAATTTAGCCTACCAGGCTCCTCTCTCTGGAATTTTCAAGGCAAGAACACTAGAATGGGTGGCCATTTCCTTCTCCAGGGGATCTTTCAGATCCAGGATCAAGTCTCGGTCTCCTACTTTGCAAGAAAATTCTTTACCATCTGAGCCATGAGAGAGACTCCAAAATAACCATATGAGTGCCATGCGAATACTTTGAACTTAGTATGTCCCAACTAAACTCATTATTTTGCAACCCAAATTTGTTTCATTCTCATACTATATTTTGTCATATAATCATCTTCTAATCAGCTGCCAAGTTAGAACTCTCAATGTAATCCTTAATTCTTTCTTCCCTCAATTTATATATACAAATAATCTCTAGTGTCAGAAACGGGGAGTGGGTATTTAGAAACTTACAGAGGAATTTGACACTGCTGTAGCAACCAGCATTTTATTTTCCCACTAATTCATTTTATCATATTTTTAGTGATCTACATAAATCATAAAATTTTTTAAAGAAGAACTAGCACTTTACCTTAGGTGTTTTGAAAAGCACAGATGTAAACTATCTTAACTTGCTGTCTCTGAAAATGCAATGGAGACAATGGTCACTCTCTCCAGAAAATAATTTAATCCTATTAAAGTACTTGTTGCTGTTACTGTTCACTCACTAAGTCATGTCCAACTCTTTGTGATCCCATCGACTGCAGCACACCAGGCTCCCCTGTCCTTCACTATATCCCAGAGTTGGTGATACTATCTAACCAACCCATCCTTTGCCATCCACTTCTCCTTTTGCCTTCAGTCTTTCCCAGCATCAGGGTCTTTTCCAGTGAATCAGTTCTTCACATCAGGTGGCCTAAGTACTGGAGCTTCAGCTTCAGCATCAAAACTTCAATGAATAATCAGCGTTGATTTCCTTTAGGATTGACTGGTTTGATCTCCTTGTGGTCCAAAGGACTCTCAAGAGTTTTCTCCAACAACCACAATTTCAAAGCATCAGTTCTTTGGTGCTCAGCCTTCCTTATGGTCCAGCTGTCACATCTGTACATGTCTACTAGAAGAAAAACATAGCTTTGACTATACAGACTTTTGTCAGTAAAGTGATGTCTCATTTTTTTAATACCCTGTTTAAGTTTTTCATAGCTTTCCTTCCAAGGAGCAAGTGTCTCTTAGTTTCATGACTGTAGTCACCATCCACAGTGATTTTGGAAGCCAAGAGAATGAAATTTGTCACTGCTTCCACTATTTCCCTTTCTATTTGCCATGAAGTGATGAGACTAGATGTCATGATCTTAGCTTTTCTGAATGTTGAGTTTCAAGCCAGCTTTTTCACTCTCCACTTTCACCCTTATCAAGAGGCTTTTTAGCTCCTCTTCCAATTTCTACCATTAGAGTGGAATCATTTGCATATCTGAGGCTTTTGATATTTCTCCTGACAATCTTGAGATTCCAGCTTGATTTATTCAGCCCCAAATTTCATGTGATATACTCTGCATAGAAGTTAAATAAGCAGGGTAACAATTCCTGTACTCCTTTCCCAATTTGGAACCAGTCAATATAAAGTTCTACATATAATATGAATGGTTCATGGATTCTCTAAAACCCATTTATAGCCCACACTCAGAAATCTTATTCCATGTTGACAAAGTCTGGAACTTCCTTGTCAATAGCATCCTCTGTTGGTTT
This sequence comes from Tragulus kanchil, assembly GCA_022376925.1. Classification (NCBI taxonomy): domain Eukaryota; kingdom Metazoa; phylum Chordata; class Mammalia; order Artiodactyla; family Tragulidae; genus Tragulus; species Tragulus kanchil. The sequence continues at coordinate 237,146,528 of JAIOJX010000026.1, forward strand.
ATTTATTGTGATAAAGTTTCCAGACAAGCATCAGAATCTGAAAGACACATCACAGCAAATACTTGTTGCAGCACTCACTAAGTCATGTCCAACTCTTTGTGATCCCATCGACTGCAGCACACCAGGCTCCCGTTTCCTTCACTATATCCCAGAGTTGGTGATACTATCTAACCAACCCATCCTTTGCCATCCACTTCTCCTTTTGCCTTCAGTCTTTCCCAGCATCAGGGTCTTTTCCAGTGAATCAGTTCTTCACATCAGGTGGCCTAAGTACTGGAGCTTCAGCTTCAGCATCAAAACTTCCAATGAATATTCAGGGTTAATTTCCTTTAGGATTGACTGGTTTGATCTCCTTGTGGTCCAAAGGACTCTCAAGAGTTTTCTCCAACAACCACAATTTCAAAGCATCAGTTCTTTGGTGCTCAGCCTTCCTTATGGTCCAGCTGTCACATCTGTACATGTCTACTAGAAGAAAAACATAGCTTTGACTATACAGACTTTTGTCAGTAAAGTGATGTCTCATTTTTTTAATACCCTGTTTAAGTTTTTCATAGCTTTCCTTCCAAGGAGCAAGTGTCTCTTAGTTTCATGACTGTAGTCACCATCCACAGTGATTTTGGAAGCCAAGAGAATGAAATTTGTCACTGCTTCCACTATTTCCCTTTCTATTTGCCATGAAGTGATGAGACTAGATGTCATGATCTTAGCTTTTCTGAATGTTGAGTTTCAAGCCAGCTTTTTCACTCTCCACTTTCACCCTTATCAAGAGGCTTTTTAGCTCCTCTTCCAATTTCTACCATTAGAGTGGAATCATTTGCATATCTGAGGCTTTTGATATTTCTCCTGACAATCTTGAGATTCCAGCTTGATTTATTCAGCCCCAAATTTCATGTGATATACTCTGCATAGAAGTTAAATAAGCAGGGTAACAATTCCTGTACTCCTTTCCCAATTTGGAACCAGTCAATATAAAGTTCTACATATAATATGAATGGTTCATGGATTCTCTAAAACCCATTTATAGCCCACACTCAGAAATCTTATTCCATGTTGACAAAGTCTGGAACTTCCTTGTCAATAGCATCCTCTGTTGGTTTATTTATTGTGATAAAGTTTCCAGACAAGCATCAGAATCTGGACACTCACAGCAAAAATTCAGCACACATACAATTATTGAGCTCAGAACCAAAGATTGGGCCTATTGACCAAGTGTTTCCAAGACCTTTTGTGATTTTTAATAGTTTCCTCACATGGAATAGAACAGTCAACTAGTGAATAGTAGAAGAGTGATGCCATAATCTCACTATTTTTTGTGTAGATTATAAAGTTCTGAGACTCAGATCCACAGTTTAGAGGAGAAGAGCTGACACAAGTTGTTACAATGAATGTATAATACTAGGGAACTAGGGAAACAACTTAGTACAACCAGGAAATACCAGACCAGGGCCTGTTCCATTCTATGGCATGTAAAATAGACTGTTTGCTTGTCTATATACATCCACCCTGACTCCAAATTAGGATTTCATGTACCTCATTAAAACATATAAAATCTAATGTGCTTTAAAATAAGTATTTTGCTTAAGCCAGAAAGAATGGAAAACAAAATTAATAAGAACATGTGCTCCATAAAGTCAGAGGCCATGCCTACCCTGTAAATCAGCATATATCATGTTGTAAGTGGCAGATGCTCAAGATAAAGGCAAGGACAGCATCAGTACTCAGATGGCATATATGATTGATGAAAGGCTGCAGCTCCTTGACTTTCTCTGCCACCAAAGCAAAGAGGTAGTAGTGTCTAAGATTTACTTTGTCCACTGATAGGAGCTTCCAGGTAATCAGGCAGACAACCGCCTCTTACAATGAGGCAAGTTGAGCATACAAGGTCAAAGCATGACTCAGTAAACTTGATTCCACAAGGACCAAAGAAATCCCCCTTGATGGTTAAAATTTGGACATCTAGCACAGGAATTCACAAACAAAGGCTCACCATCTATTTTTAGAAAGGAAATTCTTAGAGCACAGCCATAGCCATTTATCTACATGTTGTCCATTGCTATTTTCAAGAGCCAAGTAGTTGCAACAGAGACCATTTGTCCAACAAAATCTAAAATAATTACTCTCTTGCTGTTTTCAGAAAAAGTTTGCATATCTTTTGTCTAGTGTAATCCATACATTGTTAGCTTTAATTCTCTAAAACTGAGCTTAATAAGCAGAGTTCAAAGGCATTTGTTCAGAAAGTATCTTCAGAACAGATACATCATCAGTTTAGGGCAGATCTATGCAATTTGATAACAGCTGTGTAGAAATACAGTGTTTTGATAGCATCTGCTTCTGTTCAGCCTCTGGTTATTTCTCCTTTTACTCAGAGTATATCCCCTGAAAGAAACTCATAGTTAAAGAGTATTATATAGGTGATTAACCTGCCCAATTAAATGTTTAGCCTGTATCTCTCTCTTACATTTCAGAATTAAACCCAAGTAACCAGTAGACATGAAGATGTAAAATAAAACACTTTGCTGAGAAATAGAGTCCAACAGTCAGAGAGGAATGTAAACAGTTCTGACAAGAAGAACTTGAGTGATTAATTAAATCTGTCACTAGAGCTCGGGAATTTACTAAAGACAGGTTTAAACTTCACAGAGTCAAGGCAAATACAAACAAAGCCTTAAAATTTTTGGTACTTTTATAACAGTGTGCATTAGTCAGGGTAACACATAGATCCAAACGTCTCAGCAGCTCAATACAAGAAAAGTTGATATCTCACCTACAGTCCAGACCTTGTTGGTCAGTAAGCAACATATCTCCTTTTAGTGATTTCAGGACCAGACTCCTTCCACAAGCACAGAGGTGCATGTGGGAGAGTGTCCTTTGGGGCAGGACTGGAAATGGTCCATATCACTTACACACAAAGCCATGTCTAACTGAAAAGGAGTCTGGGAAATGCAGCCTAGCTCTGAACCCAGACTATAAATAGTTTGCCAAGCTCTACCATGCCCATTGTCAAAATGCGAAACCTAATTCAAATTCATTTTGCTGATCTGAAAGATGAAAGCAATTTTTCAGGGATTAAATCAAGAAACATCTCTGGAAACATTATAAATATCACTAGGATATGCAACAAGGAATCTTTACACTACTGACTCTAGACATTCCACCAGCACTATTGCCACATAGTATACTGACCCACTCTCCCACAACTCAGAATATGCACTTATCTGTCCTCTTTCATGTTTTCTTGTTTTTGTAATTGTTCAGTCACTTGGTCATGTTTGACTCTTTTTAACCCCTGGACTGCAGCACACCAGGCTTCCCTGTCCTTCACCATCTCTTTTGTCTAGTATCCATACATTGTTAGCTTTAATTCTCTAAAACTGAGCTTAATAAGCAGAGTTCAAAGGCATTTGTTCAGAAAGTATCTTCAGAACAGATACATCATCAGTTTAGGGCAGATCTATGCAATTTGATAACAGCTGTGTAGAAATACAGTGTTTTGATAGCATCTGCTTCTGTTCAGCCTCTGGTTATTTCTCCTTTTACTCAGAGTATATCCCCTGAAAGAAACTCATAGTTAAAGAGTATTATATAGGTGATTAACCTGCCCAATTAAATGTTTAGCCTGTATCTCTCTCTTACATTTCAGAATTAAACCCAAGTAACCAGTAGACATGAAGATGTAAAATAAAACACTTTGCTGAGAAATAGAGTCCAACAGTCAGAGAGGAATGTAAACAGTTCTGACAAGAAGAACTTGAGTGATTAATTAAATCTGTCACTAGAGCTCGGGAATTTACTAAAGACAGGTTTAAACTTCACAGAGTCAAGGCAAATACAAACAAAGCCTTAAAATTTTTGGTACTTTTATAACAGTGTGCATTAGTCAGGGTAACACATAGATCCAAACGTCTCAGCAGCTCAATACAAGAAAAGTTGATATCTCACCTACAGTCCAGACCTTGTTGGTCAGTAAGCAACATATCTCCTTTTAGTGATTTCAGGACCAGACTCCTTCCACAAGCACAGAGGTGCATGTGGGAGAGTGTCCTTGGGTCAGGACTGGAAATGGTCCATATCACTTACACACAAAGCCATGTCTAACTGAAAAGGAGTCTGGGAAATGCAGCCTAGCTCTGAACCCAGACTATAAATAGTTTGCCAAGCTCTACCATGCCCATTGTCAAAATGCGAAACCTAATTCAAATTCATTTTGCTGATCTGAAAGATGAAAGCAATTTTTCAGGGATTAAATCAAGAAACATCTCTGGAAACATTATAAATATCACTAGGATATGCAACAAGGAATCTTTACACTACTGACTCTAGACATTCCACCAGCACTATTGCCACATAGTATACTGACCCACTCTCCCACAACTCAGAATATGCACTTATCTGTCCTCTTTCATGTTTTCTTGTTTTTGTAATTGTTCAGTCACTTGGTCATGTTTGACTCTTTTTAACCCCTGGACTGCAGCACACCAGGCTTCCCTGTCCTTCACCATCTCCCAGAGCTTGTTCAAATTCATGTCCATTAGTCACTGATGCCAGCCGGCCATCTCATCCTCTGTTGTCCCCTTCTCCACCTGCCTTCAATCCATTTCAGCATCAGAGTCTTTTCCAATGAGTCAGCCATATCAGGTGGCCAAAGTATTGAAGCTTAAGCTTCAGCATCAATCCTTCCAATGAATATTCAGGGTTGATTTCCTTTAGGATGGACTGGTTTCATCTCCTTGCAGTCCAAGGTACTCTCAAGAGTCATCTCCAACACCACAGTTTGAAGGCATCAATTCTTCAGTGCTCAGCCTTCTTCATAGACCAACTCCCACGTCCATATATGACTACTGGAAAAACCGTAAGTTAGACTACATGCACTTTTGTCAGCAAAGTAATGTCTCTGCTTTTTGGTATGCTGCCTAGGTATTTCATGTTTTCTACCTGACATTACATTTAGCTGTAGAATGTACCTCTTAGAAAATTCAAGAAGCACTGTTAGATATGCCACTAGTGAATCAAAGTGAAAAACTATGATCCCTAACAATTAAGCCTTGAGGTCACTGCAACTATCTCTTTTCTGCTGTCCAATACTCACGGACCCTGCCACATTAACGGAGATGCTCTTTACTCTGGCTTTTGTTCTCTTTGTAATTAATGGATGTTTAATGCCTCAACAAGGTATTAAGCTGATTACTGTGGTCTTATCTTCCAGTGTCAGGATATTTGTTTACTTCAGTGAAACAAAATGCTTAGACTGCTCTGATGGACCAGGGCCAGGCCTGCCCTAGGCCCGAAGATGCCATGGGAAGTAGGATACAAAAATACTTTACTGTGGTACAGCCAGAATAGCTTTATACAGTAGTGTGCAGACTGTAGACACTGACATGAGAATGCCACCAGCCTAACAGTGTAAAAAGTAAGCATACTGATCTGGCATTTTCTAACCTGGAAGATTACTTGTTCCATGATGACTCTACTGGCCATTGAATTATGAACTCACCTCCTAAAGGAAGTGGAAAGCATCTGGGACCTGGGCTCACTGATTTAACTGCACCCTAATATTGTATACCCTTTACTTATTTGGTATTTCAATAAAAACCCAAAGTGAAGATCATTTAAACTAAGTTTACTTTATTATTCTCATCAACATTCTAACCCGGTATAAACTTTCTGAATCTGGTCTAGTTCGGGTTACTTATACATTTGTCTCTAACTCCTTTTATAAGCTCTTGACACTTACTATCACCAACCTGCTAGATACTTCCCACTGGGATGTCCCACAAGAATTGCAGTCAACTTGACAACTTCTGGTCCATGTTACTCCCTATTAGAAATTAATTACACTATCGTTTTTTATAGTTACCTGGCCTTGGAACAAAAACCTTGTTTTATTCTCCCCTGTGGCCATTTTCCATTTTACATTCTAGCAGCTGGCAGAGCTATGCTATACCCTTGTCTCAATTAGGGTGCTACATGGCAAATGGCTGAATTTATTCTACTTTAAATAGAATTGCAGTTCATTCAATAATGTTGGGGAATTCACGGGATGGCCAGAGAATGAAACCAGGGAGCCAGGAACAGTGCCCCAAACTGTGCTGCAACAGCTATCTTAGGAGCACCATCTGGGATAGCAATCACAACAGCTCACATGACAGACACCAAGAATGATGGGCCTGGATGCTGTTTACAAGAACAACTGCCTCTGTCTGGTGTCTCTGGGAAATGGGTACAAATCACACCATGCATCCTACTACCATTACCACCACCCTTACCAGAATGGCTTCTGCACTGTCCTGATCTCATATGACTAATGTTGAATTCAGTGTTGTGGAGGGGTGGTTCTTATTGAGAGAGTTCTGGTTCCACAAGGAACCAAAAGGAGACTGAAAACATAAGAGGTTCAGATGTTTGGCGCAGATACTAGATTTTCCATGCCTACTCATTTTCGGCTTTTAAATCTCATTTTCTTAGAAACTCTTACAGCAACTCTGTTCTGACTGATTAAATAGAAGCAGTGGTGTCTCCTCTGCTTTATTCTTTTGATTTGAATATGAGGCTAGTTCTGTGTAGGGCACTGGTCACATGCATGTCATTCACAGTCATCTTAGTTGCAAACAACACAGAATCTAGTAACTGGAAGTGAGAACTATGAAATTAGCTCACTGAGGGCTGGGAACCTACTAGCCTTTAAAATGAACTACTGATATATTTGGTCACTCTAGTCACTTGCTGAATGCAGATCAGGCAGCATCCAAGATAGGGTTAGAAGACATGCAGAGAAATTATCCACAATGTTGGTACCTGCTGGCCATATCCTAAACAAGAGGGATGAACCAGGGTAGAGGGACCTGTCCATAAACAGAGGGAAATACTACTTTGCTAAAGGAGGGCCTTCTGCCTGAAGCCTGACTAATAAAGCCTGCCTTAGTTTCCGGATATTTTACTTAAACTGGCCTTGGAACAAACCTTGTTTTATTCTCCCCTGTGGCCATTTTCCATTTTACATTCTAGCAGCTGGCAGAGCTATGCTATACCCTTGTCTCAATTAGGGTGCTACATGGCAAATGGCTGAATTTATTCTACTTTAAATAGAATTGCAGTTCATTCAATAATGTTGGGGAATTCACGGGATGGCCAGAGAATGAAACCAGGGAGCCAGGAACAGTGCCCCAAACTGTGCTGCAACAGCTATCTTAGGAGCACCATCTGGGATAGCAATCACAACAGCTCACATGACAGACACCAAGAATGATGGGCCTGGATGCTGTTTACAAGAACAACTGCCTCTGTCTGGTGTCTCTGGGAAATGGGTACAAATCACACCATGCATCCTACTACCATTACCACCACCCTTACCAGAATGGCTTCTGCACTGTCCTGATCTCATATGACTAATGTTGAATTCAGTGTTGTGGAGGGGTGGTTCTTATTGAGAGAGTTCTGGTTCCACAAGGAACCAAAAGGAGACTGAAAACATAAGAGGTTCAGATGTTTGGCGCAGATACTAGATTTTCCATGCCTACTCATTTTCGGCTTTTAAATCTCATTTTCTTAGAAACTCTTACAGCAACTCTGTTCTGACTGATTAAATAGAAGCAGTGGTGTCTCCTCTGCTTTATTCTTTTGATTTGAATATGAGGCTAGTTCTGTGTAGGGCACTGGTCACATGCATGTCATTCACAGTCATCTTAGTTGCAAACAACACAGAATCTAGTAACTGGAAGTGAGAACTATGAAATTAGCTCACTGAGGGCTGGGAACCTACTAGCCTTTAAAATGAACTACTGATATATTTGGTCACTCTAGTCACTTGCTGAATGCAGATCAGGCAGCATCCAAGATAGGGTTAGAAGACATGCAGAGAAATTATCCACAATGTTGGTACCTGCTGGCCATATCCTAAACAAGAGGGATGAACCAGGGTAGAGGGACCTGTCCATAAACAGAGGGAAATACTACTTTGCTAAAGGAGGGCCTTCTGCCTGAAGCCTGACTAATAAAGCCTGCCTTAGTTTCCTTAAGGCCTCTCATTGGTGACTCCTTCATGTATGAAAGAGCCCATTCTGCTGCCCCCTGACCTGTGATTGTTAGAAGCAATGGATGAAAGAGGTAGGTCTGAGCAATACATAGATCCGTGTCCTCAAAGCATTTTCAAGCACTGGAAAAAGTGATAGAACCAGAAGAGAGAAGGATGTTGCTTCCTTGGCTGCATGGCTGAAGTCTGCACTCCAAGCTTTCAGGCTTCTCACTCCATCTGGCTGAGGTTACTCTTTCATAGTTGATAATTCTACTGACACAGAACCAATCAGAATGACAAATGGGCATACATCATCTTGTGAACTAATCCTCCCGTACTATATTCCATGCTATTCCAGGTGCTTTGCCCCAACCTCCTGATTCCTACACTAAAGCTGTCACTAACCCAACAATTCTTCTGCTCTTTCCATTGGGCTCATAAACTACACCACATTTATAGCTGGATCAGATCTTCAGCCCCCATCACAGTGCCTTATAAACAAAGGTTGATCCATATTTATTTATTGAGATACTAGTAAGTGGAAATCACACTGGCCAAAAAATATGTAAAATTATGCATCAGCTCCCATCTAGCAGGTTCAACAAGGAACAATTCTGGTAGCATTTCTGGACTTTGGGTCTTTTATTCTGGAAAAATAATCTATTTATTGGCCACTGATGGGGTATTATGATAGTCCTTTCAAAATTATGAAACATTACAAAAAGTATTATTTTAGTTGTCATTATAAAAAATCCACAGAGAACCAAATTAAGTTGACACATAAAATAACAGTAACATAAAAAAAATTACCACATATACAACTTCACTATCAGGTAGGATATTCAGTAGGAATATTGAAAGATACTAGAAACATAATCACCTTTTTATTTTCAGTGTTAGGACAGGACCAGAAGATAGCAGTTCAGAAAGCAGAAATGACTGTCTGCTTTTTTTTTTCTGTTGTGGGCATAACTGATATATTTGGTCACTCTAGTCACTTGCTGAATGCAGATCAGGCAGCATCCAAGATAGGGTTAGAAGACATGCAGAGAAATTATCCACAATGTTGGTACCTGCTGGCCATATCCTAAACAAGAGGGATGAACCAGGGTAGAGGGACCTGTCCATAAACAGAGGGAAATACTACTTTGCTAAAGGAGGGCCTTCTGCCTGAAGCCTGACTAATAAAGCCTGCCTTAGTTTCCTTAAGGCCTCTCATTGGTGACTCCTTCATGTATGAAAGAGCCCATTCTGCTGCCCCCTGACCTGTGATTGTTAGAAGCAATGGATGAAAGAGGTAGGTCTGAGCAATACATAGATCCGTGTCCTCAAAGCATTTTCAAGCACTGGAAAAAGTGATAGAACCAGAAGAGAGAAGGATGTTGCTTCCTTGGCTGCATGGCTGAAGTCTGCACTCCAAGCTTTCAGGCTTCTCACTCCATCTGGCTGAGGTTACTCTTTCATAGTTGATAATTCTACTGACACAGAACCAATCAGAATGACAAATGGGCATACATCATCTTGTGAACTAATCCTCCCGTACTATATTCCATGCTATTCCAGGTGCTTTGCCCCAACCTCCTGATTCCTACACTAAAGCTGTCACTAACCCAACAATTCTTCTGCTCTTTCCATTGGGCTCATAAACTACACCACATTTATAGCTGGATCAGATCTTCAGCCCCCATCACAGTGCCTTATAAACAAAGGTTGATCCATATTTATTTATTGAGATACTAGTAAGTGGAAATCACACTGGCCAAAAAATATGTAAAATTATGCATCAGCTCCCATCTAGCAGGTTCAACAAGGAACAATTCTGGTAGCATTTCTGGACTTTGGGTTTTTTATTCTGGAAAAATCTATTTATTGGCCACTGATGGGGTATTATGATAGTCCTTTCAAAATTATGAAACATTACAAAAAGTATTATTTTAGTTGTCATTATAAAAAATCCACAGAGAACCAAATTAAGTTGACACATAAAATAACAGTAACATAAAAAACATTACCACATATACAACTTCACTATCAGGTAGGATATTCAGTAGGAATATTGAAAGATACTAGAAACATAATCACCTTTTTATTTTCAGTGTTAGGACAGGACCAGAAGATAGCAGTTCAGAAAGCAGAAATGACTGTCTGCTGTTTGTTGTGTCATAACATAATATTTACTCTGTAATTGCCTGGTCAATATTTACTTGGTGATTACATAGCTTTTCACATGGTTGCTTGAATCCAATAAAATAAAGGAAAACCAGTTATCTTGATTTTCCTAGGGGATAGATTGGACAAAGATAAAATTTTTTGGAAGGTCTTCCTTACTGGCCTATTTAGCCCTGAAAATTGCTAATATTTTAAAACCATAAGGAGCTCTTGTGGCATGAGTTTGCATTTGTGTGAACTTCAATTTCAAAATCAATCCCCAGCAGAAAAAGACGACCCCTTTGTCTAAAGTACCCTCCTACCTGCCTGCACTCCCAACATACAGGGCAGTATTTTTTCAAGACAAATATTATTGCTTGCATTTTAAACTGGTCACATAACATGATCGAAGATAAAGACCAAAGTATGTGAAGTTACTTCCAAATCCCAAATCCCAAAATTCTGGAAAGACTACTAATATGGGTTTGTGATTCTTTAAAACTATCTTACAGATTGAAGGGAAAGATGTTCTAAAATCTTTTGTTTTTATTTTTCAGCTTTGCAATGTAAAATATCCTTTGTGAATTCACTGGTGTTTTACTAAGGTGTGCTGGGCCCATCATTTACTTTCAGAAGATGAAAAGGTGTACCAAGTGAGAAAACTAAGTTGCTTCAGAAAAGTACCTCAGGATCCAAACTATCTTCAATCTGAAATGTGTGACCATTCCTGACTATGACAGATTTATTGTTTTGCAGGTACAGTGAAATTTCCTTGCCTTGTGCTTAAGAAGCCATCTGTTCTACGTAAGGCACTTTAAAAATTCTAGAACTAAGACAACTAAATTTGGATAAACAAAACTGAAAGAAATCTATTTGAGGGAGGGTTCAAATAAGAAGGAAAAAGTGTACTATAAAGTTTCAAAGTACATGAAAAACCCAGCTCTCTACTGGGTAGACTTGAAGATGAAAAGGAAAAAGATGCAACTGATTGAATTTAATTTGGAATCCTACTGTATATTGCTATACTTAACGAATCTACATATTTCATGATCACCTTAATTGTTTCTATTTCAGGACCAGAAGATAGCAGTTCAGAAAGCAGAAATGACTGTCTGCTGTTTGTTGTGTCATAACATAATATTTACTCTGTAATTGCCTGGTCAATATTTACTTGGTGATTACATAGCTTTTCACATGGTTGCTTGAATCCAATAAAATAAAGGAAAACCAGTTATCTTGATTTTCCTAGGGGATAGATTGGACAAAGATAAAATTTTTTGGAAGGTCTTCCTTACTGGCCTATTTAGCCCTGAAAATTGCTAATATTTTAAAACCATAAGGAGCTCTTGTGGCATGAGTTTGCATTTGTGTGAACTTCAATTTCAAAATCAATCCCCAGCAGAAAAAGACGACCCCTTTGTCTAAAGTACCCTCCTACCTGCCTGCACTCCCAACATACAGGGCAGTATTTTTTCAAGACAAATATTATTGCTTGCATTTTTAAACTTGTCACATAACATGATCGAAGATAAAGACCAAAGTATGTGAAGTTACTTCCAAATCCCAAATCCCAAAATTCTGGAAAGACTACTAATATGGGTTTGTGATTCTTTAAAACTATCTTACAGATTGAAGGGAAAGATGTTCTAAAATCTTTTGTTTTTATTTTTCAGCTTTGCAATGTAAAATATCCTTTGTGAATTCACTGGTGTTTTACTAAGGTGTGCTGGGCCCATCATTTACTTTCAGAAGATGAAAAGGTGTACCAAGTGAGAAAACTAAGTTGCTTCAGAAAAGTACCTCAGGATCCAAACTATCTTCAATCTGAAATGTGTGACCATTCCTGACTATGACAGATTTATTGTTTTGCAGGTACAGTGAAATTTCCTTGCCTTGTGCTTAAGAAGCCATCTGTTCTACGTAAGGCACTTTAAAAATTCTAGAACTAAGACAACTAAATTTGGATAAACAAAACTGAAAGAAATCTATTTGAGGGAGGGTTCAAATAAGAAGGAAAAAGTGTACTATAAAGTTTCAAAGTACATGAAAAACCCAGCCTCTCTACTGGGTAGACTTGAAGATGAAAAGGGAAAAAAGATGCAACTGATTGAATTTAATTTGGAATCCTACTGTATATTGCTATACTTAACGAATCTACATATTTCATGATCACCTTAATTGTTTCTATTTCTGAGATTCTCAGAGTGAAACAAGTATTGTTTTGAAAAATACAACATAATGGCATCTATGATACCATAGTTATTGTTGAAATAATAGCAAATAATGCATATACCACTCACGGCCAATAATAGCACTTCCTTCATGTATAAAACAGCATATGCAGTGCATTGGTTTCAGACATGTTTATATGTTTCAGTAACACATATTGAAAATACATCTTTAAAAGTTTAAAGAGTTATTCCCAAACCAACCCCTTATAATAATAAGCAGACAATAAAAGACACATGGCAATATTTTTCAGCCATAAAAAGAAATGCATCTGACTTAGTGCTAATGAGATGGATGAACTTAGAACCTATTATACAAAGTGAAATACTTCAGAAAGAGAAAGACAAATATAGTATACTAACACACACACATATATATATGGAATCTAGAAAGACAGTACTGATAAATGTTTATGCAGAGCAGCAATGGAGAATCAGACATGAGAACAGACTTGTAGACATTGAGGGGAGGGAAGAGCGGAAACTTACATTACCATATGTAAACAAGACAATCAATGTGAATCTGTGATAAGACTAAGGGAATTTACACAGGGGCTATGCAACAACCTGGAGGGGTGGGATGTGGAGGAAGATGGGAGGGAGGTTCAAGCAGGAGGGGTCAAATGTGTATCTATGACTGAATTGGGTTTGTGTACAGCGGTAAATAACAAAAGTCTATAAAAGTAAAATAAAAACAACTTAAAAAAAAAAAAACAGCAGCAATGTACAACCAGAATCTCACTAGCAGTTTATCACTTATATTCCAAATATTTCCAAAAAGGAAATAAGGCCAAGTATGAAAATCTGTGTGTGTGTGTCTACATGTGTGTGTGAACATACAGATGTGTATGAGGAATGAAAGTGTTGGAAGAGGGTATAAGCTGTGCCTGTGAATTAAGCATAAGGAAGGAATTATATTTTTACAGAAATATAAAATGGAAGTATAATAATTTTCAGAATTTTTATTTTATTAATTACCTTTGTAACACACAAGTGTGTTATCAGAGGACTCAGTAAGATAATGTGTCAAGCAGCTAGCACAGAATCTGGCACATAAATACTTAATATTTACTCATTCACAAGAGACCAAGTATTGCCCTGATAAATGCAAATCTGAAATCTAAATAAATTTAGAAAACTTAGAATTTTTATAAAGAAAATAGAAAATGTTAGTGGCTAGACCTCAAATGAACGTTTACAAAGACTCAGAAGCCTCTAGGTGTTTTTCAAGCCATCTTTGATAAAAAGTCAAAGACAATATTAAAACTTGAATTCTGTGAAAGCATTTCTACACAGAGGTAAAATATTATAGTACAGACATGGAGATTTCTTAAGCTTGGACTTGACCCAGCACTAGAGCTGAGAGAGTCTATTCTGGAGAAATTTGTGTTTATGATGAAGACACTGAAAAGTTCTCAAGATTAAGATCCATGGCCTTTTTCTGAACTTCACACACTTTGGATTGCTGATTAACGTATCAATCCGCTTTAAAACTCCGCTTTAAAACAGTTTATGTTGATAAGGGGATAGGGGATAGGTAGTAGAATTCATATAGTTAGGACCAGTCTTAGGGCTAGAATTGGTGCTAAAATAAATATTGAAACAGGGTGTGGCTGGTCGTAGGGGCTCTTTAATGAATAATTTAACTGCATCAGACAACAAAAATAGACATGTTACTTGGAAGATCTTTCTATCGTAAAAGAAATAAGGCGCAAGGATTATGAAAATCTGTGTATCTATGACTGAATTGGGTTTGTGTCCCGGTAAATAACAAAAGTCTATAAAAGTAAAATAAAACAACTTAAAAAAAACAGCAGCAATGTACAACCAGAATCTCACTAGCAGTTTATCACTTATATTCCAAATATTTCCAAAAAGGAAATAAGGCCAAGTATGAAAATCTGTGTGTGTGTGTCTACATGTGTGTGTGAACATACAGATGTGTATGAGGAATGAAAGTGTTGGAAGAGGGTATAAGCTGTGCCTGTGAATTAAGCATAAGGAAGGAATTATATTTTTACAGAAATATAAAATGGAAGTATAATAATTTTCAGAATTTTTATTTTATTAATTACCTTTGTAACACACAAGTGTGTTATCAGAGGACTCAGTAAGATAATGTGTCAAGCAGCTAGCACAGAATCTGGCACATAAATACTTAATATTTACTCATTCACAAGAGACCAAGTATTGCCCTGATAAACGCAAATCTGAAATCTAAATAAATTTAGAAAACTTAGAATTTTTATAAAGAAAATAGAAAATGTTAGTGGCTAGACCTCAAATGAACGTTTACAAAGACTCAGAAGCCTCTAGGTGTTTTTCAAGCCATCTTTGATAAAAAGTCAAAGACAATATTAAAACTTGAATTCTGTGAAAGCATTTCTACACAGAGGTAAAATATTATAGTACAGACATGGAGATTTCTTAAGCTTGGACTTGACCCAGCACTAGAGCTGAGAGAGTCTATTCTGGAGAAATTTGTGTTTATGATGAAGACACTGAAAAGTTCTCAAGATTAAGATCCATGGCCTTTTTCTGAACTTCACACACTTTGGATTGCTGATTAACGTATCAATCCGCTTTAAAACTCCGCTTTAAAACAGTTTATGTTGATAAGGGGATAGGGGATAGGTAGTAGAATTCATATAGTTAGGACCAGTCTTAGGGCTAGAATTGGTGCTAAAATAAATATTGAAACAGGGTGTGGCTGGTCGTAGGGGCTCTTTAATGAATAATTTAACTGCATCAGACAACAAAAATAGACATGTTACTTGAAGCCCTCCTACCAGAATTAACTTTCTTATCTATTTATAAGGCACCTGAGACTTGAAATTCTACTGTAAGAGATTTATTGCACCGGTATAGAAATGTTATTTTAGGGCTTCCCTGGTGGTTCAGTGGGTAACGACACTGCCTTGCAGTGCAAGGGGCACCGGTTCAACCTGGCGTGGGAAGATCCCACGTGCCGCGGAGCAGCTGGACCCATGTGCCCAATTACGAGCCAGAGCTCTGGAGCACATGCGCCCAGAGCCAGTGCTCTGCAACAACAGAGGTCACTGCGATGGGAGGCCCACATGGGCCAGAGAACAAAGATGGATGAAAACAGATAAATGAAAGACCAACAGAAGTGGCCCGCCTGCCCACTCCCCCCCAACCTGTGCCTACCCTGCTCCCCACAAAAAAGAAATGTTATTTTAGCATCCTTTGTGATATTTCTATTATCATGTTTAAGATAATGTATTAAGAGACAAATACATGGTTTGTCTCTTTTTAATAGATGTGAGCATCTTTTGCTTCTTTTTCCATAATCTCAGAAACCAGCACAGAGCCAAGCATATAAAAAGGACTCAAATGTTTATATAGCAAATCAATAAGTATGCAATTTCTAAAGGTACAACTCTTTACCAAATGGTAAAGAACTACCCATAGATTGCCTGAAAAATATGAATACTATTTATATTGACATATCCTTGTGCTCGTGGATAGCCAGGAACAAACTGCCAGTAGCACCAAACTGCCTTTCGGGAAGGAACATTAGATCTATTCGGGCACTCGAACAAATTTGTCATTAAAGTCTTAGAGTTTGACAATACAAAGCATGAAAAATACTACCTTTTCCTGGAGAAGCTGAGGGCAGGTACTATCAATCAACTACTTCTACTATAAAACAATAATACCACAATTCACCCTGCACTTTCATGGACCCCAGGAAGTTTAGCTACCAAACGCACCCTTGACCACAAAATCAATTCACCTGTGTGTAAAATGAAATAATTTGTTTGGATAACCTATGCCTAAGACAAGATTAAGAAATAAAGAGCCAAAAAGTCTAAAATATATCATCCATCTCCTTATTTAGTAAAAATTAGGACATTTCATTATAAGGGACTAGTTTACTCTGGATGATATAATAGCTTAAAATAAATCATCAATTAATGAAATGCAACAAAAAGTAAATTTTGAGGGCCTACTAAATGCCACAGAATGAAACAACTAAGAATTTCATTTTAAATGACCTAATATCACATAAAAGTTATTTTCCACTGTTGTAACAATTCAGGAAAACCAAAGCTTGAGAACTTCTGGTCTCATACAGAAAATAAGACAAATAAATGAGAAAGAATTCAATCAGGTAAAAATATAATAAGAGTCATAAGACTAGGGTCAACTAAATACTGTCAAATAATATTTCTTTAGGATACTTCTTGATATTTTTAAGACATTTAAGGAGAGAAGTAAGAATTATTATTTTCATTACAAAGAAAATACACATGCAGATGGTAAAGGCTTAAAACATAGCCCTGCTCATTTCATTCCGTGTATGAGACCACAGAGCAGCAACTTGCAATTCTTTGGGCAATATTATAATACAGACCTCTCTGTTTCTAAACAATAAAGGTAAACTGTGTCCTGGTTTCCTAATTCATTTATTAATTCTCTTTGTGATAAATAAAGATTGAGCTCTTTATCCCACTTCCACATTTTCCTTTCCAAATTTTCCCACATAGTTAGCTGCAACATTTTAAGTCGATCATCAGTGTTCACTCACTGATCCTTTTTTTAATTTTCATTTTTTTTAAAAATTTTCTTGGTAAATGTTTACTCTATTAGACATCCTGTGCTCGTGGATAGCCAGGAACAAACTGCCAGTAGCACCAAACTGCCTTTCGGGAAGGAACATTAGATCTATTCGGGCACTCGAACAAATTTGTCATTAAAGTCTTAGAGTTTGACAATACAAAGCATGAAAAATACTACCTTTTCCTGGAGAAGCTGAGGGCAGGTACTATCAATCAACTACTTCTACTATAAAACAATAATACCACAATTCACCCTGCACTTTCATGGACCCCAGGAAGTTTAGCTACCAAACGCACCCTTGACCACAAAATCAATTCACCTGTGTGTAAAATGAAATAATTTGTTTGGATAACCTATGCCTAAGACAAGATTAAGAAATAAAGAGCCAAAAAGTCTAAAATATATCATCCATCTCCTTATTTAGTAAAAATTAGGACATTTCATTATAAGGGACTAGTTTACTCTGGATGATATAATAGCTTAAAATAAATCATCAATTAATGAAATGCAACAAAAAGTAAATTTTGAGGGCCTACTAAATGCCACAGAATGAAACAACTAAGAATTTCATTTTAAATGACCTAATATCACATAAAAGTTATTTTCCACTGTTGTAACAATTCAGGAAAACCAAAGCTTGAGAACTTCTGGTCTCATACAGAAAATAAGACAAATAAATGAGAAAGAATTCAATCAGGTAAAAATATAATAAGAGTCATAAGACTAGGGTCAACCAAATACTGTCAAATAATATTTCTTTAGGATACTTCTTGATATTTTTAAGACATTTAAGGAGAGAAGTAAGAATTATTATTTTCATTACAAAGAAAATACACATGCAGATGGTAAAGGCTTAAAACATAGCCCTGCTCATTTCATTCCGTGTATGAGACCACAGAGCAGCAACTTGCAATTCTTTGGGCAATATTATAATACAGACCTCTCTGTTTCTAAACAATAAAGGTAAACTGTGTCCTGGTTTCCTAATTCATTTATTAATTCTCTTTGTGATAAATAAAGATTGAGCTCTTTATCCCACTTCCACATTTTCCTTTCCAAATTTTCCCCACATAGTTAGCTCGCAACATTTTAAGTCGATCATCAGTGTTCACTCACTGATAAGCAATATTGGACAGGTGTATGATGATTATATTTCATTTCTGTGCAACTCTGTCTTTTATTTAACTACAAAATTGTCTTGTTTTTGCTTGGTTCAATGTCTCTATCTCTAATTCTTCCCAAATACTCAAGTTTATCTGTGAAAATGCCTCAATCTTGTTTTCCACTTAGTTCTTTGTGCAGTTCATTTGGTCTTTCCTACTGAAATATGGATCCATTCTCTTCTTCTCTACCCTCCCTATCCAAACAGCATCTTTCTGCCTCTTGGACTCTATCCTCCTGCTCTAGTAAGCTGTGGTTACTCTCAAAAACTGCTATAAAAGATTCTAAGACTTTCTCTTATAGATTTCTATGATCTTTCCACTGTCCCCTGGATCACAGGTCATCCTTTGAGGTCTTTGACTTCATTTCAGTGAAGAATACCCTCAGTGGCTGAGACATGGTGCCTCGGTGGCACAGTTGCAATCCTGGTATATCTGAGAATATCTTCATCCTGCTCTCATTCATAACTGATGGTTTCCTTCCACACAGAACTCAAGGTTGGGAATCATTTTCCCCTGGAAATTTGGAGACATTTCCTGCATTGTCTTCTAACTCCCAGTGGGTAGTTAAGATGTCAAATGCCACTCAAATCCAGAACACTCCTTTTCACTGCAAAACTCATGTGATGCTTGTTCAAAACTGCCATTTCTATTTCTTCACTCTCTCTCCTAAACCCATTTCAATTGGGCTTCCTTTGTCATCACGCCACTAAACCAGGTCTCACAATGATCAGAGAGGCCCTTCTCCAGCCATTTGCCATAATCAATTCTCTGTCCTCATCTTAGTTGAAATCTCAGTGGCATTTGATACAGCTGAATGCTCCTGACTCATTAGAACCCTTTCTTCCCTGGCATTCTATAAAAAATTATCCTTATTAATTCTCTTTGTGATAAATAAAGATTGAGCTCTTTATCCCACTTCCACATTTTCCTTTCCAAATTTTCCCCACATAGTTAGCTCGCAACATTTTAAGTCGATCATCAGTGTTCACTCACTGATAAGCAATATTGGACAGGTGTATGATGATTATATTTCATTTCTGTGCAACTCTGTCTTTTATTTAACTACAAAATTGTCTTGTTTTTGCTTGGTTCAATGTCTCTATCTCTAATTCTTCCCAAATACTCAAGTTTATCTGTGAAAATGCCTCAATCTTGTTTTCCACTTAGTTCTTTGTGCAGTTCATTTGGTCTTTCCTACTGAAATATGGATCCATTCTCTTCTTCTCTACCCTCCCTATCCAAACAGCATCTTTCTGCCTCTTGGACTCTATCCTCCTGCTCTAGTAAGCTGTGGTTACTCTCAAAAACTGCTATAAAAGATTCTAAGACTTTCTCTTATAGATTTCTATGATCTTTCCACTGTCCCCTGGATCACAGGTCATCCTTTGAGGTCTTTGACTTCATTTCAGTGAAGAATACCCTCAGTGGCTGAGACATGGTGCCTCGGTGGCACAGTTGCAATCCTGGTATATCTGAGAATATCTTCATCCTGCTCTCATTCATAACTGATGGTTTCCTTCCACACAGAACTCAAGGTTGGGAATCATTTTCCCCTGGAAATTTGGAGACATTTCCTGCATTGTCTTCTAACTCCCAGTGGGTAGTTAAGATGTCAAATGCCACTCAAATCCAGAACACTCCTTTTCACTGCAAAACTCATGTGATGCTTGTTCAAAACTGCCATTTCTATTTCTTCACTCTCTCTCCTAAACCCATTTCAATTGGGCTTCCTTTGTCATCACGCCACTAAACCAGGTCTCACAATGATCAGAGAGGCCCTTCTCCAGCCATTTGCCATAATCAATTCTCTGTCCTCATCTTAGTTGAAATCTCAGTGGCATTTGATACAGCTGAATGCTCCTGACTCATTAGAACCCTTTCTTCCCTGGCATTCTATAAAAAATTATCCTTACTAATGCCCTTCTCTGACTTCTAATTATTGAATTTCAGTGGGGTTTGCTCATCAGCCTCCTTTTCTGTAGTCTTTCTCCTTAGATGGTCAGTTTCATGGCTGAAAAACAGCTCCCCTATGATGATATTTCTAACTTCTCTCATGAGCTTCACACTCATATATTCAACTGCCTGCTCAGCACTTCCACTGACAAGTCTAAGGAGCATCTCAAATGCAACATGTCTAAAGCAGAACTCTTAATTTTCTGCCCCACATCTGCTCCTTCTGCCAGGCTTCACCACCTCAGTGAATGGCAGCTCCATTCGAAACCAAAATTGATGCCCAACCTTGCCATCAATTCAGACTCTACTCTTTACCTTGAACTCCGTATCTAGTAAATTAGGAAGCCCTGACAGAACTATTCACAAACTATATCCTAAGTCTCAAGTCGAAGCTACCATCCCACAACTGAATACTCCCACAGTGCCTCTACTTGGGGTCTCTCACACCCTCTAGCTTCAGGGTTGGTCAATGGCAAGCACTGGCAGGAGACAAGAGCAGCCCCCTGCAGCACCTCAGCATCCAGCAGTGGACATGCTGTATTTCACATGTTCTTCCAGCCTTCGGTAGTAACAGTTTGTCACTGTCACTAATCTTTGGTTTTCCTTGGCATCCTGTTTGATTGAACTTCCAGCAGCAATACAATAATCTTCTCATAATAAATGTCATGTATTAGAAAGTCCTAGATTTCTTCCCATTTTCCAAAATGGATTTCAATGAAACCAATTCTATTGACTTATTATTGGCTTTCCCACACTGAAATCTAAATGAAATCATGTAAACTACATGAAAGCAGCAAGAAATCTGGTGCTCAGAACAGAGCCTAGCCTATTTTGCATACTCAATAAATATATTTTAAATGAAGAAAGTGTTCAAGCACTTTTCCATAGCAACTTCTTTGGATTATATATAGTTAAATTACAATAACTATGACAAACCTTAGAATTTTACTAGGCTCATCAGAAATGGCTAGTTTTATAGAGCAACCAGAGTAACTAAAGTCATCAAAATCAAAATTTAAAAATCAAATTAAAAAATAAATAAATAAAAATAGGCAAAGCACTCAAATGACCTGAATACAAAGAAATTATTTCTGAAGGTCATTTCATTCCATTAATTTGAGTACCAGTTTCAAATTATTTCTTAAAGTTTATTTTATCTATAAAATACATGCTTTCATTAAATGCATCATTACTTTTATGACCCTTGTAATCAATCTTTTCCCCCTTCTAAACATGAGAAACAAATAAGACAGACACAAACATTTATATTGATGAGCTTTAAAGAATACATGGGAGATAGCTTAAGGGAAAAGGAATTAAAGATAGCTTTATGATAAAATCTACATTCAGGGCAGAACTTAAATGTCTACAGATTCTGAGAGTATTTCACAGCTTGGAAAACACTCAATCCAAAGTAAAATGGACCTTGAGCAGAGCTTGTATAAAAAAAGAACAGATGAGTAATTAAGGTATACTTTAAGACACTAAACTCTTCAAAAAGAAAACTGTGTCCAGGGAGCTCTTCTTTCTCTTTGAGTGTGAGGATGTTTTTAAGCAGCAGAACAGAGACTGTAACTTGAGGGCTAGCTGGTCACACCTGCCTCATAGGCTGGTTTCATTTGTCAACACAAAAAAGTTTTTTTATTTCATTTTGTTCAGTTTTTAAATCTGAATTTGAAGCCAACATTAACAAATCAGGCAATTTCATCTGATTTAGATGAATATCTGGAATACTGATTTCACTCCAAAATTCCCCCAGTCTCACAATGGGCTTACCTCAGCCAGTGGATGCCCCTTAGCTGGGCCTAGGCTTTCTCGACAGCACATCACCTCCTCCTAGGCCTGAGATTCACCAGCTTTAATTAATTTAAGTCTCCTGCTTGGTCCACTAAGGATTGCTTTTCTCACATGCTGCAGGAAAAGATTTCACTTCACTATCTGAATTTGAAATGTCTTATAATTTTCACCAGGATTACTTCCAATTTTACTTTACACTGAGGCAGATCCAAAACTGGAATCATAGGGTCAGGGACTTAATGACTGGCATTTGAAAACTCAGATTGAGAAATCAGGCAAATAAAATACCCTTTTAGTTTTATCTCATCCCCCAAACATGAGGCCTCCTCTGGCTACCTTGGTATGCGTGTAGCGGACCGTGGCTACAGTTGCATACCTCAGGAAGCAGGGAAACCCTTACTCTATACCACCAAGATTTATTCTTGGGGTCTTAACTTTCTGTTTGCTGTAAGGAAGCATCTCAGTCTCAGGAGGGCACTACCCAATTAGCTTTTAGAGAGATTGTTTTATCAGTGGCATGGATTTTATCCAATTTTAAAAGCAAATATTGGAGATATTAAGTGCTTCTCTCTTTATCACCTACCACCTGCCTTTAAAAAAAAAATCATGTGATTTTTCTCATGTTCAGAAATTTTCTTTTCTGCTGGGAAACATTCATTGATTCCAGTATTCATTAGGACAAATCCTTGACATTTGAAACAAACTTTCTTCAAAGTGAAAACTAATTCTCCTCAGTCCCATTTATTTTTGCACTAATTGGTAGGTAGTTGACTTTAAAAATTGGCTTTAAAACTACATAGAAATTGAAATTTGTAATGACTTAATGACATTAAAGCATATAATTTACACGCTCAGAAAAGCTTTTGTCTCTTGTGGTCCCATTTTTTTACCTCCCTTGACTATACAGTTTTATAATGACAAGCATTATAAAAATACCCAGACAGCTAGAGATACTTCCTGAATCCATATTTGGGGATAGGAAGGAAAAGAAGCTGCCAATTAAAAGTGCAATAGAACCCACTATTGTTAATTTGTGACTGTGAAACATATAACTTTTTCTCATTTTGGTTATTCGATTTGGGTAACAATGCAGTTGCTATGTGAAATAACTTGATTTTCCCCATTGATGTGCAATTCTTCTAATGCCATCATTTGGCATCCTGACTGATGATTGGATAAATTTGCTAGACTTTTACCATGAATCATTTAAATTGCTCGTTTGCATAAAGGTTTAAATTGGCTTTGGAGCAGCCATTAGAGAATTTTTTTTTTTAACGCTGTTTGGCTTTTTCATGATACTTTCTTGTTTTCTGCACTGGAGTTTTTCCCTCTCTCTCAAGATTGTTACTATGAAGTGTCCTCCCCCTTTCACATCACAAGAGTACAACAAATCATACCTTCCAATCTGAAAGACTGAAGTTAGGGAATGGGGATAATGTAGAAATAGAATTCCTATCTATTGATACTTTCCCTACAAATCTGACATCTCCCCTGCTATGAAGCCACCTTTCTCCAGGATCTGGACCATTCCATCTTCTAGGTTTTTGGTTCAACAGGCAGGATCAAAAATCAATTGGACTTCATGAAATTGTAGCTTCAACAACACCCAAAGCCTATGGATCCATGCGCTATCCACCAAAGGAAAACGTAACTATACATGTCTAGTTTCCACGAAGAGCCTGGGTCACAGTGTTGAACCAGAAGGAGCAGAAGTCAATATCCATTGTCAGGAAGATCTAGAAAACCACAGGACCAGATGCTCAACACACACTTATATATATGTCCCTAGAGCAGAGATCTCTCTCCTCTGTCAGAAAGTAGTCAATGGTAGTCACTTCTTTTGGATAAACAGCGAAATCACATGCCTAATCTTCATGAGACTGCTACAAAACAATCATACATTATCTGGAAGGGAAAGAAGAATGACATCCTGTTAGCTGTAACAGGACTGGACTGGATGTTAAAGAGTTGTGCTGTCCAATAGTATGACCACTAGGCTTAAAAGCTTTTGTCTCTTGTGGTCCAAACCTCCCTTGACTATACAGTTTTATAATGACAAGCATTATAAAATACCCAGACAGCTAGAGATACTTCCTGAATCCATATTTGGGGATAGGAAGGAAAAGAAGCTGCCAATTAAAAGTGCAATAGAACCCACTATTGTTAATTTGTGACTGTGAAACATATAACTTTTTCTCATTTTGGTTATTCGATTTGGGTAACAATGCAGTTGCTATGTGAAATAACTTGATTTTCCCCATTGATGTGCAATTCTTCTAATGCCATCATTTGGCATCCTGACTGATGATTGGATAAATTTGCTAGACTTTTACCATGAATCATTTAAATTGCTCGTTTGCATAAAGGTTTAAATTGGCTTTGGAGCAGCCATTAGAGAATTTTTTTTTTTAACGCTGTTTGGCTTTTTCATGATACTTTCTTGTTTTCTGCACTGGAGTTTTTCCCTCTCTCTCAAGATTGTTACTATGAAGTGTCCTCCCCCTTTCACATCACAAGAGTACAACAAATCATACCTTCCAATCTGAAAGACTGAAGTTAGGGAATGGGGATAATGTAGAAATAGAATTCCTATCTATTGATACTTTCCCTACAAATCTGACATCTCCCCTGCTATGAAGCCACCTTTCTCCAGGATCTGGACCATTCCATCTTCTAGGTTTTTGGTTCAACAGGCAGGATCAAAAATCAATTGGACTTCATGAAATTGTAGCTTCAACAACACCCAAAGCCTATGGATCCATGCGCTATCCACCAAAGGAAAACGTAACTATACATGTCTAGTTTCCACGAAGAGCCTGGGTCACAGTGTTGAACCAGAAGGAGCAGAAGTCAATATCCATTGTCAGGAAGATCTAGAAAACCACAGGACCAGATGCTCAACACACACTTATATATATGTCCCTAGAGCAGAGATCTCTCTCCTCTGTCAGAAAGTAGTCAATGGTAGTCACTTCTTTTGGATAAACAGCGAAATCACATGCCTAATCTTCATGAGACTGCTACAAAACAATCATACATTATCTGGAAGGGAAAGAAGAATGACATCCTGTTAGCTGTAACAGGACTGGACTGGATGTTAAAGAGCTGTGCTGTCCAATAGTATGACCACTAGGCATGTATGGCTCTTATGCACTTAAAATGTGGCTGATCCAAATTGAGATGTGCTCTAAAAGTATAAAAAAAAATACACCAGATTTCAAAGACATAGTATGAAAAAAAAGTGAAAGATTTCTCATTAATATTTTGATTATATATAGAAATAATATTTATCAAATATGCATTTGATAAAATATATCATTAAAATTCCTTTCATCTATTGTTTTACTCTTTTAATATGAATTTTAATTCAAAAATTTTAATTATATAATGCCGCACACTTCATACCATAATAAAATAAGAGTGAACTTTTGCCTTATTATGATGGCTAATTTTATATGTCCAGTTGACTGGGCTAAGAGGCCCAGAGGGCCGGTAAAACATTGTTTCTGGATGTGTCTGTGAGGGTGTTTCTGGAAGAGATTAATATTTGATGCAGTAGACTAAGTAAAGGAGGCCAGCCCTCACCAAGGTTGGTGAGCATCAATCTATCTATTGGGGGCCAAACGGAGAAAAATAAGGTAGAGACAGTGTGAATTCCCTTTTCTTAGGTTGGAACACCCATCTTTCCCTTCCCTTTTACATTGCAGCTCCTGGTCTTCAGGCTTTTAGCTTTGAACTGCATTACACCATTGGTCTTTCCTGCTTCTTCAGCTTGCAGATGGTAGATTGCAGACTGTGGGACTTCTCAGCATCCATAACCTCATGAACCAGAACATTTCCTCCATACCTCTGTCTGTCACATTGGTTCTATTTCTCTATAGAACTCTGACTAATACACTTACACTATATGGAATCTGAGCCTGAGGGGGGAAGGTACATAAGAGGGAAAGAGTGAAGAGGTGAGCTTAAGATGGCATCCTGGAAGTAAGAAAAGGTGATGTCCAGGGACCAAGGAGTCTGGATGTGCCCCCCTAGTGGTAGAGGTCCCTGTACAAGTAGAGCACAGAATTAGGGGAAGGAGGACTTACAGGAACTAAACATTCATTTTTCTGACATCATCATTTTGGCTAAGACTGGGCCTTAGGACATCGGAGTAGACATCAATTTGATATTCCAGTGTGGTAAAATTAGAATCTATGTGTTCTGCATTCAAACTCCTATACAACTGCATTCGTTTCACATGTTACCAAGGTAATACTCAAAATTCTTCAGATAGGTTTTAGCAGTACATGAACCAAGAAATTCCAGATGTACAAGTTCAATTTAGAAAAGGCAAAGAACATAGAGAACAGACTTATGGACATTGTGGAGAGTGAACAGTGGGTGAGAGGCATGGAAAGAGTAGCATGTAAATCTTTACTATCATATGTAAAAGAGATAACTATTGTCAATGTGCTGTGGAAATAAGGGATCCTACATG
Organism: Tragulus kanchil; assembly: GCA_022376925.1. NCBI lineage: Eukaryota > Metazoa > Chordata > Mammalia > Artiodactyla > Tragulidae > Tragulus > Tragulus kanchil. The sequence continues at coordinate 237,172,889 of JAIOJX010000026.1, forward strand.
GGGGCTATACAATGACCTGGAGAGGTGGGATGGGGGAAACTGGGAGAGGGACAGAGGAGGAAAGGGTCAGGGATATACATATGACTAATCTGAGATTATACATATCTGTAAACAACAAAACTCTGCAAAAGCAAAAAGTAAAATAAAAAAATAGGCAAAGAAATGAGAGATCAAATTGCCAACATCCATTGAATCATAGAAAAAGCAAGAGAATTCCAGAAAAAAACACCTATTTCTGCTTCATTGACTATGCTAAAGCTTTTGACTGTAAATCACAACAAAGACCTTAAAGAAATTCTTAAAAACATGAGAATACCAGACCACCTCACCTGTCTCCTGAGAAACCTGTGTGCAGATCAAGAAGCAACAGTTAGAATAGGACATGGAAAATGTATTGGTTTAAAACTGGGAAATGACTATGTCAAGACCGTATATGGTCACACCACATATTTAACTTATATGTAGAGTACATCAGGTGAAATGCTGGTCTGGATGAATCACACACTGGAATCAAGACTACTGGGAGAAATATCAACAAACTCAGATATACAGATGATACCATCCTAATGGCAGAAAGTGAAGAGGAATTAAAGAGCCTCTTGATGAAGGTGAAAGATGAGAGTGAAAAAGCTGACTTAAAACTCAACATTCAATAAAATTAACATCATGTCTTCCAGTCCCACCACTTCATGGCAAACATATGGGGGAAAAAATGGAAACAGTGGCAGATTTTAAGCTCCAGAATCACTAAACATTCATTTTTCTGACATCATCATTTTGGCTAAGACTGGGCCTTAGGACATCGGAGTAGACATCAATTTGATATTCCAGTGTGGTAAAATTAGAATCTATGTGTTCTGCATTCAAACTCCTATACAACTGCATTCGTTTCACATGTTACCAAGGTAATACTCAAAATTCTTCAGATAGGTTTTAGCAGTACATGAACCAAGAAATTCCAGATGTACAAGTTCAATTTAGAAAAGGCAAAGAACATAGAGAACAGACTTATGGACATTGTGGAGAGTGAACAGTGGGTGAGAGGCATGGAAAGAGTAGCATGTAAATCTTTACTATCATATGTAAAAGAGATAACTATTGTCAATGTGCTGTGGAAATAAGGGATCCTACATGGGGGCTATACAATGACCTGGAGAGGTGGGATGGGGGAAACTGGGAGAGGGACAGAGGAGGAAAGGGTCAGGGATATACATATGACTAATCTGAGATTATACATATCTGTAAACAACAAAACTCTGCAAAAGCAAAAAGTAAAATAAAAAAATAGGCAAAGAAATGAGAGATCAAATTGCCAACATCCATTGAATCATAGAAAAAGCAAGAGAATTCCAGAAAAAAACACCTATTTCTGCTTCATTGACTATGCTAAAGCTTTTGACTGTAAATCACAACAAAGACCTTAAAGAAATTCTTAAAAACATGAGAATACCAGACCACCTCACCTGTCTCCTGAGAAACCTGTGTGCAGATCAAGAAGCAACAGTTAGAATAGGACATGGAAAATGTATTGGTTTAAAACTGGGAAATGACTATGTCAAGACCGTATATGGTCACACCACATATTTAACTTATATGTAGAGTACATCAGGTGAAATGCTGGTCTGGATGAATCACACACTGGAATCAAGACTACTGGGAGAAATATCAACAAACTCAGATATACAGATGATACCATCCTAATGGCAGAAAGTGAAGAGGAATTAAAGAGCCTCTTGATGAAGGTGAAAGATGAGAGTGAAAAAGCTGACTTAAAACTCAACATTCAATAAAATTAACATCATGTCTTCCAGTCCCACCACTTCATGGCAAACATATGGGGGAAAAAATGGAAACAGTGGCAGATTTTATTTTCTTAGGCTCCAGAATCACTATAGACAGTGACTGCAGCCATGAAATTAATTGCTCCTTGGAAGAAAAGTTATAACAAACCTAGACAGCATATTGAAAAGCAGAGACATCACTTTGCTGACAAATGTTTATATAGTCAAAGTTATGGTTTTCCCAATAGTCATGTACAAATGTGAGAGTTTAGCCATAAACAAGGCTGAGCACTGAAGAACTGATGTTTTTGAATTGTGGTGTGCTGGAGAGCATTCCTGAGAGTCCCTTAGACAGCAAGGAGATCAAATCAGTCAATCCTAAAGGAAATTAACCCTGAATATTCTTTGGAAGGACTGATGCTGAAGCAGAGGCGCCAATGCTTTGGCCACCTGATGCGAAGAACTGATTCACTGGAAAAGACCCTTATGCTGGGAAAGACTGAGGGCAGGAGGAGAAGGGGGATGAGATGGCTGGTTGGCATCACCCATTCAACAGATATAAGTTTGAATAAACTCCAGGAGAGTGAAGGACAGGGAAACCTAGTGTGCTGCAGTCCATGGGGTTGCAAAGATTTGCACTAGATTTAACAACTCAAGAACAACAAGTATGAGTTTTAGTCAGGATAAACTATGAGCACAGATTACTCTAAAACTCAGTGGCTTGGAATAGCAAAACTTTATTTCTTCCTCATATTCACCTGTCCATCATGGCAACATACAGCCCAGCTCCATCACACCTTCCTCCCTCTGCTTGGAACTTTTCCATTCAAGCATCATGGAAAAGGGAAGAGAGACATGGGGGGCATAAATTCTGCTCAGAAGTGTCACAAGGCACAACTACTGACATTTTGTTGGCCAAAGTTAAGTCAAATGGCCCTAGCTGAGTTCACTATGACAGGAAACTATAATCCTCCAGTAGAATGAGTTCTGTGGGATAGAAATTGGTCTACTTAACAAAGAGTAATACCACTGTGCACAACACTTAAACAGTGGGTTCTCTTGGAAAGATTGTTATCCTGAAACACTGCAATACGCCCTTTGTAGCAGATGCCTTGCTGCCTTCATAGCACAGTGCCTTCTCTAAGAACTATATCCTCCCTGACATTTATAGCCTCCACCTCCCTTTCAGATGACTGGACCAGGGATAAGCTCAGAATTCTTGAATTCCAGTGAAGGGTTCAAGTGAAACTGAACTCCATTTTTATCCACATGAGGAGAGCTAGCAGATAAAGCAGATGTAGAAAGAAATGCAGACATGAGACCATGAGAGAGACAGAGGGACAAATGAGGTGTGGCCACCTTGTTCCAGACGGTGTCTACTTACTGCCTTCAGCTCCAGAGACTTAAAGCGTCTCTGTGCCTCATGACTGAGGGATAATTCCTTACTTTCTATGGCCTCTTCATTTGATTTACTTTCTCTTTGTGCAAATTACAGCTATACAACATGGTGATTCCATCCAGACTTTAGAGGCACACTGACTGAGTTAAAAGCATGACTGCACTGTTTTGTGCAACTTTGGGCAAAACATTTTTTCTTGGGCCTCCTCTATAAAGTAGGGATAAAATCTGTATGCAATCTGAGCGTCATAAGGATTGAATGACTCAGTATATATCAAAACAGTGATATAAAAATGTCATTCTTCATCACCATACCATTATTATAGCCAAAACCTGGGATGTCCGTCTTCTGAGATGTACTTTCATGACTCTCAGCAAATACTGCATGCAGTCCATTGCAAACACTAGATTTAACAACTCAAGAACAACAAGTATGAGTTTTAGTCAGGATAAACTATGAGCACAGATTACTCTAAAACTCAGTGGCTTGGAATAGCAAAACTTTATTTCTTCCTCATATTCACCTGTCCATCATGGCAACATACAGCCCAGCTCCATCACACCTTCCTCCCTCTGCTTGGAACTTTTCCATTCAAGCATCATGGAAAAGGGAAGAGAGACATGGGGGGCATAAATTCTGCTCAGAAGTGTCACAAGGCACAACTACTGACATTTTGTTGGCCAAAGTTAAGTCAAATGGCCCTAGCTGAGTTCACTATGACAGGAAACTATAATCCTCCAGTAGAATGAGTTCTGTGGGATAGAAATTGGTCTACTTAACAAAGAGTAATACCACTGTGCACAACACTTAAACAGTGGGTTCTCTTGGAAAGATTGTTATCCTGAAACACTGCAATACGCCCCTTTGTAGCAGATGCCTTGCTGCCTTCATAGCACAGTGCCTTCTCTAAGAACTATATCCTCCCTGACATTTATAGCCTCCACCTCCCTTTCAGATGACTGGACCAGGGATAAGCTCAGAATTCTTGAATTCCAGTGAAGGGTTCAAGTGAAACTGAACTCCATTTTTATCCACATGAGGAGAGCTAGCAGATAAAGCAGATGTAGAAAGAAATGCAGACATGAGACCATGAGAGAGACAGAGGGACAAATGAGGTGTGGCCACCTTGTTCCAGACGGTGTCTACTTACTGCCTTCAGCTCCAGAGACTTAAAGCGTCTCTGTGCCTCATGACTGAGGGATAATTCCTTACTTTCTATGGCCTCTTCATTTGATTTACTTTCTCTTTGTGCAAATTACAGCTATACAACATGGTGATTCCATCCAGACTTTAGAGGCACACTGACTGAGTTAAAAGCATGACTGCACTGTTTTGTGCAACTTTGGGCAAAACATTTTTTCTTGGGCCTCCTCTATAAAGTAGGGATAAAATCTGTATGCAATCTGAGCGTCATAAGGATTGAATGACTCAGTATATATCAAAACAGTGATATAAAAATGTCATTCTTCATCACCATACCATTATTATAGCCAAAACCTTGGATGTCCTTCTTCTGAGATGTAATTTCATGACTCTCAGCAAATACAGCACACAGTATTGCTTTCAGGAAAGTTAATATTGATATAATTACCTGAGGTCTGCAAATGACTAAGTTATGAGGTGCCCCCACTTATCCAAATTGGCTATCTTTACATGATCTAGATACACCAAATACTTAATCACTAAAATGTTTTTAGCAATGATACATCTGCACAAAGAAGGGAGAAAATATCCCAACAAAACTTGCCCAAAGTGTTCACAGGTTCAGCTGGCAGCTGAAAAAGGATTTAGATACGCATTCCAAACAAACAGAAGCATCCTTATTTATTAGCATTTTTGTAAATTAGCACTCTTGAGATTTGTCAATCATACATAAGAATTCTTTGTTTTTTTTCTGCCTTTTTATTTTTTAGTATGTCCTCCAGGTTAAATTTATTCCAGGCATCCATATGCTCAAAACATATGGAAAAGAGGAAAAAAAGAACATGATTCCAAAGGACTATTTTTCATTTTGTTTCTAAAATATTTTCTTGTTATAAGATATTGTTCAATGTTTTCTCCTCTGGATTAAAATTGAAAAGTTAACTTGTGAAATATTTTTACCCGACTGATATTGGTGGTGGAAGAGGTTGATTTTTACTATTGATTATGAGGAATAAAAACCTAATAATGCCACCTTGTATATATGAACTTAAAATATTAAACCTAATAATGCCACCTTGTATATATAAACTTAAAACATTAAAGTCTCTGTCTTTGAAGAATCTGAATTCCAAGTGAACAAAACAGGACAAGTCAAAGAAAGGTTTGGGTTTTTATTTTTTAAATATTTTTTTAATGTGGGCCATTTTTAAAGTATTTTTTGAATCTGTTATAATATTGCTTCTGTTTTATGTTCTCTGTCTCTCTTAGTCAAGGCATGTGTGATCTTAGCTCCACAACCAGGGATGGAACTTGCACCCCCTACGCTGGAAGGTGAAGTCTTGACCACAGGACCTCCAGGGAAGTCCTGAAATGTTGCTTTAAATATGAATAACTAAACATAGGTAATGTTATAAACCTCCTCCTAAGACCTTTATCCCTTCAATTTGCCTTTTCCCACGCCCCAAATAATGCCTTCAGAAATTCTGTTCTCCTTTCCTTATTTCCTTTTCCAAAGTCTCAAAGATCTCTTTCTGACTCAACTCTGTATATGTTACAGAAATAAAAATCTGAAAACCCTCTTTCCTTTTGACTCAAGCTTTTGCATTATCCAAATTGGCTATCTTTACATGATCTAGATACACCAAATACTTAATCACTAAAATGTTTTTAGCAATGATACATCTGCACAAAGAAGGGAGAAAATATCCCAACAAAACTTGCCCAAAGTGTTCACAGGTTCAGCTGGCAGCTGAAAAGGATTTAGATACGCATTCCAAACAAACAGAAGCATCCTTATTTATTAGCATTTTTGTAAATTAGCACTCTTGAGATTTGTCAATCATACATAAGAATTCTTTGTTTTTTTTCTGCCTTTTTATTTTTTAGTATGTCCTCCAGGTTAAATTTATTCCAGGCATCCATATGCTCAAAACATATGGAAAAGAGGAAAAAAAGAACATGATTCCAAAGGACTATTTTTCATTTTGTTTCTAAAATATTTTCTTGTTATAAGATATTGTTCAATGTTTTCTCCTCTGGATTAAAATTGAAAAGTTAACTTGTGAAATATTTTTACCCGACTGATATTGGTGGTGGAAGAGGTTGATTTTTACTATTGATTATGAGGAATAAAAACCTAATAATGCCACCTTGTATATATGAACTTAAAATATTAAACCTAATAATGCCACCTTGTATATATAAACTTAAAACATTAAAGTCTCTGTCTTTGAAAAATCTGAATTCCAAGTGAACAAAACAGGACAAGTCAAAGAAAGGTTTGGGTTTTTATTTTTTAAATATTTTTTTAATGTGGGCCATTTTTAAAGTATTTTTTGAATCTGTTATAATATTGCTTCTGTTTTATGTTCTCTGTCTCTCTTAGTCAAGGCATGTGTGATCTTAGCTCCACAACCAGGGATGGAACTTGCACCCCCTACGCTGGAAGGTGAAGTCTTGACCACAGGACCTCCAGGGAAGTCCTGAAATGTTGCTTTAAATATGAATAACTAAACATAGGTAATGTTATAAACCTCCTCCTAAGACCTTTATCCCTTCAATTTGCCTTTTCCCACGCCCCAAATAATGCCTTCAGAAATTCTGTTCTCCTTTCCTTATTTCCTTTTCCAAAGTCTCAAAGATCTCTTTCTGACTCAACTCTGTATATGTTACAGAAATAAAAATCTGCCAAAAATTCCCCCAGGAGAAGATAGAGGACATGTATCCAAGAGAAACATTTTGGAAAAGGTGTGTGAAGTAGTTTCGTGGATACAAGAAGAGCTTTCTGATATCTGCCCATCTCTCCAAACCTGTAACCATTCACTCTGTCTCCAGCTGATGCCAACTCTATAAGCAAAGATATTCTGACAGGCCGTCACAGGTCCATTGGGATGTATCCATAAGGGTGTTTGATTACAAACAAAATTACATTGTTAGAAGATGACGTGAGCATTTACGAATTTAGATAGAATAGTATTTTAAAATCAAAGACATAAACAACATAATCACAGGAGCTGCTGCAGATAATTATCTTGAGAAAAACAGAATTGTAACTTGTCTAAAAAAAGTGGGAGGAATTCTATTATTACTACTGAAAAACTTTTCTAAGCAAGATATAAAACACTTGATTTCTGCTGTCACCTAAATCTCAAGAAGCACATACAATTTTCATGATGGGAGACACTTACTCTGCCCACAGGTAACTTGGGATTTAAATTTGAACATTATTTCTGCCCAATTGCATCCTTCAAATGCATTCATTTATTTACTTGTCCAATAATTTATTCAACACTCACATGTTTTGAAATGAAAAGCAGAAATGAAGGTAGAATTTGAAGACAGTTCACAGGTGGATAATTAAGGCGGGAAAAATACATTCATACAAAAGCCATCCAATGAATTTTTACACAGCTCAACCAGTGCACATTATAGGTCACCTGTAGAGACAACAAGTCCCAAATAATGGACATTTATGTTGAGTATTTTTCCTTTATGTACAGATGGAACCAAATAGTCCCAAAAGGGCCCAAAACCACTATGAATATAATTCTCTCTTATCAAGGTGTAAGCTCACAACCAGGGATGGAACTTGCACCCCTACGCTGGAAGGTGAAGTCTTGACCACAGGACCTCCAGGAAGTCCTGAAATGTTGCTTTAAATATGAATAACTAAACATAGGTAATGTTATAAACCTCCTCCTAAGACCTTTATCCCTTCAATTTGCCTTTTCCCACGCCCCAAATAATGCCTTCAGAAATTCTGTTCTCCTTTCCTTATTTCCTTTTCCAAAGTCTCAAAGATCTCTTTCTGACTCAACTCTGTATATGTTACAGAAATAAAAATCTGCCAAAAATTCCCCCAGGAGAAGATAGAGGACATGTATCCAAGAGAAACATTTTGGAAAAGGTGTGTGAAGTAGTTTCGTGGATACAAGAAGAGCTTTCTGATATCTGCCCATCTCTCCAAACCTGTAACCATTCACTCTGTCTCCAGCTGATGCCAACTCTATAAGCAAAGATATTCTGACAGGCCGTCACAGGTCCATTGGGATGTATCCATAAGGGTGTTTGATTACAAACAAAATTACATTGTTAGAAGATGACGTGAGCATTTACGAATTTAGATAGAATAGTATTTTAAAATCAAAGACATAAACAACATAATCACAGGAGCTGCTGCAGATAATTATCTTGAGAAAAACAGAATTGTAACTTGTCTAAAAAAAGTGGGAGGAATTCTATTATTACTACTGAAAAACTTTTCTAAGCAAGATATAAAACACTTGATTTCTGCTGTCACCTAAATCTCAAGAAGCACATACAATTTTCATGATGGGAGACACTTACTCTGCCCACAGGTAACTTGGGATTTAAATTTGAACATTATTTCTGCCCAATTGCATCCTTCAAATGCATTCATTTATTTACTTGTCCAATAATTTATTCAACACTCACATGTTTTGAAATGAAAAGCAGAAATGAAGGTAGAATTTGAAGACAGTTCACAAGTGGATAATTAAGGCGGGAAAAAATACATTCATACAAAAGCCATCCAATGAATTTTTACACAGCTCAACCAGTGCACATTATAGGTCACCTGTAGAGACAACAAGTCCCAAATAATGGACATTTATGTTGAGTATTTTTCCTTTTTATGTACAGATGGAACCAAATAGTCCCAAATCCTTTTAAAGGGTCAAATACCCTGGTAATATATGGTTACAGATATGTAATCCAGATGCTTATGAATATAATTCTACATTATTGGTGCCAATAAGACCTGAATGAACCTAGAGTGGACTTCATGATTTTTTTCCTTATCAAATACACCTAAAATAAGAGGAAATCAAGCAAAAGGATATTCTAAGCAAAAAGTTGGGGTGTTACACAATCAACAGAAAAGAACAGTGAGTTCAAACGAATGAATATAGAAGAAGCAACAGGATAGCCTGGTAGGTCAAGGGATACACTGAGACATATTTAGAAATTCATCACATTCTAATTTGATTTTCAAGAACAGCAAGAGGAGTCGAATTGGTATACTTAAAAAGGCAAAATGAGCCCTAACATAAATAATCCTGGATCATTAAGGCTCAGTAAAGACCTCTTACATACACATTCAAGTTCCACAGAGGAAACAGATAAACATACACATGCATAATGCATCTATCAGAAAAGAAATCATGTTCTCTCCTTCATTTTTTTTTTCTTTTTCTTGCTGGAAACCCTTAATAGTATCACTTCTTTAGTTCTTAAGAAACCTTTCATAGATTTCATAAATGAAGGTCATATAATAGAAAGACTGGGATAATAAGTCTGAAAAGGGCAGAATTCTAGGCCGTTTTCCCACAGGATTGCTGTTGCTTAGGCTGTGCTTCTCAGTTATTCAATTAAACTAGAAGGCAGAAAAGCACCCCATGCAGCACTTAGTCTTGCCCTCCTCCTGCATCCAAGTAAGCCTGGATATGCCAAGTTTCTGAGCAATTGATTCAGAACCAATTTATGGCAAACAAATGCTTCCCCGCTACTTAGAGTGGAAAGATCTCTCCATGCACTTTTGTCTAGACAGTCTCAACTACAGGAATATAATGTGTTTGCTGGCCCTCCAGTGATTTATTAAATGCCAAATCCATACAGCACAGGCACTAGAGCTTAAGAAATGGAAAAATAGCTTACCCAGTGGACTTGTAATGACTTATTAAGATTATGTTGGCAGCAAGATTTATACAGTATCAATAAATAATAACAATCTATCAAATAACTTAGGTTGAAATAGTAATGTTTAGAAATATCCCATTTAAGGTGGGTGAAATGTACCCACTGGGGATTAGTGACATGGAAAATATTCCCGAGCAGTGATGTAAAAGAATCTCAGGCCCATTGCAACAATTCTGCCTGGAATGCCGGTTCCCTTAAAAAATAAAAAGTAAAGTTAAACCTTCAACCGAAACTCAGTTTCAAAAATTAAAAGCACAGGCCAGAATCCGTCCTAAAGAAGACAATAGATTTTTTTCTATGAAAAACATAGCACATTTTCTTTATAAAATCTCTCAAATAAAAAAATGGAATATTATTACTTAAATATTTCCTTTGATGATTCTGTTAGAATAGATTCTCCTGAATTCTCTAACCGAATGTTAAATTCTAGTAGGTATTTCAATAAATTATAATAGGAGAGAATAAAGGAAGATGAAAAATACTGTTTCGTGTTTTAAAAAATCTTGTTTGATAATGAAAATATCTTTTGATAGATATTTGCTAAATAAAATTTCCCCATATCATCAGAGTCAAGATATACTGAGTTGCCAGGGATCTATCAGTTATGCTCTACCATACAGCAATGAGAAACTTTTAACTGTTTATCTGCAAAATATATGATACACATTTGAAAGACAGCATATTATATGTGAAACTGATCATTATAACATTTCTGGTAATATATTAATAGATTATCCATAAGGTCTTAACTATTACTAATCTCTAATTCATAACACAATGAAAAGCACTACTGCTAAAAAAAATAGATATTTATTCACTTTCTTCTGGAGATGTTTTTCAGAAATCATCCAAAAAGTCTTTAGAAAAAACATTCTTTTTGATCAACTTGGTACAGCTAAAGCAATTTTCTCAAAAATAATGAATGATTGATTTTCCCAAATTGTTCTTTTTAATATTTATACATTCATTTCCCTCCAAGTTATAATTATATGTTTGACAGCTATAAGATGTATATTATTTCTCCAAGGTTCCTCAGATATTTTCTCACAAAAGGAAACGTGTGCTCCTGAAGAGTTTTCGACTGTCATTTCCTGACACATCTCCACAGCCACTCTGTGAGCAGACATCCAGAAGAACTATTAATGAGTATGGAGAAGGTGGCAGGCACAAAGTACTTTGAGAATTCTTATTTTTCATTTGCTATTCCATAAAATATACCTTATAAGAGGTGACTATCAATGAGGTTAAGTTTATTTTCTAAGTTCACATTTATTGTTTCCAAAAAACTAAATTTGAACAAATTCAGAGCTTTTAAAATAAGAAAATTATGTGCCTGAGGCACTTAAAAATAAAAAGTAAAGTTAAACCTTCAACCGAAACTCAGTTTCAAAATTAAAAGCACAGGCCAGAATCCGTCCTAAAGAAGACAATAGATTTTTTCTATGAAAACATAGCACATTTTCTTTATAAAATCTCTCAAATAAAAAAATGGAATATTATTACTTAAATATTTCCTTTGATGATTCTGTTAGAATAGATTCTCCTGAATTCTCTAACCGAATGTTAAATTCTAGTAGGTATTTCAATAAATTATAATAGGAGAGAATAAAGGAAGATGAAAAATACTGTTTCGTGTTTTAAAAAATCTTGTTTGATAATGAAAATATCTTTTGATAGATATTTGCTAAATAAAATTTCCCCATATCATCAGAGTCAAGATATACTGAGTTGCCAGGGATCTATCAGTTATGCTCTACCATACAGCAATGAGAAACTTTTTAACTGTTTATCTGCAAAATATATGATACACATTTGAAAGACAGCATATTATATGTGAAACTGATCATTATAACATTTCTGGTAATATATTAATAGATTATCCATAAGGTCTTAACTATTACTAATCTCTAATTCATAACACAATGAAAAGCACTACTGCTAAAAAAAATAGATATTTATTCACTTTCTTCTGGAGATGTTTTTCAGAAATCATCCAAAAAGTCTTTAGAAAAAACATTCTTTTTGATCAACTTGGTACAGCTAAAGCAATTTTCTCAAAAATAATGAATGATTGATTTTCCCAAATTGTTCTTTTTAATATTTATACATTCATTTCCCTCCAAGTTATAATTATATGTTTGACAGCTATAAGATGTATATTATTTCTCCAAGGTTCCTCAGATATTTTCTCACAAAAGGAAACGTGTGCTCCTGAAGAGTTTTCGACTGTCATTTCCTGACACATCTCCACAGCCACTCTGTGAGCAGACATCCAGAAGAACTATTAATGAGTATGGAGAAGGTGGCAGGCACAAAGTACTTTGAGAATTCTTATTTTTCATTTGCTATTCCATAAAATATACCTTATAAGAGGTGACTATCAATGAGGTTAAGTTTATTTTCTAAGTTCACATTTATTGTTTCCAAAAAACTAAATTTGAACAAATTCAGAGCTTTTAAAATAAGAAAATTATGTGCCTGAGGCACTTAAAATATATGTGATCATAACTAGTATTTGGTTTTTATGTCAAATCTCTGTTTAACAAAAGCTAATTTTAAGATAAACCCTTTTAGACCTTTAGATTTTAATTTTAAATTTGGTTTAAATTTCAAATGGGGGTGATGTGTGCAAATGGTAGGCAAACATATAACATGTGTTCCAGATAGTTGGGACTTTTATCAGAAATGATTTCAGTATTTTTTTTTGGGCCATACTGTGCAGCATGCAGAATCTTCGGCATTAATCCTGTGCCCCCTGCAAGAGTGGGGACCTAACTCCTGGGCCACCAGGGAAATCCCCAGTACTACATATTTTAAGTGAAGTCTTCTCCATGATGTTAAATAGTGGGAAAAAATACATAATTTGATCATTTTAAATTAAGAGCAGAAAAGTTGGCATTCCTCATGGAAATTGGTTCTGAATGTTATTTACTGGTTGACTGAGTTTGAATTTCTTCCCTAAATTTGTTTGGAATCTGATTTATCCACCAAGAATCAAAAAAAAAAAAAAAAAAAAGCTGAACACAGACCCTTGCTAGAGCACATACCTCTGTAAATTTTCATAAAACCCAGGACAGAAATAATTTGACTTCAAGATAGCATTTAGCTGTCAAAAGCAACATGTTAGAATGTACTATCACAATGCATTCAAAACAATTCTCAATGTATGATTCTATTCGTCCAAAAGGACAATAAGGTGTGAATATTGAATAAACTCATTTCCTCATTGTGCAAATTCTCAATCCATTTATTTTCTGGATAAGGTTTCCATGGAGATCCCACTGAAATGAAGTAGTATACAAAAATAAAGACAAGGACCCCCAAATCAGAAGATCTCTCACAGTAAAGCAGTGGTAGAGGTCTCCAGGACAAAGACTCCCCAATACCCTAGCCGTGCAGCAGGTCCAAGAACAATCTACTGAAAGCAAAAATCTCCACAAGCAATTTCTTCAAGAAGTAAGCTTGAACATATTGAGACAATAATTACATGGGTAGGGAAGGCTGAGGATAAATTAGTGGTAGATACAAAGAAAATTTTAAAAATGTAAAACCAAGTTTCAATCCAAGGAAACAAACAAAATATGGGAAAGAAAATGAATGACAGTTTACATGCCCTCTAGCTCAGCTTTGATTAGTATTTGCACACTCCTCAGAATGTAAACATCAAAAAGCAATCTAGACCTTAATTTTTAAAAAGTGATCCAGAAAATTAAGAGGTATTAATAACTAAATTTAAATCATGAGGCAGGAGTGCTCTTATGTGCGTTTATAAGGTCATGATTGCAGGGTTTACTGAATAAAATACAGGACACCAAGTTAAATTTGATTTCAGGTAAACAGTTAATAATTTTTTTGTTGTTTTTGTTTTGTTTTTTCTTTTTCTTATTTTTTTGTTAATAAGTTTTATGTGTGCCCCAACACAGTAGGTTTAGAGGTGGAAGGCTGAAAAACAAATCTTCACATTTTCTATAATGGGGAGTCAAAACTAAAAAATCAGTAGGTAGTATTATAAGCCAAAGTAAATAGTAGAATATTTGAAAATTGTTGTCCCTCAAAAGCAAAATTATGAGAAAAAAAGTGGCACTGTTTTTTATACCAAGTATTTCAACAATTTTACTCTTTCTTTATACATAGGATTTGATTAAAGTATAAACTAAATTGTTTAAATAGATTTGAAGCAAATATGATAAAACGGTATGATTTGAAAAAGCAAAGCACATATCTGTTTTTTAAGTAATTCTTAACCGTTGGGCAGGAGGAACAATCAGAACCATCTAAGGAAATTTCAACAAATATTTAAAGACTTGCTTGGCAAGGTTTGCATATTTTTGGACTATTTGGGATTATGATAGTGAAAATTATGGAAAACCTTGGAGTCATGTCTTTTTTATTAAATCATTCAACAAATACTTATTTTTAAATATTATGTCACAGAAAATCAATTTGCACAGATCATAAGTATAGAAGGAAAATCACAAATATTGAAAGACCAACTCAACAACCAGTTTTAGTTGGTCCTTCTCCCTGTCCTCAGAGATCTCACAATCTTACCTCTTTTCAAGCACAGAACTGGCACAAGGAATTCATGTTCACAGATCTTTGAGGAATCCTTCTTAGTCTAGAGAGAGAATGCTCAGTTGCTTCAGTTGTGCCAATTCTTTGTGACCCTGTGGACGGTAGCCCACCGGGCTCCCCTGACCTTGGGATTTTCCAGGCGAGAATACTGGAGTCAGTAGCCATTCCCTCTGTCAACTACAATAAATGGACAACAAGGGCATTTGCCATATGCCTCCACAGAAACTGAACACTGCGCCTTAGGAGCTGCTGACTTTTCAACACCCCCTGAAGGAACTCAGGGTGAGAAGAAGGCACTCTGTTCTCCGGGGAATCCAGTGGAGCAGGTCTTTAGATAGGTAAATGACTTTTAGGAACAGGTTTTATTATCTCAATCCTTGCACCTACTCACAAGGAGGAAAGTGCTAAAATCCTTCATAAAGATATCACATCCTCAGGACAGGCACAAGCCTTTGTAAAACAAAAGCCTTTGAAAAACCCTTTGTTTAATAGCGTTTAAACTCCCTAACACCAAAATCCTTATATTGGCTTCCCACCCTGCCTCTTAGGAGTAGTCTCTCAGAGCTATCTGGGGTGCTGCCTCCAGGCTGCAGTCCTAATTATTCCCCAAATAAAACTTAACCCACAGCTCTCAAGTTGTTAATCTTTTTTTAGTCGACACCTCCTTCAGGGGTTCCTAGCAACCTAGGGATCAAACCTTTGTCTCCTGCACTGTAGGTGGTTCTTTACCCACTGAGCCACCTGGAAAGTCCTCTTATCTAGAACAGCATCCCAGGATACTTTCAGGAAATATTTGTTAGAGTAAATAAAATGAATAAATAATAACTGATTAAACTATATGTTACAAGCTTAACAGTAGCATAAGGCTTCAATGAAAGGGATAAGAAGAGAGTTGGACCAAGTAAGAGGCTATCGAATTAATTTTTATTTGTGCAATTATCCTTCAAATTACATGGAGGGGATGGCAGTGAAAATAAAAGGGCCCAAGCTCGCTCTGCTCGCCACACAACAGGCCAATGAATCCAAGAGACAAGGTCCTGAGGCAAGGAAAATGACCTTATTCGGAAAACAGCTGACAGAGAAGATGGCAGGCTAGTGCCTCGGAAATAACCATCTTATTGGGGTTTCCATGCCAGATTCAGAGCCCCGTGATGTGAGGAAACAAAGCAAAAAGGCCATTAATCTTGCAAACATCTCTTAGAATGGCAAGCCTCAGGCAGAGGATGTGTTAATTTCTCCATTCCATTCATCCACAGGTGGACAGGGTTCTAAACAAAGGCATTTTACTTTAACAGTCAGGTAAAGGGGCAGGGTCCTTGTGACAAGACATTAAGTACTGTTACAACGCAACGAAAAGCAAGTCAAAGAAACAGTGTGCAAATTGGAACCAGAACTGGTTTTCTCCCTGCAACAGGGCCACAGGACTTCCCTGGCAGCTAAAACTGTAAAGAATCTGCCTGCAGCATGGGAGACTCCGATTCAGTCCCTCTTGTCTGGAGAATTCCATGGACAGCGGAACCTGGCAAGCTACAGTTCCATGCGGTCAGAAAGAGTTGGACAAGAATGAGCAACACTCACTTCATTTTCAGAAGACCTAGAAGATCATTCGAAGAAGCACATAGCAGGACTCAAGGATGTACTGAATAGGGCTGGAAATGGAATGGGGCCGAAAAGGAGGGACAGAAGAATCAAAAATGTACCTCAGAAACCACTTCCTCAGAGCCTGGAAACGGGAGAGCTCACTAAGAAAAACACAAATTTAGAAGAGCCAGCATTGGGGGAAGGTAATAATTCAGTTTTCCGCGTATTAATTCTTGCCTTCCCGAGCCACCTGGAAAGTCCTCTTATCTAGAACAGCATCCCAGGATACTTTCAGGAAATATTTGTTAGAGTAAATAAAATGAATAAATAATAACTGATTAAACTATATGTTACAAGCTTAACAGTAGCATAAGGCTTCAATGAAAGGGATAAGAAGAGAGTTGGACCAAGTAAGAGGCTATCGAATTAATTTTTATTTGTGCAATTATCCTTCAAATTACATGGAGGGGATGGCAGTGAAAATAAAAGGGCCCAAGCTCGCTCTGCTCGCCACACAACAGGCCAATGAATCCAAGAGACAAGGTCCTGAGGCAAGGAAAATGACCTTATTCGGAAAACAGCTGACAGAGAAGATGGCAGGCTAGTGCCTCGGAAATAACCATCTTATTGGGGTTTCCATGCCAGATTCAGAGCCCCGTGATGTGAGGAAACAAAGCAAAAAGGCCATTAATCTTGCAAACATCTCTTAGAATGGCAAGCCTCAGGCAGAGGATGTGTTAATTTCTCCATTCCATTCATCCACAGGTGGACAGGGTTCTAAACAAAGGCATTTTACTTTAACAGTCAGGTAAAGGGGCAGGGTCCTTGTGACAAGACATTAAGTACTGTTACAACGCAACGAAAAGCAAGTCAAAGAAACAGTGTGCAAATTGGAACCAGAACTGGTTTTCTCCCTGCAACAGGGCCACAGGACTTCCCTGGCAGCTAAAACTGTAAAGAATCTGCCTGCAGCATGGGAGACTCCGATTCAGTCCCTCTTGTCTGGAGAATTCCATGGACAGCGGAACCTGGCAAGCTACAGTTCCATGCGGTCAGAAAGAGTTGGACAAGAATGAGCAACACTCACTTCATTTTCAGAAGACCTAGAAGATCATTCGAAGAAGCACATAGCAGGACTCAAGGATGTACTGAATAGGGCTGGAAATGGAATGGGGCCGAAAAGGAGGGACAGAAGAATCAAAAATGTACCTCAGAAACCACTTCGCCTCAGAGCCTGGAAACGGGAGAGCTCACTAAGAAAAACACAAATTTAGAAGAGCCAGCATTGGGGGAAGGTAATAATTCAGTTTTCCGCGTATTAATTTGCCTCCCATGCCTGTGGCCCAGAGACAGTCATGCCTGAGGCAACTCACATTTTAAAAATGTAAATGTGAAAAGCAGACAGGTATTTCCTGCTTGTTGTCACCTAAAACATCCTCTATTTGATTTCCTGAAGTGTTTTACACAACTATGTTTGACTTCCCGCCTCTTCCAACAGCGCCTTTACCCAGCCCCGACCATCTGGGGAAGGTAGGAGATCAGCTGCGCCCTGACCTGCCTTTGATAAATGGGGCTTTGGCTCGCCTATGCAGGAGTGCCATCTAGTGGTCAGAGAATGTCACTTCAGGCTAGGCTTAGGAATAGCGGAGGTGGTGAGGGGAACCACGTTCTGCTTTCAGTTCCAATTTCCAGGTGCACTGTGACAAAACCCCCACTGCTCAGTCAAAATATGACTTTATGAGAGCATTTCCAGTCACGAAATTAAGTACAATGTCTGCTTTTTAATGTAGTTTTCTCAAATAATGCAGATATGGTCTAATGGAGAGAACAGTGAAATTTTGTTTTGTTTTTTTCCATATAGTTTTTCAAATTTGATGAAGAAATGGTATCTGTTGTCATAAAAATAATTTGACTATCTTCATATCAATAAGACAAAGGCTCACCGACATCCAACTTGCAAACATCTGACACAGAAGCAGGTCTCTTCCCTCCCTTAAAGTCACTGACTGGTTTGTCTGCTCTTCTGTACAATCCTGATTCACTCTGAAACAACATTAAGCTGTTTGGACGCCCAGAGTCATTTTTTTTTTTTCTCAGAATGTCTAGAACACTTTGTCAACCCTCTATAGCTATTTATATGCGTGTCTTATCAACCTTGCTAGGCTGTAAGCTTCTTGAGGCAGAATTCATTTCTGATTTATGCATTAAAAGCTCCAAACAGATGATTACCAAAGAGGGTTTCTAACATCAGGAAGTCAAAGCCTCCTTCAGAATTCTTTGCAAAGAGTGGACTTTCTGACCAGAAAGTATGTCACCTGCACATACATACGGAACTTTGCTCCAGCTCTGAGGGATGCCAGTGACCCCTGGAAGCCCACTAACATGCTGGTCCAGTTGAGAGGTCCTGATTAAATGGACTTCTGGAACACAGCCTATTCATCAGTTCAAGCGCCCTGTATGGGTAAAGCAGGCGCAGGCAGAGATACAGAGGAAAGCTTGTCAAAACGGATTCCCTCAAAATTGTCAAATATCCTCCAGAAAAAAGAATTGTTCCTGCACGTTGAGATTAATAAAAATGCACAACTGAAATTCCTCAAATTTGGAGGTAATGAATGAAGTGTGGAAACAGTCATCCAAGAGTCCAGATATGATCAAGACCCTTCTTTTGGTCCAGCATCCCCAGTCTTTGGGACCTTGTGGTCAGAGAATGTCACTTCAGGCTAGGCTTAGGAATAGCGGAGGTGGTGAGGGGAACCACGTTCTGCTTTCAGTTCCAATTTCCAGGTGCACTGTGACAAAACCCCCACTGCTCAGTCAAAATATGACTTTATGAGAGCATTTCAAGTCACGAAATTAAGTACAATGTCTGCTTTTTAATG
The DNA here is from genome assembly GCA_022376925.1 of Tragulus kanchil. Taxonomy (NCBI): domain Eukaryota; kingdom Metazoa; phylum Chordata; class Mammalia; order Artiodactyla; family Tragulidae; genus Tragulus; species Tragulus kanchil. The sequence goes on from JAIOJX010000026.1 coordinate 237,191,965, forward strand.
TAGTTTTCTCAAATAATGCAGATATGGTCTAATGGAGAGAACAATGAAATTTTGTTTTGTTTTTTTCCATATAGTTTTTCAAATTTGATGAAGAAATGGTATCTGTTGTCATAAAAATAATTTGACTATCTTCATATCAATAAGACAAAGGCTCACCGACATCCAACTTGCAAACATCTGACACAGAAGCAGGTCTCTTCCCTCCCTTAAAGTCACTGACTGGTTTGTCTGCTCTTCTGTACAATCCTGATTCACTCTGAAACAACATTAAGCTGTTTGGACGCCCAGAGTCATTTTTTTTCTCAGAATGTCTAGAACACTTTGTCAACCCTCTATAGCTATTTATATGCGTGTCTTATCAACCTTGCTAGGCTGTAAGCTTCTTGAGGCAGAATTCATTTCTGATTTATGCATTAAAAGCTCCAAACAGATGATTACCAAAGAGGGTTTCTAACATCAGGAAGTCAAAGCCTCCTTCAGAATTCTTTGCAAAGAGTGGACTTTCTGACCAGAAAGTATGTCACCTGCACATACATACGGAACTTTGCTCCAGCTCTGAGGGATGCCAGTGACCCCTGGAAGCCCACTAACATGCTGGTCCAGTTGAGAGGTCCTGATTAAATGGACTTCTGGAACACAGCCTATTCATCAGTTCAAGCGCCCTGTATGGGTAAAGCAGGCGCAGGCAGAGATACAGAGGAAAGCTTCTCAAAACGGATTCCCTCAAAATTGTCAAATATCCTCCAGAAAAAAGAATTGTTCCTGCACGTTGAGATTAATAAAAATGCACAACTGAAATTCCTCAAATTTGGAGGTAATGAATGAAGTGTGGAAACAGTCATCCAAGAGTCCAGATATGATCAAGACCCTTCTTTTGCCAGGATCCCAACAAGGGGCTCCAGCATATCCAGCCCTAGTCTTTGGGACCTTGTGATAGCCTAGGGTTTTTTGACCTAAATGGAAAAAGAAAATCTTGCCCTGTGTCCTTAGCATTATTAGAATTTTTCCATAGTTAGTACTTTCTCTCTCAGACACATATACTCTAAGTGAGGGAAATGTTCAAAATACAAAATTAGATTTGTTACCCTAAATCTGCCTGTGGGTTAGTTTGGATGGCCACCCTAGGATCTTTTACTTCATACCTGAACTTTCCCCCACACCCGCTTCTCAGCCTAAGAGCCCTCACAACCTTTCCCCAACGTCGAACCCCTCCTTCCTTCCAAGAAGAGAACTAGACCAGAAAAGTCAGTGATTCCTGAGTGCGCACACAGGAGATCATTATGGATTGGCAGGCCACTCCCTGGGGAGAGGAGGACAACTGGCCTGGCCCTTTCCAAAGTTCACATCGGCAAATCGATAGCTACAGACACCTGGCTCACCAATCTGCCTGGTGCTTCCTCCCTTACTCATGGAAACAGTCTTCTCTCCCCAGGAAGTTTTGATCTTCCACAGTGCTTTTCAGCAAGGCTTTTAGAATATATGCCTATTTTCACAGCACAGTTCAAATACAAACATTTCATCAGAATGTGGGAAAATAAGGTTTTGCGGGTTTACAGCAAGACACAATGAGCTACAGATCATACTAAGCAGTTCTTGCATGTGGAGGAGAAGGAAGACACTGAGGAAATGTCATACTTGGAGCTCCGTTTTTTGGGACCGTTCTCAAGTAACAAAAGCATGTTACAGGAGAATGACCTTGTGCGAGTGCACTGCAGAGGGGCCTCAATTCTCACCTCTGGTGGGAGGGGAGCCAGATCACTCTCAGCACTGATGCTGTCAGGGAGACAGTGCTCTCAGACACAGGTAGAGCAAAGCTCTGGGAGTTCTTAAGGTGGACAGGAGGAAAGCCAGTGGCCAGCTGATGAGAGCTGAACAAACCTGACATAAACACATAAACCAGAGAGTAAACTGAGGCACTCCCAGCGTGAACTGGGGCAAGGATGATAGTCAAGATTACCTCTGGCTGGCATGACATTGACACACATGCGTTGGAATAAGGTCCAACCCATCTTTGCAGTCACAGCCCCATGTGAGAAACTGAGCCAACAGGGAGGTTCCATTTAGAAAAGAACCTTCTGCGAGAGGCCTCAGGACCTACTGAAACTTGGGGCTGGAAAATCTTGGTGGTGGGAGGCTGCTCAGGGTAGAGCAGGATTTTAGCAGTATCCCAGGCCTCCCCCCACTAGATGCCAGTTGCACTGCACGCCGCCACTTGTAACACCAAAGATGTCTCCCAGTATTCCCAAAGGTTCCAGGGGGCAAGACTGCCAATGTTGAGATCCACCATTTTAAGAAAATTTTTCATAGCCACTGAATCAACTGAATCCACATTCTGAATTTTCATGACATCTTGCCCTGTGCTCCCTCCTGAGCTTGACTGCTTGCCCATGTTCTTTCTTAACCCTGCCTTCAATTTGCTTTCTGCCTGACTCTTTAGCCATCAAACTATCCTTTACTTCCAATTTCACGTTCGTTTATCTAAGATACAATGTACAATAGGCAAGTTCTAGACCAATACCTTTTCCTCAAACTTCAGACCCTGCCTTTCCTTCCCCCTAAGCTCCAAAGCTCCGTTTCTCCTCCAGCACCATGCCCTGAGACACCAGCAGCCGTGTGCCCAGAATCCCTCCGCAGGACTGGGAATCTGACAAGTACCAGTTGAAGGGAGAAGGCTGTTCTCTCCTCATTTCTGGGATTCTAAAGGCTGACAGAATGAATAGTTTTTGCCTTTCCCATAAAATCGGCTAGTGAGATAGGGGAATGAACAGACCATCGTCTCTCACCTTCCACAGGGAGAGGACACAAGCGTCCCCCTCCTCTCCCAAACACCCAAAGACCTAACCCATCTCATCCTCTCTGTTTAGCCGGGCTTCATCAAGCTTTAATCTGTAGTTTTCTTGTTTGTTGGTGGACTTTGCCACTCACACCCTCAGAAACCTCTCTGGGCCACAGGGACAAGGTCCCTGCCTTCACAAAAGTTCAAAGATATATTGCCCTGTTATTTTTAAAAGATTTTCTGCTGGTGAAGCACGTTTATTTAAAGAGCCTTTCTTATGAAACACTTTTTCTAATGTTTGAAGTAAATATTCCACATTACCAAAATGTAGCCACACTGTGACTTACTTAACAAGATACTCAAAGACAGACTTCCTTAATCTCACTTCTTTACCTCCATTCTACTGAAAATGTTCTCTCCTTCTCCAACTGTGCCATCAATTGTGCGATACTGAGAAAGTTAACTTCTCTCTGCCTCAGTTTCTATATCAATTAATAAAACACTAATAATCTTTGCTTCATTTTCAGATAGGTCTTTAGGCATTAATAATATACAATATTGAAAATGCAATGAATTCCACCAAAATGCCCAATAAAATACAAAAAATACATTTTCCTTCTTTGTCTGAATAACAAACAAGATCTTCAGTTCAATAATGCATTATATTTCATTCCATACAGAAAATACTCAGGATATGAAACTGATAGTGGACCCTGAATAGAGCAAAACTCTTCTTAGTGACCAGAGGTGTCAACAATGAACAAAACTAGCATACATATGAGGAGCTCTTTACTGGTGAAGCTATTCAAGGAGAGAGTAGCTGGCAAATGCCAGGTATGGGAGAGCTAGGATTCTGGTGTGGGGTAGCATGTGGAAGGAAGTGATCACTGAAATCCTTTATGAGTCTACAATTCTAATATGACTTGTCTTTGACCACCAATGATAGTCATCATATTCATTTACAATAGAAGGCTATTCTCCTAAATGAGACATTTTATTATTATGTTAAGACATCCTCTTTGTCAGTAGAAGTAAGAGCTCTTCTTAAAATTGACTTTTTGCCCTACAACTAGAAGGCTAAGGAAAAGGCTAATACTAATAAAGTGAATACGTTCCTCTATTTTCAAATCTTTTCCAAGAACAAGTGTTAGATTCTTTTGATTCTATGACCATTGCTGTCATTCTTGGGGTCAGGGAACTCACTCTCAGTGGCAGGGTTCTCCTGAGAACCTCTTATTAATAAAGACGTGTCTGCAAAGACTTTTAGAGCTCATTTGAACTCAGTGAATCTCAGGGCACTGGCGAACATTAATTCTGTTCTAGAATTTTTTAAAAGATCCCGTTCTTTTCTCAAAATATCTAGCAAATCAAAAGACTTGATTTTCAAAAATATTATCCAAAAGTCTTCTATTTGGATCCCTGCAATTTCTCCTCAGGAAATGGGAATACCCACAACAGAATAAGGAAAGGGTCATGTATAAAAGTTACAGAGATTAACTTTGCAAGATATCTTGCTACATGTAACTGCATTATATAAGACAGTTCTAACAGCAAAGGATTGTCATTCATGGAACAGTTTGGCACTGTGGGGGTGGTACAGACATGTCTTTAAATAACTGTGAAAAGATTCAGCAAAGATAAAGAGTGAACTGATGTGCCATCCACCATTAAGAGTGGCTTCAGTTATTAATGTAGGTCAGGTCTGAAACCACCATAACAGCTGACAGTGGCTGTCTTCCAAGTGTTAGAAAATATTGGTGTATTTCTAAAAACTTGAACTACATTTTGAAAATAAAAATGCTACTTCCATTATTAATAAGATGTTTATTAAGTTATATGAAGTTCGATTCCTGGGTCGGGAAGATTCCCTGGAGAAGGGAATGGCAACCCACTCCAGTATTCTTGCCTGGAGAATCTCATGGACAGAGGAGCCTGGTGGGTTGCAGTCCATGGGGTCACAAAGACTCCAGCAAGACTAAGCAGCTTTCACTTTCATGCAGTCTTTCACCAGACCTTTAAGCTCTATAGATTGTTTTTCATCTTCTTACCAGAGAATAGTGGAAAACTGATAAAATGCCTGTGGAATTTAATGTTGTTTTTTTTTAATCTGTCCTTCCCTGGCATTCAGTGCATGCAATTTTTTTGTATCTCAATAGTTTTATTACACATGAAAAGACTCCCAATAACACACTTGTGTTATAGTATATTAGAATTAAGTGAGGGGAAAAACTTCATTATACAGTTTTACTGTTATGTACATTCATTTGACAATACTGACTCAAGCTGCTATATGTTTTCTTAAGCTACAAATATTTCCAATTCCAGCTACATAATTAATAAAAAGGATACCTTGTCTTCTAAAGTGATTTATTTGGGGATGGGTGGGGAGGGAGGGGAGCAGGCGGGCCACTTCTATTGGTCTTTCATTTATCTATTTTCATCCTTCTTTGTTCTTTGGCCCATATGGGCCTCCCATCACAGTGGCCTCTGTTGTCGCAGAGCACTGGCTCTGGGCACATGCGCTCCAGATCTCTGGCTCGGTAATTGGACACATCGGTCCAGCCGCTCCGTGGCACATAGGATCTTCCCAGGCCAGGGACCAAACCAGCGCCCCCTGCACTGCAAGGCTGTGTCCTTACCCACTGGACCACCAGGGAAGCCCCTCTAAAGTGATTTAGAGATAGAATTTCAACAGGTTATATTTTCATCCATTATGAAGTTGTGTTATATAAAAGCTATGCTTTTCTTTGTGAATGAACCAGTTCATGCCCATCCAGTTACCCAATCTGACATACGTATCAACAAAAATTGAAATTAAACGGAAATTGCTGGTCAAATAAATCCATTATATATAAAGTTAACCAATATAAATGAAAACAAAACCCAACTTAGCCCATGATTTAAGGAGTTATTCTCATTTTATTAAAACACACATACAGTTAAATTCATGGAAGAGTTTAACTAAGAATATATTTCAAACATTTGTCATAAACTGAAACCTTATTTTGAATAAGATTATACGAGGAACTAAGTCTTAAAGAAAACATCAGAGAGTTCCTCTGATTTAACTAAGAATATATTTCAAAGTAAAACTTATTTTGAAAAGATATAGATTGTTTTTCATCTTCTTACCAGAGAATAGTGGAAAACTGATAAAATGCCTGTGGAATTTAATGTTGTTTTTAATCTGTCCTTCCCTGGCATTCAGTGCATGCAATTTTTTTGTATCTCAATAGTTTTATTACACATGAAAAGACTCCCAATAACACACTTGTGTTATAGTATATTAGAATTAAGTGAGGGGAAAAACTTCATTATACAGTTTTACTGTTATGTACATTCATTTGACAATACTGACTCAAGCTGCTATATGTTTTCTTAAGCTACAAATATTTCCAATTCCAGCTACATAATTAATAAAAAGGATACCTTGTCTTCTAAAGTGATTTATTGGGGGGGGGGGGGGGGGAGTGGGGCAGGCGGGCCACTTCTATTGGTCTTTCATTTATCGATTTTTCATCCATCTTTGTTCTTTGGCCCATATGGGCCTCCCATCACAGTGGCCTCTGTTGTCGCAGAGCACTGGCTCTGGGCACATGCGCTCCAGATCTCTGGCTCGGTAATTGGACACATCGGTCCAGCCGCTCCGTGGCACATAGGATCTTCCCAGGCCAGGGACCAAACCAGCGCCCCCTGCACTGCAAGGCTGTGTCCTTACCCACTGGACCACCAGGGAAGCCCCTCTAAAGTGATTTAGAGATAGAATTTCAACAGGTTATATTTTCATCCATTATGAAGTTGTGTTATATAAAAGCTATGCTTTTCTTTGTGAATGAACCAGTTCATGCCCATCCAGTTACCCAATCTGACATACGTATCAACAAAAATTGAAATTAAACGGAAATTGCTGGTCAAATAAATCCATTATATATAAAGTTAACCAATATAAATGAAAACAAAACCCAACTTAGCCCATGATTTAAGGAGTTATTCTCATTTTATTAAAACACACACATACAGTTAAATTCATGGAAGAGTTTAACTAAGAATATATTTCAAACATTTGTCATAAACTGAAACCTTATTTTGAATAAGATTATACGAGGAACTAAGTCTTAAAGAAAACATCAGAGAGTTCCTCTGATACTAGAAATAGTTCATCCCTGTTCTGAAATAGTTTTGCCCTTATGACTCCGCTCCCAAGGTAGGCTTTTCTGGCATAAGTAAATTTAGCTTTATTTCTGGAACAAGTAATCTTTCTTCATAAGCGTCACACTGAGCTGGGCTGATTTAGCTTTCTGTCTTCTTTATACCAGCCTTAGCAAGTTTCAAAATATATGGCCATTCAAAGCAAGTTGTATTGCAAGCTTTTCTCATTTGTTTTCACTTATCAAAAAGTTAGAAGAAGTGAAGCCAAAGTCCTAAGTCAAGGTTAGAATTCCCTGGTTAATGGGGGCATTTTTTTTTACAAAGAACATGCACAAATTCTCAATCAAGAAATTAGGCTGGAACATATAGACTGGGAAATGTTCACTACACTAAAAATGAATGAACCCCAAAGCTCCCTGAGCAAAGAATTAAGGGAATAAGAACCTCATAGACCCAAAGTCTCCAAATCATCTCATTCCTTGACAATTTTAAATATACTCTTTTTGCAAGGAGAGTTTAATTTATGCTGGTGATATCTATCCATAAAGAAAAGAGGTTAATATTAAGGTCACCACAATGCAAATGCTTTTATTTCGTGAATATTTTAAGTTTTTCCTTCTTGATATGATTGTTATATATGGTTGTGTCTAGCTTTTATGTCTGCCTTTGTATATCTGTGTGACGCTAAGTTCTTTTTCACAAAGACTCTGGCTGATGCCACTCATGACATACTGTGGTGGAGATTTATTCCCTGACCTTATACTTTGGAAAGGACAGGCTGAAATGCTCAAGAAATTGTGGGCCTTAGTAGATTATACTATGAGTTATTTCTCTTTCCCAGAGGAAGTATTACCAACTGAATGCAGAGGCCAAAAGAAGGTTTCTTCTGATTGCCAATATCCTTGCAGAAGAGCCATTTGAGCAGGATACTGGTTTAGAACTCAATTGGAGGCTACAATGGTGGTGGTGGTACAGAGATACTGCTTTAACAACTTTTATTTTTGAAATCTTATGATACAACAGACAATGCTGAATCTAGAAAAGGCATCAGCATGTCACATTAACACCCCATGCCAAATATCATAGCTTACCTTGTTTGAGTTTTTAAAATATTACAAGCAAAGGAATTTTTTAAGTCCCAAACTATATTCCAATTGAATGTTTAATACTTATTTCATTTCAAATGTTTTGACATTCTGATTATACATTTATTTATATAAAACATGAGTCGGAGCAAAGAATAGAATCCACACTTAGTACTGTCATATTGACTATAGAGAATAGGAATTGTATTTATATTAAATTATTTACTATCTGTTGCTTTGTAATGATTTTTTAATAGCAACATAAAAATGGTGCTACTTAATTTTTCTGATGCTATGTCTCCTTTAACATATATCCAGCAAGTAGTAATTAAGCACCTATTGTCAGCCACATACTGGTGAGTACTCCAGGTTAAAGACAGCTTTGCAAAGTAAGGATTTTCAAGGCTCTCTGGTAAGCACAATCAATAGCTAGGGTTCAAATGGATAATACAAACTGTACATTCAACCCTAAATGAGTATGATTTTCTGTTGTTCTACTAGGACTGCTTCACTTCCCACAAGCTTCTGCACTTACATGCTCTGAAGAGGATGATCACAAAGGAAAATCACCAACCACTTGTTTGTAACTTGGGTCCCTCAACACTTCTCACACTACTCTGGAAGTCCTCATCCACTTCAACCAAAATGAAGCTTTAATACCTAAATCAGCTGAAAATACTCAAATCTCTCTCTGCTCCAGCTCCTCTCCTGATCTGATTCAGACCTCCCACACAGTTCCCTTCTGCTGTTCTGCAGAAATCTCACCTGACCTGGTCCACACCTGCACCAACCATCCCCCCACACAACTGATTCCTCTCTCCCAGAGCATCCCACTGAATGGTGACACCAGCAGCACAGGGTAGCCACATAGGGATCATTCCCCACACCGTTCTCAATCTCTCTCTCTCTCTCTGTCTCTCTCTCTCTCTGTGTGTCTCTTTCTCTCTGTGTGTCTCTGTGTGTGTGTGTCTCTCTCTCTGTATCTCTCTCTCTCTCTCTCTCTCTCTCTCTCACACACACACACAGAGTCAGTTACCATGTCAACACTTCGGATGAGGGAGCCTTTAATTTTAAATACAGGAGCTCTTAGTCAAGTGGTGGGAGTCTGGAGTCAAAGGCATTTGGGTAATATGTTTCTTAATTTTGCAATGCAATCAAATGTAAGATCCATATCCAATGTCTATTTCAGAAGCATCAAACTTCGAATTTATACATTTATTTATTTATAAAAAACATGAGTCGGAGCAAAGAATAGAATCCACACTTAGTACTGTCATATTGACTATAGAGAATAGGAATTGTATTTATATTAAATTATTTACTATCTGTTGCTTTGTAATGATTTTTTAATAGCAACATAAAAATGGTGCTACTTAATTTTTCTGATGCTATGTCTCCTTTAACATATATCCAGCAAGTAGTAATTAAGCACCTATTGTCAGCCACATACTGGTGAGTACTCCAGGTTAAAGACAGCTTTGCAAAGTAAGGATTTTCAAGGCTCTCTGGTAAGCACAATCAATAGCTAGGGTTCAAATGGATAATACAAACTGTACATTCAACCCTAAATGAGTATGATTTTCTGTTGTTCTACTAGGACTGCTTCACTTCCCACAAGCTTCTGCACTTACATGCTCTGAAGAGGATGATCACAAAGGAAAATCACCAACCACTTGTTTGTAACTTGGGTCCCTCAACACTTCTCACACTACTCTGGAAGTCCTCATCCACTTCAACCAAAATGAAGCTTTAATACCTAAATCAGCTGAAAATACTCAAATCTCTCTCTGCTCCAGCTCCTCTCCTGATCTGATTCAGACCTCCCACACAGTTCCCTTCTGCTGTTCTGCAGAAATCTCACCTGACCTGGTCCACACCTGCACCAACCATCCCCCCACACAACTGATTCCTCTCTCCCAGAGCATCCCACTGAATGGTGACACCAGCAGCACAGGGTAGCCACATAGGGATCATTCCCCACACCGTTCTCAATCTCTCTCTCTCTCTCTGTCTCTCTCTCTGTGTGTCTCTTTCTCTCTGTGTGTCTCTGTGTGTGTGTGTCTCTCTCTCTGTATCTCTCTCTCTCTCTCTCTCTCTCTCTCTCTCTCTCTCACACACACACACACAGAGTCAGTTACCATGTCAACACTTCGGATGAGGGAGCCTTTAATTTTAAATACAGGAGCTCTTAGTCAAGTGGTGGGAGTCTGGAGTCAAAGGCATTTGGGTAATATGTTTCTTAATTTTGCAATGCAATCAAATGTAAGATCCATATCCAATGTCTATTTCAGAAGCATCAAACTTCAGGGAAGTATGTGTGCTCCTTGGGTCAAGAACATACTCTATTTCTTCTCTTCTGTTCTCTAGGATGCCCTGTTATATGACTATATCTCTTGGCCTTATGGATCTATTATATACGAGATGAATGGAGCTCCCTTTTGTTTCATAATATTTTGCTTTGCAGTGTTTACCAGTTGAATGCAGGATTTGTATGATCAGTCTGATAATGGTAGATATACATGAGGACCCCAAAATTACCACTATATAGTCAAGATGTGCAGTGAAGCCTGACTGTATATGGGCAAGTGTAACATTACATGATGAGAATTCACAAGAAAATTAGATGCCCAAGAATGAATTTAGAACACAGATCTCCCCTACTTTCTTTACAATAAAGATTTTACTACTTATTACAGATATAGGATACTCTAATAAAGAGAATGTGAAACAAAGTGAATAAGAGAAGTCACGTACAGGGCAATAAAACTTGGATGTTTTTAATATTAAAATAGGAGACCTAGTTAAACCTTGATCAAAATATAATCCAAAGCCTTTCTCCTGTGCTACAGCTGATATCATAGTTGAATGAAAATATGAACCAGGCAAGGTTTTTCCTTGCCTGTCATTTATTTCAGAGCACCACAAAGGAAAATCCTAATGACATCAGCAGATTTTGTTTCTAAATAAATCCATATCAAACCGTGTCTGCTTGGCCATGCCCACTCTATGAGCTCGTGCTCCAGTGTAAATTCTCATCATTTGTCTATCACCTGCATTCTTCAACAGTCCTGTAACTTGCCTCCCTGCTTCTGGTTGCTCTTCTTTTAAATCAATTCTCCACATTTGGCTTTCATCACCACAAATTATGAATGCATGCATGTACTTGCTTGCTTCTCTGCTATCTCTTCTACCAGTATCTGTTCTTAAATTCCATGAGGGCTATCTGTAACTTGGCAGTGTTGCAGAGCTTGTGATAGTGTGCTCTGAAGGAACAAACAAACGGCATCATTAGCCTGGCCTTTCTCAGATTCACACCTGGTCCTCGGCCAAAGCTCTGGGGAAGAAGCTGTGGCTCAGTTTCAGCATCTATAAAGCAGGAGCACAATAGGTTCCCTTAAAGAGGTCTATAGAAGCCAATTTAATCATCATCCATACTTGTGGGTGTGTTATAAGGAGCAGCTGAAGTAGGGCACTTTTAGTTTTAATTTTTCTGTTTATAAGATGTATTTTGTGGAAAGAACCACAGTAATCAATTTTCTTTCTTGATTTTTTTCTACAAGTTTACATGCTGTTGTTTTTGCAATAACAAAAGAACCTAATGTTGGCAAGAGGTGATTATTCTAATAAAAAAAAAACTAATGAAGCACAGTGTTTCATTTTCTATGTACTTTGCTAAATATTCATCTATTTGCTTTCAAAAGGAAAATATGAAGCAGGTACTACTATTATTGACTCATTTTGCAGATGAGGAAAGGGATTTAAAATTTAGAAAAGTTTATTTGCCCAAGATCAACCATTTAGTGTAGAGTCATGATTCTGAACTCAGGTCTGTCTGTCTGTCTATCTGTCTAGGCTCTAACCACTGCATTTTACAGCCTGTGCTCTGTTACTAGCATTTAAAGAAGGTTAAACAGTTTTAAAGTAAACAGCTGACTTCTTCATAGTATTCAATGTTACCTTGTAAATATATCAAAGCTCTCTGTGCTACAGCTGATATCATAGTTGAATGAAAATATGAACCAGGCAAGGTTTTTCCTTGCCTGTCATTTATTTCAGAGCACCACAAAGGAAAATCCTAATGACATCAGCAGATTTTGTTTCTAAATAAATCCATATCAAACCGTGTCTGCTTGGCCATGCCCACTCTATGAGCTCGTGCTCCAGTGTAAATTCTCATCATTTGTCTATCACCTGCATTCTTCAACAGTCCTGTAACTTGCCTCCCTGCTTCTGGTTGCTCTTCTTTTAAATCAATTCTCCACATTTGGCTTTCATCACCACAAATTATGAATGCATGCATGTACTTGCTTGCTTCTCTGCTATCTCTTCTACCAGTATCTGTTCTTAAATTCCATGAGGGCTATCTGTAACTTGGCAGTGTTGCAGAGCTTGTGATAGTGTGCTCTGAAGGAACAAACAAACGGCATCATTAGCCTGGCCTTTCTCAGATTCACACCTGGTCCTCGGCCAAAGCTCTGGGGAAGAAGCTGTGGCTCAGTTTCAGCATCTATAAAGCAGGAGCACAATAGGTTCCCTTAAAGAGGTCTATAGAAGCCAATTTAATCATCATCCATACTTGTGGGTGTGTTATAAGGAGCAGCTGAAGTAGGGCACTTTTAGTTTTAATTTTTCTGTTTATAAGATGTATTTTGTGGAAAGAACCACAGTAATCAATTTTCTTTCTTGATTTTTTTCTACAAGTTTACATGCTGTTGTTTTTGCAATAACAAAAGAACCTAATGTTGGCAAGAGGTGATTATTCTAATAAAAAAAAAACTAATGAAGCACAGTGTTTCATTTTCTATGTACTTTGCTAAATATTCATCTATTTGCTTTCAAAAGGAAAATATGAAGCAGGTACTACTATTATTGACTCATTTTGCAGATGAGGAAAGGGATTTAAAATTTAGAAAAGTTTATTTGCCCAAGATCAACCATTTAGTGTAGAGTCATGATTCTGAACTCAGGTCTGTCTGTCTGTCTATCTGTCTAGGCTCTAACCACTGCATTTTACAGCCTGTGCTCTGTTACTAGCATTTAAAGAAGGTTAAACAGTTTTAAAGTAAACAGCTGACTTCTTCATAGTATTCAATGTTGACAAATACATAAACTAAATCTATGTATTTTTGGTAGTTTGAAAACATTAATTTTTAACTTTATCTAGTAATAAAAATGATATTATCTAATGAATTTCTTAAATTCAATGGATCTAATGTTTAAACATTTATAAAGTGTTTTTAACATTTGCTAAGTCAAATATATCAGACACACTAGGAAATGAAAACTTGTGTAAGTAAATAATGTATATTAATCATTCTTTTCTATGTTTCCCACATATTATGTCAAAGTAACCTCATGATCACATTTTTTTAAATCATGTACAAAAACTATATCTTAGGAAAAACCAATACTATTCACCATAACCGTTATTAGGAGGATTCAGAAAACAAAATTAATACACGTAAACCAGTTAAAACAGTGTCTGCCACACTGAAAGAATTCAGTAAAGTACAGCTACTATAGTTTCTAGTACTCATCACTATCATGTTGCTATTATCATTATGATTACCATTCAAATTCCCTTAAAATAGGTCCCCCTTACTTAAGTTCAAAATTCATGGCAAGTATATCAAATCCAACACAACTGGTGCTATGAACTGAATTGTGTCCTCTCAAAAATCAAATGTTGAAGCCCTCACTCCCAATGTGATTCTATTTGGAAATAGACCTTCTAGGAAATAATTTAGGGTAAATGAGTCCTAAGAGTAAGGTTCTAATCTGATAGGATCGGGGCCTTATAAGAAGAGAAAGAGTGCTTTCTCTCTCTCTCTCTCTCTCTCCAAGTGATGAGGAAAGGCCACAAGAGGACACAGTCAACAGCCTGAACTGACTAATGTAATCAGCTCATGAATGACCCAGTATACCCCCCCCACCTGTGCTTTACAAAACCACCTAGAATTCTTCCTCTCACCTCCATGTCTGGGTGAGAACACCTTTTCCCTTCTTCACTGGCTATTTAATTCAAACTCATTCTTCAAGAACATCTTTGAGTGCTCCCTATTCCAGCAAGACTATCTGCATTCCCACAGTCTACGTTAAGGGCCCATCCTCTGGGTGCCAAAGTGTGCTCTGTGTTATCAGGGCACTGATGGCCCCTAGCTCCAGGAGGCATACTGCAGATGCTCCTTAAATATAGACTTAATAAATATGTCATTCAGATGTCAACTGGAATGGTCTTCATCTTATGCTGATAGACTGACATCCCAGCAATGCAAAAAATTCAAATAGAATCTTACACATACCTATTACTGAAGTCAACCTGGCCATCCTTTCAAGTTGCTTGGCTACTGTTTCCTTTTCATCTGTCTCCACCTTTACTTGCCCATCCCCGCCATCCATAGCTGTACTATTCTCACTACCAAATTTCTCCTAGTGTTAAGTCAAAGCATTTTAGCTATCTTTTCTTCTTGACTTTTAATTCATGCCTTTACAATTACATGTTCCATTCAAATGGAATTTTCCCACTTGAAGGGAATTTTCCCAGAGACAGCTCTCTCGCTATTATGAATTCTTATACATTCTGCCTATAAAATAACTATGTGGACGTCACAGTAAAGGAACAATGGAGACTGACAGTTACATACAACTTAGCAGGACCAGCTAAAAGTGATACTGGCTCTAGTGAAGGCAGAGTGCAAACGGATTGGATCCTATGGGTATTGAGAAAACAGAACAGAAACTTTCAGGAAATTGGCAAACGCAGTTATCTAGAAGGAAAGTTAATATGAAACAAACTGGAGAAGAAAGCATGAGGAGCAAGAGGGGTGAAAGAGACTCCAACTCTACTGTTAGGGCAGCTGAAAAGGCAAAACCCCACCAAACCTTTTACCTCTTCTCAACCAACTGCTCCACTTGACTCAAAATGTAGAAGTCATTGGAAAGTCTTACATTATAAACAGAGCTATAAACTATTGTGTTATATACACAGCTGAAGTGCGTCTTTAAGTAAGACACAGTAAGACAGAGAAATTAGCAAGCAATTGGGAGGGGGGCAGAAAAATACATTTAAAGTGTTTTCATTACATGCTATATTTATCTATACAATTAGATCTAAAGCAACTTTGATATCCATGCTTTCTTTCCAGTTTGTCTTTTGTGAATTCCTTTTAACCATTCTTATGCTTTTTATTCTCTTTATTATCTCATTCACAATATAAGAATAATAAGGAATTAGTATGGTTATAAGACTATCTGCATTCCCACAGTCTACGTTAAGGGCCCATCCTCTGGGTGCCAAAGTGTGCTCTGTGTTATCAGGGCACTGATGGCCCCTAGCTCCAGGAGGCATACTGCAGATGCTCCTTAAATATAGACTTAATAAATATGTCATTCAGATGTCAACTGGAATGGTCTTCATCTTATGCTGATAGACTGACATCCCAGCAATGCAAAAAATTCAAATAGAATCTTACACATACCTATTACTGAAGTCAACCTGGCCATCCTTTCAAGTTGCTTGGCTACTGTTTCCTTTTCATCTGTCTCCACCTTTACTTGCCCATCCCCGCCATCCATAGCTGTACTATTCTCACTACCAAATTTCTCCTAGTGTTAAGTCAAAGCATTTTAGCTATCTTTTCTTCTTGACTTTTAATTCATGCCTTTACAATTACATGTTCCATTCAAATGGAATTTTCCCACTTGAAGGGAATTTTCCCAGAGACAGCTCTCTCGCTATTATGAATTCTTATACATTCTGCCTATAAAATAACTATGTGGACGTCACAGTAAAGGAACAATGGAGACTGACAGTTACATACAACTTAGCAGGACCAGCTAAAAGTGATACTGGCTCTAGTGAAGGCAGAGTGCAAACGGATTGGATCCTATGGGTATTGAGAAAACAGAACAGAAACTTTCAGGAAATTGGCAAACGCAGTTATCTAGAAGGAAAGTTAATATGAAACAAACTGGAGAAGAAAGCATGAGGAGCAAGAGGGGTGAAAGAGACTCCAACTCTACTGTTAGGGCAGCTGAAAAGGCAAAACCCCACCAAACCTTTTACCTCTTCTCAACCAACTGCTCCACTTGACTCAAAATGTAGAAGTCATTGGAAAGTCTTACATTATAAACAGAGCTATAAACTATTGTGTTATATACACAGCTGAAGTGCGTCTTTAAGTAAGACACAGTAAGACAGAGAAATTAGCAAGCAATTGGGAGGGGGGCAGAAAAATACATTTAAAGTGTTTTCATTACATGCTATATTTATCTATACAATTAGATCTAAAGCAACTTTGATATCCATGCTTTCTTTCCAGTTTGTCTTTTGTGAATTCCTTTTAACCATTCTTATGCTTTTTATTCTCTTTATTATCTCATTCACAATATAAGAATAATAAGGAATTAGTATGGTTATAAGAGTAAGGGAATGCTTTCAACGTTTTAATATCATACACAATGGTAACCCATTGCAGTGTCTATTGTTCTACTTGGAACCAAGTTTTCAAATACAGATATGTATACCATTGTGCCATGTACCATCTTTTGTTTCCCATTCTTTGTTTTCATAATAAAAGGAATATTTTCCTTTTCATAATAAAAGGACTATTTTCCTTTTTTTCAATTTTAAAATAAACACTTTTTCCTGGATAATCTTTTTAAATATATTCTTACAGAAGGAATAACAGCTATGACTCAGGGCCATGGAAGAGGCTTCCCGTAATAAATTACAATGATTAAAGCTACCAGACAAAGTGCTTCAGCTTCTGCAGCAAATTCTCCCCAGCTCCTTTCATTAATCAGGCTGCTTACTTGGTTTTATCATTAGAGCCAGGCCTTTCAACTTAGTGCCTGAACCAATTAATACATAATTTAAATCAGAATCATGTTTAAAATTCTCAGAGTAGCCTGTAGTGACTGGAGTATGTCATTCTGTATTAATTCCATAAGTTTATTTGTAAAGGTAATTGATTATTGCTGACAATAAGCTTTCTGAAGCAAAAGTTACTTTTTCATTTTCAACACTTTTCTGCATGTAACAGATAGTATTATCTGCAAAGCTTAATGACAGGTATCTGTGGGATGAAAAATATCTTACTAAATTCAAATCATACTGCTTAAATGATTCATCTTGAGTTTTTTAGTCTATCACACCAACCTCTTAATATTTGTGGTAACAGAATAAAACTTACAAAATAGTAAATTAAACTTGTGGCACTATTACTAGTCCCTTAGTTTTCATGAAAATGTAAAAGCTGCTCCATACAATGTAGAAGTCATTGGAAAGTCTTACATTATAAACAGAGCTATAAACTATTGTGTTATATACACAGCTGAAGTGCGTCTTTAAGTAAGACACAGTAAGACAGAGAAATTAGCAAGCAATTGGGAGGGGGGCAGAAAAATACATTTAAAGTGTTTTCATTACATGCTATATTTATCTATACAATTAGATCTAAAGCAACTTTGATATCCATGCTTTCTTTCCAGTTTGTCTTTTGTGAATTCCTTTTAACCATTCTTATGCTTTTTATTCTCTTTATTATCTCATTCACAATATAAGAATAATAAGGAATTAGTATGGTTATAAGAGTAAGGGAATGCTTTCAACGTTTTAATATCATACACAATGGTAACCCATTGCAGTGTCTATTGTTCTACTTGGAACCAAGTTTTCAAATACAGATATGTATACCATTGTGCCATGTACCATCTTTTGTTTCCCATTCTTTGTTTTCATAATAAAAGGAATATTTTCCTTTTCATAATAAAAGGACTATTTTCCTTTTTTTCAATTTTAAAATAAACACTTTTTCCTGGATAATTTTTTTAAATATATTCTTACAGAAGGAATAACAGCTATGACTCAGGGCCATGGAAGAGGCTTCCCGTAATAAATTACAATGATTAAAGCTACCAGACAAAGTGCTTCAGCTTCTGCAGCAAATTCTCCCCAGCTCCTTTCATTAATCAGGCTGCTTACTTGGTTTTATCATTAGAGCCAGGCCTTTCAACTTAGTGCCTGAACCAATTAATACATAATTTAAATCAGAATCATGTTTAAAATTCTCAGAGTAGCCTGTAGTGACTGGAGTATGTCATTCTGTATTAATTCCATAAGTTTATTTGTAAAGGTAATTGATTATTGCTGACAATAAGCTTTCTGAAGCAAAAGTTACTTTTTTCATTTTCAACACTTTTCTGCATGTAACAGATAGTATTATCTGCAAAGCTTAATGACAGGTATCTGTGGGATGAAAAATATCTTACTAAATTCAAATCATACTGCTTAAATGATTCATCTTGAGTTTTTTAGTCTATCACACCAACCTCTTAATATTTGTGGTAACAGAATAAAACTTACAAAATAGTAAATTAAACTTGTGGCACTATTACTAGTCCCTTATTCCCTGTTTTCATGAAAATGTAAAAGCTCCTCCACTCATCATTTTCTCCATGACCTGCAGGTGGATGCATCCAGAAGATCATCCATATAGATAGCAATGACTAGTTACTTGGCAGGAATGAAAGTGAAAACAAAGGACTTTGTTCAAAATGTATCAGGGGCTGTCAACTACTGATAAGATAATCTTTGATCATCCTTATTCTGGTTCTCGTTGTAAAGAAACTAATAGCTACTTAGAACCCAAGCGTCATAGGAACATGGTTGCCCCTAACTGGGTATTAGACTCTGGTACACCATAGGCAAGCATCAAAATACAGAGCCAAAGATGGCATGGAGAAGATGGAACAGCAAGCAATAGCAGGAAGCCTTGATTTCAAAATCCAAGGAATGCCTTCATCCCGGATGCAATCTGTGCTTGGGCTTCATTGCCCATGAAAAGCAGTGATTTGCTAATATACATCACAGACTTTTCATACTATGCTTCACCACTGGCTAGTTCCATAGCTTTGGCCCCAGAAGTCCCTTGCAAAGTAGTTGAAAACATACACCAATATGAATATATTTTTTATATATGCATGTATACATATATACACATAAATTTATCCTTATAGATTATCTAATCGTCAGGAATTTACCCCTTGGGGATAAATTCAATAATGACCCTTAGCTATACTTATTTATCTTGAGACTTTATTTATAAATATCCCAGTTTATAATTTCTTAGACTTTTTGGCCACTATTTTTATTGGCCCTTTATCTACTCATTTTTCATCGATCTTTTTATTCTCTGGCCTGTGTGGGCCTCACACTGCAGTGGCCTCTCTCACTGTAGAGCACTAACTCACAATTGGACACACCGATCTGGCTGCTCCACAGCCAGGGATCTAACCAGTGCCTCTTGCACTGCAAGGCAGACTCTTAATCCACTGGACCACCAGGGGAAGTCTCATAATTTCTTAGACGTTTTAAAGAAAATAACCAACATACTGAATTTCTCTTATATGTGAAACAGAAGCATGTTCTAATTGTAAGAGCACTCAACATGATTAATAGGGACCAAGATCACTCCATATTTTCCTTGGAGGGAATACCTCTGTCAAGAAATCACCACAGTAGCCACTATGAAAAACAGTATGGAGGTTTCTCAAAACACTAAAAAATACAGCTACCATATGACCCAGGAATTCCACTCCTGTGTATTTATCCAGAAATGAACTAGAATATTAATTTGAAAAGATTAATACAGCCCAATGTTCAGGGCAGTATTATATACAGTAGCCAATATATGGAAGCAAGCTAAGTGTCCATCAACAGATGAATGAATAAAAAAAGATGCAGTATATATAATGGGGTACAATTCAATCATCTGGTGGCCTGCCAATGCAACAACTACAGGAAATGTGGGTTTGATCCCTGGGTCAGACAGATCTCCTCGAGAAGGAAATGGTAACCCACTTTAGTGTTGCTATATAGCATCACAGACTTTTAAAATAGGCTCATCCGGATGCAATCTGTGCTTGGGCTTCATTGCCCATGAAAAGCAGTGATTTGCTAATATACATCACAGACTTTTCATACTATGCTTCACCACTGGCTAGTTCCATAGCTTTGGCCCCAGAAGTCCCTTGCAAAGTAGTTGAAAACATACACCAATATGAATATATTTTTTATATATGCATGTATACATATATACACATAAATTTATCCTTATAGATTATCTAATCGTCAGGAATTTACCCCTTGGGGATAAATTCAATAATGACCCTTAGCTATACTTATTTATCTTGAGACTTTATTTATAAATATCCCAGTTTATAATTTCTTAGACTTTTTGGCCACTATTTTTATTGGCCCTTTATCTACTCATTTTTCATCGATCTTTTTATTCTCTGGCCTGTGTGGGCCTCACACTGCAGTGGCCTCTCTCACTGTAGAGCACTAACTCACAATTGGACACACCGATCTGGCTGCTCCACAGCCAGGGATCTAACCAGTGCCTCTTGCACTGCAAGGCAGACTCTTAATCCACTGGACCACCAGGGGAAGTCTCATAATTTCTTAGACGTTTTAAAGAAAATAACCAACATACTGAATTTCTCTTATATGTGAAACAGAAGCATGTTCTAATTGTAAGAGCACTCAACATGATTAATAGGGACCAAGATCACTCCATGTTTTCCTTGGAGGGAATACCTCTGTCAAGAAATCACCACAGTAGCCACTATGAAAAACAGTATGGAGGTTTCTCAAAACACTAAAAAATACAGCTACCATATTACCCAGGAATTCCACTCCTGTGTATTTATCCAGAAATGAACTAGAATATTAATTTGAAAAGATTAATACAGCCCAATGTTCAGGGCAGTATTATATACAGTAGCCAATATATGGAAGCAAGCTAAGTGTCCATCAACAGATGAATGAATAAAAAAAGATGCAGTATATATAATGGGGTACAATTCAATCATCTGGTGGCCTGCCAATGCAACAACTACAGGAAATGTGGGTTTGATCCCTGGGTCAGACAGATCTCCTCGAGAAGGAAATGGTAACCCACTTTAGTGTTCTTGCAGGGAGAATCCCACGGACAGAGAAGCCAGTGGCTGCAGTCTGTGAGATCGCAGAGTCGAACACAACTGCATAACTAAGCACACATGGATGTACTTAACCATTTTAAAAAGAATGAAATGTTGCCATTTTTCAACAACATGGAAGGACTTGGAAGGCATGTTGCTAAGTGAAGTAAGTCAGACAGAGAACGAAAAATATTGTATAATATCACTTATATGTTAAATCTAAAAAATAAAGCTAACTTATAAATACAACAAAAGGTAAACAGACTCACAGACATAGAGAACAAACTAGTACTTATCATTAGGAAGATGGAATGGAGGAGAGGCAAATGAGGTGTGGGGATTAAGAGATACAAACTACTGTGCATATCGTAAATAAGCTACAAGGATATATTATATAGTACACGGAATATAGTCAACATTTTATAATAACTGGAATACAACTTTCAATATTTGTGAATCACTATTCTGTATACTTGAAACTTATATAATATTGTACATCAACTATACCTCACCAAAAATAAAAGAAGAGCTACCAAAAATAAAAAAGACTTAAAACAAAATAAAATGTCCAACACTGGAATCGCTTTACCTAATGCTTCCAATTATGTGAGATAATAAATATCTTTATTCTTTAAGTCATCTTGTTTTAACAAATTTATCTGCAGTTTACAGCATCTTATCTAATGCTTTCAAGATTCTTTGTTCAATATCTTCCAAAGACACTCTAGAGGGAAATAAAACACCTATACAATACTATAAATGAATAAATAAATAATAAACTCAAAGTACAAAATGAATCAGTCAGAACAATTTCATGTGATGTCATACCAATACATTAGAATTCTCTCCTGTACTTACATAGTAACTATCAGAATTCATTCACAGTACACAGTATTCAGGTTCACGATATGTTTGTGTGTGTGAGAGAGAGAGAAAGAGAGAGTGTGTGTGCTCAGTCATTCCGACTCTGTGACCCTATAGACTGTAGCTCACCAGGCTCCTCTGTCCATGGGATTTCCCAGACAATAATACCAGAGTGGGTAGCCATTTCCTCCAGGGGATCTTCCCGACCTAAAGATCAAACCAGCATGTCCTGAATTGTAGGCAGATTCTTTACCACTTAGTCACTAGGGAAGCCAGGTCATGGGGACTTGTTCCTAGATCTGCACCCCCAAGCTACATAACTTAGACAAAGAATGCAATCCCCCTAAGCTCCAGCTCCTTCATTAGTTGGTGAAAATAATGATAGCACATATTTCGCTGCATTAATGTTGGCATGGTGAGCTAATTTACGGACCTGCCTCAGCACTTGGCATATAATAATGGCTCAATAAATGCTGGCTACAAAAAAAAAGTGTAATTAAGTATGCAAATGTCAATATTACAAAGAAAGATGAGTTTATGTCATTAGCATATTGAAAATATCAACCTACAAAACACAGCTATATAATGTTATACTGCTAATGCTATTTAGAAATGTGAAAAGTCAAAGAAACTCCGGGAGAATTTTGTGTAAGAAAACTAAATCTCAGTTTTCTTCTCAAAAGAGCAAAATCTGACTTAGTTACATGAGTATTATTCATATAGCACTATGCTAGCTTTATTTACAGGTAGCATGTTTCATCATTTTAAAAAAACATATCATATCTAAAACCTATTATGTAACATAATCTAGCACATGAGGAAAAATCTCTGCAACTTTATTTGAATAAATGAATTAAAAAGTTAGAGTATTAGAAAAATTCAGACATTCAAAAGAGGTCTTTCTAACTCTAGAGGTAATCTTTGGTTGCCTATTACAAACAAAAGTGAAAATCACAGGGACACAAAATTAATTTTAAAAACAAATATAAGGAAAAAAGAAATATATTCATAATAATCAATGCAATATACTTGCCAAAAGTTGCTGAACTATAGAGTTGGGGAGAGGTGCGGGCTATGCACAAAATTAATTTGTAAAATATTCATAATATGTAAGTAGAAAAAGCAATTAACAAGTTTTTAAATTCACGATATGTTGTGTGTGTGAGAGAGAGAAAGAGAGTGTGTGCTCAGTCATTCCGACTCTGTGACCCTATAGACTGTAGCTCACCAGGCTCCTCTGTCCATGGGATTTCCCAGACAATAATACCAGAGTGGGTAGCCATTTCCTCCAGGGGATCTTCCCGACCTAAAGATCAAACCAGCATGTCCTGAATTGTAGGCAGATTCTTTACCACTTAGTCACTAGGGAAGCCAGGTCATGGGGACTTGTTCCTAGATCTGCACCCCCAAGCTACATAACTTAGACAAAGAATGCAATCCCCCTAAGCTCCAGCTCCTTCATTAGTTGGTGAAAATAATGATAGCACATATTTCGCTGCATTAATGTTGGCATGGTGAGCTAATTTACGGACCTGCCTCAGCACTTGGCATATAATAATGGCTCAATAAATGCTGGCTACAAAAAAAAAGTGTAATTAAGTATGCAAATGTCAATATTACAAAGAAAGATGAGTTTATGTCATTAGCATATTGAAAATATCAACCTACAAAACACAGCTATATAATGTTATACTGCTAATGCTATTTAGAAATGTGAAAAGTCAAAGAAACTCCGGGAGAATTTTGTGTAAGAAAACTAAATCTCAGTTTTCTTCTCAAAAGAGCAAAATCTGACTTAGTTACATGAGTATTATTCATATAGCACTATGCTAGCTTTATTTACAGGTAGCATGTTTCATCATTTTAAAAAAACATATCATATCTAAAACCTATTATGTAACATAATCTAGCACATGAGGAAAAATCTCTGCAACTTTATTTGAATAAATGAATTAAAAAGTTAGAGTATTAGAAAAATTCAGACATTCAAAAGAGGTCTTTCTAACTCTAGAGGTAATCTTTGGTTGCCTATTACAAACAAAAGTGAAAATCACAGGGACACAAAATTAATTTTAAAAACAAATATAAGGAAAAAAGAAATATATTCATAATAATCAATGCAATATACTTGCCAAAAGTTGCTGAACTATAGAGTTGGGGAGAGGTGCGGGCTATGAAACAATCTTTTTAGTTGTTAAAAACTGCACAATGATCATAGGATGTTGACAGTAAATACGTATGTGTCCACTAATATGTAAGTAGAAAAAAGCAATTAACAAGTTTTTAAATTAGAATTTGATTTAGACTCATATTAAGACTAATGATTTTTTAACTGTTTTGCACCAATAATACGTTAAATTGTTCAAGTAATAGTTATTCAACAACTATCAGAGATCAGGTCATGGACTAGATACCTAGGCACTATGGATGAATGAAACATGACCCACCTCAGGAACATCCCAGTCCACTCAAAGGTCATCTGATATATTCTATGTGCGGATAGGCTCAGAGTGCTACAGAAGATATGCAATGAAATTCAAAGATTTAAGATCATTTCCATTTCATCAGTAATGACACCTACAATCAAGGTCAGAATAATTGCTATACCTAATAGTCTATCAAGAGAAACGAGCTCTAATGGATGAACTAAGCAATTAGTTCCTAGGCCATTAACTAGCATCCCAGTCTGTGTATATATGTCTCCCTACCGAAACCCTGGGGCCAGTTCCACACATCCACTTAGTTTTTCTAGCTCCCTTCTAGTTTTGTTCCCTTCTTGCAAGAGGCACTCTTATGTTCCTTGAATGAACTCAGCATAACACTCTAAAAGCTCATTGTTTGCTTACAGAGGTAGTAAGCAATTGTCCTGTCATGTTTCACTTGAATAAACTGAGTTTATTCATATAGCACTATGCTAGCTTTATTTACAGGTAGCATGTTTCATCATTTTAAAACATATCATATCTAAAACCTATTATGTAACATAATCTAGCACATGAGGAAAAATCTCTGCAACTTTATTTGAATAAATGAATTAAAAAGTTAGAGTATTAGAAAAATTCAGACATTCAAAAGAGGTCTTTCTAACTCTAGAGGTAATCTTTGGTTGCCTATTACAAACAAAAGTGAAAATCACAGGGACACAAAATTAATTTTAAAAACAAATATAAGGAAAAAAGAAATATATTCATAATAATCAATGCAATATACTTGCCAAAAGTTGCTGAACTATAGAGTTGGGGAGAGGTGCGGGCTATGAAACAATCTTTTTAGTTGTTAAAAACTGCACAATGATCATAGGATGTTGACAGTAAATACGTATGTGTCCACTAATATGTAAGTAGAAAAAAGCAATTAACAAGTTTTTAAATTAGAATTTGATTTAGACTCATATTAAGACTAATGATTTTTTAACTGTTTTGCACCAATAATACGTTAAATTGTTCAAGTAATAGTTATTCAACAACTATCAGAGATCAGGTCATGGACTAGATACCTAGGCACTATGGATGAATGAAACATGACCCACCTCAGGAACATCCCAGTCCACTCAAAGGTCATCTGATATATTCTATGTGCGGATAGGCTCAGAGTGCTACAGAAGATATGCAATGAAATTCAAAGATTTAAGATCATTTCCATTTCATCAGTAATGACACCTACAATCAAGGTCAGAATAATTGCTATACCTAATAGTCTATCAAGAGAAACGAGCTCTAATGGATGAACTAAGCAATTAGTTCCTAGGCCATTAACTAGCATCCCAGTCTGTGTATATATGTCTCCCTACCGAAACCCTGGGGCCAGTTCCACACATCCACTTAGTTTTTCTAGCTCCCTTCTAGTTTTGTTCCCTTCTTGCAAGAGGCACTCTTATGTTCCTTGAATGAACTCAGCATAACACTCTAAAAGCTCATTGTTTGCTTACAGAGGTAGTAAGCAATTGTCCTGTCATCTCAGTACCCCTCTTACTAAGCAGCAACTCTGTTATATAAACTCATTGACTCTGAGTTTCTTCATTTGGGGGGTGGGTAGGGAGAGGGCCAGCGGGCAGGCCACGTCTGTTGGTCTTTCATTTATCTATTTTCATCCATCTTTGTTCCTTGGTCCGCGTGGGCCTCCCATCGCAGTGGCCTCTGTTGTTGCAGAGCACCGGCTCTGGGCGCATGCGCTCCAGAGCTCCGGCTCAGTAAGTGGACACATCGGTCCAGTCACTCCATGGCACGTGGGATATTCCCAGGCCAGGGATTGAACCGGTGCCCCCTACACTGCAAGGCGGTGTCCTTACCCACTGGACCAGCAGGGAAGCCCAAGTTTCTTCATTTTTAAAATAGGATGATTTTACCAATCTCCTAGGGTGGTCATGAAGATGAAGTAAGATACCATATATGAACTTTTCTGACAAACAAGAACTCAATAGATGCTTTTTCCAATTTTTTCTTTCACTCCTCTCCCCTCCCCTCTCCCCCATTCTATATAGACAAACATGACAAAGATTTTTTTTCAGATAATATATACAAAGGACAATTAACAATAATGAAGTAACAGGTTTTCATAATTGTCAGCACAAGAATGAATATATTCACAAAGCTTTTTAAAGATAAGTCTGTGGTGTTTAAGTTATGTATATATATACATATATGTATATATATGTGTGTGTGTGTGTGTATATACTTTTTTTCCCAAAAGAAAGTCAAACGGCAATCCTGTTACTTGCAGTGTTTGGGATAAAGTTATTGAAAGAAGATAGATTATAACTTAGAAATGAGATGAATATATTCATACATGATCCATACAAAATTAATCTTCACCCACAAATTCCTAGAGCTTTGCCAGGTGATCACATCCAGCATTCCTAGTCATGTCAGAGATGCTGGACAAGGTCTCCTATACATTGCTAAACAGAGATGTCTAATTAATAATTTTAAAAAATCATACAGCACATGAACCCTACAGTAAGAGCATAGATCATAAAGAAAGGCCCAGAAATAATGAAAAAACATAGCCTGAAAATTCACTCAACTCACCTGCAAATGCTCATGCTTTTATTCCTCCTTTCAAGCTACGCTTACAGGATAAAATTACCCTTGGCTCCCAGATCACCTCTCTACCTTTTCAGTCACACCATTTTTTCCTACTCTCTACTTCTCAAACTTCATTTCTGCTTTCTAGAAATCACAAGCCTCATCACAGCTGTTGACAGTTGAGCCTCCTCTCCTCCTGAGACTAATGATCCACTAAATGATTGCCAAGGTCCTGGTTCATATGGTTAAGGAGAAAGGACCCTAAACTTCTCTACAGTCAGTGGCTTTCTTGTTTTCCTTACTGTCCAAACTCATTCTTTGTCTTCATCTGAATAGCCTCTGTGCTCCTCTGCCTACCAACATCTATACAGCCTAAACTATACATACCTCTTTCATAATTTATTGCAAAAAAGAGACCATTTCAAGTGATGTTAAGCACTTTTGTGAATAAACAAAGATGTCAAAACATCTAACAACCTAAATACATCTTTCACTATTCATCTAAATTGAAAAAAACTTCAAATCCTCTCAAATAATGCTGAAGTCAGAGATACCTTGGATGCTGCACTGAAGTCTCAGAACATTGATCTGAACATACACAGTTAACTGCAGTTACACTAACCTGCGACTTTCTTGAAAAAAATCACTACTCCCAAATACCTATTAGTACCACTGGCTTCATGATTTTCAGGTTTTTGTGCATAGGAGGAAAACATTTTTAATGACTTTTGACAGAGGTGCTGTAAGCCATACATGTCACTGCAGATAAGGTAATGACAGTGAGAAGACAATAGTGATCCATTAGTGAATCAGAGTTGACCAAAGAATGAAGAATCCAATCACAATAAGAAATGGATGTTGTGATTCATACCAAATGCCTCTCAACAAAACAGCTTCTTATTCATACAGCACTCTCTAGTTTTCTATGCAAAGGAATAATAAAATATGAATCACATTATATACTTACTCATTCTAATAAGGCTAAAAGGGACCTAATATATTTTAGAACACTTTTGAGCACTTTTTCTGTTGTGCCTTTCCTTCTAAAACATATTGGTAATTGCATGATGCTAGCAATCTTGTCACTCAAATTAATAATTATAAGGAAGGAAATAACTTAAAACATAAATTGTCACTGCATTAGCCATCACATTTACATGTCTGTTCAATCCAGTAATTGCCATAAAAGCCAATCTTATTTTTAAAGGCCAAATGTAAAATAATTAAATTGTTGTTGTTAACTTTTTTGAATGAGCAGCTTTATTTTATTGCAATTTTTTTAAAAAAATCTTCACCATTCAGTCTTGAATGACATCCCATTGACAAGACAGGGAAGGAACAGGTGAGAGTGTTCAGTTGAAAGAGTTTTGTAACTGAAATGAGCACTTACCAGCCAAATTAGACAACCACAAGGAATAGCATCTGAACAAACAATCCAGTTTCCCAGGTGTGATATAACTTCCCTGACTTATTTTGGTAAGAAAAAACTTCTGCTTTATTTTTCCTTAACTCAAAAGTGAATTCCTTCCAAAAAAAATCTATAAAACTAGGACAGACTAGTTTAATTGCAACAATAACTCTTCTAACACATCAAATAAATTCAAAATAAGTGTACTTCCATTCACCTTAAATTCCATGAATTTCATAACTTTCTGTGTTTGAAATAAGAGGAAAATAAACATCATAAAACTCATTCCCTTATAAATCGTAAAACTCAGTTCCTAACTTGAGACCAAATACTGGTTTGCAGAATTATACACTGGCCCAGCCTCCATATGAGGATGCTACTTGGATAGGCAAACACTTCCTCACAGTGACATGACTCTGCCCTAAGGAGTTACACAGAGGGGTGAAAATATCTTCTCCTGGAATCTCTTCACCGGTACTTCTCTTCACACTGATTCCATATTCAAAACAGGTAAGAGAAGTACATAAGCCAGTTGAGACTTACACTGATGTCAAAGAGAATAGTCAGATGAGTATCACATTAAGAGTATGATAAGGGCTTCCCTGGTGGTCCAGTGGGTAAGGACACCACCTTGCAGTGCAAGGGGCACCGGTTCAATCCCTGGCCTGGGAAGATCCCACGTGCCGCGGAGCGGCGGACCGATGTGTCCAATTACCAAGCCGGAGCTCTGGAGCTCATGCGCCCAGAGACGGCACTCTGCAACGACAGACACCACCGTGATGCGAGGCCCACAGGAGCCAAAGAACAAAGACGGATGAAAATAGAGAAATGAAAGACCAATAGAAGTGGCCCACCCGCTCCCCTCCCTCTCCAACCTGACCCCCGCCCAAAAATTAAATAAATAAATAAAAGAGTATGATAAAACAAACTTGGGAGAAATATTTGCAAAAGACACATCTGATTGCCCAAAATACACAAAGAACTCTTAACAGTAAGAAAACAACCCAATTAAAAATGGTTCAAAGACCTGCGCTTACCTGGTGGTAAGCAGTGGGTAAACAGCTAGTCTTGCAGTGCAAAGTGCACTGGTCTGCTCCCTGGCCTGGGAAGATCCCACGTGCCGCGGAGCGGCGGACCGATGTGTCCAATTACCAAGCCGGAGCTCTGGAGCTCATGCGCCCAGAGACGGCACTCTGCAACGACAGACACCACCGTGATGCGAGGCCCACAGGAGCCAAAGAACAAAGACGGATGAAAATAGAGAAATGAAAGACCAATAGAAGTGGCCCACCCGCTCCCCTCCCTCTCCAACCTGACCCCCGCCCAAAAATTAAATAAATAAATAAAAGAGTATGATAAAACAAACTTGGGAGAAATATTTGCAAAAGACACATCTGATTGCCCAAAATACACAAAGAACTCTTAACAGTAAGAAAACAACCCAATTAAAAATGGTTCAAAGACCTGCGCTTACCTGGTGGTAAGCAGTGGGTAAACAGCTAGTCTTGCAGTGCAAAGTGCACTGGTCTGCTCCCTGGCCCGGGAAGATCCCACGTGCCCCAGAGGGGTTGGATCAGTGTGTCCAACTACAAGCCAGTGCTCTGGAGCGCATGTGCCCAGAGCTGGCACTCTGCAACAACAGAGGCCACTGCAATGGGAGGCCCACACAGGCCAAAGAATAAAGAACGATGAAAATAAATAAATAAATAAAAAACAAGAAAAGGGGCCAAAATTAAAAAATAAAAAAAGTGGTTCAAAGGCATTAACAGACACCTCATCAAAGAAAATATACAGACAGTAAATACGCATAGAAAAAGATGCTTCATAATACATGTCATAAGGGAAACAATGAATGAAATACTACATACCTATTAGAATGGCCAAAATCCAGAACAATGACAACACCAAATGCCAATGAGGATATGGAACAACAGAAATTCTCATTCACTGCTGGTAAGAATTCATAATGGTACAGTCACTTTGTAAGACAGTTGGCAGGTTTTAACAAAACCAAACATATTCTTGCCATATGATCTGACAATAACATTCCTTAGTATTTACTCAAATGGGTTAAGAACTTACATCATTCACAAAAACCTGCCTATGGATATTTATAGCAGCCTTATATATAACTATCAAACTTTGGAAATAACCCAAAATGTCCTTTGGTGGGTGAATGCATAAACAAACTATGGTACATCCAGATAATGAAATATTTTTCAGTGTTAAAAAGAAATGAATTACCAAGCCATGAGAAGACATGATGGAAACTTAAAATCATGTAACTAAGAAAAGAAGCTAAGTTGAACATTGCTACACCCTGCATCATTCAAAGACTTCCCAGGTGGCTCGGAGGGGAAGAATCCACCTGCAATACAGGAGACATAGGCAGATGCGGGTTCAATCCCAGTTTGGGAAGATCCCTGGGAGGAGGGCATGGAAACCTATTACAATATTCTTGCCTGGAGAATCCCATGGACAGATAGGCCTGGTGGGCTACAGTCCACAGTGTCACCATGAGTCAGACACAACTGAAGTGACTTAGCATGCATGCATTCATATCATTCAAACTATATGACATTCTGGAAAAGATAAAACTATGACAGTCAAAAGAGCGCTAGTTGCCAGGGTTGCCAGGAGTGAGGGGGGGGAGGAAGGGATGAATAGAAGGAACACAGAGAATTTTTAGGGCAATAAAAATACTCTGTATAATATTCTAATGATGGATATGTCATTAAACATTTGTCCAAACCCATGAAACGCTTCTTTCCTGGTGACTCAGATGGTAAAGAATCCACCTGCAATACAGGAGACATAGGCAGATGCGGGTTCAATCCCAGTTTGGGAAGATCCCTGGGAGGAGGGCATGGAAACCTATTACAATATTCTTGCCTGGAGAATCCCATGGACAGATAGGCCTGGTGGGCTACAGTCCACAGTGTCACCATGAGTCAGACACAACTGAAGTGACTTAGCATGCATGCATTCATATCATTCAAACTATATGACATTCTGGAAAAGATAAAACTATGACAGTCAAAAGAGCACTAGTTGCCAGGGTTGCCAGGAGTGAGGGGGGGGAGGAAGGGATGAATAGAAGGAACACAGAGAATTTTTAGGGCAATAAAAATACTCTGTATAATATTCTAATGATGGATATGTCATTAAACATTTGTCCAAACCCATGAAACGCTTCTTTCCTGGTGACTCAGATGGTAAAGAATCTACCTGCAGTGCTGGAGACCAGGTTCAATCCCTGGCTTGGGAAGATCCCCTGGAGAAGGGAATGGCACCTCATTCCAGTATTCTCACCTGAAGAAGTCCATGGACAGAGGAGCCTGGTGGGATACAGTCCATGGGATCACCAAGAGTCAGACATGTCTGAGCAACTAACATACACATGAAATGTACTACACCAAAAGTGAATCTTAATGCAAACTACAGACTTTGAGTAATTATGATATATTGATTTAGGTTCAT
Organism: Tragulus kanchil; assembly: GCA_022376925.1. Taxonomy (NCBI): domain Eukaryota; kingdom Metazoa; phylum Chordata; class Mammalia; order Artiodactyla; family Tragulidae; genus Tragulus; species Tragulus kanchil. The sequence continues at coordinate 237,223,735 of JAIOJX010000026.1, forward strand.
TGAACATAACAAGTGTACCTCTCCAGTGGAATATGTTGACAACTGGGGAGGCTATGCATGTGTGAGAGTAGGGGATACATGCAAAATCTTTGTGCGTACATGCTGTGTTGCTTCAGTCCAATCCGACTCTTTTTTTGACCTATGAATTGTAACAGCCCACCGGGCTCCTCTTCCTTAGGATTCTCCAGGCAAGAATACTGGAGTGAGTTGCCATTTCCTCTTCCAGGGTATCTTCCTGACCCAGGAATCAAACCCACATGTCCTGTATCACAGGCAGATTCTTTACTGCTGAGCCACCAGGGAAGCCAAGAAATCTTTGTACTTCCTCTCAATTTTGCTGGGCATCTAAAACTGTTCCCCCAAAATAAGGTCTTTTTAAAATCACACAGAAGGGCTTCCCTGGTGATCCAGTGAAAAAAGAGTCCACCTTGCAGAGCAAGGGACACTGGTTCAATCCCTGGCCCGGGAAGATCCCATGTACCGCAGAATGGCTGTACCAGTGTGTCCAATTGTGAGCTAGGACTCTGGAGCACATGCACCCAGAACAGGTGCTCTGCAATGAGAGAGGCCACTGCTATGGGAGGCCCACACATGCCAAAAAATAAATGTGGATGAAAATAATAATAAAATAACTAAGAAAGAGCTCGTGGCATGAAGTTAAAAAAAAATCACACAGAAGTTAAGAAAATCTGCAACTCTATTTTTGAGGTTATTATTGCTGTGAGTAATTATAGCATAGGAAACATCTATCTAGCACTCTGTCTTCATCATTTCCCTCTCTGCATTAAATTATTTAAATGAACATTGTTTCTAGCATAATTTTTTTAAACTTTGACTCAAAAAGCAATGTATTTGACAGCTCTTAACCTTCCTATGCCATCAGCACAATGAAACCTCAGACGGCCAACTCATCTCCTGTTTACTTATTCTATTTACTGTGATGGTACTGGTACTCTGTAGGAAAATGTCACCCTCCATTATATTAGTATAATAACAACCTTTTCTTGCATTCCAAAGGAAGGTAAATCACAATAAATAACGTCAGACTTTCTGAGCAACTAACATACACATGAAATGTACTACACCAAAAGTGAATCTTAATGCAAACTACAGACTTTGAGTAATTATGATATATTGATTTAGGTTCATTGAACATAACAAGTGTACCTCTCCAGTGGAATATGTTGACAACTGGGAGGCTATGCATGTGTGTGTGTAGGGGATACATGCAAAATCTTTGTGCGTACATGCTGTGTTGCTTCAGTCCAATCCGACTCTTTTTTTGACCTATGAATTGTAACAGCCCACCGGGCTCCTCTTCCTTAGGATTCTCCAGGCAAGAATACTGGAGTGAGTTGCCATTTCCTCTTCCAGGGTATCTTCCTGACCCAGGAATCAAACCCACATGTCCTGTATCACAGGCAGATTCTTTACTGCTGAGCCACCAGGGAAGCCAAGAAATCTTTGTACTTCCTCTCAATTTTGCTGGGCATCTAAAACTGTTCCCCCAAAATAAGGTCTTTTTAAAATCACACAGAAGGGCTTCCCTGGTGATCCAGTGAAAAAAGAGTCCACCTTGCAGAGCAAGGGACACTGGTTCAATCCCTGGCCCGGGAAGATCCCATGTACCGCAGAATGGCTGTACCAGTGTGTCCAATTGTGAGCTAGGACTCTGGAGCACATGCACCCAGAACAGGTGCTCTGCAATGAGAGAGGCCACTGCTATGGGAGGCCCACACATGCCAAAAAATAAATGTGGATGAAAATAATAATAAAATAACTAAGAAAGAGCTCGTGGCATGAAGTTAAAAAAAAATCACACAGAAGTTAAGAAAATCTGCAACTCTATTTTTGAGGTTATTATTGCTGTGAGTAATTATAGCATAGGAAACATCTATCTAGCACTCTGTCTTCATCATTTCCCTCTCTGCATTAAATTATTTAAATGAACATTGTTTCTAGCATAATTTTTTTAAACTTTGACTCAAAAAGCAATGTATTTGACAGCTCTTAACCTTCCTATGCCATCAGCACAATGAAACCTCAGACGGCCAACTCATCTCCTGTTTACTTATTCTATTTACTGTGATGGTACTGGTACTCTGTAGGAAAATGTCACCCTCCATTATATTAGTATAATAACAACCTTTTCTTGCATTCCAAAGGAAGGTAAATCACAATAAATAACGTCAACCTTAATTTTCTGATATTTTACACTAAATCACAGGGAAACCATGTGTAAAATGCTTTGCCTCACTTTCTTCTATTTTCATGAATAGGCATAGAGCTTTTGATAGCTAGTGAAAATTCTACACAGCATCTAGAGTCCAGCCCCTTCAGTTTACAGAAACAGAAACTGAGGCACATGGAGAACAAATAAATTGTGCATTATGGCAGGAGCAAGCACAGATACTAACTCTAAGCTGCTAGGGTAGAATGTTTTATTTCCTATCACCCTTATTTATTTGGCTAATGGCATAATGGGATAAAAGTGATCTTATGGATAAAGAATACCCAGATTCCAACTAGTCATTTTAGAGTCTTAGAACCTTCCCTTCGGGTTTCCCTAGTAGCTAAGTAGTGAAGAGTTCACCTGACAATGTAGGAGACAAGGGTTCAATCCCTGGTTCGGGAAGATCCCACTTGCTGTAGAGCAACTAAGCCCATGAACCACAACTATTAAACCTGTGCCCTAGAGTCTCGGAGCCGCAACTATTGAGCCTGTGCTCTAGAACCTTGGAGCCGCAACTATTCAACCCATGCAACTATTGAAGCTCATGTGCCCTAGAGCCTGAGTTCCACAACAAGACAAGTCACCACAAAAAAAGCCTGCTCACCCCAACTAGAGAGTAGCCCCCACTCCCTGCAAATAGAGAAGAGCCTGTGGCAGCAGTGAAAACCCAGAATAGCCAAAAATAAATAAATTAATAATAATAATTTTTTTAAAAAGAATCCATGTGAAAGGAAGTCAAGGTGTAGTTCAGTCCATACACTGACACCTATTCTAATCCAAGAAAGCTCTAGTCACATGTCATCACTATGCTCCAGGACTTGTTGCAGAAATCAGACCATGAAGAAACCAAGCACCACACTTAGAGGATTGGAGAACTCAGGTTTATTAAGCTGGCAGTCCCAGATAGCCTAGCACTCAGAAATTCTGGGCTCCAGGTTCAGGGTGAGCTCTTCTTTTATAGGGTTAACATATGCAGGTACAATTGGTGACTCTGATTGGGTACATTAAAATCAGCACCTACAGAATGCAGGAGTTGCTAGGGGTTACAGGATAGGACATGGGTAGTTACAGTGCACAGGAGTTCCTAGGGGCTACAGGTAAAATTACTGACCTATAGAATCAGGAGCAAAGCATTCTGATCTTATCAGAACATGGTTTTAGCATCACAGGCATACCTCATGGGGGCATAAAAGAACTTTATAGTTAATTATTATTGAGCATGAATCTCAATTTCCTTCTTCAGACTCACTCACTCCAAAGGAACTTGGTGGCAAGTGACAAAAAACCTACTCAAGGTGGTTTGACAAAGAAAAGGGAATTTATTGGATTTTGTAATACCTTCAGGCATGGATGAATCTAGTGGTTAAAACAATGTCATCAGGCAATTTTCTTTATTCCTCCCACTACAATTTAGCTAAAACCATGGTCATTTTGTATGAAACAAAAATAGTAAGACTCTAAAAGAAAGGAAAGAGAAGGCATATTGACTAGGAACCTTGGGATCCCATGGCACAGTGGTGAGTTCCCCGGGTTTTTCCTTTTGCCTTGTATATCCTATACTTGGAGCTGAAAAAGTTAAAATCTCAGAAACACCAATGGTGCAGGCAAAAAAGATGCCCAGAAAAACTGTTCTCAACCAAAGGACTAGTAAAGGGAGGCTTAGTACAGAGAACAACCCTACTCCAACCACAGTATACGGAAAAAATATCAGTCCCAACCACAACCTATCAGCAAGACTGAGTAGGAGCTTTGTCTTCCAACCTTACCAGGCTTAATGATGTGTTCAACATCCCTATCAGGGTAGTATTAGAGTAGGTAGGGAGCTGGAACTTTTGTCCTCATGGGGCAGCAACAAGGTCCCCCCTCCATGATGTCATAGGAGACCACATGAGGAGCCCAGATTTCCATCCCTCCCTGATGGTAAGAAGGTGACTATCCAGCAGTACTGAGTCCCCACCTAGCAATTTCAATAGAAATCAAGTGGAGAGAAGAAATGAGGTACCCCTCTTCCTCCCAGCTAAGATGCTGGCAGTGTTGGCCTGTGTACGACCTGAACTCCTATACAAAATGGACAGTCATGAGGAACTCCTAATTTCTCCCCCATGCCCAAGGTGACAAAGAAAACCAAGTGGAGAACTACACTTTCATCTCTCCTGATAGTAATGAGACAGTGACTCCTTCCCCACTGGTACAGTGTCAGAGGAGGCTTTCTAAAATTCAAGATTTAAATGGAGTCTCTAGAGTCTCACAATATAATTCCCAAAATGTCCAAGACACAATTAGAACAACAACAAAAAAGACACTCATCACACCATGAACCAGGGAAACGTCAATTTGAATAGAAAAGGCAATCAATTGATCCCAACTCACTCACTCCAAAGGAACTTGGTGGCAAGTGACAAAAAACCTACTCAAGGTGGTTTGACAAAGAAAAGGGAATTTATTGGATTTTGTAATACCTTCAGGCATGGATGAATCTAGTGGTTAAAACAATGTCATCAGGCAATTTTCTTTATTCCTCCCACTACAATTTAGCTAAAACCATGGTCATTTTGTATGAAACAAAAATAGTAAGACTCTAAAAGAAAGGAAAGAGAAGGCATATTGACTAGGAACCTTGGGATCCCATGGCACAGTGGTGAGTTCCCCGGGTTTTTCCTTTTGCCTTGTATATCCTATACTTGGAGCTGAAAAAGTTAAAATCTCAGAAACACCAATGGTGCAGGCAAAAAAGATGCCCAGAAAAACTGTTCTCAACCAAAGGACTAGTAAAGGGAGGCTTAGTACAGAGAACAACCCTACTCCAACCACAGTATACGGAAAAAATATCAGTCCCAACCACAACCTATCAGCAAGACTGAGTAGGAGCTTTGTCTTCCAACCTTACCAGGCTTAATGATGTGTTCAACATCCCTATCAGGGTAGTATTAGAGTAGGTAGGGAGCTGGAACTTTTGTCCTCATGGGGCAGCAACAAGGTCCCCCCTCCATGATGTCATAGGAGACCACATGAGGAGCCCAGATTTCCATCCCTCCCTGATGGTAAGAAGGTGACTATCCAGCAGTACTGAGTCCCCACCTAGCAATTTCAATAGAAATCAAGTGGAGAGAAGAAATGAGGTACCCCTCTTCCTCCCAGCTAAGATGCTGGCAGTGTTGGCCTGTGTACGACCTGAACTCCTATACAAAATGGACAGTCATGAGGAACTCCTAATTTCTCCCCCATGCCCAAGGTGACAAAGAAAACCAAGTGGAGAACTACACTTTCATCTCTCCTGATAGTAATGAGACAGTGACTCCTTCCCCACTGGTACAGTGTCAGAGGAGGCTTTCTAAAATTCAAGATTTAAATGGAGTCTCTAGAGTCTCACAATATAATTCCCAAAATGTCCAAGACACAATTAGAACAACAACAAAAAAGACACTCATCACACCATGAACCAGGGAAACGTCAATTTGAATAGAAAAGGCAATCAATTGATCCCAACAGTTAATGGCACTTAAGGATCATAAAGTAGCCATCATAAAAATATTTCAATGAGCAATTACAAACACACTTGAAACAAATGAAAAAATAGAAACCCTCAACAAAGGAATTATAGTTGTCAACAAAGAAAGAGGCTATATAAGGAAGAACCTAAAAGAAATCTTAGAACTGGAAAATACAGCAACCAAAATTTGAAAATTTAATGGATAAGTTCAATAGCAGAATGGAGATGACAGAAAAAAGAATCAGTGAAGTTGAAGATGGCACAGTAGATGCTACCTATTCTAAACAACAGAGAGGAAACTAACTGAAAAAAGATGAGCAGAGACTAGGAAACTCTGACACTATAAGAAAAAAAAGAAAAAAACAATAAAAGTTTGAGTTCCAAGATGAGAGGAGAATGATATTTCGAAACAAATAGTCCAGTTCCAAAGCACTAAGCATCTTCTGAACTTTTTTAATGTACAATGATGTCATTAACACAGAACAAAAGGTTATGAAAGTGTTTTTATGAAGAAATGGGTTCTCATGTGCCCTAGAGCCTGAGCTCCACAAAAGAAGTCACTGCACCAAGAAGCCTGCTCATCTCAACTAGAGGGTAGACCCCACTCCCTACAACTAGAGAAGAGCCTGCAGCAGCAGTGAAAATGCAGAATAGCCAAAAATAAATAAATAAATGAGCGATGTTGAGCAGCTTTTCATGTGTTTGTTGGCCATCTGTATGCCTTTCTTTGGAGAGATGTCTGTTTAGGTCTTTTTCCATTTTTTTGATTGGGTTGTTTATTTTTTTGGTGTTGAGTTGTCTCAACTGCTTGTATATTTTAGAAATTAATTCATCAGTTGCTTCATTTGCTGTTATTTTCTCCTGTTCTGAAAGCTGTCTTTTTATCTTGTTAATAGTTTCTTTTGCAGTGCAAAAGCTTTTAAGTTTAATTAGGTCCCAATTGTTTATTTTCATTTCCATTACTCTAGGAGTCAGATCATAGAATGTCATCAAGTGTTCTGCCTATGCTTTTCTAAGTATTATCTCCTAGAGTCTCACAATAATATTCCAAAATGTCCAAGACACAATTAGAACAACAACAAAAAAGACACTCATCACACCATGAACCAGGGAAACGTCAATTTGAATAGAAAAGGCAATCAATTGATCCCAACAGTTAATGGCACTTAAGGATCATAAAGTAGCCATCATAAAAATATTTCAATGAGCAATTACAAACACACTTGAAACAAATGAAAAAATAGAAACCCTCAACAAAGGAATTATAGTTGTCAACAAAGAAAGAGGCTATATAAGGAAGAACCTAAAAGAAATCTTAGAACTGGAAAATACAGCAACCAAAATTTGAAAATTTAATGGATAAGTTCAATAGCAGAATGGAGATGACAGAAAAAAGAATCAGTGAAGTTGAAGATGGCACAGTAGATGCTACCTATTCTAAACAACAGAGAGGAAACTAACTGAAAAAAGATGAGCAGAGACTAGGAAACTCTGACACTATAAGAAAAAAAAGAAAAAAACAATAAAAGTTTGAGTTCCAAGATGAGAGGAGAATGATATTTCGAAACAAATAGTCCAGTTCCAAAGCACTAAGCATCTTCTGAACTTTTTTAATGTACAATGATGTCATTAACACAGAACAAAAGGTTATGAAAGTGTTTTTATGAAGAAATGGGTTCTCATGTGCCCTAGAGCCTGAGCTCCACAAAAGAAGTCACTGCACCAAGAAGCCTGCTCATCTCAACTAGAGGGTAGACCCCACTCCCTACAACTAGAGAAGAGCCTGCAGCAGCAGTGAAAATGCAGAATAGCCAAAAATAAATAAATAAATGAGCGATGTTGAGCAGCTTTTCATGTGTTTGTTGGCCATCTGTATGCCTTTCTTTGGAGAGATGTCTGTTTAGGTCTTTTTCCATTTTTTTGATTGGGTTGTTTATTTTTTTGGTGTTGAGTTGTCTCAACTGCTTGTATATTTTAGAAATTAATTCATCAGTTGCTTCATTTGCTGTTATTTTCTCCTGTTCTGAAAGCTGTCTTTTTATCTTGTTAATAGTTTCTTTTGCAGTGCAAAAGCTTTTAAGTTTAATTAGGTCCCAATTGTTTATTTTCATTTCCATTACTCTAGGAGTCAGATCATAGAATGTCATCAAGTGTTCTGCCTATGCTTTTCTCTAAGAGTTTTATAGTTTCTGGTCTTAACATTTAGGTTTTTACTCCATTTTGAGTTTATCTTTGTGTATGGTGTTAGGACGTGTTCTAATTTCATTACTTTACATGTAACTGTTCCAATTCTAGTGTATATACTACCAAAGTGAGCACTAAGATTCTAAATAAAAATGGTATCATAAAAAAAAAAAGAAAGAAATGGACTCTTTATTCAACGTCTCACTTAAAGCACAGCAATAAAACTCAATTCATATTCTGAATTTTTGGAGGTTTATCAGAAAATCTATGGAGTAATTTCATGTTTTATGCATGCAGGAAAATATAGTTCAATGATATATATCATGTATTATATTTACTTTTTTCATTTTCTTTATTAACCACCTAGATCAAAGATCTAGATCAAAGAACACTAAAAATTCCAAAACAGCAGTAGGTTCAGTGAGACTTGTTTTGAGGAAAAATATGAAGCAAGATCTACCAAGTTAATCTCATTTTATTTTGGAAAGGATCTATGCTAAGAAAGATTTAAGGAAAAGACCTGATGACCAGTCTTCTAAGAGGCCTTAAATCTTAGAAAGATTTAAGGAAAAAGCTACTTCATCTTTTTTAGGGGGAGGGGCGAGGAGGGGGGCAGTTTAATATTGCTTTTTATTTTTTTATTATTATTTAAATTTTTTTATATTACTTTTTGTTTTTACAGAGTTTTGTTGCTTACAGATATGTATAATTCCAGATTAGTCATACATATATCTCTGACCCCTCCCCCCTCCACTCCCACCCCAGTCCCTCATCCCACCCCTCCAGGCCATCTCACAGTCCCCTTGCAGAGCTGACAAGATTCATCTGAATGACTCATGCTTCTCAAACTCATGAGTAAATTATACCGTCTACTTTCAGGCGTGCAGAGAAGACATTTCTTTCCCTTGGCCAAGATGCTTATGGCCTCCACCTGTATTTTTGCATGGTATCAGCAAAATGTATGGGGGGAGGGGAGAACTGTTCTAAAAGCTAGTGTATGTGCACAGAATCACAATACTGTGACTCTGCTAAATACCTTCTATTTGCTCCTTTGCCTTCCTGATGCAGACCAACCTCTAAGAATTATCTCAGTATATGTTGGAACTTCTAACTTGTAGTTGAGGAGCCCTCGCAGGAGATTAGGAGGAGAAGATTAAGATTAGAGCATTTATTCTCTTGCTCCCTCCTGAGGCTGCATCTCTCTGCCTAGGATCCTCAACAGAAGGCCACTGCCAGGAGAAGATTAAGACTTAGAAATGTATTATGTACACTAAGATTCTAAATAAAATGGTATCATAAAAAAAAAAAGAAAGAAATGGACTCTTTATTCAACGTCTCACTTAAAGCACAGCAATAAAACTCAATTCATATTCTGAATTTTTGGAGGTTTATCAGAAAATCTATGGAGTAATTTCATGTTTTATGCATGCAGGAAAATATAGTTCAATGATATATATCATGTATTATATTTACTTTTTTCATTTTCTTTATTAACCACCTAGATCAAAGATCTAGATCAAAGAACACTAAAAATTCCAAAACAGCAGTAGGTTCAGTGAGACTTGTTTTGAGGAAAAATATGAAGCAAGATCTACCAAGTTAATCTCATTTTATTTTGGAAAGGATCTATGCTAAGAAAGATTTAAGGAAAAGACCTGATGACCAGTCTTCTAAGAGGCCTTAAATCTTAGAAAGATTTAAGGAAAAAGCTACTTCATCTTTTTTAGGGGGAGGGGCGAGGAGGGGGGCAGTTTAATATTGCTTTTTATTTTTTTATTATTATTTAAATTTTTTTATATTACTTTTTGTTTTTACAGAGTTTTGTTGCTTACAGATATGTATAATTCCAGATTAGTCATACATATATCTCTGACCCCTCCCCCCTCCACTCCCACCCCAGTCCCTCATCCCACCCCTCCAGGCCATCTCACAGTCCCCTTGCAGAGCTGACAAGATTCATCTGAATGACTCATGCTTCTCAAACTCATGAGTAAATTATACCGTCTACTTTCAGGCGTGCAGAGAAGACATTTCTTTCCCTTGGCCAAGATGCTTATGGCCTCCACCTGTATTTTTGCATGGTATCAGCAAAATGTATGGGGGGAGGGGAGAACTGTTCTAAAAGCTAGTGTATGTGCACAGAATCACAATACTGTGACTCTGCTAAATACCTTCTATTTGCTCCTTTGCCTTCCTGATGCAGACCAACCTCTAAGAATTATCTCAGTATATGTTGGAACTTCTAACTTGTAGTTGAGGAGCCCTCGCAGGAGATTAGGAGGGAGAAGATTAAGATTAGAGCATTTATTCTCTTGCTCCCTCTCCTGAGGCTGCATCTCTCTGCCTAGGATCCTCAACAGAAGGCCACTGCATCTCTCAAGCAACCTGATCCACAGAACTTTCTCCTTCCAGGTTCTGATTACCTCTTACCCTCTTCGACTCTTCAAGCCTTGGAATGGTGAAAGTTTCACTGCTAACCATGGACATTTGTACCATTCCTTGAAATTTCTGACACCCTACTCACACCTTTATAATAATCTCTTAGAAAATTTAAACTTGAATATCCACATTTTTGTTTTCCAGTGGGACCCCAACTGACATTCAACACAAGGAGATGGCTAATCTCCAAAGACGTATAACCCTTGTAAGACCAGAACCAATTCCAATCCCCTAGCAGAGCACCTATCTTGCCAGCAGGCCCACCCTGTTCTCTGTCCTTCTGTCCCCGCCCATCCTTAGGATATTGCTGAGTAGACATATCAACTTCTGAGTCTTAGGACCTCCCTTTTCTATGAGCTTTGCTGATCTTCCTCTCCCAATCTGGCTGTGTTCCCAGTATCTTCCTCCAGAAAGGATGCAATGATTACTCTTCTCATGATGCAGGTAGAGGATTTTTTTTTTGCCTGTGACCTGCAACATGCAGGATCTCAGTTGCCTGACAAGGGATTGAACCCATGCCCCTGCACTGGTAGAGCAGAGCTTTCATCGCTAGAATGCCAAGGAAGTCCCAACAATTACCCATCTAATGCTGAATCACAATCATTTTCTTTCAGGCTTCCCTTTCTAACATTTTCTACTTTGTTATGTGTGAGGTGTTTCTAAAATCTTCAGTCAAATAAATAGACCTTTTGGTTTATCATAGGCAACAAATTATTTTCATATTTTATTTGGGGTTTACTACTTTAACCGATTTAAAACTATTACATTAAGATTGGTATCAGCAAAATGTATGGGGAGGGAGAACTGTTCTAAAAGCTAGTGTATGTGCACAGAATCACAATACTGTGACTCTGCTAAATACCTTCTATTTGCTCCTTTGCCTTCCTGATGCAGACCAACCTCTAAGAATTATCTCAGTATATGTTGGAACTTCTAACTTGTAGTTGAGGAGCCCTCGCAGGAGATTAGGAGGGAGAAGATTAAGATTAGAGCATTTATTCTCTTGCTCCCTCTCCTGAGGCTGCATCTCTCTGCCTAGGATCCTCAACAGAAGGCCACTGCATCTCTCAAGCAACCTGATCCACAGAACTTTCTCCTTCCAGGTTCTGATTACCTCTTACCCTCTTCGACTCTTCAAGCCTTGGAATGGTGAAAGTTTCACTGCTAACCATGGACATTTGTACCATTCCTTGAAATTTCTGACACCCTACTCACACCTTTATAATAATCTCTTAGAAAATTTAAACTTGAATATCCACATTTTTGTTTTCCAGTGGGACCCCAACTGACATTCAACACAAGGAGATGGCTAATCTCCAAAGACGTATAACCCTTGTAAGACCAGAACCAATTCCAATCCCCTAGCAGAGCACCTATCTTGCCAGCAGGCCCACCCTGTTCTCTGTCCTTCTGTCCCCGCCCATCCTTAGGATATTGCTGAGTAGACATATCAACTTCTGAGTCTTAGGACCTCCCTTTTCTATGAGCTTTGCTGATCTTCCTCTCCCAATCTGGCTGTGTTCCCAGTATCTTCCTCCAGAAAGGATGCAATGATTACTCTTCTCATGATGCAGGTAGAGGATTTTTTTTTTGCCTGTGACCTGCAACATGCAGGATCTCAGTTGCCTGACAAGGGATTGAACCCATGCCCCTGCACTGGTAGAGCAGAGCTTTCATCGCTAGAATGCCAAGGAAGTCCCAACAATTACCCATCTAATGCTGAATCACAATCATTTTCTTTCAGGCTTCCCTTTCTAACATTTTCTACTTTGTTATGTGTGAGGTGTTTCTAAAATCTTCAGTCAAATAAATAGACCTTTTGGTTTATATCATAGGCAACAAATTATTTTCATATTTTATTTGGGGTTTACTACTTTAACATTAAAATATTAATACTGTTATTTTAAAACAAAGGAAGGATACTGTTAGCTCATATACTACAAATAAGAACTTAAAACCTGAAAAATTCAAATTATAATTAAAATCCAATGAAACAAATTTTTCCCTACTGAGGAAAAGACTGAAGTCCAAAAGAATATTGACAATGAAGATAGCTAGATTAGAAATGTTTCTCATTTACAAGTATGAATATTCACAAAACTGTTAAGATCTAAGGTCTCCTATGTGATTGAAAGAATTCCACCTATGCCCGCGATTTCAGTTGTCACTCAATCAATTATAATGTTTTCATTTTTGTTTTGCAGAAAAGCTTAGACTCAATGTATAGAGCTTCTTCAGGCATGTACACAGAATATGAAGGAAACATTTAGAATTCATATAGTCAAGTTTCTCCTGCAAAGATATTATTCTGTATTTTTTAAAAGTATACATATCTATAATTATAAATCACATAATCAGATCAAGGGTTAAATGAAATATGAAATTATAATTACAAATAAAGAACCTGAGTCTTTAATAAATTCTGCTTATTTAGCATTTGCTTTTCTTTATAGAATGAGAAGGGTCACTTCTTTTTCTTGCCCCTAAGACATTTCTGAGTTATAACTTTTCTTGCAGCGCTTCAGAGGAACCAGCCCTTTAATATCTCTCAGTAAACCATGACCTCAGGATGCTCCTCATTTTTCTCCATCCTTGACTTTCTTCTAGGAATGCTGAGCCTTTTTCTGGTCTATCCCTTTCATCTGCTTGGTTCCAAACTTCCTCTTCAACATTTATAACTATAACAGACAAACATTAATTAGCAATCTAGCAATTAAGTGAACTAAATGTGCATATAGCTGACTTGTTTATATACCATAATTGTGAAATAATTTACTGCAAAAGCAAAAATAGGAAAGCTTCTGTCCATTTTTCAATACTAGAAATACCACTTCAACCACTTTTTATTTTCTTTCTCTTATTTTTTTAAGCCACAGCAAGATACTAGTGACATTTAGGGAAAAAATGATCCCTATTGAACAAGGCAGTTATGTTACCATACAATTTACAACATTAAGATTTATTTTTGCTTCAGGCAAAGTTAAGATTAAAGAGATGAAGTCACTAACACCACACAGGCTCATAAAACACTAAGCCATTACTACGACCTGAATACGGAACTTGGGATTCAAGACATCAATATAGCTTTATAATAGTCTGATATTCATTTAAGATTCAGTTGTAGTTTGTCATAGTTCAATTTCCCATTTTCACCTATACTACCTTGAACTTTGGTTGCACATAATAATTTTTTATTTATTTACTGTGTACTTTAAAAATTCACAGAAATCAAAGGTGAAAGACAATGAACTGTTTAAAATATCAAAAACTCCACTTTATTCCTAGTTTGTAATATTGTTCAGTACATTTGCAGTGAGTAAAGGGATTGCTGTGAGTACTTATATTGGACAATAAATATGATAGCATAAGTATATCATGAAAAATTACTTAATAACTTTTAAATTATATATTTTTTTCCTCAGTTTTTTAACTTCACATGTTCATCTATTGATCTAAAAATCACAGTGCTGCCATATATCATGCAAAGTAATTTCTTAACCACTTAAAGGTTCAGTTTCTTATTTGTAAAATGGGTCTTTGTGGTGTCTAAATAAATGAAATGGCATATGTATAATGTTTAGCATAGAGACTTCACTGTAGTCCAATGGCTAAGACTCCATGCTCCCAATGCTGGGCGCCCAGCATTCAACCCCTGTCAGGGAACTAAAGCCTACACGCCACAACTAAAGATCCTGCATGCCCTAACTAAGACCCAGCAAATCAAATAAATAAATATTTTTTAAAATAATAACTATTTAGTGGTTGCCTAATTGAGAAGCAAGTGCTAAACCCTTACTGAGGAGCAGCCTAGGAAATTAGAACACTACAAAGCAAATCCCTTACCATATCTTCCAGATTCAATGAAACTATTGTACATATTTTCTGATTTTGAAGATTTTCCTGCATCTCCTGCCCTCTGGAGGCTGATACAGAGATTCTGTCCCAAAGCTGACCACCTGCCCTCTGGCTGTGTACTGAATCTATGACTCTGTGATGTGAATGCAGAATTGGGTCACATTGACCACATTTAACAGTCTTCAGATAATGCTGGTTTCTAGTAAGCTTTATGCTGATTTATTATTTTGAGAAAAAGATGATAATTCTAAGCACTGTAGTATTCCCAATCAATTTAAAGATGGCAGTAAAACAGTGTAGAGACAGAAGGAATCAGGACAAGAAGTGAAGAAAGCTGTTTCACTCCGAGAGTTGTCTCCAAGTGATACTTGGCCAGTCATTTAACCTCTCCATACTGCTAGTTTTTTATCCATTACATGAAGGGCTCAGACTAGATGACGACTCAACTGCCATTATATGACACTAGACAGAACCTTCAGAAAACAAATCAGGTGGAACAACAGCTATGAAGGAAGGCAATCTATCCTAGTACTGAAAGAGTGAATCTGAAGCTAGAGAGGTTTCAAGACACAGCTGGATGCTCTTGAGAGAATCACTTGTCTTCATCTCACAGGTTAGTAGAGATGATTCAATATATCACTTATATAAGCCCTTAGAAGGATGCATTCATGTAACTAAATCAATGATAGCAATTATTAATAGTTTACACTATAACATTCAGTTTACAATCTGCATAGCATAGTATACTAGATTCTTATATTCTAATATTATAATAATTTAAAAGGTGTTAACCTGATCCATGCTTTAGCCAAATCCTAGTGAAGGGAAGAAGAGAGGAAGATCCAAAGACTGAGGGCCAGAATTCTACCACAGGGAACAGCTGAGAGGGTTGTAAATGAAGTATACAAACTCCTAATTTATAGATGCAAGCTCTTATTCCATTGATGGATATTGAAACTATTGAGTAATCAAAAGCCCATTGTCTTGGTCCACTGTAAAAAAAACTGTATTTACAAAACAGATACTATCATGTTCTGAAATTTTCTTTCTGGGTTTAGATTTTATACTCAATTACTTGGTTAAAAAGAAATTCAATGTAAAGCACAGATAACACAAAACTATTAGAGGGTAAAATAGTACACTTCCAAAAAAAGAAAAGCCATATTTGATTCCTTTCTTTAAATCATCCCCCAGAGAAACTTAATTCAAACACTTTTGGAGTTCTTGAATTGAATTGAAAACTTGCACAGGAAAGTATATATGAAAAAAATACCATAAAGAGAAGTTAGAGTAAAGATTTATTAAGACTGAATTGGTAATAAAAGTAAACTGGTTTCTAGTAAGCTTTATGCTGATTTATTATTTTGAGAAAAAGATGATAATTCTAAGCACTGTAGTATTCCCAATCAATTTAAAGATGGCAGTAAAACAGTGTAGAGACAGAAGGAATCAGGACAAGAAGTGAAGAAAGCTGTTTCACTCCGAGAGTTGTCTCCAAGTGATACTTGGCCAGTCATTTAACCTCTCCATACTGCTAGTTTTTCATCCATTACATGAAGGGCTCAGACTAGATGACGACTCAACTGCCATTATATGACACTAGACAGAACCTTCAGAAAACAAATCAGGTGGAACAACAGCTATGAAGGAAGGCAATCTATCCTAGTACTGAAAGAGTGAATCTGAAGCTAGAGAGGTTTCAAGACACAGCTGGATGCTCTTGAGAGAATCACTTGTCTTCATCTCACAGGTTAGTAGAGATGATTCAATATATCACTTATATAAGCCCTTAGAAGGATGCATTCATGTAACTAAATCAATGATAGCAATTATTAATAGTTTACACTATAACATTCAGTTTACAATCTGCATAGCATAGTATACTAGATTCTTATATTCTAATATTATAATAATTTAAAAGGTGTTAACCTGATCCATGCTTTAGCCAAATCCTAGTGAAGGGAAGAAGAGAGGAAGATCCAAAGACTGAGGGCCAGAATTCTACCACAGGGAACAGCTGAGAGGGTTGTAAATGAAGTATACAAACTCCTAATTTATAGATGCAAGCTCTTATTCCATTGATGGATATTGAAACTATTGAGTAATCAAAAGCCCATTGTCTTGGTCCACTGTAAAAAAAACTGTATTTACAAAACAGATACTATCATGTTCTGAAATTTTCTTTCTGGGTTTAGATTTTATACTCAATTACTTGGTTAAAAAGAAATTCAATGTAAAGCACAGATAACACAAAACTATTAGAGGGTAAAATAGTACACTTCCAAAAAAAGAAAAGCCATATTTGATTCCTTTCTTTAAATCATCCCCCAGAGAAACTTAATTCAAACACTTTTGGAGTTCTTGAATTGAATTGAAAACTTGCACAGGAAAGTATATATGAAAAAAATACCATAAAGAGAAGTTAGAGTAAAGATTTATTAAGACTGAAAAAATAGCAAAGAAACAGTTACATTTTTTCATTAGAAATATTGAAAGATAGCCAATTTCTGTTTCCTGGATTTAATACTTGTGGTTTCCCCAACACAGCCATTTCATATTTGTTGTGAAAGCAATTTTTTCAGCTTCTGGTAGTATACCAGGATTGAAATAATAAGCTAACTTTGCAATGCAGGTTAAGGTCCTCACATAAAGGAAACATACTTGCTATGATGACAATCATACTCTCTTCTCTCACTTTTAAAAATCAGCTCCAAATATTACCTACAAAGTAATCCCCTGATGTAACACTTTTGCTCCTTTGACTTTGTACTACCTTCAAAATCAAAATTGAATGTCACATCTAGATGGTCAACATTGTTCATCGTGGTGATTCTAGAAATTGCTTTTCCATTGTTTCCCACATGTAAGGTTCCAGTAACACTCAGCCTTACCCCACCCCCAACCCACTTTCCTCTTTATCTTCCTCTCCCTAGAAATTTCTTCTTCTTTACACTATTCCCTTTGGATTATTCATCACAAAAATTGCTTCCTTCCAAAGCTTATCACTTTGCATCTAATATAAAAAGTTCCAAGCTCTAAACTTGCCTTTCCAAATATAATTTATGCAAAAGAATCTTTTCTAAAAAACTTTGTTAGTATAATCTCATAGTTCACCACACTTTAAAAAAAAAACGACTGGAAAAGATGGTTTTTAAGTTAACCTTGTGTTTACATCTGTATTATGGGTGATGGCTATCCTACTCTAGCAAAAAGTCAAGATATGTAATTATCCCTAGTTGCAGCTTGTCAGCAAATATTTATTGAGCCAGGCCCAGTTTTAGGCACTGGTTATCCAGCAGTAGGTAAGTCTCTACACTCTCAGAACTCACATTCCAATAAAGGGAAAATGACAAACACAATATAATCAGCACAATAACTAAAAGGATTATTTTAGGTAATGCATGAGTACTGTATATGCTTCAAAACACTTGTGAAAATTGTTTTGACTATCACCGTTACTCTAAGGTCCTTGAAATATTCTAAAAAAGAAACCATCCCAGATATGCAGATCATAGATAACTTATTTACACTAGTATATTCAGATTTCTTATAAAAGACCTTAACCAGCTGTAACATCATAGTCAATTACAGAATTATGGTAGCAGTATAAATTATGTGAAGAGTATGCTGTGTGATTTTTGGGGGTTTTGTTTGTTTGTTTGTTTGTTTGTTTGTTTGTTTTGCCCTACACTCAATCCAAGATGCACCTTTTTCTTGCCTAAAACCTAATACTTAATGGTAAAACCTCAGTCACTCTCACTGGCTTTTGAGTTGCAACCAAGAATAGCTATATAGTCACTCAAGGTGACATTTTAGGAGAGCCTACCACCAACAATCCTCCAAACTTTCTATTATTACCTTCACTCCTTGACTTTGACATCTGTCAAAGATAACTAAAACCTAAGAGTAGGGTAGAGGGTGCCACTTCTGCATTTCAGTTTATCTTGTCAGAGTATTGTACTGCAAGGTAAAAATACGAGAACTATTTTGGGAACATCAACAATACCACAATAAAATTTCCCACATGTAAGGTTCCAGTAACACTCAGCCTTACCCCACCCCCAACCCACTTTCCTCTTTATCTTCCTCTCCCTAGAAATTTCTTCTTCTTTACACTATTCCCTTTGGATTATTCATCACAAAAATTGCTTCCTTCCAAAGCTTATCACTTTGCATCTAATATAAAAAGTTCCAAGCTCTAAACTTGCCTTTCCAAATATAATTTATGCAAAAGAATCTTTTCTAAAAAACTTTGTTAGTATAATCTCATAGTTCACCACACTTTAAAAAAACGACTGGAAAAGATGGTTTTTAAGTTAACCTTGTGTTTACATCTGTATTATGGGTGATGGCTATCCTACTCTAGCAAAAAGTCAAGATATGTAATTATCCCTAGTTGCAGCTTGTCAGCAAATATTTATTGAGCCAGGCCCAGTTTTAGGCACTGGTTATCCAGCAGTAGGTAAGTCTCTACACTCTCAGAACTCACATTCCAATAAAGGGAAAATGACAAACACAATATAATCAGCACAATAACTAAAAGGATTATTTTAGGTAATGCATGAGTACTGTATATGCTTCAAAACACTTGTGAAAATTGTTTTGACTATCACCGTTACTCTAAGGTCCTTGAAATATTCTAAAAAAGAAACCATCCCAGATATGCAGATCATAGATAACTTATTTACACTAGTATATTCAGATTTCTTATAAAAGACCTTAACCAGCTGTAACATCATAGTCAATTACAGAATTATGGTAGCAGTATAAATTATGTGAAGAGTATGCTGTGTGATTTTTGGGGGTTTTGTTTGTTTGTTTGTTTGTTTGTTTGTTTGTTTTGCCCTACACTCAATCCAAGATGCACCTTTTTCTTGCCTAAAACCTAATACTTAATGGTAAAACCTCAGTCACTCTCACTGGCTTTTGAGTTGCAACCAAGAATAGCTATATAGTCACTCAAGGTGACATTTTAGGAGAGCCTACCACCAACAATCCTCCAAACTTTCTATTATTACCTTCACTCCTTGACTTTGACATCTGTCAAAGATAACTAAAACCTAAGAGTAGGGTAGAGGGTGCCACTTCTGCATTTCAGTTTATCTTGTCAGAGTATTGTACTGCAAGGTAAAAATACGAGAACTATTTTGGGAACATCAACAATACCACAAATAAAATAGGTATATTTTTAAAAATGTAAATATAAACTTTAGCTTTATACATCTTAAAAAATCTTACATTAAAAATTTTGTGTGAAGAGGTTTTCATTATACAATCAATCCTCCATTTCCATGGGTTCTGCATCAGCAGATTCAACCAAGAATGGATCAGATACAACATTTACCATCCCCGGTTGGTTGAGTCCATGGATACAGAACTGGTGCATCTGGTGGCCAACTATGGAACTTGAGCATCAGCAGATTTTGGTATCTGCAGTGATCTAACACCTTCACAAATACAGAGGGACAACTACTTCTATAAGAAAAAGCCCAGTATTTAAAAATATGCAGCTCTGTATTTTCTGTAGGATGAAATGAAATAAGGGATATGATAGATATTATTGAAAAGAAATGCAGTAGTTAAAACTTGCCAATTGTATAATCGAATAAAATTTTCTTTATGTAAATATGCAAACAGATAAGCTAAATTCAATAAAAATAATCACTTTCATCAAATTTATACAACATTAATGAAAACAAAAAGCAAAAAATATTTTTGACTAAACATTTAGAACTTCTAGATCCTCTTCCACCTATCTTTATTCATTTCCTAAAATTCCAGGAAGAAATTCATTTCTAAAAGACGTACATTTCACCAGGGTCCTCTAGCAAAACTCAATTTTAATTATGTTTCACATTTTTAAAGAAAATTATTTTTATTAGAGCAGGTAGTGTTCTGATCTGGGCAAAACCATTTGTGCCTCCGAGATGTATAATTTATATGCACTCAGCAAAATAATTAACCTCTAAGGGTGCCCCTATTTTCCTTAAAACTATAGGAAATTATCATAGTTTTTTTTTCAATTGTAAATGCACATTCCAGGTGAGGATTTATACAGCATGTTTTGGTGTAAGATTCCATCTCACCCCTTTTTGGCTTTTATATCAGGTGTGACATTATGCCCTACAGCAATAATATGAAATAGTTATTATTAAACCCAAGATAAGAAAACTGAAGACAGAGACCAGGTAAAGTACCCAAGATCACAAAGTTTTCAAATAGGGTTAGGACCTCAGTTTCTTGTCTAATCCCCGGTGCTTTTTACTCTGTCTTTCAGAAAACCTTAGTTGGTACCATGGGTTTATCTGAAGACTGGGCTCATAGAAATGATGTAAAACCATTGATAGCAGGTACACAAGAAGAAGGAAAATGAATGAGGACTCTATGCAGAATCCTTCTATACGAATCCGTAGCAGAGAATCAGGGTCACAATTAATAATTAAGATCCACACACACGCCTGCAGTCCCAAGACAATAGCAGAGGTATACCAGAGGTAGTCATGGTCTATTTTTAGTTCAGAGGGCATGCTGTCCAAGTTTGGCATCCATAAAGACTAAAATAATTAAAAATAATAGATTGTGTACCTCATGTCTTTTTTAATGAGCAGTTTCTCTCCAAATTGAAGTGTACTGTGTTTAAAAAGAAAGTTCTAAAGAATACACCTTAAGTCACAATGTACTAAAAAGAATGTCAAGCCTGTTACCATAATGTGTAACAAAAAATGTATTTTGACCTATATTTAAAAAACTAAAAAAATAAAATACTGAGAGGAAAAGAAAAAAGAAGGGAAGTGGAAGCATTTACATCTTACATCTGCCTCCTCAGACAGCACATGAGAAACCTAACTGGGTGATGTCTCCCCAACAGGAGAATTGTATTCGTCTGTTTCCATGAAGTACAACTTACCAGGGATTTTGTTTCCTTTTTATGTTACAGTTAAGATAAAAGATAAGTTGAAAAGTTCCAATAGTTTTCTTTCTTGATACACTTGAAGACATCAAGATAAGAAATACATAATTTTGTCAGCTATTTCAATTTGGAAAAAAAAGAAAAAAAGGTGCAAGAATGATATTAATCATGGTGCTTGCTTTTGTAAAAAAAATAAATGAATATTTGCAAATAATGTCATTTTCCAGAAATGTGAAAGTCAGAGATTTTATCAAAAGTGCTGATGTTAGTCCTTACAAATAATTACCACTAAATGGAAAGACCACTGAATTATTTTAAGCAGATCTTTTTGTTTGTTTGCTTTCTTTCTCTCTTGCTATTTGTGTGTTTACTTTTTCTTATGGGAAGTTTATGGAAAGCATACACAAAGAAGAAAGAATGTAGGCATCACTTATTCTGCTACACCAAATTATGAACTCCTAGTTTATATATATCACATAGTGCTTCATACTCCAGATTATTAAAGGAAATCTCAGATATGATATCATTTTTCTATAAATATTATAGTATTTACTTATAAATTTTTACCCAATGTCATTATCACTATAAAATTCATAATAATTATTTAATAACCTAAAACATTTGGTTACTTTTCAAATTTCTCCAAATGACTCATTTTAAAGTGTTAAGATCCAATAAATAAAGATCCCAAGACAATAGCAGAGGTATACCGGTACCTGAAATGTTCCAAGTTTGGCATCCATAAAGACTAAAATAATTAAAAATAATAGATTGTGTACCTCATGTCTTTTTAATGAGCAGTTTCTCCAAATTGAAGTGTATGTGTTTAAAAGAAAGTTCTAAAGAATACACCTTAAGTCACAATGTACTAAAAAGAATGTCAAGCCTGTTACCATAATGTGTAACAAAAAATGTATTTTGACCTATATTTAAAAAACTAAAAAAATAAAATACTGAGAGGAAAAGAAAAAAGAAGGGAAGTGGAAGCATTTACATCTTACATCTGCCTCCTCAGACAGCACATGAGAAACCTAACTGGGTGATGTCTCCCCAACAGGAGAATTGTATTCGTCTGTTTCCATGAAGTACAACTTACCAGGGATTTTGTTTCCTTTTTATGTTACAGTTAAGATAAAAGATAAGTTGAAAAGTTCCAATAGTTTTCTTTCTTGATACACTTGAAGACATCAAGATAAGAAATACATAATTTTGTCAGCTATTTCAATTTGGAAAAAAAAGAAAAAAAGGTGCAAGAATGATATTAATCATGGTGCTTGCTTTTGTAAAAAAAATAAATGAATATTTGCAAATAATGTCATTTTCCAGAAATGTGAAAGTCAGAGATTTTATCAAAAGTGCTGATGTTAGTCCTTACAAATAATTACCACTAAATGGAAAGACCACTGAATTATTTTAAGCAGATTTTTTTGTTTGTTTGCTTTCTTTCTCTCTTGCTATTTGTGTGTTTACTTTTTCTTATGGGAAGTTTATGGAAAGCATACACAAAGAAGAAAGAATGTAGGCATCACTTATTCTGCTACACCAAATTATGAACTCCTAGTTTATATATATCACATAGTGCTTCATACTCCAGATTATTAAAGGAAATCTCAGATATGATATCATTTTTCTATAAATATTATAGTATTTACTTATAAATTTTTACCCAATGTCATTATCACTATAAAATTCATAATAATTATTTAATAACCTAAAACATTTGGTTACTTTTCAAATTTCTCCAAATGACTCATATTTTTTAAATGTGTTTTAAGATCCCAATAAATTCTATACATGGAGATAAGTTAACAGGTCTCTCACATCTGTTAATCTAAGTTTCCACTCTGTCTTTCTTCTCAAAATTTATTAAACACACTACAGAGTTCTCAATAGTTTACACCTTGCTGACTGCTTCTCCATAATACTGTACTATATGTTCCCTGTCCCCTGTCCCCTGTATTCTTTGCAAAATGGCAGTTGAATAGAACTTTCTTATTTCACATACTCCATGTTTACTGCTACCACCATCTGTGCTTGCTTTCCCACTTGCTCATAGGAATAGTTCATCTTTCTCATTAAACTTTCTCATTCATTTCATGAAGCAACACCTAATATCTGTCACACACACTCCCGCATCAAGTGTTCAGTTGCAAAGATGATGGTGCCACAAAAGGGAGGTGTTCATGACCTAGGTCTGTGCTTACAAAGACCACAGCATATTGACCAAAACTACCCATAATAAATAGAAGGTAAAATTATTTAACTTTCTAGCAGTAGTTGAGTTGTCTCAACAGGTGCTTTCTCTTAATAGGTCCTCACCTCAACGCTATGGGAGAGAAGTATTCTATCCTTATTGCCCTTCCACAGGTAAAGAAACTGAGATTTAGAGAGGCTCCGTGATTTTACTCAGTTTTATCAAGAGTCACTAGTGGGACAGGCAACTTACCCTTGGCTATCTAGATTCTGTGCCCTTGTATACAAACAGGAGGTGATACTGCCCTGTGGGTCCCTGCTAACCGCCCCAGACTCTCAATACAGAAACTGAACAATCCTCTGGTTAACTAGTAAGGTTTTATGTGGTATGTCTTCTCATGCAATTACTGGACTCAATTTAACTGTGATGAGTGGTGACCAATAATGTATTTATATGTAGACTATAAATAAAGTTTGCATCCATGCCCTGAAGTGAAAGAAGCACAGGCTTTGTAACCATTTCTGGCCAGTTTGAACCTTGTAATTCAACAATATGATACATTTCTGTGTAAGATTTTTGACTCCCAGTATTCCTTTTCGTAACTCTATCTCCTCTTTGGAAACCACACACATTTGATTTGCATAAGTCAAGTATTTGCAATTCAAAAGCTAAGGCCAAAGGTAGCAATGAATACTAAATTCTGTCTAGAATGTGTGGAGAGCTAGGTTACTTTGCCTTAAAGGGTAAGGCCATGCTTAAGGTGTGCAGTTCAGTTCAGTTCAATCTCTCAGTTATGTCTGACTCTTTGCAGCCCCACGGACTGTGGCATGTCAGATTTCCCTGTCCTTCAGCATCTGCTGGAGCTTGTTCAAACTCATGTCCATTGACTCAGTGATGCCATCCAACCATCTTATCCTCTGTCATCCCCTTCTCCTTCTGCCTTCTGTTTTTCCCAGCTCTAGGCAAATACTTTTTGTGCTGCCTCTGCCTATATAAAAGTCTTATTTTAAAAATACATCACAAAATTCATAGGCCCACATGAGATATAGCGATCTATCAATGAAGATTTATAATAAAGGTAGAAAAGAAGTACTTCTGTATGTTTATTATCTAATCAAATGTATGTAAAGATTCTTCAGTCTGTCTTTAATATGAAAGGCACATCAAAATCAGCCTGTTGGCACCATCCTGGCAATTCTATGAAAAAAAAATCATACCAGTCACCAGGAACTATACACCCACTAGGCTGCCCTCCTGGCACCAGCCCAGTCCTGGGGACAACTATATTGACTAGAGTCCTAGAGCTCCTAATTGAACCCATGTGCACAGAGAAGGTCAAAGAGTCCCCCAAGAGGGGTCCAGGGACTGCATGGGTTCCAGTATAGCCCTGTGTTGCCCACTCAGATGGCACTGAAGATGCTCTCTAGGTCCAGGCTCCAGACAGGGACATATAAACTTTAGAAGATGGTACCCAAAGCATGATGGGTCAACTGTGGCACAGATTCTGGAAGAGAAGCCCTACTTCCCCCAACTAAGAGTAATACTGGCAAAGTGCCATTCAGTTTGAGTAAGAAAAGAAACAAATGAGACTTGACCAGGGAATGAGGTCACCTGGAACCTTGTAATTCAACAATATGATACATTTCTGTGTAAGATTTTTGACTCCCAGTATTCCTTTTCGTAACTCTATCTCCTCTTTGGAAACCACACACATTTGATTTGCATAAGTCAAGTATTTGCAATTCAAAAGCTAAGGCCAAAGGTAGCAATGAATACTAAATTCTGTCTAGAATGTGTGGAGAGCTAGGTTACTTTGCCTTAAAGGGTAAGGCCATGCTTAAGGTGTGCAGTTCAGTTCAGTTCAATCTCTCAGTTATGTCTGACTCTTTGCAGCCCCACGGACTGTGGCATGTCAGATTTCCCTGTCCTTCAGCATCTGCTGGAGCTTGTTCAAACTCATGTCCATTGACTCAGTGATGCCATCCAACCATCTTATCCTCTGTCATCCCCTTCTCCTTCTGCCTTCTGTTTTTCCCAGCTCTAGGCAAATACTTTTTGTGCTGCCTCTGCCTATATAAAAGTCTTATTTTAAAAATACATCACAAAATTCATAGGCCCACATGAGATATAGCGATCTATCAATGAAGATTTATAATAAAGGTAGAAAAGAAGTACTTCTGTATGTTTATTATCTAATCAAATGTATGTAAAGATTCTTCAGTCTGTCTTTAATATGAAAGGCACATCAAAATCAGCCTGTTGGCACCATCCTGGCAATTCTATGAAAAAAAAATCATACCAGTCACCAGGAACTATACACCCACTAGGCTGCCCTCCTGGCACCAGCCCAGTCCTGGGGACAACTATATTGACTAGAGTCCTAGAGCTCCTAATTGAACCCATGTGCACAGAGAAGGTCAAAGAGTCCCCCAAGAGGGGTCCAGGGACTGCATGGGTTCCAGTATAGCCCTGTGTTGCCCACTCAGATGGCACTGAAGATGCTCTCTAGGTCCAGGCTCCAGACAGGGACATATAAACTTTAGAAGATGGTACCCAAAGCATGATGGGTCAACTGTGGCACAGATTCTGGAAGAGAAGCCCTACTTCCCCCAACTAAGAGTAATACTGGCAAAGTGCCATTCAGTTTGAGTAAGAAAAGAAACAAATGAGACTTGACCAGGGAATGAGGTCACCTGGAACCCAACACTTTGCAGACTTCTATCCTAATTATCCTCTCCATATGAGATGGTGGTTGACACCATCACTAGAATAGAACTTAAGAAAACCAACCTAGGAACATCTCCTAGGTTGTAGAGTGGAAGTGGAAGAGTGGTGACACACATTCAGTTGCCATTAACACTTTAAGCAATTACTTAACCACCCTGAATTTCAATGTCTTTATTTATACAGTGAAGCTGAAACATCTGCATCCAAGAACTGCCATAAGGATTTAATGAGTTATTCCCAGGATACATGTCTTGCTTAGATGAGACACTGAGTAAATGTCAAAAGTTATAAATATTTTCTTCTATTTATTTAATAACCTTAAATTGGACATTAAATATAAGTAGCAAAATAAATAGAAAAGGGTCATCCCTGTCAATCCACTGGTTAAGACTCCATGCTTCCAATGTAGGACGTGGGGGGTTGATCCCTGGTCAGGAAAGATCCCATATACCTCAGGGCTTAGGCCCCCCAAGAAACTATTAAAAAAAGAAATAGAAGAAAAGCAATTTCTCTGATACCCAGGAATCTATCAATTAACCAGAGCAATAACAACGTATAGATATGAAAAACCCCTAAGAAATAGTTAAGTATTTATGCATCTGTTGAGAAGTGTGAGTATAGATGCGTTAAAGAGACAGAGAAAGGGCATGAATAATTATTGCACTTAATTGGAGAAGCCATCCTAGAACATGGGAGCTTTTGAGGCCAGACATGTTAACAAAGCAAGGCACAAGAACAGCAGAGGGAAGGAAGAGCACTTGCAGAGAAGACCTATAAGCCATAGAGACCAATAGGCATGACTATCTTAACGAAAAATGATATCCTCAACACTATCAACCCAGGTTTGATCTTTCTTTTCTAGTGTAACGATTGTCAGAAGCAAGTCCAGAAAATATTCAGCATGCTGAAGTCTATTTCATAGGTTGCCAATAAAAACAGCAAAAACTTTTTGCCTAAAAAACGTGAATTTCCTAAGTAATTGTCACTGGTGACCAGGGAATGAGGTCACCTGGAACCCAACACTTTGCAGACTTCTATCCTAATTATCCTCTCCATATGAGATGGTGGTTGACACCATCACTAGAATAGAACTTAAGAAAACCAACCTAGGAACATCTCCTAGGTTGTAGAGTGGAAGTGGAAGAGTGGTGACACACATTCAGTTGCCATTAACACTTTAAGCAATTACTTAACCACCCTGAATTTCAATGTCTTTATTTATACAGTGAAGCTGAAACATCTGCATCCAAGAACTGCCATAAGGATTTAATGAGTTATTCCCAGGATACATGTCTTGCTTAGATGAGACACTGAGTAAATGTCAAAAGTTATAAATATTTTCTTCTATTTATTTAATAACCTTAAATTGGACATTAAATATAAGTAGCAAAATAAATAGAAAAGGGTCATCCCTGGCAATCCACTGGTTAAGACTCCATGCTTCCAATGTAGGACGTGGGGGGTTGATCCCTGGTCAGGAAAGATCCCATATACCTCAGGGCTTAGGCCCCCCAAGAAACTATTAAAAAAAGAAATAGAAGAAAAGCAATTTCTCTGATACCCAGGAATCTATCAATTAACCAGAGCAATAACAACGTATAGATATGAAAAACCCCTAAGAAATAGTTAAGTATTTATGCATCTGTTGAGAAGTGTGAGTATAGATGCGTTAAAGAGACAGAGAAAGGGCATGAATAATTATTGCACTTAATTGGAGAAGCCATCCTAGAACATGGGAGCTTTTGAGGCCAGACATGTTAACAAAGCAAGGCACAAGAACAGCAGAGGGAAGGAAGAGCACTTGCAGAGAAGACCTATAAGCCATAGAGACCAATAGGCATGACTATCTTAACGAAAAATGATATCCTCAACACTATCAACCCAGGTTTGATCTTTCTTTTCTAGTGTAACGATTGTCAGAAGCAAGTCCAGAAAATATTCAGCATGCTGAAGTCTATTTCATAGGTTGCCAATAAAAACAGCAAAAACTTTGCTAGCACTAATTGTTCAAAAACAAAGCCCTGCTGACTTTCATACTTGAGAAAGAAAAGCGTGAATTTCCTAAGTTTGTCAGGATACAAATATGTCCATGCTGGGTTTCCCTGGTAGCTCAGTGGTGAAGAGCTTGCCTGCCAATGCAGGAAACAAAGGTTCGATCCCTGATCTGGGAAGATCCTACATGCTGCAGAGCAACCAAGCCCGTGAGCCACAACTATGGAGCCTGTGCTCTAGAATCTCAGGGCCCCAACTACGGAGCCCATGTGCCACAACTACTAAAGCCTGTGTGCCCTACAGCCCGACTTCCAAACAAGAGAAGCCACTGCAAAAAGAAGCCTGCTCACCTTAACTAAAAGTAGTCCCCTCTCCCTGCAACGAGAGAAGAGCCTGTGCCAGCAGTAAAAACCCAGAATAGATGAAAATAAATAAATTTATGAAATTAAAAAAGATATACGTCCATGCTAAGTTTACAAAAGTTTGGAGGCCCAGGTGAAAATGATGCCAAAACAACCAACACAGGTGTGAATATCAGCTAAATCAGTTGCTTGGCACCCTGAAAACTGTTCAGCAATTTCAGGCTGTAAAAGTGAGGATATTTCAGCTCCTGTAAATGGGAAATTAGGGCTTTGAAGTAAGGAAGATAATGCCCACGTAGCCAGCTCTATCCATACAGCTCCCAGAGATTAGTAGACCTCTAAGCACACAATAGTAGCTTTGGCAACTCAGGAGGAAGAACTCCAGTAGTCATTCCTTCCCCAGAGGCACTGGTCTATGGATACTCAGGTGCTGTGCACAGTGGTGTGTCGGTAAATGTTTTAACAACAATATGAAGAGTCTTCCTTTCAGTTTCAACCTACCAATATGCCATCATCGAACACAGAGATGGGGAGAGATGAACACTGTCGGCTTTGGGGGAACCATTGACAGTGACTGAAAAACCTGACTCAGCTTCTCAGCTCTCCCACTCAACAGACTGACTGCTTGCTACTTCACTCTCCTCTCTCCATCCATGCTTTCTTCTTTCTCTTTTATCATTGTGAACTTTCTTTCTAGTGGCTATATGCCTCCTTGTTCAAACTACCTAAGATAGAGATGGGATCTGATTAAATAAGTCGTTCCCCAACTAGCAGGGAATGTTCACATAGAGTTCTTGGGCCAGACCATTTCCATCTCTAACCCAATCAACTATCATTGTGCCTGTGACTGATGCCTCCTCCATAAGAGGAGTTTGTTCTGGAATGTGCAAGAGCTTTGTAGAACGGAGTGGTCCAAACTGTCAGGCACCATGAATGGACTCTCCACAGTACTTTACAACATGAGAAATTAAGCACCTGATTGGTATTTGTCTTGATCTTCTGTAACCTTGAAAGATCTCATTTAAACATTCTGAATTTAAGTGTCCTTGTTTATAAATGTGAAAACAGTTCCTGCCATACCAAATCCTAGAGGATGTTTTACTGGAAAGAAGAGGAGGAGGAAGAAAGTTTTTTCCTCTTAGGTCAATTTGGAACAGAAAAAGTATTTCCCCACAAAAGTATTTGGTAATTCTGGAAACAAACCAAAAAATAGTGTCTCTGGTAAACTGTATGGTATGAAAAATTAATTGAGAAGTATTTTAAGATGTACTATTTAAGCTACTAAAATCATGCTTGTTTAACTTACTACTGATAGCTAAGATATGCATGGCTTTTACTTCTAAAAATGAAAAATAGAGTAAAATAGATCATATTGTTGAAGCTGAAGAGAAGAACAGAGAAATAAATTAATTCCACCCTAACCTGCAATTCTGTTTCTCCCCCTATATTTTTATTTACTGCAACTCATTCA
Source organism: Tragulus kanchil (assembly GCA_022376925.1). NCBI lineage: Eukaryota > Metazoa > Chordata > Mammalia > Artiodactyla > Tragulidae > Tragulus > Tragulus kanchil. The sequence goes on from JAIOJX010000026.1 coordinate 237,253,592, forward strand.
TATATATGGTCTGAAATAGAAAGAGCAGAGAAAAGTCATATATGCAAAAGTGCTTGTATTATTGTTGCTATTATTAGCACTATTATTAGTATTACTATATCAACCTCCAAAACTATTTTCTTGCCCTTATGGATGTTTGGGATACAACTGAGTATATCCAGATAACAAAGTGAAAGTAGCTCAGTCGTGTTTGACTCTTTGCAACCCATGAACGAGCCATGGAATTCTCCAGGCAAGAATACTGGAGTGGATAGCCTTTCCCTTCTCCAGGGGATCTTCCCAACTCAGGGATCAAACCCAGGTCTCCCACATTGTAGGCAGATTCTTTACCATCTGAGCCACCAGGGAATCCCTCCAAACAACAAAGCCCAAATTAAATATTTGAGCTTCCCAGGTGGTGTTAGTGGTAAAAAAAACCTGCCTGCCAGTGAAGGAGACATAAGAGACATGGGTTCAGTCCCTGGGTTGGGAAGATTCCTTGGAGAAGGAAATGGCAGTCCACTCCAGTACTCATACTGGAGAATCCCATGGACATCTGCTAGACTACAGTCCATAGGGTCACACAGATTTGGACAAAACTGAAGTGACTTAGCACACACCATAAGTATTTAAAAGGTATTTGAGATGCTGGTTTTCTATAGAGAAAAATGCTAATTTCAAATCTTTCTACTCCTATTGAATATACAAGTGTAATCAAACTGAAGGCAGGGTAGGGAGATAAATACAAGAATGTTATGGAATGTAAGCAAACTTCAAAACTTTTGCATGGCAAAGGGAACCATAAACAACCTACAGAATGGATAAAATATTTGCAAATAATGCTACCAACAAGGAGTTAATCTCCAAAATATACAAACAGTTCACATAATATCTTAATATAAAAAATAATAATAACAGCCTAATCCAAAATGGACAAATAATAAATAAAAAAACAGTATAATGAGAAATCCTCAGGGCTTCCCTGGTGGTCCAGTGGATAAGGACACCGCCTTGCAGTGCAAGGCGCTGGTTCCCCGGGGGACTTTATTTATATGTATTTACTGAAAAAAAAATTTCCAACCTGCATCCCCCAAAATTTTTTACTAATTTTGGTCTGAAATAGAAAGAGCAGAGAAAAGTCATATATGCAAAAGTGCTTGTATTATTGTTGCTATTATTAGCACTATTATTAGTATTACTATATCAACCTCCAAAACTATTTTCTTGCCCTTATGGATGTTTGGGATACAACTGAGTATATCCAGATAACAAAGTGAAAGTAGCTCAGTCGTGTTTGACTCTTTGCAACCCATGAACGAGCCATGGAATTCTCCAGGCAAGAATACTGGAGTGGATAGCCTTTCCCTTCTCCAGGGGATCTTCCCAACTCAGGGATCAAACCCAGGTCTCCCACATTGTAGGCAGATTCTTTACCATCTGAGCCACCAGGAATCCTCCAAACAACAAAGCCCAAATTAAATATTTGAGCTTCCCAGGTGGTGTTAGTGGTAAAAAAACCTGCCTGCCAGTGAAGGAGACATAAGAGACATGGGTTCAGTCCCTGGGTTGGGAAGATTCCTTGGAGAAGGAAATGGCAGTCCACTCCAGTACTCATACTGGAGAATCCCATGGACATCTGCTAGACTACAGTCCATAGGGTCACACAGATTTGGACAAAACTGAAGTGACTTAGCACACACCATAAGTATTTAAAAGGTATTTGAGATGCTGGTTTTCTATAGAGAAAAATGCTAATTTCAAATCTTTCTACTCCTATTGAATATACAAGTGTAATCAAACTGAAGGCAGGGTAGGGAGATAAATACAAGAATGTTATGGAATGTAAGCAAACTTCAAAACTTTTGCATGGCAAAGGGAACCATAAACAACCTACAGAATGGATAAAATATTTGCAAATAATGCTACCAACAAGGAGTTAATCTCCAAAATATACAAACAGTTCACATAATATCTTAATATAAAAAATAATAATAACAGCCTAATCCAAAAATGGACAGAAGACCTAAATAGACAACTCTCCAAAGAAGACATACAGGTGACCAATATGTACATGAGAAATCCTCAGGGCTTCCCCTGGTGGTCCAGTGGATAAGGACACCGCCTTGCAGTGCAAGGGGCGCTGGTTCCATCCCTGGCCTGGGAAGATCCCACATTCCACGGAGCAGCTGGACCGATGTGTCCAATCACCGAGCCAGAGCTCTGGAGCGCATGCGCCCAGAGCCAGCGCTCTGCAACGACAGACGCCACCGCTATGGGAGGCCCACAGGAGCCAAAGAACAAAGATGGATGAAAATAGAGAAATGAAAGACCAACAGAAGTGGCCCACCTGCTCCCCTCCCTCCCCAACCCGACCCCCGCCCAAAAATAAAATAAATAAATAAATCTTTTTAAAAATTAAAAAAAAAAAAAGAAATCCTCTGCACTGCTAAATATTAGAGAAAAAAATCAAAACCACAATGAAGTATCAACTCACACCAGTCAGAATGGGCATCAGCAAAAAGTCTACAAACAATAAATGTTATACACAACAGAGCGTGTGGAGAAAAGGGAACTCTCCTACACTGTTGGTAGGAATGTAAATTGGTACAGCCACAATGGAAAACAGAATGGAGGTTCCTTGACAAACCAAAACTACAACTATCGCTTGATCTAGCAATCCCATTCCTGGGTATATACCTGGAAGGGATGAAACCACTAATTCAAAAAGATACATGCACCTCAATGTTCACAGCAGCATTATTTACAATAGCCAAGACATGGGAACAACCCAGGTGCTCATTAACAGATGACTGGCTTAAGATGTGATATATGCATACAATGGAGTATTATTCAGCTATAAAAAAAGAATGAAAAAATTGCCATTTGCAACAACATGGATGGACCTAGAGAATACCATACTTAGCAAAACAATTCAGAGAAAGATGAAAACTATATATTTTTCAATTATATTGGAATTGAAAAATAATACAAGTCACTCATAGAAAATAAACTTACTGATACCTAAAGAGAAAAGGAGTGGGGGAGGGACAAATTAGGAGGGTAAGATTAACAGATACAAACTACTGTACATAAAACAGATATGCAACAAGGATTTATTGTACAGCATAGGAAATTATATTCAAAATCTTGTAATACCCTGTAATGGAATATAATCTGTAAAAATAAATGAATCACTAAATATTATAAATGAATCACAAAATATTACAAAATATTACAAATCAATTATAGTTCAATTAAAGAGAGAGAGGACATCTTCCTAAATGAAGCTTAGCTGGTATTTGTCATTGTTGTCATAGAATTAGAAGCAGATTTGACCAGACTCCATGGGAGGCCCACAGGAGCCAAAGAACAAAGATGGATGAAAATAGAGAAATGAAAGACCAACAGAAGTGGCCCACCTGCTCCCCTCCCTCCCCAACCCGCCCCCCGCCCAAAAATAAAATAAATAAATAAATCTTTTTAAAAATTAAAAAAAAAAAAAGAAATCCTCTGCACTGCTAAATATTAGAGAAAAAAATCAAAACCACAATGAAGTATCAACTCACACCAGTCAGAATGGGCATCAGCAAAAAGTCTACAAACAATAAATGTTATACACAACAGAGCGTGTGGAGAAAAGGGAACTCTCCTACACTGTTGGTAGGAATGTAAATTGGTACAGCCACAATGGAAAACAGAATGGAGGTTCCTTGACAAACCAAAACTACAACTATCGCTTGATCTAGCAATCCCATTCCTGGGTATATACCTGGAAGGGATGAAACCACTAATTCAAAAAGATACATGCACCTCAATGTTCACAGCAGCATTATTTACAATAGCCAAGACATGGGAACAACCCAGGTGCTCATTAACAGATGACTGGCTTAAGATGTGATATATGCATACAATGGAGTATTATTCAGCTATAAAAAAAGAATGAAAAATTGCCATTTGCAACAACATGGATGGACCTAGAGAATACCATACTTAGCAAAACAATTCAGAGAAAGATGAAAACTATATATTTTTCAATTATATTGGAATTGAAAAATAATACAAGTCACTCATAGAAAATAAACTTACTGATACCTAAAGAGAAAAGGAGTGGGGGAGGGACAAATTAGGAGGGTAAGATTAACAGATACAAACTACTGTACATAAAACAGATATGCAACAAGGATTTATTGTACAGCATAGGAAATTATATTCAAAATCTTGTAATACCCTGTAATGGAATATAATCTGTAAAAATAAATGAATCACTAAATATTATAAATGAATCACAAAATATTACAAAATATTACAAATCAATTATAGTTCAATTAAAGAGAGAGAGGACATCTTCCTAAATGAAGCTTAGCTGGTATTTGTCATTGTTGTCATAGAATTAGAAGCAGATTTGACCAGACTCCATGGAAGGCATGCAGATGAGAAAGAAGGAAAGCTGTGATGAGGAAGAAGAAAGAGCCTCTAGAGGCAGAGGATTCTGCCTCCCACTAGCCATGCAACTGTGGAAAATCTATTTCAGCTTTCTGTAGCTCAATTTTCTGATCTGGTATGTAGGAATTAAAATGTAGGGAGTAGATCATATGATGAACACAAAAGTCATGACTATACTGCCTAGTTTATAGTTTGAATTCAATCAATGTCAATTTTCTTCCATTTTGCCCCTCTTATCAAAGAAGAGGGAAGTTTTCTCACCTACAGAGAAGTAAAACACAGGTCAACATATATAATCAGAAGGCTAAAGGATCCCACCACCTGTTTTTATAAATAAAATTTTCTTAGAACACAAATATATGCAAATATATTGTTGTTCAATGACTAAGTCACATCCAATTCTTTGTGGCCCCATGGACCATAGTACGCCAGTCTTCTCTCTCCTCCACTATCTCTCAGACTTTGCTGAAATTCATATCTATTGACTCAGTGATGCTATCTGACCATCTCATCCTCTGTCATACCTTTCTTCTTTTGCTTTCAGTCTTTCCCAGCATCAGAGCCTTTTCCTCTGTGTGTGTGTGTGTGTGTGTGTGTATAAAACACTGTTAACAGTGATAGTAAAAGTGGTTTTATGTTATAATCACTTGTCACTTTAAGTCAGATGAGACTACGTCAACAATGTTCTGATATCAACAACTCCTACAGTCAAAGGTGGAAGTCATAGTCAACTTGATCATCTACCAGTCTGTGTCAGATAGTCATTGACCGAGCCAGGGACCCAGTGGGAAATGGAATATTTGTAAAAAATCCAGGATGATTATTTACAAAATATTAATATTAAATTTGTATAGTGGTAGGGTATGAGAGGACCATCAGGGATAACGCAGAAACCCAGAACTAACAGCAGAAGAGTTGTCACCACACGTGGACCTGAAGAGATGAGGGGAGAATGAGACTGCAAGTACCCAGGAGGAGGATGAACTGCCCAGGCCATGGCTGTTAATACAAAGAGGATTACTTTTTTAAAAAAATAAACCATAATAATATCAATTACATTGTCTAAGTGGTTTTCACTTGAGCCTCACAAAAAAATTTCTGAATCTTTTGACAAAAAAATGGCAAAAGAAATTAGTCAATTTCCAAGCATGATAGTCCTTTTTTTTCTTTTTTTTTTTACTGTAGTATAGTTACATTACAATGTTGTGTTAGTTTTGGCTGTACAGCAAAGTGAATCAACTATACATGTACATATATCCCCTCTTTTTTGGATTTCCTTTCCATTTAGGTCACCACAGAGTGCTGAATAGAGTTTCCTATGCTATACAGTCCATTCTCATTATTTATTTTATACATGAAAAGAAACAAGTGAAAGTGAAAAGGGGCTTCCCTGGTGGCTCAGACAGTAAAGAATCTGCCTGCAATGCGGGACACCTGGACTCGATCCCTGGGTTGGAGGATCCCTTGAAGAAGGAAACTGTAACCCACTCCAGTATTCTTGCCTGGAGAATTTCGTGGAGAAAAGAGCTTGGCAAGCTATAGTCCATAGGGGCACAAAGAGTTAGACAGGACTGAATGACTAACTCATAGTAATATATATACGTGTGTACTTAGTCACTCAGTAATGTCTGACTCTTTCCTACTCTTTGGGCTGCAGCCCACCAGGCTCTCTGTCCATGAGATTTCTCAGGCAAGCATATTGGAGTTGTTTTTCATTTGTTTCTCCAAGGGATCTTCCGACCCAGGATCGAACACACATCTGCTATGTCTCCTGCACTGAAGGTGAATTTTTTACCCACTGAGCCATCAGGCATTTCCTATAGTGTATACACAGCAATCCCAATCTCTCAATCGATTCCACCTTGTATTTTCTCCTTGGTATCTATACTTTTTCTGTGTGTCTGTGTCTCTACATGAAGAGGCAAAAATGAATGGATGATTATTCTACCAGTCTGTGTCAGATAGTCATTGACCGAGCCAGGGACCCAGTGGAATGGAATATTTGTAAAAATCCAGGATGATTATTTACAAAATATTAATATTAAATTTGTATAGTGGTAGGGTATGAGAGGACCATCAGGGATAACGAGAAACCCAGAACTAACAGCAGAAGAGTTGTCACCACACGTGGACCTGAAGAGATGAGGGGAGAATGAGACTGCAAGTACCCAGGAGGAGGATGAACTGCCCAGGCCATGGCTGTTAATACAAAGAGGATTACTTTTTTAAAAAAATAAACCATAATAATATCAATTACATTGTCTAAGTGGTTTTCACTTGAGCCTCACAAAAAAATTTCTGAATCTTTTGACAAAAAAATGGCAAAAGAAATTAGTCAATTTCCAAGCATGATAGTCCTTTTTTTTCTTTTTTTTTTTACTGTAGTATAGTTACATTACAATGTTGTGTTAGTTTTGGCTGTACAGCAAAGTGAATCAACTATACATGTACATATATCCCCTCTTTTTTGGATTTCCTTTCCATTTAGGTCACCACAGAGTGCTGAATAGAGTTTCCTATGCTATACAGTCCATTCTCATTATTTATTTTATACATGAAAAGAAACAAGTGAAAGTGAAAAGGGGCTTCCCTGGTGGCTCAGACAGTAAAGAATCTGCCTGCAATGCGGGACACCTGGACTCGATCCCTGGGTTGGAGGATCCCTTGAAGAAGGAAACTGTAACCCACTCCAGTATTCTTGCCTGGAGAATTTCGTGGAGAAAAGAGCTTGGCAAGCTATAGTCCATAGGGGCACAAAGAGTTAGACAGGACTGAATGACTAACTCATAGTAATATATATACGTGTGTACTTAGTCACTCAGTAATGTCTGACTCTTTCCTACTCTTTGGGCTGCAGCCCACCAGGCTCTCTGTCCATGAGATTTCTCAGGCAAGCATATTGGAGTTGTTTTTCATTTGTTTCTCCAAGGGATCTTCCCGACCCAGGGATCGAACACACATCTGCTATGTCTCCTGCACTGAAGGTGAATTTTTTACCCACTGAGCCATCAGGCATTTCCTATAGTGTATACACAGCAATCCCAATCTCTCAATCGATTCCACCCTTGTATTTTCTCCTTGGTATCTATACATTTATTCTGTGTGTCTGTGTCTCTACATGAAGAGGCAAAAATCTATATTTGAAAATCAAGACAAAAAATAAATAATGGAAACAGATTTGCAGATAATTTAACTATTGGCTTCAGCAGACAAGGATATGGAAATGTCTAAACAGGTTAATCTTCTTAGGGTTTATTGAGCCTTTTTGTATCTCTTAATCTTTCTGGAGATCATGACATAAAGACCCATCACAAAAAAAAAAAAAAAGACCCATCACTTCATGGCAAATAGATGCAAAAACAACAACGGTGACGGACATTATTTTCTTGAGCTCAAAAGTCACTGCAGACAGTGACTGCAGCCATGAAATTAAAAGATGGATGATACTCCTTGAAAGAAAAGCTATGACAAAACTAGACAGCGTATTAAAAAGCAGGCACATCACTTTGACAACAAAGGTCTGCATAGTCAAAGCTATGGTTTTTCCAGTAGTCATGTATGGATATGAGAGCCATAAAGTAGGCTGGGTGTCAAAGAATTGATGCCTTTGAACTGTGGTGTTGGAGAAGATTCTTAAAGAGTCCCTTGGACTGTAAGGAGATCAAACCAGTCAATCCCAAAGGAAATCAATCCTGAATATTCACTGGAAGGACGGATGCTGAAGCTGAAGCTCCAATACATTGGCCACCAGATGCGAGAGCCTACTCATTGGAAAAGACCCTGATGCTGGAAAAATAGAAGGCAGAAGGAGAAGGGGGCAATAGAGGACAAGATGGTTTGATGGCATCATTAACTCAATGGACATGAGTTTCAGCAAGCTCTAGGAGATCATGAAGGACAAGGGAAGCCTGGCATACTGCAGTCCATGGGGTTGCAAAGACTCAAACAGAACTGAGCAGCTGAACTGAATTGAACCAAATCTTTCTGGAATTTTTTCACCCATTATCATTTTGAATAGTACCTCTGCTTCATTGTTGCTCTGGAACTCTGATAAGATGTATCACAATATTATGTTCTACCCAATTTATCTATCATAATTTAAATTTGATTTTTTAATTTTGTTATTTCTCTTCCATTACGGTGTGTACTTCTTTTAGGACTTGAGGGAAAAAAGCAAGAAAATAAGACATACAAATGCAATTCAGGCTTTTTTTCCTAATAGCCACATTTCAAACAATTATACAAGTGAAATAAATTTCAGTAATATTAATACATTTTATTTTATCCAATATGTCATTTCAACATTTAATCAAAAAATACTACTAATGTGGTATTTTACATTCTTTTTTTTTTTTTCACAAGTCTTCAAAATCCTGTGTGTATTTTACATCCACCACACTTGGACCACATTTCAAGTGCTCAGTAGCCATAGGTGGTTAGTGGCTTTTGTACTGAACAGCACAGAAATGGAGGACAAACTGCCCTGAGTGCTGAGCTAGGGGTACGAGTAGAGGGAATATTTCTCCAACCTAACCAGAAGCAGGAGAGCCATGATACAGTCCATGTACCTCAGGAAGTCTGAATGGAATCACTTCCATTATCTTTAGCCATCATTTTGACTGACAGATATTCCCAAGATCAGAAATGCAGAGGCATGGATGTAGCAACATTTGTTAATTGAATATGTCAACTCTAATGTTATCCTAACTGTACCTATCCGTGTGGCAAACATTCCTGGAAGTGCTAGGAATGAGGAGACAGGTTAGAAAATGCCAATGAGGCTACATTCCATGAAACTAATTACCTGGAATGATTTCAGCAAGAATACGTTGATACCAATATTCACTCAACATATTAAGTATCCTCTATGGATACACCAGGCACCATGTCTAGTTGACACTCTTCAACATTAAATGAAAAGGAAAAAACTTTAGCCTATTAAAATAATGTTTTCCAAATAGGAGGGAAAAGAAAGGAGAAAGGCCCTGAAGGCTGTTTCTTAGGCAAATTTCTTTTTTGTTTTAAGTCAGATCAGTGCTGTGATTATAGGAAATACTTATTAGCCTTTGTCATTTACAAATAAGCTATCATGTTTGCTCAAAGGTAGTACATAGCTATATGGAAAGGATGGACTTGAATTTAAAATATTTTAATTATCATAATTAAGTTTTTTTTTCTCTTCCATTACGGTGTGTTCTTCTTTTTGGACTTGAGGAAAAAGCAAGAAAATAAGACATACAAATGCAATTCAGGCTTTTTTTCCTAATAGCCACATTTCAAACAATTATACAAGTGAAATAAATTTCAGTAATATTAATACATTTTATTTTATCCAATATGTCATTTCAACATTTAATCAAAAAATACTACTAATGTGGTATTTTACATTCTTTTTTTTTTTTTCACAAGTCTTCAAAATCCTGTGTGTATTTTACATCCACCACACTTGGACCACATTTCAAGTGCTCAGTAGCCATAGGTGGTTAGTGGCTTTTGTACTGAACAGCACAGAAATGGAGGACAAACTGCCCTGAGTGCTGAGCTAGGGGTACGAGTAGAGGGAATATTTCTCCAACCTAACCAGAAGCAGGAGAGCCATGATACAGTCCATGTACCTCAGGAAGTCTGAATGGAATCACTTCCATTATCTTTAGCCATCATTTTGACTGACAGATATTCCCAAGATCAGAAATGCAGAGGCATGGATGTAGCAACATTTGTTAATTGAATATGTCAACTCTAATGTTATCCTAACTGTACCTATCCGTGTGGCAAACATTCCTGGAAGTGCTAGGAATGAGGAGACAGGTTAGAAAATGCCAATGAGGCTACATTCCATGAAACTAATTACCTGGAATGATTTCAGCAAGAATACGTTGATACCAATATTCACTCAACATATTAAGTATCCTCTATGGATACACCAGGCACCATGTCTAGTTGACACTCTTCAACATTAAATGAAAAGGAAAAAACTTTAGCCTATTAAAATAATGTTTTCCAAATAGGAGGGAAAAGAAAGGAGAAAGGCCCTGAAGGCTGTTTCTTAGGCAAATTTCTTTTTTGTTTTAAGTCAGATCAGTGCTGTGATTATAGGAAATACTTATTAGCCTTTGTCATTTACAAATAAGCTATCATGTTTGCTCAAAGGTAGTACATAGCTATATGGAAAGGATGGACTTGAATTTAAAATATTTGAATCTCCTCGACTAATAACAGACTATACAAAGTTGAACATAGTCTCTCTGAGTCTCAGTCTCTTCACCTACAAATTTAAAATATCAGAATTTTCAATAAAATTTTATGGAAAATTTTTAATTTCCTATATATAACATGCATCCAATAATTCTGTTTATCTAACAAATTAATAAGCATCTACTATGTGCAAGATACTGTGCTAAGTACTGCATGTACTCAAATGATCAAGATACGATTCTCGTCCTGAGTTCAGCAGGAAATATAGACATATTAACCTAAGTCTGCTCATAAGCCTAGGTCACTTGCTAAGCATTCTTACTAATTTCATTTGTCTGTCTATAGAATACCTTAAATTTTTTCTCTTTAATCTCAGTTTTATATTTTTATTTTTAATTCTTGTACCTCTGACTGTTTTGTCTTATCTCACTTCATTGTCTAAGATCTCCCATATCAGCTAAATAGAAGTAACAACAGCAGAACTCTTCATCTTGATCTCAACCTACACAGAAATCATTCTAAAATCTCACAACTAAGTACACTTACTGTAGGTATTTTATAAATATGCTGTAATAAGTTAAGGTAGTTACTTTTGATTCCTAGTTTGCCAAAATTTTTTGTTATAAATTAATTTTGAACTTTGTCAAATTTACTTGCTTTTAATAAGTTCAATGCATACCTGCTAGAGGGCAGGTTAGAAAATGCCAATGAGGCTACATTCCATGAAACTAATTACCTGGAATGATTTCAGCAAGAATACGTTGATACCAATATTCACTCAACATATTAAGTATCCTCTATGGATACACCAGGCACCATGTCTAGTTGACACTCTTCAACATTAAATGAAAAGGAAAAAACTTTAGCCTATTAAAATAATGTTTTCCAAATAGGAGGGAAAAGAAAGGAGAAAGGCCCTGAAGGCTGTTTCTTAGGCAAATTTCTTTTTTGTTTTAAGTCAGATCAGTGCTGTGATTATAGGAAATACTTATTAGCCTTTGTCATTTACAAATAAGCTATCATGTTTGCTCAAAGGTAGTACATAGCTATATGGAAAGGATGGACTTGAATTTAAAATATTTGAATCTCCTCGACTAATAACAGACTATACAAAGTTGAACATAGTCTCTCTGAGTCTCAGTCTCTTCACCTACAAATTTAAAATATCAGAATTTTCAATAAAATTTTATGGAAAATTTTTAATTTCCTATATATAACATGCATCCAATAATTCTGTTTATCTAACAAATTAATAAGCATCTACTATGTGCAAGATACTGTGCTAAGTACTGCATGTACTCAAATGATCAAGATACGATTCTCGTCCTGAGTTCAGCAGGAAATATAGACATATTAACCTAAGTCTGCTCATAAGCCTAGGTCACTTGCTAAGCATTCTTACTAATTTCATTTGTCTGTCTATAGAATACCTTAAATTTTTTCTCTTTAATCTCAGTTTTATATTTTTATTTTTAATTCTTGTACCTCTGACTGTTTTGTCTTATCTCACTTCATTGTCTAAGATCTCCCATATCAGCTAAATAGAAGTAACAACAGCAGAACTCTTCATCTTGATCTCAACCTACACAGAAATCATTCTAAAATCTCACAACTAAGTACACTTACTGTAGGTATTTTATAAATATGCTGTAATAAGTTAAGGTAGTTACTTTTGATTCCTAGTTTGCCAAAATTTTTTGTTATAAATTAATTTTGAACTTTGTCAACTGCTATTTCTGCAGCCATTGTCAAGAACTGTGAAGGGTGTGAGATTTTACCTTGCTGTGTTCAGTCACTCGGTCATTATTTGACTCTCTGCAACTCCATGCATGATAGCCCACCAAGTTCCTCGGTCTGTGGAATTTTCTAGGCAAGAATAATGGAGTGGGTTGCCATTTCCTTCTCCAGGTTATCTTCCCAACCCAAGGATCCAACTTTCCTGTTCTGTATTGGCAGGTGGATTCTTTACACTGAGCCATCAGGGAGCTCCATCAAAGACATACTAGTATTAGAAAAATTAGTTAGATACATCTTTCTTGAACAAGTATATACAAAAAAATTTCTGTTATTTGAAGATTAGAATTAAAACTAGCTCAGGAAACCATCTGGACTTTGTGTCTTAGGGGAAAATAAACTGGATTATTAATTACATTTTTTTGGAAGCTATCCATTAATTCTCCCTATGCTGATTTTGGTAATTTTCTTCTCAAAAATTACCTATTTCCTTTCATTTTTCAAACATATATAAAGTTATTCACAGAATTCATTTATGAATTTTTAAGTCCATTCTATCTGTATGTATATAGTCTCTCGACTATATCCATATATCATCTATTGATATATATTTCTTCTATATTCTCTCTTAAAAAAACCCAAACGTTTCTTTGTCTTTTTTCTTTTTTACTGATCAGTCTTTCTAGAAGTTTGTTATACAATTATTTCAAATTACTAGTTTTAAATTATATCAGTCTTCTGTGTTTGGAGGTTTTTTTCTTCACAAATTTTTCTCTCAATCTTTGTTATTTCTTTGTATGGTTTTTATGTTCCTTTATTATATTTTATTATTCTAGTTTCTGGGATGGAAAATGAATAATTCATTTTCAGAATTTCTTCCTTTTAATAAAGTTATGTGTAAGATTGCTTTAGATGTATCCCACAAATTTTTATATATTTCAGTTTATTCTTGTGCAGCTTTTGAATCATTTTCTTTTTATTTACCCAAAAGATATCTAAATTCATTACTGGAGATAATTGATATATAAATACACAGAGGTATATATGATGAATATAGAGACTTAGATATATAGACAGAGATTATTAATCTTATTTTTCAACGCTTCCAAAACTTTACTTATTTTTATATTTCTGCACTGTTGTTCTACCAGCTTCATTATGATGGAGGATTCCTTGGTTATTTCCTTTAGTTCTTGTTTACATAATTTGAGGGTGCTTTCTTACATAACAAACATATACACTGATTTTTGTGATAGTAGATTATCTCTTTTTAAGATTATTGGGTAGTATTTCTCTTTATATATGTATATACATATATACGTATATTTTTCTTACTTTAAACTGTATTTCATTTGAGGACTTCAGCTTTTTTTAATTTATATTTGCACATTCGATCCTTTTGACATCCCTACATTTTTACCCTTTCAGCTTTATCTTGGTTTTGCTATTTCTCTTGTCTTCAGGGTAAAGCTAACTGCATTTTATAATCAACCTGATAATTCAACTTCTAACAGATGAGTTTAATCAATGGACATGTTTCATATTAATCATGTATTTTGATTTACTTCCATGACCTGATTTTTTTTTCCCTTTTATCTTCTTATTATCATATTGTCTCATGGTCATTTCTTCACTGACTTACTTCCTATTAGATTATTTTTATACCCCGTGTTTTTTTCCTTCTGTTCATTTAACAGTTGTAGATTGCATTGCTGTTATTTTGGTGATCACTTTAGCATATTAAGATTCAATCTTAACTGAAAGTTTTCTAACAAGATCTTGGATTACGTAGCATTTCTCTCTTACTCATAGTTAAAACAATGAATATAGCACCCCAAGAAACCGTGAATGGCTCCACATCTTATTATTTTTATATAGAGCTTCACTTTTATCTTTTTTAAACAAAGAACTTTTTGTAATCAATAATTAATTAATTTTGTCAACATACTTCATTAATTTCAGTGTTTATTCTCCTTTCCCATGTTCCACATCTTTCCTCTATGTTCACTTTTTTCTTACCAAATCCATCTTTCAGTGGATGTGAATGAGAAATTCTCTTACTGTCTGTGTCTTTAATTCTCTTTATTCTTCATTACTTCTGCATCATTTTTGTGTATATTAAATTTACTTAGATCTTCTTCTCTCAGCATTTTTAAGGCACCACCCCATTCTCTCTATCATCAATGGCTGCAGAGCAAAAAGTTGCTGTCTGTCTTATTGTTGTTAATCTGCAGTTCATTTATTTTCTCTGATAACTTTAAATATTTTCCTTTATTCTTAATGACTTAGTTCCACTATATGTCTACGTGAATTTATCTTGATTCATACATTTTATACTCAGAGTGTGTGAGTGATAATCAAATTCTAGAAATTCTATTAACAATTATCTTTCACATATTGATTTTCTAGTATTTCCTTCATTCTCTCTACTTTTTTTTCTTGTAAATCAGAAAATAATGGATTTACAGTTATTTATCTTGTAAATAACTAATCTTTCATGCTTCTTAACTGCTCTTCCATATTCATTCTTTCTACTGAATGATCAACACTTCATTTCTAACTGCTTCAGTTTAAGTTTACTATTCTCTCTCTTGACTGTGTCCTTTTACCAACATGATGTTTAATCAATGGACATGTTTCATATTAATCATGTATTTTGATTTACTTCCATGACCTGATTTTTTTTTCCCTTTTATCTTCTTATTATCATATTGTCTCATGGTCATTTCTTCACTGACTTACTTCCTATTAGATTATTTTTATACCCCGTGTTTTTTTCCTTCTGTTCATTTAACAGTTGTAGATTGCATTGCTGTTATTTTGGTGATCACTTTAGCATATTAAGATTCAATCTTAACTGAAAGTTTTCTAACAAGATCTTGGATTACGTAGCATTTCTCTCTTACTCATAGTTAAAACAATGAATATAGCACCCCAAGAAACCGTGAATGGCTCCACATCTTATTATTTTTATATAGAGCTTCACTTTTATCTTTTTTAAACAAAGAACTTTTTGTAATCAATAATTAATTAATTTTGTCAACATACTTCATTAATTTCAGTGTTTATTCTCCTTTCCCATGTTCCACATCTTTCCTCTATGTTCACTTTTTTCTTACCAAATCCATCTTTCAGTGGATGTGAATGAGAAATTCTCTTACTGTCTGTGTCTTTAATTCTCTTTATTCTTCATTACTTCTGCATCATTTTTGTGTATATTAAATTTACTTAGATCTTCTTCTCTCAGCATTTTTAAGGCACCACCCCATTCTCTCTATCATCAATGGCTGCAGAGCAAAAAGTTGCTGTCTGTCTTATTGTTGTTAATCTGCAGTTCATTTATTTTCTCTGATAACTTTAAATATTTTCCTTTATTCTTAATGACTTAGTTCCACTATATGTCTACGTGAATTTATCTTGATTCATACATTTTATACTCAGAGTGTGTGAGTGATAATCAAATTCTAGAAATTCTATTAACAATTATCTTTCACATATTGATTTTCTAGTATTTCCTTCATTCTCTCTACTTTTTTTTCTTGTAAATCAGAAAATAATGGATTTACAGTTATTTATCTTGTAAATAACTAATCTTTCATGCTTCTTAACTGCTCTTCCATATTCATTCTTTCTACTGAATGATCAACACTTCATTTCTAACTGCTTCAGTTTAAGTTTACTATTCTCTCTCTTTGACTGTGTCCCTTTTATTTCCAAGACATTAGATTGGATCAACCAGGACATTACTTTATTGCTCCCTAGTGTTGTCTCACACAGTTCTATTCTTTTAATAATCATTTCAAAGCCTTTCTCGGGCTTCTCTAAAATTAATCAGAACATGAGTTTACGTTCTGATCATTTGTTCATTTGTTTCCTGCTCGTTTTTATTTGGGCTGCCTTTCTTAGCATCAATTTTCTTTCATGATGGGTATTTTGGTTAATAGTCTAATTTCTCATAGAAGATCACTTTTATTTTACTGTCATGCCTTGTCCCTGCATGCCTAATGGACTGAACTGCAATAGCCTCCACCCAGCCCTACAGCTAGTCCTTCTAATTACATATGCTAATACATAGTTCACTTTCTTCAGAACATATTTTGTCAGGTCCAAAGCAAGATTAGCTATCACCTCCTGGACACTATAATACAATGGCTATTTGCTCTTTTTTTTAACGTTTTATTCTATATTGGGCTATAGTTGATTAACAATGTTGTGATAGTTTCAGATGAACAACAAAATAATTCAGTTACATATATACATATACATATCTATCCTATTTCCAAGTCTTTTCCCACTTAGGTTGCTACATAGTATTGAGCAAAGTTCCCTGTGCTGCACACTAGATACTTGTTGACTCTCCATTTTAAATACAGCAATGTGCTCATGTCAGTGCTGCTCACTCTTCTGATTTCTCCCCCCGGCAAACTATATACTCTGTAAGGATGAGGACCCTGGCCATCAAATGCACTGTTATATACCTCAGTATCAAAAACAATCCCTGAAACAAAGCAGAATTTAGTTAATAGCTGCTGAATTAAATCTTTGAATCACTGATTAATGTATTTCCTTTGTACCATTTTCTCAGGACCCATGGGTTAATTTTGGAGCTGCGTGCATTAGGACTCTCCTACATGGTATATGCCTGCCTCTAAGTAGTGATTTAGTAAGCACCTGGCTTCTGATTTAATCACTACTTCTTTCTTTCTGAGTTATTTTCATGCTGAATGGACCTGATGGGCCAGGAGCTACTAAACCTGGCAGGAGAAGAGGATAATGCCTTCTACTCCGCATGTTATTCGTTGATGTAATTACTATGAAGATTACAGATTAAACCTGATCCTAGTCATTGCTATTCTCCTAGGAAACATTAGATTGGATCAACCAGGACATTACTTTATTGCTCCCTAGTGTTGTCTCACACAGTTCTATTCTTTTAATAATCATTTCAAAGCCTTTCTCGGGCTTCTCTAAAATTAATCAGAACATGAGTTTACGTTCTGATCATTTGTTCATTTGTTTCCTGCTCGTTTTTATTTGGGCTGCCTTTCTTAGCATCAATTTTCTTTCATGATGGGTATTTTGGTTAATAGTCTAATTTCTCATAGAAGATCACTTTTATTTTACTGTCATGCCTTGTCCCTGCATGCCTAATGGACTGAACTGCAATAGCCTCCACCCAGCCCTACAGCTAGTCCTTCTAATTACATATGCTAATACATAGTTCACTTTCTTCAGAACATATTTTGTCAGGTCCAAAGCAAGATTAGCTATCACCTCCTGGACACTATAATACAATGGCTATTTGCTCTTTTTTTTAACGTTTTATTCTATATTGGGCTATAGTTGATTAACAATGTTGTGATAGTTTCAGATGAACAACAAAATAATTCAGTTACATATATACATATACATATCTATCCTATTTCCAAGTCTTTTCCCACTTAGGTTGCTACATAGTATTGAGCAAAGTTCCCTGTGCTGCACACTAGATACTTGTTGACTCTCCATTTTAAATACAGCAATGTGCTCATGTCAGTGCTGCTCACTCTTCTGATTTCTCCCCCCGGCAAACTATATACTCTGTAAGGATGAGGACCCTGGCCATCAAATGCACTGTTATATACCTCAGTATCAAAAACAATCCCTGAAACAAAGCAGAATTTAGTTAATAGCTGCTGAATTAAATCTTTGAATCACTGATTAATGTATTTCCTTTGTACCATTTTCTCAGGACCCATGGGTTAATTTTGGAGCTGCGTGCATTAGGACTCTCCTACATGGTATATGCCTGCCTCTAAGTAGTGATTTAGTAAGCACCTGGCTTCTGATTTAATCACTACTTCTTTCTTTCTGAGTTATTTTCATGCTGAATGGACCTGATGGGCCAGGAGCTACTAAACCTGGCAGGAGAAGAGGATAATGCCTTCTACTCCGCATGTTATTCGTTGATGTAATTACTATGAAGATTACAGATTAAACCTGATCCTAGTCATTGCAATTCCCTCCTTGAAACCCAAAGATGAGGGGTTTCATTCTACACAAAGATCTTTCATTTCTTTCTGAACAGAAACTAACTAAAATTAGCTCCAAGTCATTACTGGCTGTCAAAATGGAAGTGCCTCCAGCATATTCCCTTCCTGTCAATACTACCTGACAATCCTATTAATAGAACCACTTAAACCTGTTCACAAGGAGCTGTTGGGTAGCACATCATTTCATTGTATCTCTCTGGTTTACTGAGGATCTTATAGAAATAGTTCGTTTAAACATGAGAGTGTCTCTTAATATTTACAAAATAATCTAATTTTATTTGCATATATTGTTTGGTTTTCAAGAACTCTGGTAATAACTCTTATGACAAATAAACATACAGATGATTCCCTTTTACTCGTTTGTTGTTGTCGTTTAGTCAGTCAGCCGTGTTTGACTCTCCGTGACCCCATGGAGCACAGCAGGCTTCCCTGCCCTTCACTGTCTCCTGGAGTTTGCTGAGTCAATGATGCCATCCAACCATCTCATCATCTCTTGCCCCCTTCTCCTCAAGACTTTTTGTTCTGTTTTTGTTTTCTGTCAGTTTTAGTGTTAATTTTTATCCAGTATTTATGTTAACATTGTTTTAAATTTTTTTTTATCAAACATGGTTTTTTAGTAAAGATAAGTCATCATTTAAATTTTTTAAAATCCTTTAGAATATTCACTGAAACACTGTCTACTAGAAAGCCCTAAAGTCTACATGTCTCTAAGATAACACTTTAAAAATTCAACCTGTTTCTTTTCTTTATACAATGGTGAATATATAATTTTTTTTTGTCTCTGAGGAGTTTGGTTAGTTTCCGAAATTTATCATATTTCCGCATAGAAAGGGCACACTAATAATTTCATCCAAATATTACAGCCATTTTTACTGTACATATTTTCTTCCATGTAGAAACTAGTTTAGTATTCAATTTATGTTCTTGTATGTTAATAGGTATATGTATTCTGTGGTTCCAGTTTCTCTCTGATGGGATTTTTCTAGTTACATACATTCAGAATAAAATCCAGTCAGTTCTTATTGATTAGCTACAGATTAGACTGATGAAAAAAATTATGATCAGAGAAAAAAGGTAAATATACTTATTAATTACTCTTAAAAGATGCTCTTTTTTGCAGTTGCACTCAGGAAGTGACTCAGATGGTAAAGAATCTGCCTGTAATGCAGGAGACATAGGTTTCAGTTCCTGGGTTGGGAAGATCCCCTGGAGAAGGAATTAGCTACCCACTGCAGTATTCTTGCCTGGAAAATTCCAGGGACAGAGGAGCCTGGCGGGCTACAGTCCACAGGACTGCAAAGAGTTCGACACGACTGAGCAACTAACACTTTCACTTTGTTACTTTATGCATCTGTACTCAGGGTATCAATAAAGTTCATATTTTCAGTAAAATCATGTTTAAAAAGTATAATGACAATATGAATGCTTGTTGCATCCGTGAAACATTCAAAATTCTCAGAAATTATAATTCTCTGAAGACTATCAGAAATATAGTATATTGAACTAAAGCATATTATCGATTAAAGTATAGTGAATTTTTAAATACTAAAGGATATATAAAAAAAGGAAGAGTCAGATATGAAAAAAACAGGAATTTGTATCTCATAATATTACCCAACTACCTAGGTAATAACTCATTGACTAGAAACCAAGGACATAATTTGCATATCAATTCTTAGACTCCTAAGAGTGATTCTATGATGATAAGCACATTATTATCACTTAAAGTAAATTGCTTCTACACAATTATTTAATGCCTACAATGTGCATAGTGAAAAACACACTATTCTTTGCCTTAAAGAATTCACAGACTAATGATGAATAATGATACATTCCAATAGTAGATACATTTTTATGAATAAACTCAATTCTGCACACTAATAAAAGATGTGTGTGCTTCCATAATTTATAATTGAGCATTCATATTAATAAACAAAAACCTCCAATCCAATTAGACATTAACGTAAAACAGTCACTTCCCATCTGCCATCCCATTTACTAATGTGTACAAGAAGAATACAATTAAACGTTGAGTGCCTACCCCAAAAAACTTTCCACTCATTTCAGTTCAGTAGATTAGCATACATTCAGAATAAAATCCAGTCAGTTCTTATTGATTAGCTACAGATTAGACTGATGAAAAAAATTATGATCAGAGAAAAAAGGTAAATATACTTATTAATTACTCTTAAAAGATGCTCTTTTTTGCAGTTGCACTCAGGAAGTGACTCAGATGGTAAAGAATCTGCCTGTAATGCAGGAGACATAGGTTTCAGTTCCTGGGTTGGGAAGATCCCCTGGAGAAGGAATTAGCTACCCACTGCAGTATTCTTGCCTGGAAAATTCCAGGGACAGAGGAGCCTGGCGGGCTACAGTCCACAGGACTGCAAAGAGTTCGACACGACTGAGCAACTAACACTTTCACTTTGTTACTTTATGCATCTGTACTCAGGGTATCAATAAAGTTCATATTTTCAGTAAAATCATGTTTAAAAAGTATAATGACAATATGAATGCTTGTTGCATCCGTGAAACATTCAAAATTCTCAGAAATTATAATTCTCTGAAGACTATCAGAAATATAGTATATTGAACTAAAGCATATTATCGATTAAAGTATAGTGAATTTTTAAATACTAAAGGATATATAAAAAAAGGAAGAGTCAGATATGAAAAACAGGAATTTGTATCTCATAATATTACCCAACTACCTAGGTAATAACTCATTGACTAGAAACCAAGGACATAATTTGCATATCAATTCTTAGACTCCTAAGAGTGATTCTATGATGATAAGCACATTATTATCACTTAAAGTAAATTGCTTCTACACAATTATTTAATGCCTACAATGTGCATAGTGAAAAACACACTATTCTTTGCCTTAAAGAATTCACAGACTAATGATGAATAATGATACATTCCAATAGTAGATACATTTTTATGAATAAACTCAATTCTGCACACTAATAAAAGATGTGTGTGCTTCCATAATTTATAATTGAGCATTCATATTAATAAACAAAAACCTCCAATCCAATTAGACATTAACGTAAAACAGTCACTTCCCATCTGCCATCCCATTTACTAATGTGTACAAGAAGAATACAATTAAACGTTGAGTGCTACACATACTTCCACAGGAATAGTATAATTACCTGTTGAGTGCCACAAAATATATATTTTATTTTGTAAAATACATTATGAAATGCTTATAAAAATCTAGATGATACCTTTTACCCTCTAGGTCTCTTGTGGAATCATCCATACCTAGCTGTTATCGTTCTGTAAGTATAGACTAAATGATCACCTAACCACCATCACAAGGTGGTATGACAAGGCTTTTATTATCACCCTGTTTATTTGTTCATTTGTCACACAGAGCACATCATGCAAAATGCTGGGCTGGATGAGTTGCAAGCTGGAATCAAGATTGCCAGGAGAAATACCAACAGCTTCAGGTATGTGGATGATAACCCTCAAAAGAGGAATTAAACAGCCTCTTGATGAGAGTGAAAGAGAAGAGTGAAAAAGTAGGCTTAAAATTCAATATTAAAAAAAAAAATTAAGATCATGGCCTCTGATCCCATCACTTTATGGTAAATAGAAGAGGAAAAGGTGAAAATAGTGACAGATTTCCTCTTCCTGGACTCTAAAATCTCGGCGGATAGTGACTGCAGCCAGGAAATCAGAAGACAATTGCTCCTTGGCAGGAAAGCTATGACAAATCTAGACAGTGTGTTAAAAAGAAAAGACATATTTTTCCAACAAAGGTCCACATAATCAAGACTATGGTCTTTCCAGAAGTCATGTACGGATGTGAGACCTGGACCATAAAGAAGGCAGAGCACTGAAGAAATGATGCTTTCAAACTGTGGAACTGGATAAGACTCTTCAGAATCCCTTGAACTGCAAGGAGATCAAGCTAGTCAATCTTAAAGGAAATCAACCCTGAATACTCATTGGAGGAACTGATGATGAAGCTGAAGCTGCAACACCTGATGCAAAGAGCCAACTCATGGGAAAAGATCTTAAATGCTGCAAAAGGTTGAAAGCAGAAGGAGAAGGAGGCGACAGAGGATGAGGTGGTTGGATGGCATCACTGATTCAATGGACATGAACTTGGGCAAACTCCGGGAGTTGGTGAGGGACAGGGAAGCCTCCCATTTACTAATGTGTACAAGAAGAATACAATTAAACGTTGAGTGCTACACATACTTCCACAGGAATAGTATAATTACCTGTTGAGTGCCACAAAATATATATTTTATTTTGTAAAATACATTATGAAATGCTTATAAAAATCTAGATGATACCTTTTACCCTCTAGGTCTCTTGTGGAATCATCCATACCTAGCTGTTATCGTTCTGTAAGTATAGACTAAATGATCACCTAACCACCATCACAAGGTGGTATGACAAGGCTTTTATTATCACCCTGTTTATTTGTTCATTTGTCACACAGAGCACATCATGCAAAATGCTGGGCTGGATGAGTTGCAAGCTGGAATCAAGATTGCCAGGAGAAATACCAACAGCTTCAGGTATGTGGATGATAACCCTCAAAAGAGGAATTAAACAGCCTCTTGATGAGAGTGAAAGAGAAGAGTGAAAAAGTAGGCTTAAAATTCAATATTAAAAAAAAAAATTAAGATCATGGCCTCTGATCCCATCACTTTATGGTAAATAGAAGAGGAAAAGGTGAAAATAGTGACAGATTTCCTCTTCCTGGACTCTAAAATCTCGGCGGATAGTGACTGCAGCCAGGAAATCAGAAGACAATTGCTCCTTGGCAGGAAAGCTATGACAAATCTAGACAGTGTGTTAAAAAGAAAAGACATATTTTTCCAACAAAGGTCCACATAATCAAGACTATGGTCTTTCCAGAAGTCATGTACGGATGTGAGACCTGGACCATAAAGAAGGCAGAGCACTGAAGAAATGATGCTTTCAAACTGTGGAACTGGATAAGACTCTTCAGAATCCCTTGAACTGCAAGGAGATCAAGCTAGTCAATCTTAAAGGAAATCAACCCTGAATACTCATTGGAGGAACTGATGATGAAGCTGAAGCTGCAACACCTGATGCAAAGAGCCAACTCATGGGAAAAGATCTTAAATGCTGCAAAAGGTTGAAAGCAGAAGGAGAAGGAGGCGACAGAGGATGAGGTGGTTGGATGGCATCACTGATTCAATGGACATGAACTTGGGCAAACTCCGGGAGTTGGTGAGGGACAGGGAAGCCTGGCATGCCGCAGTCTATGGAGTTGTGAAGAGTTGGACATGACTTGGCAACTGAACAACAACAACAAAACCACCATCACTTCAGTGAATACACAATTGTAAAAGAATACTAATGAACTGGCCACAGCATCTTCTATTAAAAAAGGGAAAAAGGAAAGGCAGAAAAGGACCAAAATGGGCAGGAGTAGGGAGATAGTAATTTTTTAATTTCTGAATATCCACGCAGTGAAAAAAGAAAAGTTCCCAAGGGTAAAGGAACCTATCTCTTTAATCAATGCAACTGAACACAAGTCTGAGGCTGGAACTTAGATTTTCCTCTTCTGCAACCTGCTATATGTTCCTCCCGCCTTCTCTAACATTTCACAGGACCTAGGTCTGTGGGATAAGCCAACTTTCCTTCCCAATGGAACTGAGTCTCAATGGCTCATTTAAGATTGCAGTACTTTTTGTTTGTTTTTGGCAAAAAGCAGGAAGCACTGTTTCTCCTTAGCAATATTAAATAACCTGAGCAACAACACAGTCCTTGTCTCTATGCAGTTCCCTAATAGCATAAGAAGCTCACAAATGCCCAGATACCTACCTCGGGATAAGGTTTAGGGGGATTGTTATAAAATTCTGACACAGTTGACAGTGTGCACCATGAGTTGACTGGTCCTGGTTGTCCAAGAGAAGTTTCCCATCTTCTGGTCCAAATTCATACAAATAATCAGATAATCACCTGTCTGTACACGTCATTCCAATGTTACCTATTAATTCTCTTTCAAATCAATGCCCTCTCACCTCTTCAATGCTATAGCTCTAGTTCAGCTCTTCACCACTTCTCCCCAGGGTTACTCATGACAGCTCTGACCACGTCCTTATCATACAGCCTTGTGAGTGACATTTTTATCTATGACACTGTAAGTTATAAGCTCCCTGGAGGCAGACATTGTGTCTTATATGATTTTTTCTAGCAGCACATTATAAACTGCTAGACACATATTAATCAAAAATCATTTCAAAGCAGAAGGAGAAGGAGGCGACAGAGGATGAGGTGGTTGGATGGCATCACTGATTCAATGGACATGAACTTGGGCAAACTCCGGGAGTTGGTGAGGGACAGGGAAGCCTGGCATGCCGCAGTCTATGGAGTTGTGAAGAGTTGGACATGACTTGGCAACTGAACAACAACAACAAAACCACCATCACTTCAGTGAATACACAATTGTAAAAGAATACTAATGAACTGGCCACAGCATCTTCTATTAAAAAAGGGAAAAAGGAAAGGCAGAAAAGGACCAAAATGGGCAGGAGTAGGGAGATAGTAATTTTTTAATTTCTGAATATCCACGCAGTGAAAAAAGAAAAGTTCCCAAGGGTAAAGGAACCTATCTCTTTAATCAATGCAACTGAACACAAGTCTGAGGCTGGAACTTAGATTTTCCTCTTCTGCAACCTGCTATATGTTCCTCCCGCCTTCTCTAACATTTCACAGGACCTAGGTCTGTGGGATAAGCCAACTTTCCTTCCCAATGGAACTGAGTCTCAATGGCTCATTTAAGATTGCAGTACTTTTTGTTTGTTTTTGGCAAAAAGCAGGAAGCACTGTTTCTCCTTAGCAATATTAAATAACCTGAGCAACAACACAGTCCTTGTCTCTATGCAGTTCCCTAATAGCATAAGAAGCTCACAAATGCCCAGATACCTACCTCGGGATAAGGTTTAGGGGGATTGTTATAAAATTCTGACACAGTTGACAGTGTGCACCATGAGTTGACTGGTCCTGGTTGTCCAAGAGAAGTTTCCCATCTTCTGGTCCAAATTCATACAAATAATCAGATAATCACCTGTCTGTACACGTCATTCCAATGTTACCTATTAATTCTCTTTCAAATCAATGCCCTCTCACCTCTTCAATGCTATAGCTCTAGTTCAGCTCTTCACCACTTCTCCCCAGGGTTACTCATGACAGCTCTGACCACGTCCTTATCATACAGCCTTGTGAGTGACATTTTTATCTATGACACTGTAAGTTATAAGCTCCCTGGAGGCAGACATTGTGTCTTATATGATTTTTTCTAGCAGCACATTATAAACTGCTAGACACATATTAATCAAAAATCTTTGTAGACTTATTGCATCTCTCAGCTTTTCTCCCTCTTACCAGTCTCACCTTTCTAATCTAGCCTCTCCAATGCTACCACAATTATCTTCCTAAAATATAAACCTGACCACCCACACATCTGATGAAAACAACTTTATGATACCTAAAAGCTTTCAAGATAACGATCAGGTATTCATATCTACCACTAGCCTTGTCTTTGCCTTCTTACCCTGGCGGCAATCACATTATGCTCCACCCCTACCAAAGCACTTCTCAAGCTCTCGCAGGCATACCTCTAAGCCTTCACTTATTCAGTCTCCTCTGTCTCAGATGGCCTCACAACCTTGATTCCCTGAACTAAAGTCTTTACCCTTCAGCATCAGGTCAAGTGTCAGTCTCTCCAGAGAGCATGCCCTAACCATTCAGTCTCAATTAGATGCTTTTCTAGGCTTTCAAAACATTTCAGGCATACTTTTAGCCAAACATTTATCATACTAAATGGTAATTTTCTTGACTTATGCATCACCCCACTTATACTGAAAACTCCTTAAAGGTCTGAGTGTATCTTATTCATATTTGAATGCTACTGCCAGGCACAGTGTTTGGGTTATTAAGTATATCAGTTGCTCCATGAATTTACAAATGAATATTACAATGAATATAAGCATGATCTGTCATTTCCAAACCCACTACTACATTTGATTCTCACTTAAGTCCCATGAAATTAAACATACAGATATCAGAATCCCTAATATTTAGATAAGAAAACAGAAGTGGCATCTTCCACAAGATTATACCATTAGTAAATCAAGGATCCAAGTTTCAAAGGCCTGGATTTGAAATGCAATCCTTGCAATGTCAATATTCAAGGATGCCTTAGCACCTCATTGGCACAGAAGTTCAGCAACCTCATGGACCAAACTGCCTGCAACTCACCCCACACTCTATGGGGTACTGGTGGAACTTTTTCTTCACTCATCCCTGGCCAACACCGTGTTGACTCCTGTCTGTGTAGGTGGTATAAACTCAGAGGGCTGCAGCACAGTGTGAAGGGGGGAAGGACTAAAAGGTCAAGATGTGTCTATGAGGCCAGGTTGGATTAATTTATTCAACACTTCACACGCTTTCTTACCTCCCACCAACCTCCTAGCAAACAATGTATCCTTGGCCAACAGAGACTGGTTGAGATAATGTGAATTGATCCTGACAGATCCAGAAATTTGTTCAGTGAACCATGCATTCTAAAGCAAATAAGAAAATGAAACAATTCTAAAAAGCCAATTACTCTACATTCCTAGGAGTGTCTTACCAAGCAAAAAAGAGAGAGAGAATTTCCTCCAGATTTTGAAAATATTTGCCTATTGAACTTACATCTGTGCATTACTACTGCAAAGATAATTAACATCACCACACTTCTAATTCCTTAGTAGAGCCTATCCACACCATTTTTCTCTCTTTGCTTAAATATTTTGTAAATTGGAGGGAGCCTATACACCTGCATTTACTTATTAACTCAAAGAAAATTTCAGAACATTTTACAAAAAGAAGCTATTATAAAAACAATAGCTCCTATTCATAAAATCTGTACTCAGTATCCATCACTGGAGGCTGGATGGGGAGCTAAATATGTTTTGACATTGACAAACTCAAACTACATAAAGAAGCATTATTTATCAACCTTTAAAGATGGGACAACTGACAAGCTGAGAGGGTATAGAGCTTTCCCAATATCTCCAGTCTGCTAAATAAAAGATCTTAGACTTTTAATAGGTATATCTATTTCCAAACCCACTACTACATTTGATTCTCACTTAAGTCCCATGAAATTAAACATACAGATATCAGAATCCCTAATATTTAGATAAGAAAACAGAAGTGGCATCTTCCACAAGATTATACCATTAGTAAATCAAGGATCCAAGTTTCAAAGGCCTGGATTTGAAATGCAATCCTTGCAATGTCAATATTCAAGGATGCCTTAGCACCTCATTGGCACAGAAGTTCAGCAACCTCATGGACCAAACTGCCTGCAACTCACCCCACACTCTATGGGGTACTGGTGGAACTTTTTCTTCACTCATCCCTGGCCAACACCGTGTTGACTCCTGTCTGTGTAGGTGGTATAAACTCAGAGGGCTGCAGCACAGTGTGAAGGGGGGAAGGACTAAAAGGTCAAGATGTGTCTATGAGGCCAGGTTGGATTAATTTATTCAACACTTCACACGCTTTCTTACCTCCCACCAACCTCCTAGCAAACAATGTATCCTTGGCCAACAGAGACTGGTTGAGATAATGTGAATTGATCCTGACAGATCCAGAAATTTGTTCAGTGAACCATGCATTCTAAAGCAAATAAGAAAATGAAACAATTCTAAAAAGCCAATTACTCTACATTCCTAGGAGTGTCTTACCAAGCAAAAAAGAGAGAGAGAATTTCCTCCAGATTTTGAAAATATTTGCCTATTGAACTTACATCTGTGCATTACTACTGCAAAGATAATTAACATCACCACACTTCTAATTCCTTAGTAGAGCCTATCCACACCATTTTTCTCTCTTTGCTTAAATATTTTGTAAATTGGAGGGAGCCTATACACCTGCATTTACTTATTAACTCAAAGAAAATTTCAGAACATTTTACAAAAAGAAGCTATTATAAAAACAATAGCTCCTATTCATAAAATCTGTACTCAGTATCCATCACTGGAGGCTGGATGGGGAGCTAAATATGTTTTGACATTGACAAACTCAAACTACATAAAGAAGCATTATTTATCAACCTTTAAAGATGGGACAACTGACAAGCTGAGAGGGTATAGAGCTTTCCCAATATCTCCAGTCTGCTAAATAAAAGATCTTAGACTTTTAATAGGTATATCTAATTCCAAAGACCATATTTTATGCCACTGTACCACAATGGCACAGTGGCACAAATACTCAATAAATATTGTTGTGTAAATGAACCAGTTGTGACTGAACCTGTTAGTACCTTAAGATGTTGAAGCCATTCCTAAAAATGAAGCATACTGACACTGCATCATATATGACTGTCCAAAATCCTTTGTTAAGGAACACACTTCAGGCTTTTATCATGTTACTTTCACCTCAGTGGCCAGTACAATTCTGAATGTTCAATTATGCTACTAGTTTTATACCTAATCAATCTTTTTCATTAAAATCCATTGAAGCAGACAACTAAGATAATTACTCCAGAATCATCTTAATTAAAAATTTTAACTTCTAATTAAAAGTCATTGTTTATCTCATCAGGAAACAGCTAGAATTCATGACAGGGTTGCTCTTTCATTAATGTTTTAGCCTTTTTTGAGGCTGGACATAGCACAAGATACTCCTACCCATGTAACTATTTGTGTTTACACGTGCACATATGCTGAGTTTTAATTATATCAGAGGAAAAACTTAATAAAAAGCATTAAACTCAATAGAAATCTCTTAGTGGAATCCATGACTCAGGATTTATGTCTCAACTAATTATAAAATGTTCAAAAGTGAATTATTTATACTTCAATTGGTAGTTGGATATATAATTATATTCACTGAACAAAAGCTGCCTTCAAACATTTTCTCACAAGTTATGCACTTACAAAGATTGCTGAAGAATACCCACTCAAGTCTAGGCAGCATAAAGATATAACTATTATTTCCCTAGGCACCCATTTCTAGAAAATTTCTTTTCAGTGTGAGAATCATGCATATAGGTCTTCAAAAGAGTCTCCTTGGAACACAGGAAACCCCACCCATTCAGTTATTAAATACAACCATGATCCACGGTCCCGTGGTGATCCCAGCTTCATTACTCACTGCAGTTGCACTGCAGCCTCTCTGTGTACGTGTGTTGCTGTGTGATTCATAACCAAACACAGACAAGTGTTTTAAGTCACCATGGTTTGCCTCCACAGTAACGGACCATTCTTTCAATTTCACAATGATAATTCATGAATTATCTAACTCCAAAGACCTACGCTTTATGGTCTATTAAAACTGGATGAAATTAATTATTGGAATTGGCTTAAGGATAATTTCAACATTATGCATACAACCACACTAAACAGTTCCTATGTGAAAATACTTGGCTTCTATTAGCTGTGAACATGACCAGCATGGCTTCTGACAAAATCAAAGTTGACAGAGGTTTAAATATTTTAAGCTGAGGTGAAAAAAACCCCACTCAAATTTTCCATATTAGCAATTAGCTGACAATATGTACAGAATTGGGAAGGGGAAGTAGAGGCAGCAAATAAAATTCAATTCCTACCTGCAATAGAGGTTTTAACACTGTCCTCTGAAGAGGGAAGATGCAGGAATTTGGGGAAATGACAACCCACGCCCACCACCAGCAAAATGTTTCCTTTGCCCCCTAAAATTTCCACTGCCCTCCCACTCTAAGAATAGCGGACACTACAGCTTTCTAACAAACTTAAGCAAATACTAGCTTTGCACTTACTCTTGGGCAATGCACATAGGATAATCTTTCAGTTTTCAGCATCCTCCTAAAGAACTTCAACAATCATTTTAAATTGGAAATGGAACCAAGGTCAAGGGATGACGATTAAGCCTTTCCTGAAGAAAATCTTATAAGTAATCACTGCTCTCAGTATGAAAACAAGACAGAGACAGAAGAGATTTATAATCTAGGATGGAATTTCTTCCTCCAAAGCTACTAAACACAGCTGATCATACATACCAGGCCTTTTTCTATGAAGCACCATTCCTAGACATAACACGAAAGCATAGGTTTAAATATGCACATGAGCCAGACTTCCAAATGAAAAGTCAGATCTCTACATCAATTCAGAGGTGCATTTTCTTCTGGAACCAATTCTCACATCGTTCCAGATGTTTTCCCTTCCAGAATATAGTAAACTCTGCTTAGCACCCATTCTGCCAGTGTAAGCAATGCTATTTTAAAGCCAGTATGCAGCACTGTGGCCCACTATTATTACAGCCATTGCCTCACCTGAACTTGCACTGTATACTGTGTGTGCTGTGTGATTCATAACCAAACACAGACAAGTGTTTTAAGTCACCATGGTTTGCCTCCACAGTAACGGACCATTCTTTCAATTTCACAATGATAATTCATGAATTATCTAACTCCAAAGACCTACGCTTTATGGTCTATTAAAACTGGATGAAATTAATTATTGGAATTGGCTTAAGGATAATTTCAACATTATGCATACAACCACACTAAACAGTTCCTATGTGAAAATACTTGGCTTCTATTAGCTGTGAACATGACCAGCATGGCTTCTGACAAAATCAAAGTTGACAGAGGTTTAAATATTTTAAGCTGAGGTGAAAAACCCCACTCAAATTTTCCATATTAGCAATTAGCTGACAATATGTACAGAATTGGGAAGGGGAAGTAGAGGCAGCAAATAAAATTCAATTCCTACCTGCAATAGAGGTTTTAACACTGTCCTCTGAAGAGGGAAGATGCAGGAATTTGGGGAAATGACAACCCACGCCCACCACCAGCAAAATGTTTCCTTTGCCCCCTAAAATTTCCACTGCCCTCCCACTCTAAGAATAGCGGACACTACAGCTTTCTAACAAACTTAAGCAAATACTAGCTTTGCACTTACTCTTGGGCAATGCACATAGGATAATCTTTCAGTTTTCAGCATCCTCCTAAAGAACTTCAACAATCATTTTAAATTGGAAATGGAACCAAGGTCAAGGGATGACGATTAAGCCTTTCCTGAAGAAAATCTTATAAGTAATCACTGCTCTCAGTATGAAAACAAGACAGAGACAGAAGAGATTTATAATCTAGGATGGAATTTCTTCCTCCAAAGCTACTAAACACAGCTGATCATACATACCAGGCCTTTTTCTATGAAGCACCATTCCTAGACATAACACGAAAGCATAGGTTTAAATATGCACATGAGCCAGACTTCCAAATGAAAAGTCAGATCTCTACATCAATTCAGAGGTGCATTTTCTTCTGGAACCAATTCTCACATCGTTCCAGATGTTTTCCCTTCCAGAATATAGTAAACTCTGCTTAGCACCCATTCTGCCAGTGTAAGCAATGCTATTTTAAAGCCAGTATGCAGCACTGTGGCCCACTATTATTACAGCCATTGCCTCACCTGAACTTGCACTGTATACTGATGCTGAAAGAATCTGTTCAGATAAATTACATACTGGCAGCAGATGAGCTGATAAGGAGAGCATCATTATTTTGCAAAATGGTCAATGCAGGGTGCTAGTAAAATAAAAATATAGCCAAGGGATGCTTCACAGATGTAGCACGTTTTATGGCAAAGGAGCTGATGAATCATGTGCCTCCAGAGGCCACGCAAGGTTTCCTCCCGCACTGACAGTGACATGCAGGACAAAGTTATGCTGCGGGAACTGTCTGGCCACCTGGGTTAATTGGCTTATAAATTCCTTTGGCAGCAGAATACTGATGGCTTGATGGACAGATTATTGAAATAAAGGAGGACATGGGGGATAAATGAGGAAGATTATCAGAAAGGTGCTGAGGCTTCTCCTGCCTAACTCCACTATTAGGACAGATGAGGATAAGTATCATCACACCCACCATTTCTTGATTGCTTACTACATTCCAAGCACAGGCATACACACTGTGATGGTTAATTCTATTTGTCAACTTGACTAGACCACAGGGCGCCCAGATATTTCTCTAAATATTATTTGGGGTTTGTCTCTGAGTGTGTTTCAAGGTAAAAGTAGCATTTGAACAAGTAAGTCAGTAAAGTAGACGAGCCACTCCAGTGTGGGCGGGCATCATTCAACCTACTGAGGATCTGAACAGAAAACAAAGGCAGGAGGAGGAAGAATTTAGCACTTCTTGGCTACTGGCTGAGCTGGAACACGATCCCCGCCCGGGAGACTCCTTGTTCTCAGGCCTTCGGATTTGGACTAAATTTTACCACTGGCTTCTAGGGTCTCCAGCTTGCAGATGACAGGTGGTAGGACATCTGGGCCTCTGTCCTTACGCGAGCCAATTCCGTATAATAAATCCCTTCCTAGCTATTTCTTGTTTGTTTTGTTTTTCTACAAAACTCTGATTAATACACATATATACCTTTACTTAATCTATGAGGAATAATCCTACAAGAAAGTGATTATTATTCTTATTTTATAGACAAGGAAACTGAGCCTTACAGAAGAACAGTAACATGGCCAAGTTAGTACATGGCTAAAATAAAGAATCAAAATTAGTAGTGCTTGATTCCAAAACCTATACTCTTAAGCACTTTGCTCTACTGAGTCTGATATTCAGAATGTCTTGGAATATAACATGTACAATTTTCTTAGAAGGCAAGGAATTGCAACTACCAATACAGAGACATTATAGATAGATAGATAGACAGATAGATAGAAAAACAATAAGCACTTAATCCCATTGTTTAAAACCACTCAGTAGCAAGAAATACATCCATAGAATAAATCTTACTAGTTTCAACTGAAATGCAAAACAAAATAATTTTTGTGAATTTTACATTGTACTTTCAGTATCATTAAGGTCAGCCAGCATGAGTTGACCAGGTATCTGTCAAAGCAGTTCCCCACATATATAGAGAGAGTGTAAAATGCCACAAAGCATATCTAATGGAAAGACAAAATAAGCTAAATCTGTTTGTAAATATAAGTATCATCACCCACCCTTTCTTGATTGCTTACTAAATTCCAAGCACAGGCATACACACTGTGATGGTTAATTCTATTTGTCAACTTGACTAGACCACAGGGCGCCCAGATATTTCTCTAAATATTATTTGGGGTTTGTCTCTGAGTGTGTTTCAAGGTAAAAGTAGCATTTGAACAAGTAAGTCAGTAAAGTAGACGAGCCACTCCAGTGTGGGCGGGCATCATTCAACCTACTGAGGATCTGAACAGAAAACAAAGGCAGGAGGAGGAAGAATTTAGCACTTCTTGGCTACTGGCTGAGCTGGAACACGATCCCCGCCCGGGAGACTCCTTGTTCTCAGGCCTTCGGATTTGGACTAAATTTTACCACTGGCTTCTAGGGTCTCCAGCTTGCAGATGACAGGTGGTAGGACATCTGGGCCTCTGTCCTTACGCGAGCCAATTCCGTATAATAAATCCCTTCCTAGCTATTTCTTGTTTGTTTTGTTTTTCTACAAAACTCTGATTAATACACATATATACCTTTACTTAATCTATGAGGAATAATCCTACAAGAAAGTGATTATTATTCTTATTTTATAGACAAGGAAACTGAGCCTTACAGAAGAACAGTAACATGGCCAAGTTAGTACATGGCTAAAATAAAGAATCAAAATTAGTAGTGCTTGATTCCAAAACCTATACTCTTAAGCACTTTGCTCTACTGAGTCTGATATTCAGAATGTCTTGGAATATAACATGTACAATTTTCTTAGAAGGCAAGGAATTGCAACTACCAATACAGAGACATTATAGATAGATAGATAGACAGATAGATAGAAAAACAATAAGCACTTAATCCCATTGTTTAAAACCACTCAGTAGCAAGAAATACATCCATAGAATAAATCTTACTAGTTTCAACTGAAATGCAAAACAAAATAATTTTTGTGAATTTTACATTGTACTTTCAGTATCATTAAGGTCAGCCAGCATGAGTTGACCAGGTATCTGTCAAAGCAGTTCCCCACATATATAGAGAGAGTGTAAAATGCCACAAAGCATATCTAATGGAAAGACAAAATAAGCTATTGAAATTTCTCCCTGTTTGTAAATATATGTATCCACCTGTACCTCAATTGTGGAATGAAATGATTTATTTAAGAGTGAGTGAAAAATCTTCAACCAACATGTATAAGCCTCATGTTCAGAAAGTGGTAAAGTTAAAGAAATAGACAATTTTTAACAATTATATAACTTATTTTTATTTACCAGATAGAAGATGGCTGGCTGATTGAATTGATAGATGGATGGATAGACAGATTAACTGATAAAAAGGTAGAAGAACTGAAGGTAATTTTCACTTCCAAGCAAACACAAGTATTTTCGATCCTTATTAAAAGTTACTTATTCCTTATTTCCTAATACACAATTTAGCCCCAACAAGGCAAAGTAGGCTATATTTAGCTTAATAAATTACTATTTATAACTTCTGTAACAAACCACCACAACACAAATTTATTATCTTACAGTTCTGGAGATCAGTCGTCCAAAATAGGTTTTTATGGATAAATTCAAGATGTTCGCAGAACTGTCTTTCTTCTGGAAGCTCTCAGGGAAAATCTGTTTCCTTGACATTGCAGTTAAGAGAAGTAGCCTGTATCCCTTGTCTTGTAGCCCCTTCCTTCATCTTCAAAAAGCACCATTTTAACCTCTACTTCCATGATCACATCTCATTCTCTGCCTTTGACTCTCTTGCCTTCTTTTTATTAAGAACTCCTATGATTACATTTGGGTCCACCTAGATAATCTGGGGTAATCTTTGCATCTCAAGATCCTTTACTTAATCACATGCACAAAGCTCCTTTTGCCATATTCAGAATCTAGGGATTAGGATATAGACATCATTGGGGAGCCATCATTCTGTTTTCGACCAAGTCTTAGTAAAACAACCAGTACTGAGAGCCAGGATCTTCTGTTCCTGTTTACAAAGGTGGCCAAAGGGAGCTAGACCTCATAGATCAGTCTTAGCACTTCACTTACATAGTCACTGTTTGGTGATCTCATCCAATTTCACAGTATTAAATACACGTACCAGCCAAGGAGTCCAAAAATAGCTCTCCTGATTAAACTCTGTATCCAACTGCCTCCTCAACACACCCACTTGGATGTCTAGTAGGCACCTCTGACTCAACATGTCTAAAATTGACTCCCCCTTACCCAAACAGGCTTGTCTCACAAACTTCCCCATCACCCCCATTTATCAGCAAATCTCTCCTTTCAGTTGTTCAGACCAAAAACCTTGGACTTATCCTTGACTCCTTTCTTACTTTCATAGCCTACTTACAATCCATCTGCCAATCCTGTCAGAATTCCATTAAAAATGTATCCAGGAGCCTGTGTCTTCTTATCTCCTCCACTGCTCTCATCCTGACCTGAGCCATCAGCAACCCTTCTTGGGTTTTTGCAATAGCCCAGTAACTGGTCATCTTTCTTTCACCCATTCTCCTGTGGCAGCAGCCCACATGGGTTTGATGAAACCTAAGTGCAATGGGTGTTGCGGGGTACAACCCAGATTCCGCCTTCTGGACTGAGGCACTCTCTACCCCAGCAGCCAGGAACATCGGATGCCAACTGCTTTTTCATCCCTTTGCAATTGCCCTCATCCAACAGGTGCTGCCTCACTGAAAGTTTATGTCTTTCCTTAAGGTATAAACAAGGAGTAAATAACATGGGAATACAAAAGCCTCGGCCCTATCCCTCAACTGTGGATGACACTAGGGGCCCTTGCCAGCTCCATGACTCCCTGTGGATCATCTAAAGCCTTCATCTCAATTGCACTGCGTTTCAACTTCTTCCTCTGCCCAGTTCTGCCTGACAGCTTCCTCAGAAGTGTTGTTTCTGAGAATATTTCTGAACTAAATCTACTGCATACAACCATACCTTTCAGGGCATGTTTCCAGAAGAATTCACCTTATGGTACTAACTGAGATTACATCACTCCTCTAACCAAAACCCTTCAATTCTCCCTTTTTATGTAAAAGCAATGTCCTCACAGGGCTTCCCAGGTGGTGCCAGTGGCAAGGAACCCACCTGCCAATGCAGCCAAAGTAAGAACTGCGGGTTCAGTCTCTGAGTCGGGAAGATCCCCGTGAGGAGGGCATGGCAACCCACTCCAGTATTTTTCCCTGGAGAACCCCAAGGACAGAGGAGTCTGGTGGGCTACAGTCCACAGGATTGCAAAAAGTCAGCCACAACTTAAAGGACTTAGCAAACACACACACAATGTCCTCACAATGACTTACAAGTACTAATGGAATAGGCCCTGTTGCCTCATCTCCTACTACTCCTGTCTTCACTACACTGGCCAAGCACTCCTTCCACTCCTCCTGCTGGAAGGCTTTCCCCCAACATATTCACATACATTGCTCATTCACCTCTTCCCAGTTCCGGCTCAAATGCCATTTTCCCAGAGAAGATGTTCCTGACCCTCCTAAAGCACTAGAATTGCACAGCAATCCCATACTCCATACCCTGCTTTGTTTTTCTCCATTGCACTTAACCCTGTCTAGCACCCACTATTTACACTATTTACTATGTGTATTATTTTATCTCATTCTAAGCATTTTGTGTGTATCTCTTTCATTTACCACTTAATCATTCACACTTCAAACAGTGCCTAGTACATAAACATGTTCTCAAAGTACTGATTGAATGAATGAATAAATGAGTTCTGGCTGTATGCCAGCTACCTCTCTGGGCATATTCATATACATTATCTCATTTAACATTACAGCAACTCTGAGAGAGAAGCACTATGATATCCATTTTCCAACTACAAAAACAGAGTTCATATAATTACATTATCATATATTATATATGTAAGAAGTAATAGAGCCCAGATGTGAACCCCTGTTGGTCAAAACTCAAACTCACATTCTTTCAACTAGACTGGATTCAGGTACAGGCATTGAGTACACAGAGTAACTGACCAGCTCACACAGCCCGTCTTACTGCACCAACATTCCTCTCCCCAAAACAAGTCTAAACTCAATTGAAAAGACAATTCTAAAAAAGAAGTAGAAAGACTGAAAGAGACAGAAATCATGATTATCCATTTATAAAATGTCATGCGTTTGCTGTTACTGCATATAATATACACAATGTTTAAATTTCTATCTTTATAGTAATTCCTGATGTATACGACCAGGCGGGACTAATTAACATGCAGATAATTCACTATTATACAAACACAAACCTTATCAAAAGCTAATTACATTGTTAGTTGTATTTGGACCAGTAGAGGGCGGGCAAGGTGTACATGTGTAGAAAGAAAACACAAGTCTGGGTTGTATATCTGAGTTAATGAGAAAAAATAACTCACTCACTGTCTTCCACTTAGCAAAAGAAAGCTTTATAAAGGAAGTGGGATTACAAGAGCTTTCTGAACTCCAGAAAGGAGGAAGTTTGGCAAGTTGACACCATGGTCTTATTCAGAGCTCAACACCCATTAACTTCAGAGAAAGCTTCTAGCCTGAATCAGCCAGGCAGGATGCAATGCAAATGGGAAATGAGTCTGACCCCACCACAAAAACCTTTACTTCCACACACATGTGGGTCTGATGGAATCCACTGACATAAAAGGAAGGTGAGAAAGCTCTAAATTGGCTTTTACCATCTAAGGATGTTCACACACAAAGCACGTATTGTACCCACTAATGAAAGACATGTGCTAGAGTGGTTACACATTGCAACTGAATGAAAACTAATGACATGAAACCGCCACAGTGCCTCTAGACTGACCCCTGTAAAACCTCAGGCCTGACTTGTAACAGGCAGAGCTAAACCAATTTATCACTAAATTATGCATCATTTAATAAAGACTGGTGTGACCCAACCTGCCACGAATGCTAAAAGCTTTAGGAAATAGCCTCTAAACTCCCCTATCTTTGTCCCAAGCTCATCCTTGACCCTTCAATGTCGGATGGATCAGGTGAAGTAAAAGTCTAAACTTTATGAACTATCTTAAATAACCTTGGGGTAGTCAGACTTTGTGGTTTCTGGGATGGTTTACTTGAGAATTACTGCCCTGGTAGAGTTAACTCCTGTTTCTGTAACTCATTGCTCCGCCCCCCTTACTGCACCAACATTCCTCTCCAAAACAAGTCTAAACTCAATTGAAAAGACAATTCTAAAAAAGAAGTAGAAAGACTGAAAGAGACAGAAATCATGATTATCCATTTATAAAATGTCATGCGTTTGCTGTTACTGCATATAATATACACAATGTTTAAATTTCTATCTTTATAGTAATTCCTGATGTATACGACCAGGCGGGACTAATTAACATGCAGATAATTCACTATTATACAAACACAAACCTTATCAAAAGCTAATTACATTGTTAGTTGTATTTGGACCAGTAGAGGGCGGGCAAGGTGTACATGTGTAGAAAGAAAACACAAGTCTGGGTTGTATATCTGAGTTAATGAGAAAAAATAACTCACTCACTGTCTTCCACTTAGCAAAAGAAAGCTTTATAAAGGAAGTGGGATTACAAGAGCTTTCTGAACTCCAGAAAGGAGGAAGTTTGGCAAGTTGACACCATGGTCTTATTCAGAGCTCAACACCCATTAACTTCAGAGAAAGCTTCTAGCCTGAATCAGCCAGGCAGGATGCAATGCAAATGGGAAATGAGTCTGACCCCACCACAAAAACCTTTACTTCCACACACATGTGGGTCTGATGGAATCCACTGACATAAAAGGAAGGTGAGAAAGCTCTAAATTGGCTTTTACCATCTAAGGATGTTCACACACAAAGCACGTATTGTACCCACTAATGAAAGACATGTGCTAGAGTGGTTACACATTGCAACTGAATGAAAACTAATGACATGAAACCGCCACAGTGCCTCTAGACTGACCCCTGTAAAACCTCAGGCCTGACTTGTAACAGGCAGAGCTAAACCAATTTATCACTAAATTATGCATCATTTAATAAAGACTGGTGTGACCCAACCTGCCACGAATGCTAAAAGCTTTAGGAAATAGCCTCTAAACTCCCCTATCTTTGTCCCAAGCTCATCCTTGACCCTTCAATGTCGGATGGATCAGGTGAAGTAAAAGTCTAAACTTTATGAACTATCTTAAATAACCTTGGGGTAGTCAGACTTTGTGGTTTCTGGGATGGTTTACTTGAGAATTACTGCCCTGGTAGAGTTAACTCCTGTTTCTGTAACTCATTGAAGTGTGAATTAATAGAAAAGGGAGCTGTTCTCTTTTTTGACTCTCCACTGGTCTCTCAAAACTGTACCTCAAAGTATGTTTCCATATGGCAACAACAAGTGTTGATTTTACTATTGTCATTTACAGAGCCATTATCAAAATATATTTTAATTAAAAATAAATCCTATAGACTCTTATTTTGGTCTCTTTTATTGGCTTTTATTCATTTATTTTCATCCATCTTTATTCTTTGACCTGTGTGGGCCTCCCATCACAGCGGACTCTCTCCTCCCAGAGCATCAGCTCTGGGCGCATGCGCTCCAAACCGCTGACTCGCAATTGGACACACTAGTCCAGCTGCTCCGCGGCACGTGGGATCTTCCCAGGCTAGGGATTGAACCGGTGCCCCTTGCACTGCAAGGTGGACTCTTTACCCACTGGACCACCAGGGAAGCCCAATCCTACAGACTTTTATGCTCTGCTTATAGTTTTATATTTTGGAGGAAAAAACAAACCCTGCAAACTCCATCGTTGCCATAGAAATGAAAAAATCATCACATTACAGGAAGATGTTTCAATAGGAATGAAACATGCAAGGTTGAGAATAGGGACATCCACATCAATTTATAGACCATTGGAGATAAATGATTTAGCAAAAATTCAGCTGAAGTCAAGGAAATCATAGCAATTTCCACCGTCAGTCTCATACAAAAGCTTTCTAGAGATAGCCAAAGAACATAATTAGATATGCTCTAGAAAGTTTGGCTTTCCCAAATCTTTCTTTATTTTATGTATCTTTTCAAGATACAATATTTTTTATGAGAAATTTATACCACTGTGGAATTGTTCTGGCCCCTTGGAATTTTATAAAGCTTTTTTTTCCTTGACAATGCACCAAGGATCATGTTTCTCTTTAACTGAGCCAAGAAACTGGAGGAAGCCAAAATGCATTTATTATTAAGTTCAGCAACCATCGATTATGTTGAAGACTGAAGCACTTGTAATGCTCCTTCATCTGGAAAGACACTCTATTAAAAATCTGTTCATTGTGCTTTTGCATTTCATTCCTTCTTTTTCTTCTAACAAGATAATGAAAGCATCAAGAGTCTGAAATATTAGATAAAGAAAATCAAAAGCAGCATTCACAGCTGGAAAACTATTATTAATTACTAAGAGCTTTCCACCATCTTTTTATTAACTTTTATTTTTCTCAAACTTCTTCATTATATTTTAGATGAGGAAAAAGTATCTGGGATGACAGACAGAGGCTGTTCTAAGCACTTTACATGTATTAACTCAATTTGTACTCACAACAATTTTATGATAAAGGTCCTATTATTATCACCATCATACAACTAAAGAAACCAGGGCGCAGAGAGGTGAAGTCGTTCACCCAAGGTCAACAGCGGTAAGTGGTGGAGACCAGATACACATCAAGGCAGCCCTACTTTCAAAGCTATGCATGTATTCACACCATACTGTATCCAAAAAGGCAGTAAGGAAAACCTGAAGCTTTCATTTTAATAGTTAAACCAAAAATAAATTCTTCACTCTCTGTTCATTCTATTAAGGTTCTGAGGTGATATGACACATTTCAGCACATATTTCTCTCAAGTAAAATAATGTGGATCCTAAATTCATTTCAGAATTTTGTACTAAATACAAAGTTTTTTTTTTTTTCCCCTAGGGTTGACGTGGCTTATTTCTGCTAGGAAAACAAAAATATCATAATGAAGATCCGAGATGATCTGCTTAATCTTTCAGCTTCATTATTTTCAGGACTTGGTATCATGTTTCAAAATTACCACATCAAAGAGTCTCAAAGCAGATGGCCCCCAAAGCAACTTTTGAGTATCTCCATACCAATCGTATTTGGGAGGAAGTAAGATACAAATTAGAAAGCAATCGCAAAGAAAAACAAGGCACGTACTTAGGCAAAAATTGAGTAAATTCCAAGCTAATCATTTTAAAATACATATGCCTACCTTCAAAAAACAGAAAAGGGAAACAAAAAATAAAATCTGGCAATAATAAGAATCCTTTCTCGCCACTTTATTCTCCTCTATCTTATTTATCCCAATCTTCCTCCTCCCATTTCTGGATGCTTAACCACCTAGCAGCTTTGATTTCCATATGCCATATTTGAGAGGACTTTACACATCTTTTAAGCATTTTGTTTAAATGGAAAATTCAAAATCGGTATCTCCAGAGTCTCCTGAGAAATCTGACAGGGAAAAATAAAGTTTAGAATAGGCCTCTAAAAATGAGCATTTGTAGGATACTCCAGAATGAAAAAAGTTAACTCAAGTTCATCAAACCAGTAGAGGGTTGTTTGGTTATCTTCCATAGTAGATACTATTTCCTTTGAAGATGTTACCCTACATTATTAGGAAGAATAAAACCAAATATGTACAAACACATTTGCACACTTTCTCCCTTTGTAAGGATTGGCCTTTGGCAGAAAAGAACAAGAATCCTAATGAAGGCCCTGGATCCTAGGGGAAGTAGATAGGTGACCACTCTCTCGACTTCTGTTTGGTGCCTCCAGTTGATCCAGGAGTGACAGCAGGAGAATGATCTCTCTCCAAGGTGCTGGAGGCCGTGGCAGTCTGTTCTTTACCTACTTCAGATCAAGTATGTGCTTTGCCCTTTCAGGAGATTGATTACTGTTGACTGGTTTATATCGTCTGGCAGAGGTAGAGGGAAATTTGAAAGTTAATGAACAATTTAATTCTGCAAAGGATGTTTGAATCATCTGGAGAATTTTGGTACTGCAAACATAACAGCCTTTGAATACAACTGTGATAAAAAGTAATTTCAAATAGTATAAGGGATAGCTTAGAGCCATTTCTTATCACCCAGATCACTTTAGAACAAATTTTGACAATGATCAGCAATGATACATTATGGGTGGCGTGCCAATAGAAGCCCAAATGTGACCCATCAACCATGAGTTAATGTTTCTCTGATAGGTGTGATTTAAAGATAAACCATTACAGCCTTCAACTACCCATAAAGATCCATTTTATAAAGTATTATTATTATTTAATTATAAGGGTGGTAATAGGCTCCAGGTTTTTATGCATGCCCAGAATCTATCACTAAAATATTTCAGATAATGTAAAATCATGTACCTGTATAAATGCTAATACTAATAGTACCGTGGTAGAGCAGAATGTTAAAAAAATAGATAAAGCCAAACTGTCGGGGCATATGCCATATTTGAGAGGACTTTACACATCTTTTAAGCATTTTGTTTAAATGGAAAATTCAAAATCGGTATCTCCAGAGTCTCCTGAGAAATCTGACAGGGAAAAATAAAGTTTAGAATAGGCCTCTAAAAATGAGCATTTGTAGGATACTCCAGAATGAAAAAAGTTAACTCAAGTTCATCAAACCAGTAGAGGGTTGTTTGGTTATCTTCCATAGTAGATACTATTTCCTTTGAAGATGTTACCCTACATTATTAGGAAGAATAAAACCAAATATGTACAAACACATTTGCACACTTTCTCCCTTTGTAAGGATTGGCCTTTGGCAGAAAAGAACAAGAATCCTAATGAAGGCCCTGGATCCTAGGGGAAGTAGATAGGTGACCACTCTCTCGACTTCTGTTTGGTGCCTCCAGTTGATCCAGGAGTGACAGCAGGAGAATGATCTCTCTCAAGGTGCTGGAGGCCGTGGCAGTCTGTTCTTTACCTACTTCAGATCAAGTATGTGCTTTGCCCTTTCAGGAGATTGATTACTGTTGACTGGTTTATATCGTCTGGCAGAGGTAGAGGGAAATTTGAAAGTTAATGAACAATTTAATTCTGCAAAGGATGTTTGAATCATCTGGAGAATTTTGGTACTGCAAACATAACAGCCTTTGAATACAACTGTGATAAAAAGTAATTTCAAATAGTATAAGGGATAGCTTAGAGCCATTTCTTATCACCCAGATCACTTTAGAACAAATTTTGACAATGATCAGCAATGATACATTATGGGTGGCGTGCCAATAGAAGCCCAAATGTGACCCATCAACCATGAGTTAATGTTTCTCTGATAGGTGTGATTTAAAGATAAACCATTACAGCCTTCAACTACCCATAAAGATCCATTTTATAAAGTATTATTATTATTTAATTATAAGGGTGGTAATAGGCTCCAGGTTTTTATGCATGCCCAGAATCTATCACTAAAATATTTCAGATAATGTAAAATCATGTACCTGTATAAATGCTAATACTAATAGTACCGTGGTAGAGCAGAATGTTAAAAAAATAGATAAAGCCAAACTGTCGGGGGCAGGGGGGGCTCTGGTAATTGGAAGAGTCAATGGCTATATGATTCAAGAAAATAGTCTCCCTCGAGAAGGAGACTGATTGTCCCACATTTACACAGTGGCTAACCAACACTAAGCAGACTTTCCTTTGCATATTATTGGTGCCAGCCCGATGAGGCAGAAAATTGCATCGTGTCATTTAATTTCCCAATCTTTGTTTTCATTGTATTAATCTTTTGGCTTTGCTTCACTTTATAATTTGAAGGCTCAGCAAGAAGCAAACCAAATGGAAATTCAGCTTACTTTCATGTCTAGCTGAATGTGTTTGGTGCAGTTTCCAAAAGTTTAATTCTATGTAATACTGTCCATGAATAATAATAGGCTGCTTCTGCATGCAGACTTATTAGTGTTTATTAAGGATTGACTTAAAGTTTCTGGGAAAAGTGCCCAAAAGTCAGTCACCAAGTGTGATTAACAAATTGGTTACAGAAGGAGAACAGATAATTTTTTAAAATAGAAGTATATCATATATTTGAGAAATAAGAACTAAAATCCTCAAAAACTGATTTAATCTAGGTAAGCTTGTCTGTCTTTTTCTTTCACTCTTTTTTCTTCCTTCTTTCCTTCTTTCTTTCCTTTCTGTTATTCCAATAAAGAAAGAAAAAGTAAATATGAAACAAGTAGAAAATTCAGATTCCAGTGAGTTACATCAGAAGTTAGTATCATGGAGTATAAAT
This sequence comes from Tragulus kanchil, assembly GCA_022376925.1. Lineage (NCBI taxonomy): Eukaryota > Metazoa > Chordata > Mammalia > Artiodactyla > Tragulidae > Tragulus > Tragulus kanchil. Next base: position 237,298,161 of record JAIOJX010000026.1, read on the forward strand.
AAAAGATATTCACAGTTTGGGAGGTTGAAAATGCAGTCTTGAGATCTGAATTGTTTGGACTCTGGGATCAGACCCACCTGGCTTTATATCCTGCCATCTCTATTTGCCAGACATGTGTCTTTGGGTGAGTTATTTAGCTTCTTTGAGCTTCCCTCCATCATCTGTAAAACAGGGGATCTGTAAGGAGTACCTGAGAGGGCTATTAGGATGGGAAAGTATGAAATGCATGCTAGCAACCAGCATCCATGCCCTCAACAAAGGGTACGTGGCATTGCTGTGGGGGCTGCTGGCTGTTGCTACTGCTCCTATCCGTACATCCTCAACAATAAGTGGAGGAGTGTAACAATCAGCCAGGTCCCTTATCTCTATCATAGTAAATCTGGTACCACAAAGACTGCAGTTGTGAATGCTGGGATTTGGCCTTTTCTTTTTCGTGTGCCTTATTGGTAATGATTGAAAGCTTATAATACTTAACTGGTCTCAAAACTAGAGTATACCTACTACATAATTTTTTCATTGTTACAAGCATTCTATCAACTTACCTCTTTCACCAAAAAAGGTACTGAACTATGGATACTGCTAGTTTTATAGCTCCATCCAAAATATGGTTTATAATGAGGTAAGAATAACAAAGAAATGTTAGAGAACCATATAGGAATGCATGAAATCACATCTAGAACAGACAGCAAGGTCACCGAGTTTCTCAGATCTCATGATCCCTAAGTCCCTCTTTAGGGCAACATTTTAAATTTAGTGGGTCTTTCAAACACAGATAAGAAAAGAAATACATAGAGAAATTCACTATGCTTCCTCAAATAAAAATAAAGTTCAGCTGGAACTCCCTCTCTGGTCAAAATTTTCTAGTTCATTTCTGATCACCAATTCCTTTGATAGATTCTGGCTCCTGTGAGACACCAGCCCTATGGGAGAAGTAAGATAGGTATTATTGATGATAGAGTAGGTTATATGACACATCCAAAGATATATAACTACTAAATAGCAGATTTGAGGCTTGACTCAAGGCCCTCTAACTCCAAATCCAGAGACCTTTACACTTTCACGTCAGTGCTGGACACTTAAAACTCTGGCCAACTTTATTCAGAGAAAAATACCCTATTCAGCATGGTTCAAGACACAGCTTCAGAAACCCTAGCTATGGATGAGTAAAGGCCACTTTTAGAGAAGAATATTAACTTGACTTAATTGTTTGAGTTTAAAGACTAAATCATTCTGAGAACAGATAATGGTGGAATTTTGTTGTTTACTTTTGTCGACATTCCTTTAAAAGTCAAAACTGCAGGCTCATTTTTTTCTTCTTAGTTCAAAGGATGGGAAACTCTTTTTTCTCACTTTCTTCAGATTCCTATCATGCTGTTTGTGCCAACCAATCCATTACAAATTGTAGAAATGACATTCCTGCCTCATGTGAGCTCTCCAGGCATCCACAAGCAGTGACTGAAAGTCCCTAGTTCCTGTGACTTAGATTTCACTTTTCCAAGAGACCCTGGAAACAATGTCAAATTATAAGAATCTGCACTCCAAGTCAGCTCAAAATACCTGCTATGCATATTTCTCAAAGTGAGTCATCACTGTTATAAAAATAAATTGGTCTTATATAAATGTCAATTCTGGGTTATATTTGTCAAGAAACTCAACCTGTTTCTAATACCTTGTTTGAAATCAAAGGATGGATGAGCTTCTGTCATGTGGTATGACATGGTATAAATTTATCGAGCCTATTTTTTTGCCCAACATTAGAGGTATCTTAGGAAGTTAATTACCAGCCCTTTGTGCTAACTGACAAACAACTTCTTAACTCCATGAATGGTATCCCAAATAGTTAATCAAGAAGCTAATACAGATAAGGTGGAAGTGCACATACATCATTAGGACAAGCAAATTATAAAAAGAAAAAACAGGTCATTATGAGTTCTATATCTAATGCTTAAGGTTGGTTTTTAACCCTATTGCCAATTGCTTTTTCAAAAATTTCCCCCAAGATTTTTTAACTGTTAAGGTATCTTTTTATTAGCTCAATTCATTTCCTATTAGTCTTGGAATTTAACAAGGCTTCATGGCAAAGCAGGTCTGGAAGAGATCTTATTAACTTTCCTTAGGATAATAAGTCCCATATGGAATAAAGAAAGAAATCCAACTCCGCCAAGTCATTAGAGTCAATAGAGGGCTAATGTGATTTTTAATAGGAGGCCCATTACAATTAAGACCCTCCAAATCCAGAGACCTTTACACTTTCACGTCAGTGCTGGACACTTAAAACTCTGGCCAACTTTATTCAGAGAAAAATACCCTATTCAGCATGGTTCAAGACACAGCTTCAGAAACCCTAGCTATGGATGAGTAAAGGCCACTTTTAGAGAAGAATATTAACTTGACTTAATTGTTTGAGTTTAAAGACTAAATCATTCTGAGAACAGATAATGGTGGAATTTTGTTGTTTACTTTTGTCGACATTCCTTTAAAAGTCAAAACTGCAGGCTCATTTTTTTCTTCTTAGTTCAAAGGATGGGAAACTCTTTTTTCTCACTTTCTTCAGATTCCTATCATGCTGTTTGTGCCAACCAATCCATTACAAATTGTAGAAATGACATTCCTGCCTCATGTGAGCTCTCCAGGCATCCACAAGCAGTGACTGAAAGTCCCTAGTTCCTGTGACTTAGATTTCACTTTTCCAAGAGACCCTGGAAACAATGTCAAATTATAAGAATCTGCACTCCAAGTCAGCTCAAAATACCTGCTATGCATATTTCTCAAAGTGAGTCATCACTGTTATAAAAATAAATTGGTCTTATATAAATGTCAATTCTGGGTTATATTTGTCAAGAAACTCAACCTGTTTCTAATACCTTGTTTGAAATCAAAGGATGGATGAGCTTCTGTCATGTGGTATGACATGGTATAAATTTATCGAGCCTATTTTTTTGCCCAACATTAGAGGTATCTTAGGAAGTTAATTACCAGCCCTTTGTGCTAACTGACAAACAACTTCTTAACTCCATGAATGGTATCCCAAATAGTTAATCAAGAAGCTAATACAGATAAGGTGGAAGTGCACATACATCATTAGGACAAGCAAATTATAAAAAGAAAAAACAGGTCATTATGAGTTCTATATCTAATGCTTAAGGTTGGTTTTTAACCCTATTGCCAATTGCTTTTTCAAAAATTTCCCCCAAGATTTTTTAACTGTTAAGGTATCTTTTTATTAGCTCAATTCATTTCCTATTAGTCTTGGAATTTAACAAGGCTTCATGGCAAAGCAGGTCTGGAAGAGATCTTATTAACTTTCCCTTAGGATAATAAGTCCCATATGGAATAAAGAAAGAAATCCAACTCCCAAAAGACACAAGTCATTAGAGTCAATAGAGGGCTAATGTGATTTTTAATAGGAGGCCCATTACAATTCTCAAGACCCATATAGTTGGTATCACATTGGATATCTATTCAGATAAAATTATAGTGGTTCATCAAACTCTTAGAGGAGAATATAGGCAAAACCCTCATGGACATCAATCAAAGCAAGATCTTCTCTGACCCACCAACTAAAATAGCAGAACTGAAAAGAAAAATGAACATGTGGGACCTCATGAAACTTAAAAGCTTTTGTACAGCAAAAGAAATTACAAAAAAGCTCAACAGACACCCCACAGAGTGGGAGAAAATCATAGCAAATGAAACAACAGACAAAGAATTAATCTCCAAAATCTACAAGCAACTCAGACAACTCAGCACAGGGAAAACAAACAACCCAATCAAAAAATGGGAAAAAGATCTAAAGAGACGCCTCTCCAAAGAGGACATACAGATGGCCCAAAAGCACATGAAACGATGCTCAACCTCGCTTATTATCAGAGAAATGCAAATTAAAACTACAATGAGATACCACCTCACACCCGTCAGAATGGCCATCATCAAAAAATCTGCAGACAATAAATTCTGGAGAGGGTGTGGAGAAAAGGGAACCCTCTTGCATTGCTGGTGGGAATGTAAATTGATACAGCCTCTATGGAAGACTGTATGAAGATTTCTTAAAAAACTAAAAATAGAAGCACCCTACGACCAAGCAATCCCACTATTAGGCTTATATCCTGATGAAATCAAAACTGAAAGAAGCACCTGTACCCCAATGTTCATTGCAGCTCTCTATACAATAGCCAGAACTTGGAAGCAACCTAGATGTCCATCGACGAATGAATGGATACAGAAGCCCTGTTACATATATACAATGGAATACTACTCAGCTGTTAAAAGAAATGCAGGAGACTCAGTCCTAATGAAGTGGCTGGCTCCAGAACCTATCATAAAAAGTGAAGTAAGGGGACTTCCCAGTGGTTCCATGGCTGAGACCCTGCACTGTCAGTGAAGGGGGCCAGGGTTCTATAGCTGGTTGCGGAACTAGATCCCACATGCCTCAACTAAGATCAGTGATTCCATGTGCTGCAGTTAAGACCCACTGTAGCCAAGTTAATAAATAAATATGTATTAAAAAAAAAAAAGTGAAGTAAGGGGGCTTCCCCTGGTGGTCCAGTGGGTAAGGACACCGCCTTGCAGTGCAAGGGGCGCCAGTTCAATCCCTGGCCTGGGAAGATCCCACGTGCTGCTGAGCAGCTGGACCGATGTGTCCAATTACCGAGCCGGAGCTCTGTGATGACGAAGGCCACCGCGATGGGAGGCCCACAGGAGCCAAAGAACAAAGACGGATGAAAATAGAGAGATGAAAGACCAATAGAAGTGGCCCGCCCGCTTCCCTCCCTCCCCAACCCAACCCCCGCCCAAAAATAAAATAAATAAAGAAATCCTTAAAAAAAAAAAAGTGAAGTAAGTCAAAAAGAGAAAGACAAATACAGTATACTAACACACATATATGGAATCTAGTAGGATGGTCTTGATAACACACGCAGGGAACTCATGGAAAAACAGACAGAGCATAGACATATGGACATTGTGGCGAAGAAACAGGGAGGCGGAAGCATGGAGGGAGTAAAATGGAAACCTATACTGTTATGTGTGGAAAAGATAGCTAGTGTCATAGTGCTAAGGGAATAGGAGTGCTTACAATGGCTTGAGGCAAAGGTCGTAAATGGCCATCATCAAAAATCTGCAGACAATAAATTCTGGAGAGGGTATGGAGAAAAGGGAACCCTTTTACATAGTTGTTGGGAATGTAAACTGATACAGCCTCTATGGAAGACTGTATGAAGATTTCTTAAAAAACTAAAAATAGAAGCACCCTACGACCAAGCAATCCCACTATTAGGCTTATATCCTGATGAAATCAAAACTGAAAGAAGCACCTGTACCCCAATGTTCATTGCAGCTCTCTATACAATAGCCAGAACTTGGAAGCAACCTAGATGTCCATCGACGAATGAATGGATACAGAAGCCCTGTTACATATATACAATGGAATACTACTCAGCTGTTAAAAGAAATGCAGGAGACTCAGTCCTAATGAAGTGGCTGGCTCCAGAACCTATCATAAAAAGTGAAGTAAGGGGGACTTCCCCAGTGGTTCCATGGCTGAGACCCTGCACTGTCAGTGAAGGGGGCCAGGGTTCTATAGCTGGTTGCGGAACTAGATCCCACATGCCTCAACTAAGATCAGTGATTCCATGTGCTGCAATTAAGACCCACTGTAGCCAAGTTAATAAATAAATATGTATTAAAAAAAAAAAAGTGAAGTAAGGGGGCTTCCCCTGGTGGTCCAGTGGGTAAGGACACCGCCTTGCAGTGCAAGGGGCGCCAGTTCAATCCCTGGCCTGGGAAGATCCCACGTGCTGCTGAGCAGCTGGACCGATGTGTCCAATTACCGAGCCGGAGCTCTGTGATGACGAAGGCCACCGCGATGGGAGGCCCACAGGAGCCAAAGAACAAAGACGGATGAAAATAGAGAGATGAAAGACCAATAGAAGTGGCCCGCCCGCTTCCCTCCCTCCCCAACCCAACCCCCGCCCAAAAATAAAATAAATAAAGAAATCCTTAAAAAAAAAAAAGTGAAGTAAGTCAAAAAGAGAAAGACAAATACAGTATACTAACACACATATATGGAATCTAGTAGGATGGTCTTGATAACACACGCAGGGAACTCATGGAAAAACAGACAGAGCATAGACATATGGACATTGTGGCGAAGAAACAGGGAGGCGGAAGCATGGAGGGAGTAAAATGGAAACCTATACTGTTATGTGTGGAAAAGATAGCTAGTGTCATAGTGCTAAGGGAATAGGAGTGCTTACAATGGCTTGGGGCGAAGGTCTGGAGGGTGGGATGCAGGGAACTGGAGGGGTGGGGACCATGGATATACATACGACTGATCTGGGAACATACATGTCTGTGAACTACAAAACTCTGTAAAACCTTTAAAATAAAGAATAAAAAAAAAAAATTATAGTGGTTCCTTTTTTATCCTCCTCCAAAGAAAAAGTAACATCTTTCTCCCTATAGCCTCAAGTGTTTTAAGAAATTATATAAGACAGTCATCCTTTTTCCTCTATGTAAACAAGACCATCATACTTGTCTTTACTGAAAATTTTTCACTAGTTAAAAAACCCTTCTTTCTGTTGCTCATTAGAAAATTAATCTGAATTTGGAAATAAGATAAGCAGCACCAGTTTGAAAGGTAGTAACATAAAATTGATATTTTATAGAGTTTTATATAAATTTATATAAAGTATAATTATATCAGATGCATATATTAATAGATAAAAATATGTTTTTACCATATATTGCTGAATATCCATACTTCATCCATAGCCTCTTCTGAAAAGCATCAAACCTATGAAGAAAAAAAATGACAACAAAATTCAAATAATTAATTCAGAGCACTAAGAATGATTTCCAACCTCCAATGTTGAAACTGGATGAGGAAATAGAGATTACCATTTAGACGTGTCTCTAGAGGATAAAAGTATAGGGAAAGGAAGCTATACAGGGATGATAAGACAAAAATTAGATGTAGACTGGTTGAGGCCCACAGGAGCCAAAGAACAAAGACGGATGAAAATGGAGAAATGAAAGACCAATAGAAGTGGCCCGCCCGCTTCCTCCCTCCCAACCCAACCCCCGCCCAAAAATAAAATAAATAAAGAAATCCTTAAAAAAAAAAAAGTGAAGTAAGTCAAAAAGAGAAAGACAAATACAGTATACTAACACACATATATGGAATCTAGTAGGATGGTCTTGATAACACACGCAGGGAACTCATGGAAAAACAGACAGAGCATAGACATATGGACATTGTGGCGAAGAAACAGGGAGGCGGAAGCATGGAGGGAGTAAAATGGAAACCTATACTGTTATGTGTGGAAAAGATAGCTAGTGTCATAGTGCTAAGGGAATAGGAGTGCTTACAATGGCTTGGGGCGAAGGTCTGGAGGGGTGGGATGCAGGGAACTGGAGGGGTGGGGACCATGGATATACATACGACTGATCTGGGAACATACATGTCTGTGAACTACAAAACTCTGTAAAACCTTTAAAATAAAGAATAAAAAAAAAAAATTATAGTGGTTCCTTTTTTATCCTCCTCCAAAGAAAAAGTAACATCTTTCTCCCTATAGCCTCAAGTGTTTTAAGAAATTATATAAGACAGTCATCCTTTTTCCTCTATGTAAACAAGACCATCATACTTGTCTTTACTGAAAATTTTTCACTAGTTAAAAAACCCTTCTTTCTGTTGCTCATTAGAAAATTAATCTGAATTTGGAAATAAGATAAGCAGCACCAGTTTGAAAGGTAGTAACATAAAATTGATATTTTATAGAGTTTTATATAAATTTATATAAAGTATAATTATATCAGATGCATATATTAATAGATAAAAATATGTTTTTACCATATATTGCTGAATATCCATACTTCATCCATAGCCTCTTCTGAAAAGCATCAAACCTATGAAGAAAAAAAATGACAACAAAATTCAAATAATTAATTCAGAGCACTAAGAATGATTTCCAACCTCCAATGTTGAAACTGGATGAGGAAATAGAGATTACCATTTAGACGTGTCTCTAGAGGATAAAAGTATAGGGAAAGGAAGCTATACAGGGATGATAAGACAAAAATTAGTATTGGATTCAGAAGACTGGGGCTTGGGTCCTTGCTCTGACCCCAGAATGGGGTCAGATGAGTGATTTTGACAAAATCATTTCACTTCTAAGAGCTTTCATTTCTTTGCCTGTAAAATGAAATGTCAGATATGGTTAGGGACAGCAAATAGATTTTACTGAAGTTCCACAAACAGTCAGTAAGTAAGTAATAGTGGCCTGGAAGACAGACTGAATCTGGGCTCAGCAGGCAAGTTGTGTTCAATCAGTAATGTCTGCCATGGAAGATGAATGTGGGAGTAGGTGGAGCACAAAGTCACCATTACCAGATCAAATGGTTCCTAAAATTTTCTTTCAAGTCTAACATTCTGTGATTCTATAAAAACTGTAACATAGAAGAATTTTTTTCTTGTGCAAAATTTCTACTTGTCACAAACAATTAAATGCCCATCTTAGTTCATAGCAAAACAATCCAAGTCACTCACTGTGGAAATCTTAAACAGGATGATGTCCAACCTGACAAAAGACAGACTCAAAATAAAGAAAAAACATAAGGAAAGGTGGACACAGTAGGTCGGAAGACTACCCACAAGTCTGAGAAGTTTCTAGGTGGAAAAGATTCCTGTTTTCCCTATTTGCTCTCGCTCAGAGACTAACAGGCAAAGACATAATTGACTCCATGGAACAGGAAGTTTCTAGGTTTTGGGAAGATTCTGAAACAAGACCATCATACTTGTCTTTACTGAAAATTTTTCACTAGTTAAAAACCCTTCTTTCTGTTGCTCATTAGAAAATTAATCTGAATTTGGAAATAAGATAAGCAGCACCAGTTTGAAAGGTAGTAACATAAAATTGATATTTTATAGAGTTTTATATAAATTTATATAAAGTATAATTATATCAGATGCATATATTAATAGATAAAAATATGTTTTTACCATATATTGCTGAATATCCATACTTCATCCATAGCCTCTTCTGAAAAGCATCAAACCTATGAAGAAAAAAAATGACAACAAAATTCAAATAATTAATTCAGAGCACTAAGAATGATTTCCAACCTCCAATGTTGAAACTGGATGAGGAAATAGAGATTACCATTTAGACGTGTCTCTAGAGGATAAAAGTATAGGGAAAGGAAGCTATACAGGGGATGATAAGACAAAAATTAGTATTGGATTCAGAAGACTGGGGCTTGGATCCTTGCTCTGACCCCAGAATGGGGTCAGATGAGTGATTTTGACAAAATCATTTCACTTCTAAGAGCTTTCATTTCTTTGCCTGTAAAATGAAATGTCAGATATGGTTAGGGACAGCAAATAGATTTTACTGAAGTTCCACAAACAGTCAGTAAGTAAGTAATAGTGGCCTGGAAGACAGACTGAATCTGGGCTCAGCAGGCAAGTTGTGTTCAATCAGTAATGTCTGCCATGGAAGATGAATGTGGGAGTAGGTGGAGCACAAAGTCACCATTACCAGATCAAATGGTTCCTAAAATTTTCTTTCAAGTCTAACATTCTGTGATTCTATAAAAACTGTAACATAGAAGAATTTTTTTCTTGTGCAAAATTTCTACTTGTCACAAACAATTAAATGCCCATCTTAGTTCATAGCAAAACAATCCAAGTCACTCACTGTGGAAATCTTAAACAGGATGATGTCCAACCTGACAAAAGACAGACTCAAAATAAAGAAAAAACATAAGGAAAGGTGGACACAGTAGGTCGGAAGACTACCCACAAGTCTGAGAAGTTTCTAGGTGGAAAAGATTCCTGTTTTCCCTATTTGCTCTCGCTCAGAGACTAACAGGCAAAGACATAATTGACTCCATGGAACAGGGAAATTGTTTAAACTGGTGAAGGTTTCTCTGGAAATGATTCATGTTTCCCCAATCCAATGACATAGCAATATTCATATCTTATAATGAAGTACAAAGACTGGATAATGCAGATTAAATTATCACCAACTTCAAGGTTTACCAATAAGCTTATTCACAAGACAACAATATTTCCTACCATGTGATGGAATATTATTTATCAATGTTTAATAAGCACTTCATAAGTTTTGAAAAGCAAATGAGAAATAGATTACCAAAGAGAGGTAATGAAATAGTTATAATGCACAATAGCTACTATCACACTATAGCTGTTCAAGAAAACCGTAAATTGAATGGATATGTAATACTGTAATGGATATGGAAGTGTTCAATCAGCCATTTGTAATAAAATATGAAAGTGTTTGAAGAGAGTAAATACATTTGTAATGGTTTTCGACTAGCTATAACTACAAATGATTCAACCATCCATTATGAACAATGTACAGATATTATGATGGCCTGTAATATTTATAATAATGTACATCCTTGGAGAAGTGTTTTAGAAATCCTTATATCAAATTTTAACTTTCAATAATAAAATCTGTGTCATTTCTTTGGAAAAATTTCTTTTGCTTATCATAATTTCCTAATGGTTTTAAATTATTTCTTTAATAAATTTAAAGAAAATATTCACTTACTTGTGATTCAGTTCAGTTCAGTTGCTCAGTTTTGTCCAACTCTTTGTGAATGCCAGCCTTCCCTGTCCTTCACCATCTTCTGGAGTTTGCTCAAACTCATATCTATCGACTCAGTGATGCCATCCAACCATCTCACCCTTTGTCATCTCCTTCTCCTTCTGCCTTCTATTTTTTTCAGCATCAGGATCTTTTCCAAGGGGTTACCTCTTCACATCAGGTGGTCAAAGTATTGGAGCTTCAGTTTCATCATCCATAAGTCACTCACTGTGGAAATCTTAAACAGGATGATGTCCAACCTGACAAAAGACAGACTCAAAATAAAGAAAAAACATAAGGAAAGGTGGACACAGTAGGTCGGAAGACTACCCACAAGTCTGAGAAGTTTCTAGGTGGAAAAGATTCCTGTTTTCCCTATTTGCTCTCGCTCAGAGACTAACAGGCAAAGACATAATTGACTCCATGGAACAGGGAAATTGTTTAAACTGGTGAAGGTTTCTCTGGAAATGATTCATGTTTCCCCAATCCAATGACATAGCAATATTCATATCTTATAATGAAGTACAAAGACTGGATAATGCAGATTAAATTATCACCAACTTCAAGGTTTACCAATAAGCTTATTCACAAGACAACAATATTTCCTACCATGTGATGGAATATTATTTATCAATGTTTAATAAGCACTTCATAAGTTTTGAAAAGCAAATGAGAAATAGATTACCAAAGAGAGGTAATGAAATAGTTATAATGCACAATAGCTACTATCACACTATAGCTGTTCAAGAAAACCGTAAATTGAATGGATATGTAATACTGTAATGGATATGGAAGTGTTCAATCAGCCATTTGTAATAAAATATGAAAGTGTTTGAAGAGAGTAAATACATTTGTAATGGTTTTCGACTAGCTATAACTACAAATGATTCAACCATCCATTATGAACAATGTACAGATATTATGATGGCCTGTAATATTTATAATAATGTACATCCTTGGAGAAGTGTTTTAGAAATCCTTATATCAAATTTTAACTTTCAATAATAAAATCTGTGTCATTTCTTTGGAAAAATTTCTTTTGCTTATCATAATTTCCTAATGGTTTTAAATTATTTCTTTAATAAATTTAAAGAAAATATTCACTTACTTGTGATTCAGTTCAGTTCAGTTGCTCAGTTTTGTCCAACTCTTTGTGAATGCCAGCCTTCCCTGTCCTTCACCATCTTCTGGAGTTTGCTCAAACTCATATCTATCGACTCAGTGATGCCATCCAACCATCTCACCCTTTGTCATCTCCTTCTCCTTCTGCCTTCTATTTTTTTCAGCATCAGGATCTTTTCCAAGGGGTTACCTCTTCACATCAGGTGGTCAAAGTATTGGAGCTTCAGTTTCATCATCCATCCTTCCAGTGAACAGTCAGGGTTGATTTCCTTTAGGGTTGACTGGTTTGATTTTTCAGTCCTAGGGACTCTCAAGAGTCTTCAACGTCACAGTTCAAAGGTATGAATTCTTTGGTGCTCAGTCTTCTTTATGGTTCAACTGTCACATCCATACATGATTACTGGAAAAACCATATCTTTGACTATATGAACATTTGTTCTCAAAGTGATGTGTCTGCTTTTTAATACCCTGTCTGGGTTTGTCATAGCTTTTCTTTCAAGGGGCAAGGGTATTTTAATTTCATGGCTGCAGTCCCCATCCACAGTGATTTTGGAGCCCAAGAAAATAAAATCTGTCACTGTTTCCACTATTTTCATCAGTTTACCATGAAGTGATGGGACTGGATGCCATGATCCTCGTTTTTTGAATGTTTCTCCACTAGGCCCACAGAACATGACAACACTCCTGCCCACCCCGCTGAAGCCTCATCCCTCACCCCTCCATTCTGACTCTCTAACCTCCAGCTGCACCTGCCTTTTCTCAGATCCTCAATCTAAGTCCACTTGTTGTTACCCCAAGTGTTTCACATATATTCTCTCTACCTGAAACACCCTACCTTCTCCCCAGCCCCTAAGCTCTTTCTCTAGAGAGAGTGATGGTCAACACACCATCACTTCTCAGTGAGTGGGGAGTGGGTCAGGCTCTCTCACCATAGGCTCCCAAGCATCCTCTCCTTATCTCAGCAATTACCACAATCACAATTCAATACTTAAGATTCTGTTTTCTCTACCTTTGACTCTATTAATAACCACAGGTAAGGTAAGGCCTCCTATTGCATGCATGCTAAGTCACTTCAGTCTTGTCTAACTCTTTGCAAGCCTATGAACTGTAGCCCACCAGACTCCTCTGTCCATGGGATTCTCCAGGCACGAATACTGGAGTGTGTTGCCATGACCTCCTCCAGGGGATCTTGCCAACCCAGGGATCAAACCTGTATCTCCTGTGGCTGCTGAAGGTGAATTCCTTACCACTGAGCCACCAAAAGGAAGCCCCCCCAAGAAAAAAAACCCTCCCTAGTTTAAAAAAAAGACAGTTTCATCATCCATCCTTCCAGTGAACAGTCAGGGTTGATTTCCTTTAGGGTTGACTGGTTTGATTTTTCAGTCCTAGGGACTCTCAAGAGTCTTCAACGTCACAGTTCAAAGGTATGAATTCTTTGGTGCTCAGTCTTCTTTATGGTTCAACTGTCACATCCATACATGATTACTGGAAAAACCATATCTTTGACTATATGAACATTTGTTCTCAAAGTGATGTGTCTGCTTTTTAATACCCTGTCTGGGTTTGTCATAGCTTTTCTTTCAAGGGGCAAGGGTATTTTAATTTCATGGCTGCAGTCCCCATCCACAGTGATTTTGGAGCCCAAGAAAATAAAATCTGTCACTGTTTCCACTATTTTCATCAGTTTACCATGAAGTGATGGGACTGGATGCCATGATCCTCGTTTTTTGAATGTTTCTCCACTAGGCCCACAGAACATGACAACACTCCTGCCCACCCCGCTGAAGCCTCATCCCTCACCCCTCCATTCTGACTCTCTAACCTCCAGCTGCACCTGCCTTTTCTCAGATCCTCAATCTAAGTCCACTTGTTGTTACCCCAAGTGTTTCACATATATTCTCTCTACCTGAAACACCCTACCTTCTCCCCAGCCCCTAAGCTCTTTCTCTAGAGAGAGTGATGGTCAACACACCATCACTTCTCAGTGAGTGGGGAGTGGGTCAGGCTCTCTCACCATAGGCTCCCAAGCATCCTCTCCTTATCTCAGCAATTACCACAATCACAATTCAATACTTAAGATTCTGTTTTCTCTACCTTTGACTCTATTAATAACCACAGGTAAGGTAAGGCCTCCTATTGCATGCATGCTAAGTCACTTCAGTCTTGTCTAACTCTTTGCAAGCCTATGAACTGTAGCCCACCAGACTCCTCTGTCCATGGGATTCTCCAGGCACGAATACTGGAGTGTGTTGCCATGACCTCCTCCAGGGGATCTTGCCAACCCAGGGATCAAACCTGTATCTCCTGTGGCTGCTGAAGGTGAATTCCTTACCACTGAGCCACCAGGGAAGCCCAAGACCTCCTAGTACAAGAGATATATTCTTATACATTTCACTTCCACTTCATACCAGGCAAAGTAACAACAACAATGAAAAACAGTACAAGGACAACAGAACTGTCAGAGATCATTAGAGAAACACCACCAATAGACATATCTCCCTTTCCATATATATATATATATAGTTTTTTTAATGGAAACCATGTTTTATTTTATTTTCCAGTAGTCATGTATAGATGTGAGAACTGGATAATAAAGAAAGGTGAGTACCAAATAATTGATGCTTTCAAACTGTGGTGTTGGAGAAGACTCTTGAGAGCCCCTTGGACTGCAAGGGGATCAAACCAGTCAGTCCTAAAGGAAATCAACTCTGACTATTCATTGGAAGGACTGTTGCCGAAGCTAAAACTACAATACTTTGGTCACCTGATACGAAGAGCCAACTCAATGGAAAATTCCCCCATGCTGGGAAGGATAGAGGCAGAAGGAGAAGGAGGTGACAGAGAATGAGATGCCATGATTGCATCACCAACTCAACAGACATGAGTTTGAGAGGACTCTGGGAGATGGTGAAGGACAGGGAGGCCTGGCATGCTGCAGTCCATGGGGTCACGAAGAGTCAGATACGACTGAGCAACTAAACAAGGTTTTATGTTGTCATTTGGCTGTGAAATAGTCAGATTTTAGACACTGAAAAGTATGATCATTTTGCAAACATCCAGTGAGCACTCCCATGTAGGAAGACAGAGTGGCTCAATCTGGCTTCTCTGAGAAATAGACTGGATTGCTAGGAGGGGACTGAGATGCCACTTCTCCCCTCCTGTTACACACTGAAACATCTGATTCATGTTCTGGGGGATTCCAGGCTGGGCTCCTGAGGTGTTCTGATGACTGCTCTGCAACTTCAGGCTTAACAGAGCCTGTCGTTCATATATAGACAGAAAGACATATGTAAAGGAATTGGTTCATTTGTTTTACGAGGTCAGGTGACCCTTCAAGTGGGTCTGGCAAGTCAAAATTCATACGGCTGACAGGCAGGTTGGATGTTTAGGCAGAATTTCTATGTTGCTGCTGAAGGTGAATTCCTTACCACTGAGCCACCAGGGAAGCCCAAGACCTCCTAGTACAAGAGATATATTCTTATACATTTCACTTCCACTTCATACCAGGCAAAGTAACAACAACAATGAAAAACAGTACAAGGACAACAGAACTGTCAGAGATCATTAGAGAAACACCACCAATAGACATATCTCCCTTTCCATATATATATATATATAGTTTTTTTAATGGAAACCATGTTTTATTTTATTTTCCAGTAGTCATGTATAGATGTGAGAACTGGATAATAAAGAAAGGTGAGTACCAAATAATTGATGCTTTCAAACTGTGGTGTTGGAGAAGACTCTTGAGAGCCCCTTGGACTGCAAGGGGATCAAACCAGTCAGTCCTAAAGGAAATCAACTCTGACTATTCATTGGAAGGACTGTTGCCGAAGCTAAAACTACAATACTTTGGTCACCTGATACGAAGAGCCAACTCAATGGAAAATTCCCCCATGCTGGGAAGGATAGAGGCAGAAGGAGAAGGAGGTGACAGAGAATGAGATGCCATGATTGCATCACCAACTCAACAGACATGAGTTTGAGAGGACTCTGGGAGATGGTGAAGGACAGGGAGGCCTGGCATGCTGCAGTCCATGGGGTCACGAAGAGTCAGATACGACTGAGCAACTAAACAAGGTTTTATGTTGTCATTTGGCTGTGAAATAGTCAGATTTTAGACACTGAAAAGTATGATCATTTTGCAAACATCCAGTGAGCACTCCCATGTAGGAAGACAGAGTGGCTCAATCTGGCTTCTCTGAGAAATAGACTGGATTGCTAGGAGGGGACTGAGATGCCACTTCTCCCCTCCTGTTACACACTGAAACATCTGATTCATGTTCTGGGGGATTCCAGGCTGGGCTCCTGAGGTGTTCTGATGACTGCTCTGCAACTTCAGGCTTAACAGAGCCTGTCGTTCATATATAGACAGAAAGACATATGTAAAGGAATTGGTTCATTTGTTTTACGAGGTCAGGTGACCCTTCAAGTGGGTCTGGCAAGTCAAAATTCATACGGCTGACAGGCAGGTTGGATGTTTAGGCAGAATTTCTATGTTACAGTTGAGACAAGATTCCCTCTCCTTGAGAAAACTTCAATTTTAGCTCTTAAGCCCCTTGATTGATTGGATGCTTGAATGCAGCCTTCTCATACTATAGAGGGAACAAGGGGACTCTCCTTTTACTTAAAGTTAACTGAATCACTTTGCTGTACACCTAAAGCTAATACGCATATGTGTTCAGTCCTGTCCAACTCTAAGCGACCCCCTGGACTATAGGCCACCAGACTCCTCTGTCCATGGGATTTACCAGGCAAGAATACTGGAATGGACTGCCATTTCTTCCTCCAGGGGATCTTTTCAACCCAAGTATCAAACCCATGCTTCCTGCAGCTCCTGTATTGGCATGTGGATTCCTTACCGCTGAGCCACCTCGGAAGTCCACACCTGAATCTAACACAACATTGTAAATCAACTATACTCCCATATAAAATAAAAATTAAATTAAACATTTTTAAATAAAAAATACAATTGCAAATGTAAATCACACCTACAAATACCATCACAGTAACATCTAGACCAATGTTTGACCAAACATATGGATAGCATTGCCTAAAAAAGTTGGCATAACCATCCAAATGACTCTGACAGGTTGTATTTTTGGTTTCAAACATTAATTCCTTCCCAACCCAGTGACACAGATACACTTTTCTACTCTATGAACTGACTACATGAATTGCTTTGGCAAATGGCACATAGGCACATTTTGCAACACGTATCTCAGTGTGATTTCATGGTTTGATTCAGCTCAGTCTGGCTTTTCTCCATCATCATGAGGATGGGTTTGTTCCACAGAGAAGCTTCTCTTTTATCTTAGATCCCATGAATTAAGACAGTGTGTGGATCAGACCAAAATTTAAAACCCAACCTTGATCAGAGTTGAAGCATGAAACAAAGCTACCATCATTAACACAAAGCCACTGATTCATGTTCTGGGGATTCCAGGCTGGGCTCCTGAGGTGTTCTGATGACTGCTCTGCAACTTCAGGCTTAACAGAGCCTGTCGTTCATATATAGACAGAAAGACATATGTAAAGGAATTGGTTCATTTGTTTTACGAGGTCAGGTGACCCTTCAAGTGGGTCTGGCAAGTCAAAATTCATACGGCTGACAGGCAGGTTGGATGTTTAGGCAGAATTTCTATGTTACAGTTGAGACAAGATTCCTCTCCTTGAGAAAACTTCAATTTTAGCTCTTAAGCCCCTTGATTGATTGGATGCTTGAATGCAGCCTTCTCATACTATAGAGGGAACAAGGGGACTCTCCTTTTACTTAAAGTTAACTGAATCACTTTGCTGTACACCTAAAGCTAATACGCATATGTGTTCAGTCCTGTCCAACTCTAAGCGACCCCCTGGACTATAGGCCACCAGACTCCTCTGTCCATGGGATTTACCAGGCAAGAATACTGGAATGGACTGCCATTTCTTCCTCCAGGGGATCTTTTCAACCCAAGTATCAAACCCATGCTTCCTGCAGCTCCTGTATTGGCATGTGGATTCCTTACCGCTGAGCCACCTCGGAAGTCCACACCTGAATCTAACACAACATTGTAAATCAACTATACTCCCATATAAAATAAAAATTAAATTAAACATTTTTAAATAAAAAATACAATTGCAAATGTAAATCACACCTACAAATACCATCACAGTAACATCTAGACCAATGTTTGACCAAACATATGGATAGCATTGCCTAAAAAAGTTGGCATAACCATCCAAATGACTCTGACAGGTTGTATTTTTGGTTTCAAACATTAATTCCTTCCCAACCCAGTGACACAGATACACTTTTCTACTCTATGAACTGACTACATGAATTGCTTTGGCAAATGGCACATAGGCACATTTTGCAACACGTATCTCAGTGTGATTTCATGGTTTGATTCAGCTCAGTCTGGCTTTTCTCCATCATCATGAGGATGGGTTTGTTCCACAGAGAAGCTTCTCTTTTATCTTAGATCCCATGAATTAAGACAGTGTGTGGATCAGACCAAAATTTAAAACCCAACCTTGATCAGAGTTGAAGCATGAAACAAAGCTACCATCATTAACACAAAGCCACTGATATGTAAAATGAGGAAAAATAAAGCCTATTTGCTCATAAACTACTTAGACTTGTGGATCACTTGTTATATAGAAAAATCACTAGCAAAAGCTAACTAATACAAGATGTGTTTTCAAAACCTGCCACATTTTGATAGCCTATGGCATAGTATCCAATCCATTTATGTGACCGATAATAAATACACATTCACTGATTCTTACCTGGATAGATACACAGTCTGGATTCTGATATAGAAATTTTATCATTTACAAAACATAAGTAGAGCTACTTAAAATTTATTTAGGACTTACTAGATTTCAGGAAATCTTCTGAGTCCAGCATATACAAATGTGAATGTGACATAATTTCTCTATTTGGAAGTCAATCGGCTAGTAAGGAAAACTGTACATGCTAATGTGCAGAATAAGGGGAGTTTCACATTAAATTTTACCTCACAAATTATAGCAATGCCTCTCAGCTAACCAAAGACTTCCTCCCATACCTCAGCACTTGACTTGTGACAACTTTCTTCAGTGGCTCCTGAGAAAGAGCCATCCCCTTAAAACTAACATCCATCTAGCCATCTCTTCACTAAACAGAAGACTGCCTTTGTTAAGAAAACACAACTGAATGGCTATAATGCAATCATGACTCAGAATCCTGTCTTTCCTCCTAGTCTGTAAGTGCCTCATGAAATTCAAATCTAAATAGCTCTTCTAAACATTCAGAGCTGTCCATCTCCTGTCCTTGTCAGTCCTGCAGCTTTATCTCCTCCCACACTCAACAAGAGCATTTCCCTTCAGTCAAGTTCCTTGCTGCTGCCCTCTTGTGCTGAGTATGATGCTTATGAAGAAGTATTTGTCTGTCAGCCTCTTACTCATCCTTCTCAACTTGGTGCTAGAAGTGGAACAGAAATCACATTTCTGGTTTCCTAACTGGGCTCTGCCAATAACAGGCTTTAGGGGAAAGGACGGGGAAAGGAAAAGCATCTCACTCTTTCCTATTTCTCCCTGCTTGCCAGCATCTTGAAGACTTCTTTAACCTGGAAGGAGCAATCATTTGGTCTCAGTTGCAGTAGCAGTTTCAGTTTGTTTGTTTGTTTTTCAGACTCCCAGAGCCAGCCTTAGCCTTATCCCTCAGAGACACAAGCAGCAGTCTCTCTTCTGCGGTTTGAGTGGGGCCGCTCCTCTAAACTTCTAAATTCTAATTGTCCCAACTTCTCTTTGTTCTGCAACCCTAGAGGCAATTGCTGCTTCCAGTGGTTACTGACTGT
Source organism: Tragulus kanchil (assembly GCA_022376925.1). NCBI lineage: Eukaryota > Metazoa > Chordata > Mammalia > Artiodactyla > Tragulidae > Tragulus > Tragulus kanchil. Next base: position 237,317,719 of record JAIOJX010000026.1, read on the forward strand.
AGGACACCTCTTTGCCCTCTTTTGCCTTTCAGTTCTCTAATTATCTTGCTAATAACCCTTTACAGCATATTTTCCCTGCCAAATAGTGGTATGGCTCCTGTTACCTGACTGGATTCCAACTGACACAACTTAATACAGCATATTTACTCTTCACTCTTGATTTGGCTTTACTTCTGCTTTTACTATGTGTTCTCCTCTTAAGCCTGTCCTCCACCAGTACTCTACTCATCTGCCCTTGACTAAGACCTCATCCCCAACAGGTCTCTCCCTCTGAACTCCAACATCATCACTCTCAGGAGAGACACACCATCTGTGCAATGTACCTTGGGGAGGGCTCTGAAAGCCTGGTTCAAGAACTAGCTCTGTGACTAACTGGGTCTTTCTAAGATTCCGGCTTCTTACCTATATATCACCCTTCTTTCAGAACTCTGTGTTCGAAGTTTCTCATTGGCAGATCCTGTCTCTCCAAGGAGGTTATAGCTCCCTTGAGGCCAAAAGCTTTGCCTGAAGTACACCCCTTTATCTCTTTTTATGGTTGAGGAAAGTCTGTTGACAGCCTTATTCCTTTGGGGAAGGGAATAGACAGTTCAGAAGCTCCTGGGCAATAGGCAGGTGGATGGAGAGGAGTGGTCCACTTCCTCTTCACCATCACAACTTCTGGCTCTGCTGGAAGGCTCTGGCTCTGCGGGTGCTGCTGGCTCTCCAGATGGTGGTCATGCACAAATCCCGGCAGTACTTGTTCCTGCGGATCATGTGCTGGATGCTGCTGAGGGTGGTCTGGGCTTCCTTGTTGAGAGTAGTCTTCCTGGAGGAAGTGGCCATTCACCCTGGACGGATCTCCACTTCATCATCACCACGTCTCCTTTTGCCTTCAGCCACCAGCTCCACGCCCACCTTCTTGTGATGATGAGTTCATTGAAGCTGAAGTTGTTGCGGATCTTCAGGTTATTGGGTTTGGTACTGTTCTTCTGCTTTTTCCTGTTGATTAAGAAACTGGAGCAGTTCCGCATGACTATTGCAGATGCACAGACATAGTGGCAGCTTCTCTCTTTGCAGCATCCAGGAGAGAGGAACCCCTTTATCTTTGCCAATTCTGGCATCATTTTGCAGGCCAAGCACACAGAGGAATCTCTAAATCCTTTCTAACTAAAACTTCATAATTTGTGTGAACCAGATTTTCAAATTGGTGGTCTAAGAACGGAATTCTGTCCACAGATATGATTTGTTTGCCTTATAGTGCACTTTTTGTTAACTAACTGCTCTGATTTGCCAATTGGGAGACTTTATATACAAACCTGAAATGTATCCTTCAGATTTCACAGATAATAAAATCTGTGATGAGGAGGTAAAGGATACTGTCCAATGTCAAGGACTGCATCAAGAGTAAAATGGTCACTCAGATATGAATGCCTCTTTTGAATTGGGAGGGTCCTTGAACCTCCTTACTTCTGTAAAATGATACCATGAAGAAGGCGTTGAAGAGAATCCTGTAACAAAGGAAAGCTCAAATCCTAAACTATACTTGCCTTTGTCCTTTGCCAAATTCTCTTATTTATTATTGATGTATAGTAGGTTTTAATACTCTACATGATGAGACTGCCTCAATATTTTTTCAATGAAATGTTATTTTCAAGTAATTATAAATGATTGACATTTCATTTCATTTGTATTGGTATGCATAATTCACAGAATTCACTGCAATTGAGTCTAAAGAATACTGATACCAAAGTATTTGTTCTCTGTAATGTAAAATTAGTAGCAGATGCATGACTGAGGCAAATTTTTTCCTGATGTTTTCATAGTTTCCAAAACTCTTAGATTCTACTCTCTGTATTTCTACCTGATATGTTATGCTGTCTCCCTTACTATCTGATTCCTTGCATCATTTTTTTTATTAATTTTTTTAACACAAAAGCATTTTGTATTGGGGTATAGCCAATTAACAATGTTGCAATATTTTCAGGTGAACAGTGAAGGGCCTCAGTCATACATATACATGTATCCATTCTTCCCCAAACCCACCCCCCACCAGCCTAGTACATAACATTGAACAGAGCTCCATGTGCTATACAATAGATTTTTGTTGGTTATCCATTTCAAGCACTGCACTGTGTACATGACTTTTCCAAAGTCCCCAACCATCGCCTCCCTCCTGCAACCAATAGCCTCTTTCCTAAAACTCTTCCATTCCTTAAAACTTCTTCATTGTAATAGCAATAGCTACCATTTACTGAGCACAATGTACCACACAGTAGATCGAGTGCTTGATAAATGTATCTTGATGAATACACAAAAGAAGCTTTGAAAGTAACATTATCTCCACCTCACAAAGAAAAATAGCAGAGTCTCAGAGCGGATGTATATTGTCAACAATAACACTGCCAGAGTCTGGTGATATCAGTATTCCTGATATAATACCCTCTCTTTCCACTCTTCCTTCCTCTGTTTGCCTACTTTTTGTCTCCATTTCCCACTTCAGCCATGTCATTGTGAACATAACATGCCAACTATGCATGTCCATCTCAACCTCTCTCATAAGCTCCAATAAGAACATAATTGTAGTTAAACGTGGGATTTGGAGCCCAAAGATACTCGCTCAGCTCCTTCCCAGTTTTATAGTCTTAGAAAAAGTATTTAATCTTTCCAGGCTTCATTTTCTCATTTAAAAATAGGATAATAGAGCTGATTTCAAGGGTTAGATGAAGTAATACAGTTAAAGCAACTGGCACTTAATACATATTCAATATGTACTGTCTGTTATTTCAAACAGTTTGGATCATCCCAACATAAGTATCCTAATAGCCCTTCAAACTCAACCTGTTGACAAGACAAACTTCATTTCCTCTTACAAGCTGCCCCTATCGTGCATTCTCTTTTGCAGCGAATGCCACTGCTACTCTTTAACAATTCATTCAAATTGGAACATCTAGGTAACTCCTGTACTCTCTAGGAGTAAGATGAAAAATCGCCCTGATTTTTTATGTAATCTCCAGAATCTATCATCTTATATTATTATAAGAGGGGTCTCTTATAAAGTTAGAAAATTTCTAATCTATTCACTTCTGCCCACTTCATTTAAATTCCCTCAGGGGATCACTATGATCAATATTTTCAGGTGAACAGTGAAGGGCCTCAGTCATACATATACGTTCCCCAAACCCACCCCCACCAGCCTAGTACATAACATACGATCTTTTGTTTGGTTATCCATTTCAAGCACTGCACTGTGTACATGACTTTTCCAAAGTCCCCAACCATCGCCTCCCTCCTGCAACCAATAGCCTCTTTCCTAAAACTCTTCCATTCCTTAAAACTTCTTCATTGTAATAGCAATAGCTACCATTTACTGAGCACAATGTACCACACAGTAGATCGAGTGCTTGATAAATGTATCTTGATGAATACACAAAAGAAGCTTTGAAAGTAACATTATCTCCACCTCACAAAGAAAAATAGCAGAGTCTCAGAGCGGATGTATATTGTCAACAATAACACTGCCAGAGTCTGGTGATATCAGTATTCCTGATATAATACCCTCTCTTTCCACTCTTCCTTCCTCTGTTTGCCTACTTTTTGTCTCCATTTCCCACTTCAGCCATGTCATTGTGAACATAACATGCCAACTATGCATGTCCATCTCAACCTCTCTCATAAGCTCCAATAAGAACATAATTGTAGTTAAACGTGGGATTTGGAGCCCAAAGATACTCGCTCAGCTCCTTCCCAGTTTTATAGTCTTAGAAAAAGTATTTAATCTTTCCAGGCTTCATTTTCTCATTTAAAAATAGGATAATAGAGCTGATTTCAAGGGTTAGATGAAGTAATACAGTTAAAGCAACTGGCACTTAATACATATTCAATATGTACTGTCTGTTATTTCAAACAGTTTGGATCATCCCAACATAAGTATCCTAATAGCCCTTCAAACTCAACCTGTTGACAAGACAAACTTCATTTCCTCTTACAAGCTGCCCCTATCGTGCATTCTCTTTTGCAGCGAATGCCACTGCTACTCTTTAACAATTCATTCAAATTGGAACATCTAGGTAACTCCTGTACTCTCTAGGAGTAAGATGAAAAATCGCCCTGATTTTTTATGTAATCTCCAGAATCTATCATCTTATATTATTATAAGAGGGGTCTCTTATAAAGTTAGAAAATTTCTAATCTATTCACTTCTGCCCACTTCATTTAAATTCCCTCAGGGGATCACTATGATCTTTGGAAAGAAGTCCAAATGTCTCAGCAGAGCACATACAACCCCTCAGTATGCAGTTTCTGGGGACTCTCCAGTCTTACTTCCCACACCATCCACAACCCCAAAATAAAAAGTCATTACTGTTTCCCTGAACAGGCACTAGTCTTTTATGTCTTAGTATGTTGGCAAATGCATTTTCCAGGAGTTAAAAGTACCCCCATGACTAATTCCTTCCTGCTCTTCTAAATGCCACTCAATGCCCTTCTTTCCACATCTTCAATAGTTCCTGAAGTTTGTTTGACCTCCTCCTCTGGGTAGATGACTGAGCTGGATATGACTGAGCTACTGAGCATGCACACACATGCACATGACTTATTCAAGTTCCCACAGCTGTTCATATAGTCCAGACTCATCTCAGAAAACCAGTTTGGGAGAGGTAAGTGATTCAAACTCATGCCTCAAACTAGAACACAACTATCCTCCAAACTCATATAAATAATTTATTTGCTTCTATTTTTTCATGGTATGGAAAAGAGCATCGACAGTTTGGAGGAATACATAAAAGGAATAAGACTTCAGTTTTCTTAAAGCTAATGAAAGAATCCTTGATGGTGGATTACAGATATTATGAGGCTGTTGTATGAAAGCCAAGAAGAGATAGGTTGAAATCCTTAGTGAGAGTAGTATCTAAAGGTCTGCAGTAAGATCTCGTGCATTTTCTGGGAGTGAATTACAAATTTGCCTGGAAGTTACTTGACAGCCAACACAGAAAAGTGATAGAAGCTACTCTTAAATCACAATGTATGATAAAAACAAATCAGTGGTTCGGGGATATACTCCTGAAACTGAAATCTGAAAGAAATTTCTCGTGGACCTGTACTCTCTAGGATGTCATCTTTGCAGCGAATGCCACTGCTACTCTTTAACAATTCATTCAAATTGGAACATCTAGGTAACTCCTGTACTCTAGGAGTAAGATGAAAATCGCCCTGATTTTTATGTAATCCAGAATCTATCATCTTATATTATTATAAGAGGGGTCTCTTATAAAGTTAGAAAATTTCTAATCTATTCACTTCTGCCCACTTCATTTAAATTCCCTCAGGGGATCACTATGATCTTTGGAAAGAAGTCCAAATGTCTCAGCAGAGCACATACAACCCCTCAGTATGCAGTTTCTGGGGACTCTCCAGTCTTACTTCCCACACCATCCACAACCCCAAAATAAAAAGTCATTACTGTTTCCCTGAACAGGCACTAGTCTTTTATGTCTTAGTATGTTGGCAAATGCATTTTCCAGGAGTTAAAAGTACCCCCATGACTAATTCCTTCCTGCTCTTCTAAATGCCACTCAATGCCCTTCTTTCCACATCTTCAATAGTTCCTGAAGTTTGTTTGACCTCCTCCTCTGGGTAGATGACTGAGCTGGATATGACTGAGCTACTGAGCATGCACACACATGCACATGACTTATTCAAGTTCCCACAGCTGTTCATATAGTCCAGACTCATCTCAGAAAACCAGTTTGGGAGAGGTAAGTGATTCAAACTCATGCCTCAAACTAGAACACAACTATCCTCCAAACTCATATAAATAATTTATTTGCTTCTTTTTTTTCATGGTATGGAAAAGAGCATCGACAGTTTGGAGGAATACATAAAAGGAATAAGACTTCAGTTTTCTTAAAGCTAATGAAAGAATCCTTGATGGTGGATTACAGATATTATGAGGCTGTTGTATGAAAGCCAAGAAGAGATAGGTTGAAATCCTTAGTGAGAGTAGTATCTAAAGGTCTGCAGTAAGATCTCGTGCATTTTCTGGGAGTGAATTACAAATTTGCCTGGAAGTTACTTGACAGCCAACACAGAAAAGTGATAGAAGCTACTCTTAAATCACAATGTATGATAAAAACAAATCAGTGGTTCGGGGATATACTCCTGAAACTGAAATCTGAAAGAAATTTCTCTCGTGGACCTTTGTAAGGTAAAAATAGATAAGAAATAGAATAAACAATGGTTTTAAAATAATTCTGAGTTTCAGAATGTCATCTTGTTCTATATTATTCAATGAAGGCCCAAATCCTTGAAGCACTGCAGTTCAAAAAAAATATCGGGATTGTGTCAAGGGCAAAATGATACAGACAACGTAGACATCTCTGCACAAACCAGTCTACATGCTTCATGGGGCAGGCAGTCCCTGCTTGGTCCTTGTGTTGCTCCATCTACCATAGTGGAGAGGCTCAATGGTTCAAATGTCCACCAAAACACCCTATGAACAAATCCGCATAAACAGTTCATACCTTACTCAGTCAAGTGACAAAAGTAAAATGTGAGAAGTTACAGTTTTTCAAGGTAGAACCAGGTTATTGACTGAGATCCCAGCAGACATTACTTTCAGGCCCTGCATTGGCATGCAAAGAATTTGAACAACAGTTTCAGAAGAAACATTTCAAGTTTGCAGTTAATACTAAATTGGAAGAGACAGCAAATAATGAGAAACAAAGGAGGCAGATAAAAGGGTTTTAGACATTTCAAGTACCTACCCAGCTAATAAATGCAAATGAGGTTCAGTGCAGATAAGCACAGAATTATGAGTCTGGAAGCAAAGAAGAAAAAGGAGGACTATCTGCTTAATGGAAATGAGCTGCACGGTGCTGACCAGGAATGAGATCTGGGGAATTATTGCAGGAGAAATCCCTCAAGCTTTCAACCCACTTTGCTGCAATGGAAAAGAAACACAATGATGAGCTATATTAAACCACAATACAGGACTATCAAGTCACGCTCCACATTGGGTGAAAACGAAACCAAAGCAAGGACATGTTGTATGAAAGCCAAGAAGAGATAGGTTGAAATCCTTAGTGAGAGTAGTATCTAAAGGTCTGCAGTAAGATCTCGTGCATTTTCTGGGAGTGAATTACAAATTTGCCTGGAAGTTACTTGACAGCCAACACAGAAAAGTGATAGAAGCTACTCTTAAATCACAATGTATGATAAAAACAAATCAGTGGTTCGGGGATATACTCCTGAAACTGAAATCTGAAAGAAATTCTCTCGTGGACCTTTGTAAGGTAAAAATAGATAAGAAATAGAATAAACAATGGTTTTAAAATAATTCTGAGTTTCAGAATGTCATCTTGTTCTATATTATTCAATGAAGGCCCAAATCCTTGAAGCACTGCAGTTCAAAAAAAATATCGGGATTGTGTCAAGGGCAAAATGATACAGACAACGTAGACATCTCTGCACAAACCAGTCTACATGCTTCATGGGGGCAGGCAGTCCCTGCTTGGTCCTTGTGTTGCTCCATCTACCATAGTGGAGAGGCTCAATGGTTCAAATGTCCACCAAAACACCCTATGAACAAATCCGCATAAACAGTTCATACCTTACTCAGTCAAGTGACAAAAGTAAAATGTGAGAAGTTACAGTTTTTCAAGGTAGAACCAGGTTATTGACTGAGATCCCAGCAGACATTACTTTCAGGCCCTGCATTGGCATGCAAAGAATTTGAACAACAGTTTCAGAAGAAACATTTCAAGTTTGCAGTTAATACTAAATTGGAAGAGACAGCAAATAATGAGAAACAAAGGAGGCAGATAAAAGGGTTTTAGACATTTCAAGTACCTACCCAGCTAATAAATGCAAATGAGGTTCAGTGCAGATAAGCACAGAATTATGAGTCTGGAAGCAAAGAAGAAAAAGGAGGACTATCTGCTTAATGGAAATGAGCTGCACGGTGCTGACCAGGAATGAGATCTGGGGAATTATTGCAGGAGAAATCCCTCAAGCTTTCAACCCACTTTGCTGCAATGGAAAAGAAACACAATGATGAGCTATATTAAACCACAATACAGGACTATCAAGTCACGCTCCACATTGGGTGAAAACGAAACCAAAGCAAGGAAAGCATAAGCTTTTTTTTTTTTTTTTTAATTTGAAATGTTCTATTCAGGGCAGAACCATTTTCGATGAGGTTTTTTTTAAATCTCAACCTTAATAAGTGTCCTCTACAGGTTATTGGAACGTGGTTCCCTAATGGTTTTTCTTGTGCATGGGTGCTAAGTCGCCTCAGGCGTGTCCAACTCTGTGACCCCATGAACTGTCCATGGGGATTCTCCAGGCAAGAATACCAGAGTGAGTCGTGATGCTCCCCGCCCAGGGCATCTTCCTAACCTAGTTATCTAACCCATGTCTTATATATGTCCTGTACTGGCAGGTAGGTTCTTTACCCCCAGAGCCACCTGGGAAGCCTAAGGTTTGCTTGTCTCCCTGCCACCTTCTATACTGTTCCACTTTCTACAGTGTTCCACTGTTCCTTATTCAAGGGTTCCCAGAATAGGGCCATCATAACTGATAGCAGGAATCATCACTATAAAAATCAGAAGACAATTGGATTGCATGGCTCCTTCAGCCAAAGCCTTACATTTTCTTTTTTAAAAAAATATTTATGTATTTGACTGTGCTGGGTCTCAGTTGCAATATGTGGGATCTAACTCCCTGACCAGGGCTCGAACCCAGGCCTCCTGCATTGGAAGCCAGGAGTCCCAGCCACTGGGCCACCAGAGAAGTCCACAATTTCTTTTCTTTTTTTTAAACTGTTTGGTCATAAAAAGAATCATAGTTTCATAGCTTTTTTTTTTTTTTTCAGTTTCATAGCTTTTAAAGCTAGAAGGCAGCCTAAGTACACCTTTATGAGCCTCTTAACCTAGCAGCTATTACTAGCACCATATTACAGCTGAACTTACAGACTCAGAGGTCCAGTCATGTCAACTGACCACATTACAGTCCACTCTAGAACTATTTGAGTCAAGCCCAATACAAGGTTGAAGGAGACAGGATGAAAGGAAAACCTAAAGGCTTTCCTGGGTAAAAATGGTTTTTCTTGCTCCTGCTTTGGTTCCTGAAATCCCATATTCATTCATTCAACAAATATTTTTTGAATCCCTCCTATGGGATAAACACTAATTATTGATGATTTAACAGTAAACCAAAGAGACAGTGTCATCACTGAGCTTAAATTCTAATGAAAGGAGGGAGACAATAATCAAACATGAAAATGAGTTGGATATCTGGAGCAATGGGAAGCAATGGGAAGGTATAAACTGGATGATGTGGGGGAAAAAGAAACAGAGAGGGGGTGTGGGGACTATTTAAGAAGGACAGTCAGGAAAGACCATTCTGAGGGGGTGACATCTAAGGACTTGATGACTTGAAGAATGAGGAGCCTATAAGGAAATTCCATGACAAAATACAATTATGACTTAAAGAGGGTAAGGCATTTAAAAATATTATTTGCAAAAACCTCATTCTGAATTAATTTGTCAGATTTTTTAATCCAATCATCTTTTTTTTAACTTTTTTTTTTTTTTTTTTTTGGCCACTTCTATTGGTCTTTTGTGTATTTATTTTCATTCATCTCTGTTCTTTGGCCTGTGTGGGCCTCCCACCACAGTGGCCCCCGTCATTGCAGAGCACCATCTCCGGGCACATGCAGTCCAAGTTCCGGGCTTGGTAGTTGGACACATCATTCCAGCCACCCCGTGGCAAGTGGGATCTTCCCAGGCCAAGAATCGAACCAGCACCCCTTGTACTGCAAGACGGTGTCTTTACCCACTGGACCACCAGGGAAGCCCAACCCAATCATCTTTAAAAAGAGAGTAGATTATATTTAATGTGGGAGATGAATACAATGGATTAGGAACACAGGATTTAGACTAAAGCGCAGGTCCTCAACCTTGGTAAAGGATAAAACAAGGGACAATGCTTCCCTAAAGGGATAGAAAACTGAAAAGATAAGATTTCAAGCAATTATCGGAGCATACTCCAATAGATTTAGCCACATAATAATCTTAGCTATTGCATTTTCTTCATCTAATCAGGAGCTTCTATCAATACATAGATAATTTATATCAGCTAATAATGGTTCCATTTTCTTTTGAAATGAGATAAACTATAGTCAACTGTGGCCAGAGCCTCTAAGATGATCCTCACTGATTTCAGCCTCCTGGTATTCATGACTTTTTGTAATCCTTTCTCCTGAGTATAGGTTCGACCTAGACACTCCTATAAATAGGAGGCAGAAGAAGTGGTAAGATGTCACTTTCAAGATTAAGCTGCAAAGAGACCACGGGTTCCACGGTACATGCTCACTCTTACTGGTTCTGCGAGAAGTCAGACACCATGCTGTGAGCAGCCTTATGAAGAGGGGTGTGGGATAAGAAACTGAGGCAGGACTGAATACTGCCAAAAACCACATAAGGGAGTTTAGTAGATCCTCTCCCTATTGAGGCTTCAGATAAGACTGTTTCCCAGCTTGCACTTTAATTGCAGTCTTGTGATAGAAGCTGAGGTGGAAGCTTACAGCTTCTTCCACACAGAAACTAGGAGATAATAGATATTTAATGTATTAGGCTTTTAAGTTTTGAGGTAATATGTTACACAGCAGTAGGTAACTAACATGTATACCATGAAACCACTTTCAGATTGTGTTCTTTCTCCCTTAAACATTTTCTACTTTCTCCCAATCCTACTTACACAGTAAAATTCTATCTTCCCCATACCTTCTTGAGCATCTGCTGAAGGCTAGGTCTGAAGAGAAGATGCATGCAAAAGTAGCAAACTAAAGAACAAGTTGGCCATTAAATTCCATGTTATTCTTATAATCCATGTGATATAAACCCATAACCATGAGATATTACCAAACCTTAGTAAAATATCCTTTGTCTATAATTTTAATTATTTGTTCAACTAGTCGGAATTTGATGATTTTCTTTCCTGGGGTTAGTTTGGGGCATCCCTAAGCTCGGGTAACCAATGGATATGACACTTCTCCATTTAAAGAGAAATAAATCCACAGTGCCCCCCACTGGGGAAATTACAGCCAATCTCTCCTTTAGCAGTTGTTTCCTGGTAGCCCCCCTGAAGTTCCCAGCTTGGCTCTGCCACATACAGGGACAAATAAAAAGTAATAAGCTCCCAACTAACACCAGCAAAGAAAATTAAATCAATTAAGATTATTAAGAGTTTGCAATTTGAATTACTTTTGTAGTAAATACCATCATTTCTCTAATATAAACCCAAGTTTACTTGACTGAACCAAAGAGGAGCTCTTAATTTACCTAAATGAATAACACCCTCCTTGCTTATGTTTAAAAACTAAGGAATTTCTCTAACATTGTACACAGTTGCTAGGAGCAATCTCCAAACAAATATAATACTGATGAAAAGAGACAGCCCTTATATAGCACTGCCATTGGCTATTAGCTACAAGGTGCCACATAGTAGGTCTTCTTGACCACAGAAACCACAATGATATCAAACTTGGCAAATTCAGAGACAGTTCTGGATTATAAAGAAGTTCCAACACAAAGACCCAAACAAAAACATTTCAGATACCTTGGAAAGCATTTCTCCCTTGCCGTGTGGTCTCACCATGGAGGGAACCAGTCCAACAGGGGCAGTCCAAAGGAGAAAACCTAAAATAACAGCCCTACTTCCACCTCTTTATTTTAATCTTTCCACAATATTAACCTACATAAAAGTCAATACATGTGCCAACCATTCAACATGAAGAGTTCTCTTTAATAGGCTTCCATTCTGGGAATAGCCATGGCTTTAAGTTCAATTCTGCAGCACCACCACTGAGTGCCAAGTAGGAATACTTAAATTAGAATTGGCCCTAACAACAAGTTGGCCATTAAATTCCATGTTATTCTTATAATCCATGTGATATAAACCCATAACCATGAGATATTACCAAACCTTAGTAAAATATCCTTTGTCTATAATTTTAATTATTTGTTCAACTAGTCGGAATTTGATGATTTTCTTTCCTGGGGTTAGTTTGGGGCATCCCTAAGCTCGGGTAACCAATGGATATGACACTTCTCCATTTAAAGAGAAATAAATCCACAGTGCCCCCCACTGGGGAAATTACAGCCAATCTCTCCTTTAGCAGTTGTTTCCTGGTAGCCCCCCTGAAGTTCCCAGCTTGGCTCTGCCACATACAGGGACAAATAAAAAGTAATAAGCTCCCAACTAACACCAGCAAAGAAAATTAAATCAATTAAGATTATTAAGAGTTTGCAATTTGAATTACTTTTGTAGTAAATACCATCATTTCTCTAATATAAACCCAAGTTTACTTGACTGAACCAAAGAGGAGCTCTTAATTTACCTAAATGAATAACACCCTCCTTGCTTATGTTTAAAAACTAAGGAATTTCTCTAACATTGTACACAGTTGCTAGGAGCAATCTCCAAACAAATATAATACTGATGAAAAGAGACAGCCCTTATATAGCACTGCCATTGGCTATTAGCTACAAGGTGCCACATAGTAGGTCTTCTTGACCACAGAAACCACAATGATATCAAACTTGGCAAATTCAGAGACAGTTCTGGATTATAAAGAAGTTCCAACACAAAGACCCAAACAAAAACATTTCAGATACCTTGGAAAGCATTTCTCCCTTGCCGTGTGGTCTCACCATGGAGGGAACCAGTCCAACAGGGGCAGTCCAAAGGAGAAAACCTAAAATAACAGCCCTACTTCCACCTCTTTATTTTAATCTTTCCACAATATTAACCTACATAAAAGTCAATACATGTGCCAACCATTCAACATGAAGAGTTCTCTTTAATAGGCTTCCATTCTGGGAATAGCCATGGCTTTAAGTTCAATTCTGCAGCACCACCACTGAGTGCCAAGTAGGAATACTTAAATTAGAATTGGCCCTAACAACACTGAGTCTCCTCCACTCTCTTTAAAATTGACTTTCATAAATGGAACCTAATGGGAAGCACTGCAAAAATGCTCTTCCTGTAAATCTCCTCTTGCTGTATCTCATTTATGATTGAAGAAATCTAATTTCAACTTTAAGGTTTCCTTTACCAAATTCAAAGAAAGTTCAGCCAAGTACTTTTTAATCTATGTTCCTTATATTTATACTGATAATTCTCACTCTCACCTTCCTGAGAATTCTTTCTAGCATTTATATTTTAAATCCCTATTAATTACAACATATCTCCTGGAATAAAGTTTGGGAAGTGCACACACTGTGTGACCCCATGGACTGTAGCCTGCCAATCTCCTCTGTCTTTGGGATTCTCCAGGCAAGAATACTGGAGTGGGTTGCCATGCCCTCCTCCAGGGGATCTTCCTGACCCAGGAATCAAACCTGAGTCTCCTTTGTGGGTGGATTCTTTACCATCTGAGCCATCAGAGAAGCTCTCTACTGAGCCTAGTGCTCAGGTATATATCAAAATAAAATGTTTGAAAAGTAAGTGATCCGAGGTATCATGTCTTTACCAAGCACAAGGAGCACAGAAGGAAAAAGTTAGGCAAAGACAACGATCTTCTCAAGTGTATTAAAGTTACTAACCTAAAATTCTATCTTCTACGTATTCAGCTTAATATTTGCTAAGCTATCAAATAAAATGAAAAAAAAAATAGGAGGACTGATGTAACATCTTTTAATGAAGAAGACAAATTAAGTATGCTATTTGCCTACATGCCTTTGTAGTATTTATCATTTTATTCATCAGATTCTTGGTTGCTTTTTAGGCACTCATTAAAAGTAAAACTTATTCCAGCTCTCATCAAAACTGGCAGTATTCTCCATAATGTACAAAATTCTTTAGATTTATAGGGAAAAGCTTGTGAGAAAACCACTGGATTTAAAGATTACAGGATAAAAGAGAGACTGCTATAGAAATTCCCCTATATCCATATTACTGAATTTTAAGTAAAGCAAAATTACATTTATTTGGAAGAAATATCCATATAAATAATACTATATTCATATTATATACAATAACAAACACATTGATCAGAATAATCAATTCTGATTTTGGTGTACCAAAATTAATTTTAACATACCAAAATTAAAATGCTGAATTTTAATGTTTTCATCTTATTTAACATTTAAATTATTTAATACTTCATTAATTTTCCTGAGAAGCTCCCAAAAATATATCTATTATACATTAGACTGTTCAATTCCTTATATTTATACTGATAATTCTCACTCTCACCTTCCTGAGAATTCTTTCTAGCATTTATATTTTAAATCCCTATTAATTACAACATATCTCCTGGAATAAAGTTTGGGAAGTGCACACACTGTGTGACCCCATGGACTGTAGCCTGCCAATCTCCTCTGTCTTTGGGATTCTCCAGGCAAGAATACTGGAGTGGGTTGCCATGCCCTCCTCCAGGGGATCTTCCTGACCCAGGAATCAAACCTGAGTCTCCTTTGTGGGTGGATTCTTTACCATCTGAGCCATCAGAGAAGCTCTCTACTGAGCCTAGTGCTCAGGTATATATCAAAATAAAATGTTTGAAAAGTAAGTGATCCGAGGTATCATGTCTTTACCAAGCACAAGGAGCACAGAAGGAAAAAGTTAGGCAAAGACAACGATCTTCTCAAGTGTATTAAAGTTACTAACCTAAAATTCTATCTTCTACGTATTCAGCTTAATATTTGCTAAGCTATCAAATAAAATGAAAAAAAAAAATAGGAGGACTGATGTAACATCTTTTAATGAAGAAGACAAATTAAGTATGCTATTTGCCTACATGCCTTTGTAGTATTTATCATTTTATTCATCAGATTCTTGGTTGCTTTTTAGGCACTCATTAAAAGTAAAACTTATTCCAGCTCTCATCAAAACTGGCAGTATTCTCCATAATGTACAAAATTCTTTAGATTTATAGGGAAAAGCTTGTGAGAAAACCACTGGATTTAAAGATTACAGGATAAAAGAGAGACTGCTATAGAAATTCCCCTATATCCATATTACTGAATTTTAAGTAAAGCAAAATTACATTTATTTGGAAGAAATATCCATATAAATAATACTATATTCATATTATATACAATAACAAACACATTGATCAGAATAATCAATTCTGATTTTGGTGTACCAAAATTAATTTTAACATACCAAAATTAAAATGCTGAATTTTAATGTTTTCATCTTATTTAACATTTAAATTATTTAATACTTCATTAATTTTCCTGAGAAGCTCCCAAAAATATATCTATTATACATTAGACTGTTCAATTCCTTAAAGGGACTTTATCATGTTTATTATCTATTGTTTTTTATGAAGTAATTATACACTTTCTATATAAAAATGATTTAAAAATCTGTTCTTCATAGCAGAAAGAACTTGTAAAATCCAAAAATCTTTTATAGTTTAACAGTATTTTACCAATGCTAATTTTTTGGTTTGACAAATGAACCACAGTTATGTAAGATGTTATCACAAGGGGAAACACAATGAAGTATATAGAAATTTTATGTACTATCTTTGCAAGCCTTCTGCAAATTTAAAATTACTTAGACATTAAAGTCTTTTAAGAAAATCATGCTTTGAATTTCAACTTAAGATGTGTGATTGGAGAAGAAAAACTTCTAAGATTTTATTTGGAACCTATTCATAAACATGCAATTAACAAAAAACATGTGTTCTCAATTGACTTCTGACATTAAGCCTATTTTATAGTTCTAGAGACCACACTAAAGCAAAGGGGTTATGACTCCGACAGGAGCACAACATATTTGTATCTGAAAGACCACAACCTTTCAAAGTCTCTGTAAATCAACATCAACTTTCAATCACAGAAAAGTAAAATAAGCAGTTATTTCCAGAATGAAATTATGCAAACCAGTAAAGGCCTTTAAAGTGCACATATTATAAAAATTCTGTATTCATGGAACAGAGCAGAATATTGAGCTTAGCTGTCTATTGTTCATTATTTACATGGAAATATTACACTCAAAATCAACATCTATCTTGACTTATAAGATTTTTGAAGACTTTGTGACCAACAGACATATTATCCAATCCCTTACTAATAGTGAAATTTCATTAGGCCAAAGTGTAAGGATGTCTACATGTCTGCTCAATGAGTAAATCCATTATCAGCCCAAACCCAATGTGGAAGTCATGCTTTCTAGCAAAAAGAACAAAGGAACCATAACCCTCCTCCCCATGTTAGCACAGAAGTAAACAAGATAATGACTCTGATGAAAATGGAAAAACACATAACTGAAAAAATGGCAGAAAAGTTATATTCAAAATATAACAAATACAAACATTTTACAGTATATCAAAGGAAGCGATACAGATGCAATACAGATGATGAAAGTGCAAGAGACAAAATATTCACTTTGACTAACTGCAAATACAACAAAAATTCTCTGCAATTAATTTTTTAAAAAAAGTTCAAATAAGAGGAGGGTTCTGATCCCAGCACAAATGGATGATTGGACAAGACAGAATAGCTCAGAGAGACGAGGGCATGAAGAAACTGAACAACAAACAAATAAGGATAATGGGAATCAAACCAGAACAGAAACAGTTCCTATGGTGATCAGAAATACAAATTAAGAATCATCGATTCCTAGCAGGATGAGTCGAAATGAATCACTGAATGTCCTGATACATCATTTGACATTTTTGTTTAATATGTGCTGTGCTTAGGTGCTCAGTCATGTCTGACTGCATGACTCCATGGACTGCAGTCCACCAGGCTCCTCTGTCCATGGGATTCTCCAGGCAAGAATCCTGAAATGGGTTGCCATGCGCTCCTCCAGGGGATCTTTCTAACCCAGGGATCAAATCCAGGTCTCTCATATTTGTATGCTGAAAGACCTTTAAAGCCGACAGGAGCACAACATATTTGTATCTGAAAGACCACAACCTTTCAAAGTCTCTGTAAATCAACATCAACTTTCAATCACAGAAAAGTAAAATAAGCAGTTATTTCCAGAATGAAATTATGCAAACCAGTAAAGGCCTTTAAAGTGCACATATTATAAAAATTCTGTATTCATGGAACAGAGCAGAATATTGAGCTTAGCTGTCTATTGTTCATTATTTACATGGAAATATTACACTCAAAATCAACATCTATCTTGACTTATAAGATTTTTGAAGACTTTGTGACCAACAGACATATTATCCAATCCCTTACTAATAGTGAAATTTCATTAGGCCAAAGTGTAAGGATGTCTACATGTCTGCTCAATGAGTAAATCCATTATCAGCCCAAACCCAATGTGGAAGTCATGCTTTCTAGCAAAAAGAACAAAGGAACCATAACCCTCCTCCCCATGTTAGCACAGAAGTAAACAAGATAATGACTCTGATGAAAATGGAAAAACACATAACTGAAAAAATGGCAGAAAAGTTATATTCAAAATATAACAAATACAAACATTTTACAGTATATCAAAGGAAGCGATACAGATGCAATACAGATGATGAAAGTGCAAGAGACAAAATATTCACTTTGACTAACTGCAAATACAACAAAAATTCTCTGCAATTAATTTTTTAAAAAAAGTTCAAATAAGAGGAGGGTTCTGATCCCAGCACAAATGGATGATTGGACAAGACAGAATAGCTCAGAGAGACGAGGGCATGAAGAAACTGAACAACAAACAAATAAGGATAATGGGAATCAAACCAGAACAGAAACAGTTCCTATGGTGATCAGAAATACAAATTAAGAATCATCGATTCCTAGCAGGATGAGTCGGAAATGAATCACTGAATGTCCTGATACATCATTTGACATTTTTGTTTAATATGTGCTGTGCTTAGGTGCTCAGTCATGTCTGACTGCATGACTCCATGGACTGCAGTCCACCAGGCTCCTCTGTCCATGGGATTCTCCAGGCAAGAATCCTGAAATGGGTTGCCATGCGCTCCTCCAGGGGATCTTTCTAACCCAGGGATCAAATCCAGGTCTCTCACATTGTGGGCGGATTCTTTACCACCTGAGCCACTAGGAAAGCCCTTTGTTTAATACACTTGCATTTAAACTGATACTATGTAAGTAGTCACATGCCACACTCTGTTCTGTCATTCTCAGTACCTTTATTGTCTTAAACCTGAACAAAGGAAACTCTCCAAGTCTTCATAATCCCACCTGATGACCGGATAGAGGGACAACACTGACAATGTGTGTTCACTCTGTGCCTGGAGGTGCTCAAGTGGGCAGGCAGTTAATAGGATGACCTGTCTATAGAATATAGGATATATATATCTATATATATATAGAATATAGCAATATAGAATGCTACTCTGCCAAACATTGTTCATGGGTGCTACAAACCAAACATTACTCATTTGGCTGTATATTACATGTATAATGAAGTTACAATTGTCACCAGGCTCACAGGAGCATAAAAGTGTTCATTTTCAGAGAGAATTTTATAAGATTTATTCATGTTAAGAGTTGTTTGTTTATTATTATACTTCATAACATCAGATATATATTACAGATGTTATTTGTATAAATATTTCATAATTTAAAAGATAAAGGACTCTACTGAAAGTTCTTAAAGGACATTTATATACATATTTACATTTGTATGTGTATGTCCATGTGTGTACGTACATACATACACAGAGCTTTCCAATAGCACAACGGTAAAGAATCTGTTGCCAATTCAGGAGACTCAATAGGAGACAGAGGTTCAATCCTGATGGGGAAGATCCCCTGGAGGAGAAAATGGCAGCGCACTCCAGTATTCTTACCTGGAAAATCCCATGGACAGAGGAACCATAGCTGGCTACAGTCCACGGGTCGCAAAGTGTTGGACACAACTGAGCAACTGCACACACACACACACACACACACACACACACACACACACACACATATATTCATACAAAACATATACATTAGCCTTTATATTTGCTCTTCCAAAACTATTTTTCTGAAAATATTTTCTTTTTGCTCTGTTGTCCTCTGAAGAGGCAACTAAAATGTACTGTGTATTATCTTAGGGTTAAATACTCACTATAAAACCACAAATTCTCCGCAGTATCACACTCAATCAGTAAAAAAGACAATAAAAAGTGAAGTTAGTCAGAAAGAGAAGGACAAGTACAATATACTAACACATATATATGGAATCTAGTAGGACGGTGATGATGGCACATGCAGTGAAACGATAGAAATAGACATGAGCCACTAGGAAAGCCCTTTGTTTAATACATGCATTAAACTATCGTAAGTAGTCACATGCCACACTCTGTTCTGTCATTCTCAGTACCTTTATTGTCTTAAACCTGAACAAAGGAAACTCTCCAAGTCTTCATAATCCCACCTGATGACCGGATAGAGGGACAACACTGACAATGTGTGTTCACTCTGTGCCTGGAGGTGCTCAAGTGGGCAGGCAGTTAATAGGATGACCTGTCTATAGAATATAGGATATATATATCTATATATATATAGAATATAGCAATATAGAATGCTACTCTGCCAAACATTGTTCATGGGTGCTACAAACCAAACATTACTCATTTGGCTGTATATTACATGTATAATGAAGTTACAATTGTCACCAGGCTCACAGGAGCATAAAAGTGTTCATTTTCAGAGAGAATTTTATAAGATTTATTCATGTTAAGAGTTGTTTGTTTATTATTATACTTCATAACATCAGATATATATTACAGATGTTATTTGTATAAATATTTCATAATTTAAAAGATAAAGGACTCTACTGAAAGTTCTTAAAGGACATTTATATACATATTTACATTTGTATGTGTATGTCCATGTGTGTACGTACATACATACACAGAGCTTTCCAATAGCACAACGGTAAAGAATCTGTTGCCAATTCAGGAGACTCAATAGGAGACAGAGGTTCAATCCTGATGGGGAAGATCCCCTGGAGGAGAAAATGGCAGCGCACTCCAGTATTCTTACCTGGAAAATCCCATGGACAGAGGAACCATAGCTGGCTACAGTCCACGGGTCGCAAAGTGTTGGACACAACTGAGCAACTGCACACACACACACACACACACACACACACACACACACACACACATATATTCATACAAAACATATACATTAGCCTTTATATTTGCTCTTCCAAAACTATTTTTCTGAAAATATTTTCTTTTTGCTCTGTTGTCCTCTGAAGAGGCAACTAAAATGTACTGTGTATTATCTTAGGGTTAAATACTCACTATAAAACCACAAATTCTCCGCAGTATCACACTCAATCAGTAAAAAAGACAATAAAAAGTGAAGTTAGTCAGAAAGAGAAGGACAAGTACAATATACTAACACATATATATGGAATCTAGTAGGACGGTGATGATGGCACATGCAGTGAAACGATGGAGAAATAGACATGGACAGTGGACATATGGACATTATGGGGAAGGAACAGTGGGTAAGAGGCATAAAGGAAGTAGCATGAAGGCCTGTACTATCATATGTGAAGAAAATAGCTATAGTCATTGCTCTGGGAGAAAAGGAGATACTTCAGGGGTGCTGTATGACGGCCTGGAGGGGTTGGATGGGGGGGATATACATATGACAAATATGAGAACATATATATCTGTAAACAACAAAACTCTGTAAAAGTTTAAAGTAAAATAAAAGTTAAAAAAAAAAGACAACAAAGGGGGTTCCCTGGTGGTCCAGTGGGTAAAGAGTCTGCCCTGCAGTGCAAGGGGCGCCGGTTTGATCCCTGGCCCAGGAAGATCCCACATGCCACAGAGCAGTTGAACCGGTGTGTCCAGTTATGAACCAGCACTCTCCCAGAGCCGGTGCTCTGCAACGAGAGATGCCACTGCAATGGGAGGCCCACACAGGCCAAAAGAATAAAGATAAATGAAAATAAATAAATTTAAAAAAAAAACAATAAAAGAGACCAAAATTTTTTTAAAAAGACAATAAAGGACAACTTTCAAAACATTTCAGTTATTCCACAGTTCATAAAAGTTATATATTTTATTAGGATTTCAATATTAATATTAATAAAGATAATTATTTTTTTAATCTATTAAATCATAAATCTACTATAGTACAAACTATATAACAAATGTATATAGTTTAACAAATGTATTCCATTGCATAGGTCCCTAGAAGTTCTGAGCATGCACTGAAATAAAATGAGCACTTGAGTCACATTCTTCTCACTTTCACGACTTACAGCTAATTGTAAGCTTCTAAAAGCAATCTAGGCTTCACTTGAACTAACTTCAGATGAGAGGCCAACAATGAAACAAGCAAGCGTTCTTAGCTAGAGGTCTGATTTCAATGACCAAGTATGAAAACACTCATTCTTTAATTCCTTGAAGCATTCTTTTTAAAACCAAATGATTTAGTGAAGGCTTTGGCCTGCTTTCCTAAAAGAAGTGTAAGTGTTCAGAAAATCAAACCATAATGGAACTAGGAGATATTTTAGTGAAGAGTAAAATCATTAGACTATTCTAGACTAAAACTCACATCTGCCCAACACATTTCCACATTTTCATAGTCCCAAGAGGGAAGACCCTACCAGAGGGGAAGCAGAAGAACAAAAGTGGTCCAAACAGTCCACTCTTTCTGAGCACTCATCATTGTTCTTCAACAAATACTTGCTGAATGCATAGGTGCTTGGCACTAAACTATAAGAAAGCAGAGATGAACCAAACAATATAGTACTGAAGTACTTTCCTCCTGGCATTGACACATAGTAGGAAAGGCAGACAACAAACCAAAAGTTGTATTTACCCTTCTGACAGTGGCTAGGAAGAAGAATTTAAGAAGGAATTTTTTAGGTCTAGACAAATGTTCCAATACAGTTAGGGAGATGGGGCAAGTAAGGAGAGAACCATCCATCTCCTTAAAGAATAATAATTTGCAACCAAAACAGGTTCTATTTGTGTTAGAAAGTATCTCACATGCATGATACCATTTAACTTTCACAACTCTATAGGGAAGGAAAGTTAGACATTATCGTCTCAAAAGTAAAAGGGCTCCCTTAAGGTGCCACCACCTACTCAATTAACCTCTCTGCATGGTCTCCACTGTGCCGAGCCCAATGGGGATAATATACCCTCACAACACAATGAGAGGAGTTTGTGGCCGAGGGTGCAACACAGGCCATTTCAGGAAAGGTCCCAGAATCTTTCAGTTATTCCACAGTTCATAAAAGTTATATATTTTATTAGGATTTCAATATTAATATTAATAAAGATAATTATTTTTTTAATCTATTAAATCATAAATCTACTATAGTACAAACTATATAACAAATGTATATAGTTTAACAAATGTATTCCATTGCATAGGTCCCTAGAAGTTCTGAGCATGCACTGAAATAAAATGAGCACTTGAGTCACATTCTTCTCACTTTCACGACTTACAGCTAATTGTAAGCTTCTAAAAGCAATCTAGGCTTCACTTGAACTAACTTCAGATGAGAGGCCAACAATGAAACAAGCAAGCGTTCTTAGCTAGAGGTCTGATTTCAATGACCAAGTATGAAAACACTCATTCTTTAATTCCTTGAAGCATTCTTTTTAAAACCAAATGATTTAGTGAAGGCTTTGGCCTGCTTTCCTAAAAGAAGTGTAAGTGTTCAGAAAATCAAACCATAATGGAACTAGGAGATATTTTAGTGAAGAGTAAAATCATTAGACTATTCTAGACTAAAACTCACATCTGCCCAACACATTTCCACATTTTCATAGTCCCAAGAGGGAAGACCCTACCAGAGGAAGCAGAAGAACAAAAGTGGTCCAAACAGTCCACTCTTTCTGAGCACTCATCATTGTTCTTCAACAAATACTTGCTGAATGCATAGGTGCTTGGCACTAAACTATAAGAAAGCAGAGATGAACCAAACAATATAGTACTGAAGTACTTTCCTCCTGGCATTGACACATAGTAGGAAAGGCAGACAACAAACCAAAAGTTGTATTTACCCTTCTGACAGTGGCTAGGAAGAAGAATTTAAGAAGGAATTTTTTAGGTCTAGACAAATGTTCCAATACAGTGAGGGAGATGGGGCAAGTAAGGAGAGAACCATCCATCTCCTTAAAGAATAATAATTTGCAACCAAAAACAGGTTCTATTTGTGTTAGAAAGTATCTCACATGCATGATACCATTTAACTTTCACAACTCTATAGGGGAAGGAAAGTTAGACATTATCGTCTCAAAAGTAAAAGGGCTCCCTTAAGGTGCCACCACCTACTCAATTAACCCTCTCTGCATGGTCTCCACTGTGCCGAGCCCAATGGGGATAATATACCCTCACAACACAATGAGAGGAGTTTGTGGAGCTTCTTGGACAAGAGGGGTGCAACACAGGCCATTTCCAGGAAAGGTCCCAGAATCAGAATATAATCTGGAAAGCACAAAGTAGCCAGACAGGAAAATATTTCACCCCCAGTACTAGAAATCCAAGCAAAGCAGGAGCATCTCTTAGAAATGAACTTTGTCAAAAAGAGATCAGGTAAAATTATTTCAAAATACAATACAATTTCATGATGAGATAAAAAGTTTAGACAGCAGAGCAGTAAGCACCTTCTATTTCTTTTAGTAAACAGTTTCTTCCGGAAAATTAATCTGACCAAGACAGCTTCCTGCATCTACCATCACACACTGAAACAAGAACTCTTCTTTCTCCCACCAAGATCTCCTCCAGAAATGGAGCACTGGATGAGCCCAGTAGGTAACTGGATAACCTTTGGGGTTTTCTTTTCTTCTTGTAAAACCATCATGCCGCACATATCTCAGCAATGTGGCTGTCTTCTCTCTATCAAAAGCAGCTCTATAAAATCAAAATACATCGCAAAAGATGACCTCAAGCAAGACTCTGTGGTTTGGCTATAAAAGAGGCCGTGGTGCTGGGCATGTAGTGCCACCCCCACAGCCCACCGTTCCGGCTCCCTGAGAGCTTTGCAGGTCCGCAGTGCAGTAAAGAGTTACAGTAAATGAAAGGAGATGGGAAAAGGGGAGCGGGAGAGAGCGAGGTTGCAATTTCCTTGTGTGCACTGAGCCTGAGCATTTTCCATTTCAACTGAATATGAAGAATCATGGCCTTGTTTTAAGGATTTAAGAAAAAGAAGACAGTTTAAAACCAAATGCCTGCTCTCTGCTATGGCAGTTCCATTGGCAGGCTGTAATTTGTCAAGGAGAGATAATGGAAATGCAGTTATGTTTGTGAAATCCATGGGCTGTTTATCAGCTAGGGAAAGCCCAAAGATACAGGGAGCAGCAAATCTTTCTGTCTGAGAAAAGTCTTCCAATTCAGTAAAAGAAAATTTCCCACCATTTTAATATAAAATATAGTTGCATTTCATTTTTCTGTAGATTATTCTGAAGCAAAGGGAAGAGGTTAGTGGAAAGAAGGAAAGGATCTGTAGCAAGAGAGGCATGCTTCACAGCACATACCAAAGAAACAGGAATGAGCATTTCTCAAAAGCATTCATGTCCTCAAAGTAACCAGACAGGAAAATATTTCACCCCCAGTACTAGAAATCCAAGCAAAGCAGGAGCATCTCTTAGAAATGAACTTTGTCAAAAAGAGATCAGGTAAAATTATTTCAAAATACAATACAATTTCATGATGAGATAAAAAGTTTAGACAGCAGAGCAGTAAGCACCTTCTATTTCTTTTAGTAAACAGTTTCTTCCGGAAAATTAATCTGACCAAGACAGCTTCCTGCATCTACCATCACACACTGAAACAAGAACTCTTCTTTCTCCCACCAAGATCTCCTCCAGAAATGGAGCACTGGATGAGCCCAGTAGGTAACTGGATAACCTTTGGGGTTTTCTTTTCTTCTTGTAAAACCATCATGCCGCACATATCTCAGCAATGTGGC
Organism: Tragulus kanchil; assembly: GCA_022376925.1. Lineage (NCBI taxonomy): Eukaryota > Metazoa > Chordata > Mammalia > Artiodactyla > Tragulidae > Tragulus > Tragulus kanchil. The sequence continues at coordinate 237,342,568 of JAIOJX010000026.1, forward strand.
TGTCTTCTCTCTATCAAAAGCAGCTCTATAAAATCAAAATACATCGCAAAAGATGACCTCAAGCAAGACTCTGTGGTTTGGCTATAAAAGAGGCCGTGGTGCTGGGCATGTAGTGCCACCCCCACAGCCCACCGTTCCGGCTCCCTGAGAGCTTTGCAGGTCCGCAGTGCAGTAAAGAGTTACAGTAAATGAAAGGAGATGGGAAAAGGGGAGCGGGAGAGAGCGAGGTTGCAATTTCCTTGTGTGCACTGAGCCTGAGCATTTTCCATTTCAACTGAATATGAAGAATCATGGCCTTGTTTTAAGGATTTAAGAAAAAGAAGACAGTTTAAAACCAAATGCCTGCTCTCTGCTATGGCAGTTCCATTGGCAGGCTGTAATTTGTCAAGGAGAGATAATGGAAATGCAGTTATGTTTGTGAAATCCATGGGCTGTTTATCAGCTAGGGAAAGCCCAAAGATACAGGGAGCAGCAAATCTTTCTGTCTGAGAAAAGTCTTCCAATTCAGTAAAAGAAAATTTCCCACCATTTTAATATAAAATATAGTTGCATTTCATTTTTCTGTAGATTATTCTGAAGCAAAGGGAAGAGGTTAGTGGAAAGAAGGAAAGGATCTGTAGCAAGAGAGGCATGCTTCACAGCACATACCAAAGAAACAGGAATGAGCATTTCTCAAAAGCATTCATGTCCTGACATATCATTAGCCCATAATTTGGAGGCAACTACCACAAAATGACAGCTCTGAGCAAATCACTTACTTGATACTGAGATTGCATCAACCAAAAACTTTCTTTGGGAGGAAAAAGGTATTGTAGTCAATGTAGGCAACAATTTATTACATTTGGTGTTTTTTTCTTGTCATTCTTGGCTTTTCTGGAAGAATCAAGTTCTCAGTAAAACGTCACCCTTATCTGAAAGCATTAAATGAGCATTCACTAGTTTTGTAGTGAAATAATGTACACAGATATTCATGTGACAGGCTCCTTCAGAGCCATGTAAAGCAAATTCTGAAAATGTTTCTTTATTCACAGATACTGGTATTTACTTCTGAGTTTCCAGTTTCTAGGCTGTATGTTTTGTTCTGAAGATATAATCTTGTATCATCTTTTCAATGTCAGTATGTCAGTCTTCGATTAAATCAACAATGATAAATCCAGACCTTATTTGGTAATAAACAGAAGGTACATACACAGACTACAAAAATACCATGTAAATACATCTCAGAATATAGCAGCACTAAATTTCCATTTCAGCATATCTTGCAACTAAACTGCATAACACTAAAAAGACTGGAGTAAAATGACACTTCAGACCAGGGTTTCCCTGCAAGGTGTCCATCCTGATCAGTGCCTGCACTGTATAATGAAAAGAGGAAGACACATAAATCATGAGCTTTCCCCCAGCTTAAACATCCCTTACTGGTATCTCGTTCTCTATAATTTTAAGTGAGCTTCAAAAGCAAATCCAGCCACACGAATAGCAGACCATGGTAGCTTTCCATCTTCTGATCTGCAGGGAGGGAGGGAGAAACACTTGCACCCAGAACTTACACAGTTTTTACCATGCTCTTAAAAGTATCGAGGTGTTTGTCCTTCACAGCGTCCTTGTCAGGATTCATTGCATACGTAGCAAGCACTCATTAAATCACATGTCCTTCTTGATATTATCATAATTAGTGACTTTTCTAGCTATTTTCTCTAAACCAAAATTTCTCATTCAATGTAGCATCATACCCAGAGAAAGACTGCAGCAAAAGAAATTAAAATGATTTTTAGGGGACTTGCATTCAGATTTTGGTTTCATCATTTAACAAGTTAATCACCTTGCTTAAGTTACTATAACTCACTGAGATTCAGGTTACATATCCATGCAATGGAGATGATAATACTTATTTCATAGGTTTGGTGTCAGGATTAGATCATAAGTCTCCCCACCCAAAAGGCAGTATAGCAGACAGATATAAAGCATGGATACTGAGTACAAATGCTAGTGCTACCAACTACTGTGTAACCTGAGCATTCTTTGTCTCTCTAATGCTCAGTTTCCTTACCTGTAAAATGGGCATAATAAAAGTGAATATGCCTAATACTGTTGTGAGGAATGGATGAATTAAAAATAACTTCCAGAAATTTGTCTGGAAGGCAGCAAGTGTGAGTTATGATGATAGTTGCCATTTTTTTCATTTAGTAGTGAGATATTTATAGAGCAAAAACTGTGTAAATGTCACTATGTTAGTCACTAAGGACACAAAAGACAGACATGATCCGTGTACCCATGAAATTCAGAGTCTAATAGGGAGATAAACTCTAATCCAATAATCACATAGATACGTGTTACTGACAAACTGAGATATCTGCTTGGAAGCATGGGAACACTTTCATGAAAGCATAGTTAAATAGGTGAGTCCTCATTGAGGAAGAGGCATTTGAGCTGAGAGCTAAAATATGAGGAGTTAATCAAGCAAGGTGTCCATCCTGATCAGTGCCTGCACTGTATAATGAAAAGAGGAAGACACATAAATCATGAGCTTTCCCCCAGCTTAAACATCCCTTACTGGTATCTCGTTCTCTATAATTTTAAGTGAGCTTCAAAAGCAAATCCAGCCACACGAATAGCAGACCATGGTAGCTTTCCATCTTCTGATCTGCAGGGAGGGAGGGAGAAACACTTGCACCCAGAACTTACACAGTTTTTACCATGCTCTTAAAAGTATCGAGGTGTTTGTCCTTCACAGCGTCCTTGTCAGGATTCATTGCATACGTAGCAAGCACTCATTAAATCACATGTCCTTCTTGATATTATCATAATTAGTGACTTTTCTAGCTATTTTCTCTAAACCAAAATTTCTCATTCAATGTAGCATCATACCCAGAGAAAGACTGCAGCAAAAGAAATTAAAATGATTTTTAGGGGACTTGCATTCAGATTTTGGTTTCATCATTTAACAAGTTAATCACCTTGCTTAAGTTACTATAACTCACTGAGATTCAGGTTACATATCCATGCAATGGAGATGATAATACTTATTTCATAGGTTTGGTGTCAGGATTAGATCATAAGTCTCCCCACCCAAAAGGCAATATAGCAGACAGATATAAAGCATGGATACTGAGTACAAATGCTAGTGCTACCAACTACTGTGTAACCTGAGCATTCTTTGTCTCTCTAATGCTCAGTTTCCTTACCTGTAAAATGGGCATAATAAAAGTGAATATGCCTAATACTGTTGTGAGGAATGGATGAATTAAAAATAACTTCCAGAAATTTGTCTGGAAGGCAGCAAGTGTGAGTTATGATGATAGTTGCCATTTTTTTCATTTAGTAGTGAGATATTTATAGAGCAAAAACTGTGTAAATGTCACTATGTTAGTCACTAAGGACACAAAAGACAGACATGATCCGTGTACCCATGAAATTCAGAGTCTAATAGGGAGATAAACTCTAATCCAATAATCACATAGATACGTGTTACTGACAAACTGAGATATCTGCTTGGAAGCATGGGAACACTTTCATGAAAGCATAGTTAAATAGGTGAGTCCTCATTGAGGAAGAGGCATTTGAGCTGAGAGCTAAAATATGAGGAGTTAATCAAGCAAAGAGGATCAAGGAGATGGATGAGGGAAAAGCAGTTCTATATGTGAAGGCCTTGTGGCGACAGGCATGCTGCACCTGAGGAAATTACTAGACTGCAGGAAGATGTCCCAGAGTAGGAGCTGAGGCAGACAAGTATGCAGGTGCCCCACCATGCAGGGCTTGCGGGCCAGGGTGAGGATTTGGGATTTTATCCCAAGAGATAAGGACGCTGTAGGAATTTAAGCACTGGAAGAAGAGAAGTAGTGCCATGATCCGATTTGCCTCTTAGGAAGACCTTGCTGATTGATCAACAAGATATAGGCATAAATACATTCAGGAGGGGGTAGTTTCCCAGGTGGCGCTAGTTGTAAAGAACCTGCCTGTCAATGCAGGAGATGTAAGAGATGCCAGTTCAATCCCTGGATCGGGAAGATTCCCTGGGGGAGGGCATTCTCCAGTATTCTTGCTGGAGAATCCCATGGACAGAGGAGGCTGGCAGTCTCCCTGCGATCACAAAGAGTCAGACACGACTGAAACAACTTAGCACATATGCACATATTTGGGAGACCCGTTAAGAGGACAGCTCTAGCACTGGTGATGGAGAGGGCATAAATGGGAACATTTCGTGAATTTAGGCTGGGGTCTGTGAGCATGCACAGTGACAGTTAGCTCCCAGTCCTTTACCTAGCATTGCTTGACACAGCTTTCCTGTACATAAAACAAGCGCACAAATACAAATGGACACACATGATAAGCTCTGGGGTGGGATGTGCCTTAAGAATGATCTGGGTCAGAAGAAAAGGGTAGACTGGCAGGAGTAAGTTGCAGCCAGCACTTCTGAGGGTGAGTTTTCATGTGAACTCCCCAGACCAACCCCAGTCCAGGCAGAGCAGGGAGCTCTCCTGCCATCCAGGAATCCTGGGAACCCAGGGTACTCTAGAAGTCTGAAGCTTTTCTGTCCCCACTGCTGCCTCTTTGCATGTGTGCTAAGCTGCTTCAGTTGTGTCTGACTCTTTGCAATCCCATGGACTGTAGCCCACCAGACTCCTCTGTCCATGGGATTATCCAGGTAAGAATACTGGAGTGGGTTACCATTACCTCCTCCAGAGGATCTTCCCAGGGATTGAATCCACATCTCTTATGTCTCTCAGATTGGCAGGTGGGTTCTTTACTACCAGTGCCACCTGGGGAACCCTTTGCTACCTGGCAAAAGAAATCAGCCCTGATCTACCTAAAATCCACTCCTAGGTCTAAATCACAGATGAACTGAAAGTCACCTATCAATGTTTTATGCTAATTATACCTACTTTCGCCAACAGCGCTTCATATCATAACGTGTGAGCATTATCTGATAGACCTTTTCCATGGTCACAGAGAAAAGATAAAGTGTCTGTTTTAGGCTCTATAGATGCTGACCTATCCCCACAGAATACTGTTTCTAAGGCTGACTCTGTAATGAGGTGTGTTTTCTTTTAATCTGCTGCTGACTGGTGGCAATCATCTATTACTTAACCTTGACTTTAAACACAGATCTGCACTCAACAAGGATCAAACAGTTATTGAGCACATACTGTCAACCATACCTATGTCAGCTGTAGGGGACCAGAGAATACATAGCCCATCCCCACTAGCAGACTAGTTGGGAAGTTAGATATAAACCAATTAATTTCAACAGAATGTGAAAGTGCTAGTTGCTCAGTCATGTCCAACTCTTTGGGACCCCATGAACTGTAGCCCAACAGGGTTCTCTGTTCATGGGATTTCTCAGGCAAGAATACTGGAGTGGACTGCTTTTTCCTTCTTCAGGGAATCTTCCTGACACAGGGATCAAACCCTGGACTCCTGCACTGCAGGCAGATTCTTTACCATCTGAGCCACCAGGGAAGCCCGCAACAGGATATGGAAGTGCTAAAATAAGGGCATGAATAAATTGTGGAAATCCAGAGCTAGGTATAATTAATTGCTGTCTGGGGAGGTACATAAAATCTCCACAGAATTTGTTACAAAACACAATAAAAATTAGCCTTTCAATTAACAACTTCCTTCTGGCATTTTGTTCTTATCCTTTAACCTCACTGCAATTGCCTTGTAGTTCTTGCACTATATTATTAATTGAAATGTTTCCCCTCATTATCCAGCAACTTTGCAACATAGACAATTGTGTTCTGGAAGATGCTTGAGAACTTCTTTAACTGATAAAAGAATTAACCTTTTAGACTAAGACAGCCATTTACGGCAGAGCATAACACTCAGGAATTTTGACTACTTAGGAGATTGAGCGCATTGATTTTATATGTGTATGTATATAATTTAGCAAATAACTTCATAAGAGTAAAATTTTACTATAGTTAAGGGATAAAACAATAATCTTCAAAGCATGCTTCTTAAACAATCGAGTCTCAATTTTTCTAGTTTCCAAAGAGCAGAAAAGTCACACAAAATATTTGGGGTTCAGGGCCAGTTCTACAGGAAGGGAAGAGGCAGCCATGTGCATATTATGACTTGAGGACTGTGGAAAAACTAGCTACCCAAAAAATATCTTTCTCGGTGATTAGGGTCCTTGGTTACTAGTGGGAAGGCAAAGAATGCCCTCTGACATCCTCTAAGAAATTAATTAAACTTAAGAATACATGAGGGCTTCCCCTTGTGGTCCAGTGGGTAAGGACACCGCCTTGCAGTGCAAGGGGCACCGGTTCGATCCCTGGCCTGGGAAGATCCCACGTGCCGCGGAGCGGCTGGACTGATGTGTCCAATCACCGAGCCGGAGCTCTGGAGTGCATGCGTCCAGAGCCGGCGCCCTGCGACGACAGACGCCACCCCGACGGGAGGCACACATGGGCCAAAGAACAAAGACAGATGAAAATAGAGAAATGAAAGACCAATAGAAGTGGCCCGCCAATCCCCCTCCTTCCCCACCCCACCCCCCAAAAAAAGATAAATAAATAAAAATTAAAAAAAAAAAAAAGAATACATGAATTGGAGAATTTATGGTACAAACAGATGGGTAACTCATACTCTTGAGTTCTTGAGAAAGATACTCTTTTTTCAGCCTATCACTGCCTGTAACCTACAGAATAGAATCCAGTCATTCAAGGCCCTCTCTAAGTGCCCATCTACAGTCATCAACTTGTATCCCACCTTCTCCCTAACAAAGCCTTCGCTCCAACCAGATAAGCAGTCACTCTTCTCAGTGCATGCCTTCCTCTTTCCCTCGCGGAGGAAACTGGAGCAAGCAGAAATTCTGCTGGAGATTGCTGCAGAGTCAGTTCTGTTACGTGAGTAATGTTTTCAGCACCATAAAGTGAGTTCTAGAGTCCCAAATCATATTATCAATAATCAAGTTAGCAACTGAAGGAAAAAGTAAGCTCAGAAATAAACATCTAGAAATAGACACCTGACGTGGTAATGAGCTAAAACAACAGGTAGCCTTCCTGAGGGATCTCTTAACATATTAGGTCAGGCCAGTTCTACAGGAAAAAGGGAGAAAACAATAATCTTCAAAGCATGCTTCTTAAACAATCGAGTCTCAATTTTTCTAGTTTCCAAAGAGCAGAAAAGTCACACAAAATATTTGGGGTTCAGGGCCAGTTCTACAGGAAGGGAAGAGGCAGCCATGTGCATATTATGACTTGAGGACTGTGGAAAAACTAGCTACCCAAAAAATATCTTTCTCGGTGATTAGGGTCCTTGGTTACTAGTGGGAAGGCAAAGAATGCCCTCTGACATCCTCTAAGAAATTAATTAAACTTAAGAATACATGAGGGCTTCCCCTTGTGGTCCAGTGGGTAAGGACACCGCCTTGCAGTGCAAGGGGCACCGGTTCGATCCCTGGCCTGGGAAGATCCCACGTGCCGCGGAGCAGCTGAACCGATGTGTCCAATTACCGAGCCGCAGCTCTGGCGCGTGTACGCCCAGAGCCGGCGCCCTGCGACGACAGAGGCCACCGCGATGCGAGGCCCACATGGGCCAAAGAACAAAGACAGATGAAAATAGAGAAATGAAAGACCAATAGAAGTGGCCCGCCAATCCCCCTCCTTCCCCACCCCACCCCCCAAAAAAAGATAAATAAATAAAAATTAAAAAAAAAAAAAAGAATACATGAATTGGAGAATTTATGGTACAAACAGATGGGTAACTCATACTCTTGAGTTCTTGAGAAAGATACTCTTTTTTCAGCCTATCACTGCCTGTAACCTACAGAATAGAATCCAGTCATTCAAGGCCCTCTCTAAGTGCCCATCTACAGTCATCAACTTGTATCCCACCTTCTCCCTAACAAAGCCTTCGCTCCAACCAGATAAGCAGTCACTCTTCTCAGTGCATGCCTTCCTCTTTCCCTCGCGGAGGAAACTGGAGCAAGCAGAAATTCTGCTGGAGATTGCTGCAGAGTCAGTTCTGTTACGTGAGTAATGTTTTCAGCACCATAAAGTGAGTTCTAGAGTCCCAAATCATATTATCAATAATCAAGTTAGCAACTGAAGGAAAAAGTAAGCTCAGAAATAAACATCTAGAAATAGACACCTGACGCGTGGTAATGAGCTAAAACAACAGGTAGCCTTCCTGAGGGATCTCAATGCTCTGCTCTCAAAGGCATTTCAGAATGAATCAAGCTTTCTTTTTAATTAATTTTTATAGGAATATAGTTACTTTACAATGTTCTGTTAGTTTCTAAGGTACAGAAAAGTGAATCAACTGTATGTACACACCTGTCTCCTTTTTTTTGGATTTTCTTCCCATTTAGGTCACGACGAGCACTAGGTAGAGTTCTCTGAGATTTGCAGCAGGTTTTCATTAGCTATCTGTTTACATGGTATCAATAGTATGTATATGTCAACCCCAATCTCCCAATTCACCCAACCTCCAGGTTTTACTCTGAAAATGGCATGTTAATCAAAGACCTTGTTAACATAATCTTTGTTACCAAATGACAGATGAAAGCCCAATAATAACAATAATAATGTGCTGTGTTAACTCACTTCAGTTGTATCTGAATCTCATGATCCCACAGACATTAGCCCACCAGGCTCCTCTGTCCACGGGATTTCCCAGGCAATAATACTGGAGTGGATTGCCATTTCCTCCTGCTATTGATCTTCCTGACCCAGGGATCAAACCTGTGCCTCTTATATCTCCTGCATTGGTAGCGGGTTCTTTACCACTAGTACCACCTGAGAAGTTCCAAAATACTAATAATGGCTGACATTTCTTCACCACTTGCAGAGCACCAGGCGCTATTCTAAATGCTTTACATGTACTGATCCATTTAATTCTCACTGGAGCCCTCTGAGGTAGGGTCCTTATGCTTACATTATAGGTGAGAAAAACTACATCAGAAGTTGAGTAACTTGCTGCAAACAATACAAGACCAAAGTAGTAGACTCAGACTTCAACTTCAGGCTATACAATTTAAGAATCTATGTTCTTAACTCAGTAGTCAAGTAAGGAACTATCAGACTATAGGTAGGACTACATATATAAAGTGGATCTAAATGCTTCCATTTTCTCAGAATAAAGATATATACTAATTAAAAGTCAAGAAGAGATATGCGCTTAGTTTTTATACTCCCTGAATTACTTGCTTTATTCAGCCAAAATGCAAAGAATAAAGAGCCTTCCTACCAAACACATCTTCAGATACAGGAAAGATAAACAAATGCTTTGGCCCAAATTACAGTAAAGTTTAAGGAACTGGATCAAAATTTTCCCCTAAAGTCTGAATAAAATATACACACCCAACCTACAAGGTTTACTGTGAATTTATCCCATTTGGCAAATGTCTTAATCTGAAGCAAGTCGATTTTTTTTTTAATTTATTTCTTTACTTATTTGGCTCCACTGGGTCTTAGTTGCAGCATGTGGGATCTAGCTCCCTGACCAGGGATCAAACCCAGGCCTCTTGCATTGGTAACACAGAGTCTTAACCACTGGGCCACGAGGGAAGTCCCAGCTGATTGGTTTTAGAAGACTTTTAACAGAAAGAATATATGAAATTTTATTGCATCTTACATTTCCCTCAGTACTCCTAAACATGAATCATAATAATTGATTTGTAACATGGAATCTTCACTTGTTTGCTTCTAAGTTATATAATAGAATGATATGAATCTAATAAAATCAGCTTTAGGAATAGTTTTTAGTAAGAAATAAAAAGTTTTATACTACAGTTTTAAGTGAAAATGACACAGAATTTTAAATTTAGTATGAATACATGACTGAGAATACATATTCACAGGAAATAGGCTAGCAGAAAATGGTAGTGTTAATAAAATAGTTGTCTTTGTTGGCACGTTGGGATGTTTTTCCTCTATACGCCTATGTATTTTTATCTCTCTAGAATACACATCTCTACATTTGTAAGAAAAGAAAAGTAAAACTTTAAATATGAACAAGAAAGTCATTAAAAATCCAAGTTCTGTTTCTACACTCAGCCCCTTTAAGAAACGTTTTACCGTCTAGTTAAGAAAATTCTCTTTGAAACACACACCAGATGTAAGTTTACCTTTATGAGACCTCTCAGCAGTTTTACAGACAATCACTAATCCAGAATAATAAAGAAAATTAGGCATTCTTTCTCTTGAGAGGGAAAAACACTTTTTCTTTAATTGAGAAGAAATAAAATGGGCTTTGGACTACATTTGAATCTTGGTTCAAATACTTCAGCAAATTAGTTAAGCTCTCTGAGCCTTAGCTTTCCCACATCTAAAAAGTCGTTGTTAGAATTAAATTAAATAGCATCCGTCAAGTGGCTAGCTCAGGCGACCGCAGCCCCAGCCCACCTCTGCCTGCAGCTGCACTGCTGGTTTCTTTCTTCTCCCTAAGCCCTTAAACTTAGTACAGCATCCAATACTGGAAGAAAACACAAGTGAATTTCACATGAGACTTCATGTCAGATTCCCCTGAAATACCAGGGACTCTAAAGTGAGGTGTGGAGAAAAGTCAAGGCCATTTCCCATCAATATGCTTATCATTCTTGTCAGTATTGAATGGCTCCAGTTCTTAAATGAGCACTTAACTCTCTGAAGAAGAATGGAAAATTAATTTACTTAATTATAGACATATTTTTCATAAAACAATGTGTAAAATTACCCATCTTGCTTATCTTATCGTTAGTCTGTCTGATTTTTCTTCTTTCTTTCTTATATTATTTTTGATAAATGGAGAATGTAGTAGCTACTTTATTAAACACTCAAAATGCTGAGTATTTTCTTGTAAATGGATAATAAATCAGGCACAATTTGATCTAGAATGTTTAAATACATTATAATTCCTATATGTCAAGAAATACATCAAAGAAAAGTCTTCTGCTTAGTATAAATGATCAGTCAAATGGGTCAGAACTCTCGCATTATACTTCAAACAAGCATTTTCTCTTCAAAAACATTTACAATCTTTTCATCTCCTGACCTTCAAAGTTTCCTTAATAGCATTCTATTCCTTCATAATATAGTTATTTTAACTGGTTTTATAGATCATACAGTCCTTCTTACCTAGTATCAGTGACAGGACAGATACGAAATAGGATTAGATGTGTATAACTGAGATTTTATCATAAGAATGCCACTTCTATGAGCATTCATTATTCTTATATATGTGAGTTGGTAACTCTTCTCTCCACTTTAATAATTTCCACTTTTTAGGCTTTAATGAAGAAAAATCTCTTTGAAACACACACCAGATGTAAGTTTACCTTTATGAGACCTCTCAGCAGTTTTACAGACAATCACTAATCCAGAATAAAAAGAAAATTAGGCATTCTTTCTCTTGAGAGGGAAAAACACTTTTCTTTAATTGAGAAGAAATAAAATGGGCTTTGGACTACATTTGAATCTTGGTTCAAATACTTCAGCAAATTAGTTAAGCTCTCTGAGCCTTAGCTTTCCCACATCTAAAAAGTCGTTGTTAGAATTAAATTAAATAGCATCCGTCAAGTGGCTAGCTCAGGCGACCGCAGCCCCAGCCCACCTCTGCCTGCAGCTGCACTGCTGGTTTCTTTCTTCTCCCTAAGCCCTTAAACTTAGTACAGCATCCAATACTGGAAGAAAACACAAGTGAATTTCACATGAGACTTCATGTCAGATTCCCCTGAAATACCAGGGACTCTAAAGTGAGGTGTGGAGAAAAGTCAAGGCCATTTCCCATCAATATGCTTATCATTCTTGTCAGTATTGAATGGCTCCAGTTCTTAAATGAGCACTTAACTCTCTGAAGAAGAATGGAAAATTAATTTACTTAATTATAGACATATTTTTCATAAAACAATGTGTAAAATTACCCATCTTGCTTATCTTATCGTTAGTCTGTCTGATTTTTCTTCTTTCTTTCTTATATTATTTTTGATAAATGGAGAATGTAGTAGCTACTTTATTAAACACTCAAAATGCTGAGTATTTTCTTGTAAATGGATAATAAATCAGGCACAATTTGATCTAGAATGTTTAAATACATTATAATTCCTATATGTCAAGAAATACATCAAAGAAAAGTCTTCTGCTTAGTATAAATGATCAGTCAAATGGGTCAGAACTCTCGCATTATACTTCAAACAAGCATTTTCTCTTCAAAAACATTTACAATCTTTTCATCTCCTGACCTTCAAAGTTTCCTTAATAGCATTCTATTCCTTCATAATATAGTTATTTTAACTGGTTTTATAGATCATACAGTCCTTCTTACCTAGTATCAGTGACAGGACAGATACGAAATAGGATTAGATGTGTATAACTGAGATTTTATCATAAGAATGCCACTTCTATGAGCATTCATTATTCTTATATATGTGAGTTGGTAACTCTTCTCTCCACTTTAATAATTTCCACTTTTTTAGACCTTATATTAAGTAACACCTACTTGGGAAGGCTTTTCTGAACACTTCCCAGTCCTATTCTTCCCCTCAACTCACCACCTCAGATGAGGTCGGGAGCTCTAATTATACCGTTTCGTTATACACTAGATTTTTAGTTCATACCACTATCACTACAGCACCTACATCATTACTAGTTAACACTCCACTTAACGTCTGTCCATCTGAATAAACTATGATTTCCATGGAACAAGGATGTACTCGTATTATTCATCTTATTACCCTAGGTTCTCCTGTGGCATCTGACCTGTAAAAGATGTTCAAGAATAAAGTACTGAAGAAATGAATGAATGATGTCTTTCCTTGATGCCAGAGGAAACATCCATGTTTCTGCTTTCAGCTCAGGGTAAAACAGCCTGAACCTCAAAGGTCCATTTAGTATCAACTGTATTATTATATGGTTTAGTAGAAATATGTCAAGAAATCATTTTTCCGCTTCTAGTAAATATCTACACCCAAATAAGCAAAGTTTGGCTGCCATTCACATGAAGTACTTGTGTTACCAAAGATTATTTACAACTGCAAATTTAAAAGTAAAAGATGCTTTTTAAATCTAGATGTGGATAGGCTACTGCTTTATCAGGTGTTTCCCTCCCCCCCCCCCTTGAAGACTTACTATGAGAATTAATGGAATGTCTACTTCCAGACATGACAAGGACTATCTCTGATGGATATCAGAAAAGTTACATGCAATGAAGATGAAGTATATTATGAACCATGAAAACAATTGAAATGAGAAATATGGAAGTGTGCTTACAAACAATATAAAATAGACATTTCTCTAGTGAAGCAGGGTCAGAGCCTCAAAGTTGCCCTAAACCCCAGAACAATAAACAAGCCCTGACAGGGCTTCCCCTGGTGGTCCAGTGGGTAAGGACACTGCCTTGCAGTACAAGGGGCGCCGGTTCGATCCCTGGCCTGGGAAGATCCCACGTGCCTCGGAGCGGCTGGACCGATGTGTCCAATTACCAAGCTGCAGCTCTGGCGCATGTGCACCCAGAGCCAGTGCTCTGCGACGACAGAGGCCACCATGATGGGAGGCCCACAGGAGCCAAAGAACAAAGACGGATGAAAATAGAGAAATGAAAGACCAATAGAAGTGGCCCGCCCATCCCCCTCCCTCCCCACCCCACCCCCCAAAAGATAAATAAATAAAAACTAAAAAAAAAAAAAAAAAAACAAGCCCTGACAGCCAACAAGATCACTTTTTTGGAGCAGAGTGAGCTTTTTGAAATAGAATGTTCACTATGGAATAACCTCTAGGTTTATACATTACTTTAATAACAGGGTAATTCATGCTACTCTACTTGCCTTCTGAAGTTGTGATAAATGGCTTCATTCTGAGACAGGAACCAGGCATGGTGTCAAGTGGGCAGCTTAAGCTCCCGCTGTGTGCTAAAAAGGAAATAATGAGAACACAGGAGTGAAAGGCAAAGCTCCGAACCCTCATTATAGCAAGCACCAAACAGTTAACTAAAAGCTACACCAAAGATTTTGGGACAATAACATAGATTTTTTTTGCTGACTTTGTTCAACAAATAATTATAGACTTTAATGTGCCAGGCACTGAGGGTAGTTTTAGTGACAGCCTCACGCCTTTACTGAATTTACAACACATCTTCTGAAATACAAGCTAGAAATACTAATTTCTAAAGAGTGTTCGTGAATGCTCTTTACTTGCTTATCATTAGGGAATAGTGCAAATGACATGCCACGAGTCCCAGTCACTTAGAAAACCTTTCAAGAGTTGACAAATGAGTGACCAATATGCAAAAGGCTAAGAGAGTCCAAAACAGGTGCCGCTAAGTCAGCAAGGTGGGGATGTTATTATTATGTCAGAGGTGGGCCTTAAGCTGAGCTTTGAAAGAATAGAGACGGGAAGAGGTTATTGGACCTTGAGAAGAGAGAACAGGACCTTAGACTGTGAGGAAAAACAGACAAAAGAAGTGGAATCAGGAGTGTTGATGGCATCGAGGAGAAAGTAGGTGGGTTTGACTAACTCCTCAAATACCTTACACTTTACACGGTGAAGTCCTGAACACTCAGAAGAGGTTAAAGAAGTCTATGCATTAGAAAGACTAATCTGATAGTAGTTTCTAAAACCTGGTTTGAAAAGTGGTGCCTGTTGGTTTAACTAGAATCATCTGGGGCACTTTATGAACAACACAGATCCCAGGTCCCACATCCCCTCATTCCTTGAGAATATACTATAACTGAGAATGGGTTTTTTTTTCACTACCTTAAGTAGTTTCCTATGTGATTCTGAGGCACAGCCAGGTTTGGGAAGCACTGTTACAGAATATGAAATGAAAGCCCCTGACTGCACTGACTTAGGAAAAATGACCAGGGCCAGGCCTAGGGAGAGTTTAGGCTCCCTGAAAGACAGGCAGACGGCTCAGTCTAAGTCAAAACTATAAGGTCTAAATGACATCTGGAAATATTTGTAGGAACTTTTGACCCCAAAACATACATTACTCTCACATTGCTGGGCTCATTGTTTAGAATAAAAAGGTTTATTATGCAAGACTCTAAATGAATCAAGAAACTACATCTGCACATCTTGACTCCATCTGTTTTCTCCACCCCCATCCCATAAAATGGGGAAGAAAAATGCCCCAGGGACAATAACATAGATTTTTTGCTGACTTTGTTAAACAAATAATTATAGACTTTAATGTGCCAGGCACTGAGGGTAGTTTTAGTGACAGCCTCACGCCTTTACTGAATTTACAACACATCTTCTGAAATACAAGCTAGAAATACTAATTTCTAAAGAGTGTTCGTGAATGCTCTTTACTTGCTTATCATTAGGGAATAGTGCAAATGACATGCCACGAGTCCCAGTCACTTAGAAAACCTTTCAAGAGTTGACAAATGAGTGACCAATATGCAAAAGGCTAAGAGAGTCCAAAACAGGTGCCGCTAAGTCAGCAAGGTGGGGATGTTATTATTATGTCAGAGGTGGGCCTTAAGCTGAGCTTTGAAAGAATAGAGACGGGAAGAGGTTATTGGACCTTGAGAAGAGAGAACAGGACCTTAGACTGTGAGGAAAAACAGACAAAAGAAGTGGAATCAGGAGTGTTGATGGCATCGAGGAGAAAGTAGGTGGGTTTGACTAACTCCTCAAATACCTTACACTTTACACGGTGAAGTCCTGAACACTCAGAAGAGGTTAAAGAAGTCTATGCATTAGAAAGACTAATCTGATAGTAGTTTCTAAAACCTGGTTTGAAAAGTGGTGCCTGTTGGTTTAACTAGAATCATCTGGGGCACTTTATGAACAACACAGATCCCAGGTCCCACATCCCCTCATTCCTTGAGAATATACTATAACTGAGAATGGGTTTTTTTTTCACTACCTTAAGTAGTTTCCTATGTGATTCTGAGGCACAGCCAGGTTTGGGAAGCACTGTTACAGAATATGAAATGAAAGCCCCTGACTGCACTGACTTAGGAAAAATGACCAGGGCCAGGCCTAGGGAGAGTTTAGGCTCCCTGAAAGACAGGCAGACGGCTCAGTCTAAGTCAAAACTATAAGGTCTAAATGACATCTGGAAATATTTGTAGGAACTTTTGACCCCAAAACATACATTACTCTCACATTGCTGGGCTCATTGTTTAGAATAAAAAGGTTTATTATGCAAGACTCTAAATGAATCAAGAAACTACATCTGCACATCTTGACTCCATCTGTTTTCTCCACCCCCCATCCCATGAAAAGACGGCAAGTTCTGGAAGGCAGAGACCTCACTCACTACTCAACCTCAGCCCCTACAATGGTGTTAGCATAGACTAGGCACCTTTTTTTTTTTTTTTTTAATAAGTGAAGAAAAACTAATCTTTTTGATCACTAGAAGAAGCAGCTGGAATTCACAGATCTTTGGGAACCATGTCTAAAATACTCATTTCTGAGGTAAAGATTGAAAAAATTCTATGTCTATCATGACTACTGAATGCTATGGTATACTCTTGAGGGTTCCAAGGTAGGGAAGAAACCTGGAAAAAGCCTTAAAGAAAACAATGAAGCAAGACAACGAGGCAAGCAAGAGTAGCAAAATTCTCATTTTGGACTAATTTCAGCCTGATTATAAAGAGTCTGCCATCTGCAGACATTATGCCTTTCTGGTTTTTTTTTTTTTTTTTTCTTTCACCTCCTAACATCTGCAACAGAATTTCTGAGTCATAAAGAAATTTCTTTTCTTTCCACTTAAGACTTCTATAAGTTTCAGAGACTATCTTTAAATGCCTGGCATTTAATTTGAGAGTTAGTAGACCTTACATATTTATTTTTTCTAAAAGTGAGCAAAGCTGGGCTCCCCTGGTGGTCCAGTGGGTAAAGACATGGCCTTGCAGTGCAAGGGGCACCGATTTGATCCCTGGCCTGGGAAGAGCCCATGTGCCACGGAGTGGAGGGACCAAGGTATCCAACTACAGAGCCAGAGCTCTGGAGTGCATGCACCCAAAGCCGGTGCTCTGCAATGAGAGAGGCCACTGCAATGGGAGGTCCACACAGGCCAAAAAAAAAAGATGGATGAAAATAAATAAATGAAAGACCAATAGGAGTGGCCAAAAAAAAAAAAAAGCCCTTAAGAAAAAAAAAAGTGAGCAAAGCTGTAATGGCTATATAATCAATTATTATTCCTTCAAGTAGAGATTTTTGAGAATCACCTTAATTTGGCATAGATTCCCAGGTGACACTAGTGGTAAAGAACCTGCTGGCCAATACAGCAAACAGGAGACATAGGTCCGATTCCTGGGTGGAGAAGATTCCCTGGAGAAGGAAATGGCAACCCACTCCATTATTGTTGCCTGGAGAATCCCATGGACAGAGGAGCCTGGTGCGCTACTGTCCACGGGGTTGCAAAGAGTCAAACATGACTGAAGTGACTTAGCAGACAATATATATAGTTGAAATGATCACGTTGCTGAGTTATCTGCCTATTTCCCTCATTCACAACTTTTAGGAGCATCTGCCTGACATTGAAAGAAAGAAACTGAGACCTGGAGAGTTGACTCTGTGCCCAAGGTTTCAGTGCTTACACAGTTTCAAAGCCACCATGGCAACCAAGGGCTTAGCATCAGGAGTAAAGCTATTATACAGAGTGAAGTCAGAAAGAGAAAGAAAAATACTATATATTGACACATATATACAGAATCTAGAAAGATGGTACCAATGATTCTACGTGCAGGGCAGCAAAGGAGACATAGATGTAAAGAACAGACTTTTGGACACAGTGGGGAAGGGGAGGGTGGGATGATTTGAGAGGATAGCATTGAAACATATACATTACCATATGTAAAACAGACAAAATCACTGCAGGTTTGATGCATGATGCAGTTCACCCAAAGCTGGTGCTCTGTGACAACCGGGAAGGATGGAGTGAGGAGGGAAGGGGGAGGGGGGCTCAGGAGGGAGGGGACACATATATACCTATGCTGATTCATACTGATGTATACAAAAAAACATCACAATACTGTAAAGTAATTATCCTCTAATTAAAATAAATAATTTTTTAAAGAGTAAAACCTACAATATGGTGCTTATTCTCTCCAAGAAAAACAACAAAAACCCTAGGATTTAGTGTGTTTTAAACCTAGCACTTTTTCTTACATAGGCATTTTTCTTTCAGTAATCAAAAAGCAACTTAATGAGAAACTGGTTTTAAATTTTTGTGGATAAGATTACTAATTTTAAATAATTCCATTTTACCAATTAAGACAGATTAAATTGTCCTTATGACAGATTAGTAGGGGTAAAGTATAACATATAAAGTATGTTTAATTTCTCCAACAGAGTTCTTAATAGATAGCATTGGTTAGAGATGGCACTTGCTCCTGCAGATAGGAGTGTTTCATTACACTCCACTGTTTAAAATCACTGGAGCATGATAACAATAGAAAGCAGATCCGCCCTGTTTTATTATTGTTTTTATATTCTTTACTGATAATGCCTCTTTTCCCACAACTGACTGCAACTGAGGCAGTGGGCTCCAACCAACACCCTCTGTAGGCCAAGAGGGTTTCCCAGGTGGTGCCAGTGGTAAAGAACCCACCTGTTGATGCAGGAGACCTAAGAGACTGGGATTCAATCCCTGGGTCAGGAAGATTCCCCTGGAGGAGGGCAGAGCATCTCACTCCAGTATTCTTGCCTGGAGAATTCCATGGACAGTAGAGGCTCGCAGGCTATAGTCTATAGGATTGCAGAGAGTCAGACAGGACTGAGCATGCATGTACGCATATACTTACTGGGCTTCCCTGGTGGTGCTAGTGGTAAAGAATCTGTCTACCAATGCAAGAGATGTAAGAGTCGAGTGTTCAATCACTGGGTCAGGAATATCTCCTGGAGGAGGACATGACAACCCACTCCAGTATTTTTGCCTAGAGATTCTCATGGACAGAGCAGCCTGACAGACTGCATTCCATAGGTTGGTACAGAGTCAGACATGACTGAAATGACTTAGCATGCATGCACACAGAGGGCCAAGGAGGAGGTGCCCTTAGAGATAACCCAATGACACAAATCCCTGCCACAAATACCACCAAGGGTAGAAATAATATGGGAGGATCACCATAAAACATGAGATCGTAGTAAATAGTATAAAAATGGGTAACACTGAACTAAAAACAGCTGAAAGCATGTCTGGGTGTCTGAGTGATTGTTAGCTGAAAGAGCTCTGAGTATATGGCACATGAAATCTCCACACACTAAATAAAACACTGTTCTAAGAGCAGCTCTTCAGGCCTCCTCAGATCAAAGGAACAGGCCTTCAGTTTCTCCATTAGGATCAGGCCCTGGTTTTGCTTCACCATCCATTTACTAATATGTTAATCATTCATTGATAGGTTAATGTTAAAAAAGAGCAAAATAGATAAAGTGATATACAGAATAAATTCCATAATGCTGAAAGAAGAGTTCAAAATGCAACATGGAGGAAGGGTCCCTATGCAGCTCACCCAGCTTCTTCCATGCCTGACTTTGTGCTGTTCAGAATGCCTGTCTAGGTCATCCATTCCTTCCAAAGCCCATTTTGTATGGCAGGAAAAACACTCTGGACTCCTGAGTAGGGACTTCAGGACCTGCCTACTAGGCAAGTGTCACTTTCTTCATTCCCAGTTCAGATGTAACCCTCCTCTGAGGTATACAATGACTGTCACAAATAGAGAAACTGACTTTGGCAACACATTCCTCCATCCTGTGGTCAAGAATTCTGCTGTCCAGGGTTTCATGGTCAAAAAATTAAGGTCAATGCTAAGTACTACACTCTTCTTAGAGAGTCATGATACAGTTTAGTCATATCCCTGGTTCTAAGAAAGCTGAAGAAACAAGTTTAACTTTGGTTTACCACGTATTTCTGCAAAGTCAGTAGAGCACAGAAACCTGTAGAGCAGAATTCTGCATTCAGAACCAAGTGGAATTAAGATATTCATCCATCCTCATAAACATATTTTCTGAAACAGAGCTAACCTATGGAAAGAGATACTCACTTCTGGTGGTACAAATAAAGAAATGACTTGAACTATACAATTCCAGAATATAAACACCAGGCTACATGAGGCCAGACTTAAAAGTAGATATCCATTATATGGTCATTGGTCAGTCACCAAGTCATGTCCAACTCTTTGTGACCTCATGGTCTCCAGCACGCCAGCCCTCCCTGTCCTTCACTGTCTCCTGGAGCATACTCAAACTCATTTCCACTGAGTCGATGATGCCATCCAATCATCTCCTGTTAGCCCTTCACTTCCTGCCCTCAATCTTACCCAGCATTATGGTTTTTTCCAATGAATTGGCTCTTTGTATCAGGTGACCAAAGTAGAGGAGTTTCAACTTGAGCATAAGTACTTTCAATGAGTATTCAGGGTTTATTTCCTTTAAGATTGACTTGTTTGATATTCTTGCTGTCCAAGGAACTGCCAAGAGTCTTCTCCAGCACCACAGCTCAAAATCAATTCTTCAGTGCTCTGCCTTCTTTATGATATTCTAACATCTATTTGTGACTACTGGAAAGACCATAACCTTGACTATACAGACCTTTTGAGCTGAAAGAAGAGTTCAAAATGCAACATGGAGGAAGGGTCCCTATGCAGCTCACCCAGCTTCTTCCATGCCTGACTTTGTGCTGTTCAGAATGCCTGTCTAGGTCATCCATTCCTTCCAAAGCCCATTTTGTATGGCAGGAAAAACACTCTGGACTCCTGAGTAGGGACTTCAGGACCTGCCTACTAGGCAAGTGTCACTTTCTTCATTCCCAGTTCAGATGTAACCCTCCTCTGAGGTATACAATGACTGTCACAAATAGAGAAACTGACTTTGGCAACACATTCCTCCATCCTGTGGTCAAGAATTCTGCTGTCCAGGGTTTCATGGTCAAAAAATTAAGGTCAATGCTAAGTACTACACTCTTCTTAGAGAGTCATGATACAGTTTAGTCATATCCCTGGTTCTAAGAAAGCTGAAGAAACAAGTTTAACTTTGGTTTACCACGTATTTCTGCAAAGTCAGTAGAGCACAGAAACCTGTAGAGCAGAATTCTGCATTCAGAACCAAGTGGAATTAAGATATTCATCCATCCTCATAAACATATTTTCTGAAACAGAGCTAACCTATGGAAAGAGATACTCACTTCTGGTGGTACAAATAAAGAAATGACTTGAACTATACAATTCCAGAATATAAACACCAGGCTACATGAGGCCAGACTTAAAAGTAGATATCCATTATATGGTCATTGGTCAGTCACCAAGTCATGTCCAACTCTTTGTGACCTCATGGTCTCCAGCACGCCAGCCCTCCCTGTCCTTCACTGTCTCCTGGAGCATACTCAAACTCATTTCCACTGAGTCGATGATGCCATCCAATCATCTCCTGTTAGCCCTTCACTTCCTGCCCTCAATCTTACCCAGCATTATGGTTTTTTCCAATGAATTGGCTCTTTGTATCAGGTGACCAAAGTAGAGGAGTTTCAACTTGAGCATAAGTACTTTCAATGAGTATTCAGGGTTTATTTCCTTTAAGATTGACTTGTTTGATATTCTTGCTGTCCAAGGAACTGCCAAGAGTCTTCTCCAGCACCACAGCTCAAAATCAATTCTTCAGTGCTCTGCCTTCTTTATGATATTCTAACATCTATTTGTGACTACTGGAAAGACCATAACCTTGACTATACAGACCTTTGTTGTCAAAGTGATGTCTTAAATTTTTAGCACACTGTCTTGGTCAGTCAGTTCAGTCACTTAGTCATGTCTGTCATGCAACGTCATGGACTGTGACATGCCAGCCTACCCTGTCCTTCACCATCTCCTAGAGTTTGCTCAAACTCATGTCCATTTACTCATAGATGCCATCCAACCATCTCATCCTCTGTCGTCTCCTTCTCCATTTGCCTTCCATTTTTCCCAACATCAGGATCTTTTCCAATAAGTTGGCTCTTCCCATCAGGTGGCCAAAGGATAGGAGTTTCAGCATCAGTCCTTCAAATGAATATTTAGGGTTGATTTCCTTTATTTGATCTCCTGTAGTCCAAAGGACTCCCAAGAGTCTTCTCAAACACCACAGTTCAAAGGCATCAATTCTTTGGTGCTCAGTCTTCTTTATGGTTCAACTCTCACATCCATACATGACTACTGTGACAACCATAGCTTTAATTATATGAGCCTTTGTTGGCAAAGTGATGTCTCTGGTTTTTAACAGGCTATCTAGGTTTGTTATAGCTTTTCTTCCAAGGAGCAAGCATCTTTAATTTCATGGCTGCAGTCACCATATGCAATGATTTTGGAGCCTAAGAAAATAAAGTCTGTCATTGTTTACATTGTTTGCCCATCTACTTGCCATGAAGTGATGAGACCAGATGCCACGATCTTTGTTTTTTGAATGTTGAGTTTTAGGCCAGCTGTTTCATTCTCCTCTTTCACCTTTATCAAGAAGTTGTTTAGTTCCTCTTGGCTTTCTGCAATAAGGGTGGTCTCATATGCATACCTGATTTCTCCCAGCAATCTTGATTCCAGCTTGTGCTTCATCCACATCAGCATTTCACATGATGTACTCTGCATATAAATTTAATTAGCAGGGTGACAATATACAGCCTTAACATACTCCTTTCCCAATTTGGAACCAGTTTGTTATACCATTTTCAGTTCAAATTGTTGTTTCTTGTCTTGCATACAGGTTTCGCAGGAGACAGCTAGTGTGGTCTGATATTCCCATCTCTTTCAGAATTTTCCACAATTTGTTGTGATCCACACAGTCAAAGGCTTTGGTGTAGTCAATGAAGCAGAAGTAGATGTTCTTTCTGGAATTTGCTTCCTCTTTCTATGATCCAATGGATGTCTGGAATTTGATCTCTGGTTCCTCTACCTTTTCTAAATCCAGCTTGTACATTTAGAAGTTTTTGGTTTATGTACTATCGTAGCCTAGCTTAGGAGAGATTAGATGTCTTCTGGAATCATGTTGACCTTATTCTCGATCTCCTTTTTTATTGCTCCACCAACATCAGGATCTTTTCCAATAAGTTGGCTCTTCCCATCAGGTGGCCAAAGGATAGGAGTTTCAGCATCAGTCCTTCAAATGAATATTTAGGGTTGATTTCCTTTATTTGATCTCCTGTAGTCCAAAGGACTCCCAAGAGTCTTCTCAAACACCACAGTTCAAAGGCATCAATTCTTTGGTGCTCAGTCTTCTTTATGGTTCAACTCTCACATCCATACATGACTACTGTGACAACCATAGCTTTAATTATATGAGCCTTTGTTGGCAAAGTGATGTCTCTGGTTTTTAACAGGCTATCTAGGTTTGTTATAGCTTTTCTTCCAAGGAGCAAGCATCTTTAATTTCATGGCTGCAGTCACCATATGCAATGATTTTGGAGCCTAAGAAAATAAAGTCTGTCATTGTTTACATTGTTTGCCCATCTACTTGCCATGAAGTGATGAGACCAGATGCCACGATCTTTGTTTTTTGAATGTTGAGTTTTAGGCCAGCTGTTTCATTCTCCTCTTTCACCTTTATCAAGAAGTTGTTTAGTTCCTCTTGGCTTTCTGCAATAAGGGTGGTCTCATATGCATACCTGATTTCTCCCAGCAATCTTGATTCCAGCTTGTGCTTCATCCACATCAGCATTTCACATGATGTACTCTGCATATAAATTTAATTAGCAGGGTGACAATATACAGCCTTAACATACTCCTTTCCCAATTTGGAACCAGTTTGTTATACCATTTTCAGTTCAAATTGTTGTTTCTTGTCTTGCATACAGGTTTCGCAGGAGACAGCTAGTGTGGTCTGATATTCCCATCTCTTTCAGAATTTTCCACAATTTGTTGTGATCCACACAGTCAAAGGCTTTGGTGTAGTCAATGAAGCAGAAGTAGATGTTCTTTCTGGAATTTGCTTCCTCTTTCTATGATCCAATGGATGTCTGGAATTTGATCTCTGGTTCCTCTACCTTTTCTAAATCCAGCTTGTACATTTAGAAGTTTTTGGTTTATGTACTATTGTAGCCTAGCTTGGAGGATTCTGAGCATTACATTGCTAGTGTGTGAAATGACTGCAGTGGTGCAGTAGTTTGAACATTCTGTGGCATCGCACCTCTTTGAGATTGGAATGAAAACTGACCTTTTCCAGTTGTGAGGCCACTGCTGAGTTTTCCAGATTTGCTGGTATATTAAGTGTAGCACTTTTTTTTTTTTTGGCCACTTCTATTTATCTTTTATTTATTTACCTTTGGTTCTTTTGGCCTGTGTGGGCCTCCCATCGCAGCAGCCTTTCTCCTCGCAGAGCACCGGCTCTGGGTGCATGTGCTCCAGAGCTCCGGCTCAGTAGTTGGACACATTCAGTCCAGCCGCCCACGGCTCGTGGGATCTTCCCAGGCCAGGGATAGAACCGGCGCCCCTTGCACTTCAAGGCAGTGTCCTTACTCACTGGACCACCAGGGAAGCCCTAAGTGCAGCACTTTAACAGCATCATCTTTTAGGGTTTGAAATAGCTCAGCTGGAATTCCATCACTTCCATTAGCTTTGTTCATAGGTATGCTTGTTGGAGTCCACTTGATTTCTTACTCTAAGATGTCTGGTGCAAGGTGAGTGAACACACCATCATGATCATCCAGCTCATTAAGATCTTTTTTGTATAGTTCTTCTGTGTATTCTTTCCACCTATTCTTAATATCTTCTGCTTCTTTTAGGTCAATACCACTTCTGTCCTTTATTGTGCCTATCTTTGCATGAAATGTTCCCTTGGTATTTCTGATTTTCTTGAAGAGGTCCTTTCCCATTCAGTTGTTTTCCTCTATTTCTTTGTGTTGTTCACTTAAGAAGGCTTTATTTTCTGTCCTTGCATCCAGCTAGTGTGGTCTGATATTCCCATCTCTTTCAGAATTTTCCACAATTTGTTGTGATCCACACAGTCAAAGGCTTTGGTGTAGTCAATGAAGCAGAAGTAGATGTTCTTTCTGGAATTTGCTTCCTCTTTCTATGATCCAATGGATGTCTGGAATTTGATCTCTGGTTCCTCTACCTTTTCTAAATCCAGCTTGTACATTTAGAAGTTTTTGGTTTATGTACTATTGTAGCCTAGCTTGGAGGATTCTGAGCATTACATTGCTAGTGTGTGAAATGACTGCAGTGGTGCAGTAGTTTGAACATTCTGTGGCATCGCACCTCTTTGAGATTGGAATGAAAACTGACCTTTTCCAGTTGTGAGGCCACTGCTGAGTTTTCCAGATTTGCTGGTATATTAAGTGTAGCACTTTTTTTTTTTTTGGCCACTTCTATTTATCTTTTATTTATTTACCTTTGGTTCTTTTGGCCTGTGTGGGCCTCCCATCGCAGCAGCCTTTCTCCTCGCAGAGCACCGGCTCTGGGTGCATGTGCTCCAGAGCTCCGGCTCAGTAGTTGGACACATTCAGTCCAGCCGCTCCACGGCTCGTGGGATCTTCCCAGGCCAGGGATAGAACCGGCGCCCCTTGCACTTCAAGGCAGTGTCCTTACTCACTGGACCACCAGGGAAGCCCTAAGTGCAGCACTTTAACAGCATCATCTTTTAGGGTTTGAAATAGCTCAGCTGGAATTCCATCACTTCCATTAGCTTTGTTCATAGGTATGCTTGTTGGAGTCCACTTGATTTCTTACTCTAAGATGTCTGGTGCAAGGTGAGTGAACACACCATCATGATCATCCAGCTCATTAAGATCTTTTTTGTATAGTTCTTCTGTGTATTCTTTCCACCTATTCTTAATATCTTCTGCTTCTTTTAGGTCAATACCACTTCTGTCCTTTATTGTGCCTATCTTTGCATGAAATGTTCCCTTGGTATTTCTGATTTTCTTGAAGAGGTCTCTAGTCTTTCCCATTCAGTTGTTTTCCTCTATTTCTTTGTGTTGTTCACTTAAGAAGGCTTTATTTTCTGTCCTTGCTATTCTCTGGAACTCTGCATTCAGATGGGTGTATTTCCTTTTCTCCTTTGCCTTTCACATCTCTTCTTTTCTCAGCTATTTTTTAAAGCCTCCTCAGGCAGCCACTTTGCCTTTTTGCATTTCTTTTTCTTGGGGATGGTTGTGATCACTGCCTCCTGTACAATGTCACAAACCTCTATCCATAGTTCTTCAGGCACTCTATCAGATCTAGGCCTTTGAATCTATTTGTAACACACTGTCTAGGTTTGTCATAGCTTTCCTTCCATAAAGCTAATTTCATGGCTGCAGTCACCATCCAAAATGATTTCAGAGCCCAAAAAGAGGAAATCTGCCACTGCTTCCACCATTTCCCCTTCTATTTGCTATGAAGTGATGGAACCAGATGCCATGATCTTAGATTTTTTTAATACTGAATTTTAGGCTGGCTTTTTCACTCTCTGCTTTCACCCTCAAGAGGTTCTTAAGTTCCTCTTCATCAGAGCTGAATCATCTGCATATCTGAGGTTGATTGATATTGGTGTTCATATATATGCTAAATTAAATAATGGTAGAACAATGTTGAATATTTAATTTATGTAGTCCCATACACATGGATATACAAAGGCCATGAACATTTAATTGTTCACCTCAACATCTTGTGAACTTTGATCACCTGATGTGAAGAGCCAACTCATTGGAAAAGACCCTGGTGCTGGGAAAGATTGAGGGCAGGAGGAGAAGAGGTTGACAGAAGATGAGACTATTGGATGGCATCACTGACTCAATGGACATGAGTTTGAGCAAACTCCAGGAGATACTGAATGAAGGACTGGGAATCCTGGTGTGCTGCAGTTCATGGGGTCACAAACAGTTAGACACAACTTGGTGACTGAACAACAAAAATTATGTTTACCCCCAAAGAATTCCATGGTTATGAATTCTTTTTCTCATTGTAAATTATCAAATGGCTAAAAGGAGAGTTTTTATTCTCACTTTTAGTCAATGACAGTTTTCTTATGCATTTGAATTTAGAATATCTCCATACATTTCTTCAAACATATGTGATCATTTAATAGGAAGTTTTAAATTTTTGAGAATGTATGGGTACAAATTTAATTAATGTGCTTTTTCACACATTTATGACCACCTGTTATTCTGATATTACATTTAACAGATGATATCTCTGAAGCCAATTAGCTGTTTTCTTCCAAGAAGGGTGTGGGAGGTGACAGATTATTGTTCCCATGCAAGAGTAAGACTTCACAGGGGATGGTTGTGATCACTGCCTCCTGTACAATGTCACAAACCTCTATCCATAGTTCTTCAGGCACTCTATCAGATCTAGGCCTTTGAATCTATTTGTAACACACTGTCTAGGTTTGTCATAGCTTTCCTTCCATAAAGCTAATTTCATGGCTGCAGTCACCATCCAAAATGATTTCAGAGCCCAAAAAGAGGAAATCTGCCACTGCTTCCACCATTTCCCCTTCTATTTGCTATGAAGTGATGGAACCAGATGCCATGATCTTAGATTTTTTTAATACTGAATTTTAGGCTGGCTTTTTCACTCTCTGCTTTCACCCTCAAGAGGTTCTTAAGTTCCTCTTCATCAGAGCTGAATCATCTGCATATCTGAGGTTGATTGATATTGGTGTTCATATATATGCTAAATTAAATAATGGTAGAACAATGTTGAATATTTAATTTATGTAGTCCCATACACATGGATATACAAAGGCCATGAACATTTAATTGTTCACCTCAACATCTTGTGAACTTTGATCACCTGATGTGAAGAGCCAACTCATTGGAAAAGACCCTGGTGCTGGGAAAGATTGAGGGCAGGAGGAGAAGAGGTTGACAGAAGATGAGACTATTGGATGGCATCACTGACTCAATGGACATGAGTTTGAGCAAACTCCAGGAGATACTGAATGAAGGACTGGGAATCCTGGTGTGCTGCAGTTCATGGGGTCACAAACAGTTAGACACAACTTGGTGACTGAACAACAAAAATTATGTTTACCCCCAAAGAATTCCATGGTTATGAATTCTTTTTCTCATTGTAAATTATCAAATGGCTAAAAAGGAGAGTTTTTATTCTCACTTTTAGTCAATGACAGTTTTCTTATGCATTTGAATTTAGAATATCTCCATACATTTCTTCAAACATATGTGATCATTTAATAGGAAGTTTTAAATTTTTGAGAATGTATGGGTACAAATTTAATTAATGTGCTTTTTTCACACATTTATGACCACCTGTTATTCTGATATTACATTTAACAGATGATATCTCTGAAGCCAATTAGCTGTTTTCTTCCAAGAAGGGTGTGGGAGGTGACAGATTATTGTTCCCATGCAAGAGTAAGACTTCACATTCATTACTTTCAATTTACAGGCTAGTTTTTCTGGCACCTCTAATTTTTTGTGTCATATTCTTTCCTTTACTCTTTATAACAACCTCTGTTAGTGTACCTTCTCTCCTCAGGAGCTGTTAGTTTCAAGACACTCTGAATCAGATGTCATTAGCTAATACGACATTCATCTTCTTTCAGGATTAGAAAAATCACAAAATAATGATTAGAGACAGAGTGTTTTTAAATATCCTAACCATATATCTCAATTCAATATTGATTTCAGTGATTAATTTTTCTATGATGATACAGCATCCTGACCAATCAAATATAATGCTTACAAGGTGCATTAATCAGAGTTTACAGCCTTCTTTATGGGCATGATGGATGGTGAACATTTTATGAATCAATAAATTGACAAAAAAGTATTCAGGGCTAGAAACACAGGAGCAGACACATGACTTGCTCAGTTTTTATGTTTTTAAAATTTCAATAATCTCTCAATTATAAACTCCATTTCAGTTTATATTTAAGGGTTTCTTTTATCAGCTTGTTTTCAACATTACAGCACAATAGAAAACAAGTTTAAAATTTTAATACAATGTCAAGCTGAAAATAATAGTTAGGTGATTTATCCAGAGAAAACAATATTTTAAGTAGAACTGCATAAAAATGATCTGTATATGTTTCATTTCCTTGGAAAAGAGTCAAGATTTAAAGATTAAACCTAAAGTATAGTGGGCAGAAATGGACCAAGATTTTGCCAAGAGAACAGAGATATTGTGACAATAAAAGTTTCCTCTTGCAATTCTGAATGATCATATTTCTTTTTATTGTTTTACTCTTTAGACTAATTCATACATTCACACCATTATCTTAGGAATAACTGATAGATTTTTTTCATTTATTTTGATGTAATTTCAACTGTTGCCAATTTTATCTTGTATATTTTAGTTCTGTATTTTATCTTTCTTGTTGGAGTCCAAGGATTGCATGCATTAAGTTCCATACATTTCTTCAAACATATGTGATCATTTAATAGGAAGTTTTAAATTTTTGAGAATGTATGGGTACAAATTTAATTAATGTGCTTTTCACATTTATGACCACCTGTTATTCTGATATTACATTTAACAGATGATATCTCTGAAGCCAATTAGCTGTTTTCTTCCAAGAAGGGTGTGGGAGGTGACAGATTATTGTTCCCATGCAAGAGTAAGACTTCACATTCATTACTTTCAATTTACAGGCTAGTTTTTCTGGCACCTCTAATTTTTTGTGTCATATTCTTTCCTTTACTCTTTATAACAACCTCTGTTAGTGTACCTTCTCTCCTCAGGAGCTGTTAGTTTCAAGACACTCTGAATCAGATGTCATTAGCTAATACGACATTCATCTTCTTTCAGGATTAGAAAAATCACAAAATAATGATTAGAGACAGAGTGTTTTTAAATATCCTAACCATATATCTCAATTCAATATTGATTTCAGTGATTAATTTTTCTATGATGATACAGCATCCTGACCAATCAAATATAATGCTTACAAGGTGCATTAATCAGAGTTTACAGCCTTCTTTATGGGCATGATGGATGGTGAACATTTTATGAATCAATAAATTGACAAAAAAGTATTCAGGGCTAGAAACACAGGAGCAGACACATGACTTGCTCAGTTTTTATGTTTTTAAAATTTCAATAATCTCTCAATTATAAACTCCATTTCAGTTTATATTTAAGGGTTTCTTTTATCAGCTTGTTTTCAACATTACAGCACAATAGAAAACAAGTTTAAAATTTTAATACAATGTCAAGCTGAAAATAATAGTTAGGTGATTTATCCAGAGAAAACAATATTTTAAGTAGAACTGCATAAAAATGATCTGTATATGTTTCATTTCCTTGGAAAAGAGTCAAGATTTAAAGATTAAACCTAAAGTATAGTGGGCAGAAATGGACCAAGATTTTGCCAAGAGAACAGAGATATTGTGACAATAAAAGTTTCCTCTTGCAATTCTGAATGATCATATTTCTTTTTATTGTTTTACTCTTTAGACTAATTCATACATTCACACCATTATCTTAGGAATAACTGATAGATTTTTTTCATTTATTTTGATGTAATTTCAACTGTTGCCAATTTTATCTTGTATATTTTAGTTCTGTATTTTATCTTTCTTGTTGGAGTCCAAGGATTGCATGCATTAAGTTCCAGAGAGCTTTCTACACTCACAGCTTACCCCCATTTCTCACATCAGGAAACTTCCTACATTGTTCCAATGGCTGCTCCTTTCCTGGAGCAAATTTTCCAAAGGCAGAATTTTGAGCAGCAGCTCTTTCATCTTGACATGTGCTGGAATGGAGCTTCTAAATATGTGAAACTGGAAAGGGGATCTCAGGGTAAGAACAGGGTTATATCATTTGGTTTCCTGCACCTCTAGCCAATGTTGCTATGATAGAGCATAATTAGGCAAGGATGATCTCATGATAAAAGGTGATGCATGATCAGTGTCATATACACAACACATGTAGCTCTTGAGTTCCCAGAACCTGGGCTGATCTGCCCAGTGTGCAAGGAGGAAAATTGTGTCCATTCCCTGTCTGCAGACAGTAATCAAGGACTGACCCACAGACAGCATGCTTGATCTTAGGAAATAGACTTTTGGAAATTTATCTGAATTAAACATATTACTTCTCTGAGTTTTGCATTTAATTGGTCTCTCCTGAGAGTTTTCAACCAAGGGATGCTTCCATTTATCACAGAAAACAGCCCAGTACTTGAGAAAAAAGAAACTGAAAATTCTCTTATGTTCCCAGTGCTATCCCAAACACAGGATTCATTTATCCTTTTGTGGTACAAGTTTAATATTAGAGAAGACAGCTTGAAAATACTATTTGATTATATTAAGTTTCCATTGTATTTTATTCACGAGACACTTATCCAAGACCTACGATGTAACAAGCATTTGATTTACACTGAAAACTGAAAAGAAGGATAAGATTGTCCCTGTCCTAAGGAGTGCAGAGTCTAGAAAGGGAAATAGACAAGAATGCAAATACTTTGAAAGAGAAACAGTAGTGCTGTAACTCAAAAACAAATAATTATAAATGTTTAAGGTGTGAGCAACTATTTCACTAGAGAAAATCAGAGCCGACTACACAGAAGTAAATTTGAACTGACAGTTAAGGAATTAGTAACATCCCCTTTGACAGAAGAAGAGGAAATCCATTCCAATGGATTGGAAGAATGTGTGCAAAAGCACAGTCATGCCAGAACCTGAGATATTTTTGAAATAACAAAAAGGTCCCTGAGACAACAGTGTCAGGTGTTTGAGGATTAGAAAAGGGGCAAGAGATAAAAATGAAGAGACAGATGTAGAGTCCCTCAGTTTACATCTGTTGTTTACATACTGTTGGATCTTTTGAGGAAGCACTCCCTTACTACTTCTTGCTGGGGAAATTGACAATAACTTGCTTGGTGCCCCATTTATGGACAGGTGAGCCAGGCCTGGCCAATTGGAGTGCTCCATACACTGGACCAAGAGACAGGTTCAGGGATCCATGCCTTACCCAGCCTGACCAATCAAAATCCTCAGCAGGGCCATCAGCCTACCCAGCTTCAGGTGTGTACCCTGTTCAGTCACAAAGGCCCTGTGCTCAACAGGTTTAAACAGGCTTGGTTTGATGTTCTGCAGTTGCCATTTTAAAATTCTTAATGATTTTATCTTTGAACTTGTGTTTTGTATCAGAAGTCCAACGGAACAATGGACACACATGTGAGCAAAAGAAATACACACTTACTTTCTGCATAGTATTTATGATGCCCATCATCATAGCATTCCAGTGGACTTACAATGCATAACAATTCTATGAGATTTAAAGTGAGTACAAAGTAACTATTTTATATTTAAAACAGAATATGTGACAACCCCAAGCGCCATGCTTTCCACACTAACCAGGGCTTACTTCGAGGGCAAAAGGAAGGCAGTGGCATTCTATAAAACAAGACCAAAGAACTTCATCATATCCTCTTGTACATGAGTTACTTTTCTCTATTAGACAAACTCAATGAAAATGATGACACACACAGAAAAAAATCCATAGTTCTTCCTTATTCATAAGTAAGCTGAAGAGCATTGAGAGAATGTGACTATATCATGAAGTAAAATGAAAACAATTAAGTTCATTTTAAACATTTCCACTGATCTAGTAAAAACAAAATACATATACATACATGAAATAAAATTATGTGATTTTGGAGCTTCCTTTTTGAGTTAAATGCATTGAAAACTAGCATTGCACAATATAAATGGTAAGACATATTTACAATTTAAATTCATCATACAATTTCAAAGCACAGTCATGCCAGAACCTGAGATATTTTTGAAATAACAAAAAGGTCCCTGAGACAACAGTGTCAGGTGTTTGAGGATTAGAAAAGGGGCAAGAGATAAAAATGAAGAGACAGATGTAGAGTCCCTCAGTTTACATCTGTTGTTTACATACTGTTGGATCTTTTGAGGAAGCACTCCCTTACTACTTCTTGCTGGGGAAATTGACAATAACTTGCTTGGTGCCCCATTTATGGACAGGTGAGCCAGGCCTGGCCAATTGGAGTGCTCCATACACTGGACCAAGAGACAGGTTCAGGGATCCATGCCTTACCCAGCCTGACCAATCAAAATCCTCAGCAGGGCCATCAGCCTACCCAGCTTCAGGTGTGTACCCTGTTCAGTCACAAAGGCCCTGTGCTCAACAGGTTTAAACAGGCTTGGTTTGATGTTCTGCAGTTGCCATTTTAAAATTCTTAATGATTTTATCTTTGAACTTGTGTTTTGTATCAGAAGTCCAACGGAACAATGGACACACATGTGAGCAAAAGAAATACACACTTACTTTCTGCATAGTATTTATGATGCCCATCATCATAGCATTCCAGTGGACTTACAATGCATAACAATTCTATGAGATTTAAAGTGAGTACAAAGTAACTATTTTATATTTAAAACAGAATATGTGACAACCCCAAGCGCCATGCTTTCCACACTAACCAGGGCTTACTTCGAGGGCAAAAGGAAGGCAGTGGCATTCTATAAAACAAGACCAAAGAACTTCATCATATCCTCTTGTACATGAGTTACTTTTCTCTATTAGACAAACTCAATGAAAATGATGACACACACAGAAAAAAATCCATAGTTCTTCCTTATTCATAAGTAAGCTGAAGAGCATTGAGAGAATGTGACTATATCATGAAGTAAAATGAAAACAATTAAGTTCATTTTAAACATTTCCACTGATCTAGTAAAAACAAAATACATATACATACATGAAATAAAATTATGTGATTTTGGAGCTTCCTTTTTGAGTTAAATGCATTGAAAACTAGCATTGCACAATATAAATGGTAAGACATATTTACAATTTAAATTCATCATACAATTTCAAATGATGAAATGTTTATAAAAAGGTATAAATAATACTGGTGAGAAGTAGAAAAATACCAATAAAAATGAATGCACTTGTACTTACCATTCAATTTTAAAACTTCTACCAGTGCCTTTGAGGCATCCTAACACCTCTCCCAACTCAACCCTTGACCACTCCTACCCACCCACTGCAAGGTATCCACTCTGAACTTTGTAATTCACCTTCTCTTGCTTTTCCATGTAATTTGGTAGATTTTCCTGGTGAACTGTGGAAGAGGAATTAGAGGAGGGTAATCTGGAAGCCAAGTTTCCCTGGTGGCTTAGAGGTAAAGAACCCATCTATCGATGCAGTGTTCAATATCTACATCAAGAAGGAAATGGCAACCCACTCCACTATTCTTACCTAGGAAATTTCATGGACAGAGGAGCTGGGCAATCTATGACTTAACAACTAAACAGTAACAGCAACAATCTGGAAGCCAGGAGATTAGGTAGGAAACAAGTCTGAGTTCAGCTGAGCATCATTTGTGAGTGCTTGCTATAGCCACCAGATAATGTTTTATCAACTAAATTTTGGGTAACAAATTCATAAAATGACATTTTTCACAAGTTTAAAAAGAAAAGCATCTTTGCTCTTCCCCCAACCCCGAAATGGACAACTGTTTAATTAGGCAAAAGTAAAAGCCTCACTATCCCACAACCCAGTTATTGAACCCCAGAAACGAACTTTGGGCTTAGGCATGAGGCACACAGGTTAGTGGATTTATAAAACAAGACCAAAGAACTTCATCATATCCTCTTGTACATGAGTTACTTTTCTCTATTAGACAAACTCAATGAAAATGACGACACACACAGAAACAAATCCATAGTTCTTCCTTATTCATAAGTAAGCTGAAGAGCATTGAGAGAATGTGACTATATCATGAAGTAAAATGAAAACAATTAAGTTCATTTTAAACATTTCCACTGATCTAGTAAAAACAAAATACATATACATACATGAAATAAAATTATGTGATTTTGGAGCTTCCTTTTTGAGTTAAATGCATTGAAAACTAGCATTGCACAATATAAATGGTAAGACATATTTACAATTTAAATTCATCATACAATTTCAAATGATGAAATGTTTATAAAAAGGTATAAATAATACTGGTGAGAAGTAGAAAAATACCAATAAAAATGAATGCACTTGTACTTACCATTCAATTTTAAAACTTCTACCAGTGCCTTTGAGGCATCCTAACACCTCTCCCAACTCAACCCTTGACCACTCCTACCCACCCACTGCAAGGTATCCACTCTGAACTTTGTAATTCACCTTCTCTTGCTTTTCCATGTAATTTGGTAGATTTTCCTGGTGAACTGTGGAAGAGGAATTAGAGGAGGGTAATCTGGAAGCCAAGTTTCCCCTGGTGGCTTAGAGGTAAAGAACCCATCTATCGATGCAGTGTTCAATATCTACATCAAGAAGGAAATGGCAACCCACTCCACTATTCTTACCTAGGAAATTTCATGGACAGAGGAGCTGGGCAATCTATGACTTAACAACTAAACAGTAACAGCAACAATCTGGAAGCCAGGAGATTAGGTAGGAAACAAGTCTGAGTTCAGCTGAGCATCATTTGTGAGTGCTTGCTATAGCCACCAGATAATGTTTTATCAACTAAATTTTGGGTAACAAATTCATAAAATGACATTTTTCACAAGTTTAAAAAAGAAAAAGCATCTTTGCTCTTCCCCCCCCCCCACCCCCGAAATGGACAACTGTTTAATTAGGCAAAAGTAAAAGCCTCACTATCCCACAACCCAGTTATTGAACCCCAGAAACGAACTTTGGGCTTAGGCATGAGGCACACAGGTTAGTGGATTGGCTACCTGCCTCATTAGCGGCAATCAGAAAGAGAAGCAGAAAAGAAATGGAGGAAGAAGGGGAAAAGGTGGGCTTCCCTGGTGGCTCAGTGGTAAAGAACCTGCCTGCCAATGCAGGTTAGATCCCTGGGTTGGGAAGATCCCCTAGAGAAGGAAACGGCAACCCATCCAGTATTCTTGTCTGGGAAATTCCATGGACGGAGGAACCTGGCAGGCTACAGTCCATGGGATCACGGAAGTGTCAAGACACAGCTTAGCGACTAAACAATAACAGAAAAAAAGAAGGGGAAAAGGCATAAACGATTTCTTGTCTCATGCTACGTTTTCCTCTTCGAACATGTTAAAAGCTACCTGATACATAGTACAGTGCTTCTCATCAGTTTAAACATTACTGTCCTTCTCTTTCTATCAAATGCATTTTAAACAAATCATAGGACCAAAAGAAGAAATAACCCAGATATCCTACCTATAATTCCTACCTATAAAAGCCCTATAATTCCTACGTATAAAACTTTGTGCATATGCATGCACTTAGTTGGCAATATGCAGGAACTGAGTTTCCTAGTGTAAGTGGAACCTTCCTTTCATGTCCTCGCATTCTTGCTGGCTCACAGAATAAGAACTTCTGCCCTAGCT
Organism: Tragulus kanchil; assembly: GCA_022376925.1. Lineage (NCBI taxonomy): Eukaryota > Metazoa > Chordata > Mammalia > Artiodactyla > Tragulidae > Tragulus > Tragulus kanchil. Next base: position 237,378,688 of record JAIOJX010000026.1, read on the forward strand.
ATAGATACTGTAGCTCAGTGGCTTCCAAACAGAAGGAGCAAATCTTCTTTTATTTGTGCTAAGAGTCTGATGCCCTTTGCCCACTCTTCACCACTGGACAGATCTGTGGTTCAAGGTTGCTCAATGTACAACAGTGGCCTCTCACTTAGTGTGCATTGGGTCACTGTCTTTCAAGAAGATTGCAGGGAAATATCAACATCACCACAACGGTCTCACCAGCTACACTTGGAAGAAAGGGGAATAGGGAAGCCCATTTTGTCCACACATCTAAGTCTACTCCTGTTGTTTGTTTGTTTTCTTGGTGTCTAGTTCCTGGGTCTGTTTTCCAGTTGATTCAAAATTCAGCTGGGAGATGGAATGGAGATTGGCCCCTTCAAACCCCAACACTCAGTATCTCTCAAATTATATAATTCAGTTAACTAATTTATAATTTGTCTTTTAAAGATAGAAATTTTTCCCTCCTTGTGAAGAAGAATGGTATAAAAAGTCCTGTGAGGGCTTCCCTGGTAGCCCAGTGGATAAAGAATCTGCCTTGTCTTGCAAGGGGCACTGGTTCGATTCCTGGCCAGGGAAGACCCCACGTGCCACGGAGTGGTTGGACCCGTGTCCAATTGAGAGCCAGCACTCTGGAGCTCATGTGCCCAAGAGCTGTGCTCTGCAACGAGAGAGGTCACTGCAATGGGAGGCCCACACAGGCCAAAGAATAAAATGATGGATGAAAATAAATAAATAAAAAACAAATAAGAGGTCAAAATTTTTTTTAAAAGGTCATGTGACATAATTCTAAGGAGTATGAAAAGACAGATATGCAACTCTTAATATGAAATTTTATTTTCTGCCTAACTTATAGTTTTCAATAAAACAATATGATTTTTCTACCCTCTCATTTTTCTATAAGCCATGACCTCCTCAAATACAAGCTCAGGATTTGTAATGCTCTGCAGACTCCATGAAACAATCTCCAAACACTTAACTCAGCAAAACAAATTTACCCATGAGCAACCTAGGAGCTGCCAACATCAATTAAAAATAAGTGGTGTAAAACAAATTGATGAAGGATAATTTTGATACAACACCATTTCAGCTTATATAATGCCTTCCATCTCTAAAAATAAACAGATCTGAATAACAAAAAAAAGAAAAAATTTCCCTAAGCAGTAAACATTTGTTCTATTCAATAAAAACAACTGGCTTTTATATTATCTGAAAGGGTCTAGTCAAACAGAAATATTGGCTTGAATCACAACATTTGAATATTTTGGCAGAAATGCTTTTAAACCACCTCTTTACATGCTTTAATAAAAATGGTGCTACCACTGGAAAAACAATTGAACAGAAAACTTTGCAACCTACAATTGAGTTACCATAAACGTAAACAAGCCTTATTATGCTAATCGTTTGTATGGAACATATCCCTTAATGCCCCTGAAATCTTGTATTTTAAAATGAGTTTTAAAATAACATGACTCCAAAAGCTACAAAATACAATTTTCTATTTAAAAATTTTATTTTATATTGTCTCAAATCAATAAGAAAAGGCTGTTTCTAAGTAAGCCATCAGAAATCCTAATGCACTGAGTAATTTTCGGGGCCAGTTTCCCACTCCCCACCCTGAGTTTCTTTCCATTGTTCCTATTATGATTGCTCCAAATTTTTTCCATATTGCTCAGACCCAAGATTGTGCCCTCCACCTAACTTGTGGTGATGACCTTGGTGAGAGCCTATTCACAGGCTCTCATCTTCTTTCCTCTCCTCTTCAAATTTTCTGTCTTCACACATCTTTTTCTTTCCCACTTCTGTGTTTTTATTCCTGACTAACTCCCAGCTCTTCCCGTATTCCACCTTCCCCTCTACCTGTTCCAAATCCCTGCTATCCACCTTCCACAACAGCCTCAACATGGACCTATCCCCCTTCACCCCTGTTTAAAAAAAATTTTTCAACCAAATGAATTTGAAGATCTAACTGGCTTTATTCAGGTATTCGTGAACTGGGAAGCATCCCATCCAAGTAAACAGGAGGGCACTCTGAAAGGCTCTACAAAAACAGAAAGTTCTTATAAGCAAGAGGGTAGGGCAAGAAGCTATTAGCACAAGAAAAGAGAGAATGGTTTCAGGCCAGGTCACCTTCTTTGTGGGGAAGGGAGTAGGTTTATCATACAGATTACATCTTCTTCCTGTTGAGGGCAGGTGTAAACAATAGAGAGGGCCTAAGGGACAGATTGCCTCCTTGTTGCTGATCAGGATACTCCAGACTGGCTGGCTAAGATTCTGTTCCTGGGGAAGGTTGAAACTGCCTCTAAGTCAGGTGCTAAATCTAGGTTTGGTCTGGACTTTAACACAAGGAATGCCATTTGGGGCTTTTGGTTTTCTCTTTAACATCTACAAATGGAGCCCAGGACTCCTCCTCTCCCTTTCAAACCACCTAAGAGACATTTGCATCAAGTCCAAATCTCAAATAAACTTCGCTACAGAGGCCAGGGAGGTTATTCAATGAGAGAAATGAGCTTGGTGAAAAGAATGACTATCGAGACAGGACTGCAACTCGAACCAAGAAAACAGGTTATTTCTAACAGTTCTGAGAACTGTTGCCAAGAGGAAGCCAGCACTCAGTGTCAGATCTCCCAGATTTTTCAAGAGAAATCATACATTATGTTTTATATGAAACCTCCCAATTGATAAACACTGAAAACAATTTTTTAACGTTTGAAGGTCAATGATGCGAAGGATACGTGTAAGGTAAGTGTACATGCGCCACCAGTTCATCACCTCTGTCCACACTTGCCACCTCCATGTCCTTAGGGTCCTGTTCTTTGTTTCCCACATCATCTTCCAAATTGTGGCTGAAACTCAATGCTACACTCTGGCTTCTTCTAAGTCCACACTATCCCTATCATGGCACATGACACCAGTGATGGACATTCATGATCAAGTCACATGACAGTCCCCTCTCTAAGTGACCTTATCATGGTGTTTCCCTGGTTCCTCTTTTCTCTTTGATTTTTTCCCCAGTCCTCCATACTCCTCCTCCCCTCCCACATCCTTCTAAGCTGCCTTGTAGTACAGAATGGGCAGGTTCATAGGGAAAGTTCACCTGTACCACCAGTTCCTCAAGGGCAGTTTTCAAGAGGACAGCATTGTTTGAGCAGCAACAATGCTTCTTTCTCAGAGCAGATATATAACTGTTTTTCAGACCCTTGAATGCACATTAAAATCCCCAGAGGAGGAGGGATGTATTTGGTCTGGATTGTACCCTGGCTTTAGGATGCTTTCTGAGCTCCCCAAGTGATTCTTATGTGCAGAAAAGTTGAGCACCACTGGTATACATGGTGTCTAAGTAAGTGAGGGATGACTCTAAATTGGTGGGTTTTACCTTGTACATATTGCTACTTTCGGGGTCTGCCAGTCACTGCAGCTCCACATAGTCATTCAACCAAGATTTCTGAGTGCTAAGATTTCTACACTCTGGACCTAAAGGAAGGCAACAGAAGGCTGAGCTAAGGCCAAACTCAGAGGATGCTGAGCATCCTCTCTCAAATCAGACCTTGTATGATCTGCATCAAACTCTTCTGTGAAAGAAAACTGTTTCATTAGAATATAATTTATAGAACCTTCTATTACACCAAGACTTTTCCTTTGGCTTATAAATGAAACCCTTCCAAAAGTATTTGTTCTCTGTCTAACTCTGAATACACTTTTAATTTCTGCATTTCTGTTGTCGATGAATTTAAGGTTCTTTCTTCCTCACAAAAGAATTCAGATATGAAATGATAGGTAAGAACTGGATTTATTTAGAGAAAACACACTGCGAAGGATACGTGTAAGGTAAGTGTACATGCGCCACCAGTTCATCACCTCTGTCCACACTTGCCACCTCCATGTCCTTAGGGTCCTGTTCTTTGTTTCCCACATCATCTTCCAAATTGTGGCTGAAACTCAATGCTACACTCTGGCTTCTTCTAAGTCCACACTATCCCTATCATGGCACATGACACCAGTGATGGACATTCATGATCAAGTCACATGACAGTCCCCTCTCTAAGTGACCTTATCATGGTGTTTCCCTGGTTCCTCTTTTCTCTTTGATTTTTTCCCCAGTCCTCCATACTCCTCCTCCCCTCCCACATCCTTCTAAGCTGCCTTGTAGTACAGAATGGGCAGGTTCATAGGGAAAGTTCACCTGTACCACCAGTTCCTCAAGGGCAGTTTTCAAGAGGACAGCATTGTTTGAGCAGCAACAATGCTTCTTTCTCAGAGCAGATATATAACTGTTTTTCAGACCCTTGAATGCACATTAAAATCCCCAGAGGAGGAGGGATGTATTTGGTCTGGATTGTACCCTGGCTTTAGGATGCTTTCTGAGCTCCCCAAGTGATTCTTATGTGCAGAAAAGTTGAGCACCACTGGTATACATGGTGTCTAAGTAAGTGAGGGATGACTCTAAATTGGTGGGTTTTACCTTGTACATATTGCTACTTTCGGGGTCTGCCAGTCACTGCAGCTCCACATAGTCATTCAACCAAGATTTCTGAGTGCTAAGATTTCTACACTCTGGACCTAAAGGAAGGCAACAGAAGGCTGAGCTAAGGCCAAACTCAGAGGATGCTGAGCATCCTCTCTCAAATCAGACCTTGTATGATCTGCATCAAACTCTTCTGTGAAAGAAAACTGTTTCATTAGAATATAATTTATAGAACCTTCTATTACACCAAGACTTTTCCTTTGGCTTATAAATGAAACCCTTCCAAAAGTATTTGTTCTCTGTCTAACTCTGAATACACTTTTAATTTCTGCATTTCTGTTGTCGATGAATTTAAGGTTCTTTCTTCCTCACAAAAGAATTCAGATATGAAATGATAGGTAAGAACTGGATTTATTTAGAGAAAAACACACTCCACAGAGTGTGGGCCATCTCAGAATGCAAAAGAGAGCACTCAGTTGAAACAAGAGGGCCTTGAAATATAGCATCGTTAGTTTTTATGGGCTGGGTAATTTCATAGCCCAATGAGTGGGAGAATAATCCCAATTATTTGGGGAAAGGGATGGAGATTTCTGGGAACTGGGCCACTGTCCATTTTTTGACACCTTATGGTTGGCCTCAGAATTGTTGTGCTGGTGAATGTGTCATTTAGCATGTTAATGTATTACAGTGAGTGTATAATGGGGCTCGATGTCTACTGGAAGACAAATCTTCCGCCATCTTGGATCTAGTTGGTTCCTAACCAGTTTTTGTCATGTTCTGTGACCATGCCACTCTTTTAAAGGTTGTACCCTTCCATAGCCCTCCTGTTCCATTTCCAACCTCCTGGTAGACACTGCCACACATCTCTTCTGCCCACTCACCACATCTCCTCCTCCTCTTCATTTCCCACTGTGATGTTTCCACACTCCCTCCCATCAGAGTATGAAATATTGACATATCCCTGATCTCTCCCTCTAGCTTTTCCTTTCTAATATTATTTATCTAGTTCCTTTAATATTGATTCTTCTCTCACACTGTCTCTGCCATCTCCCTTACCACTATGCCTTCTAACTTAAGACATGGCTACTTCATTCCTCACTTATGGCAGTGGTTCCCCATGCTCTCCGTGCTCTCAGCCTCTTCCTTAACCAATCCATTGTGCTCTGCAACTCTTTTTCCTATGCCTTACAAACCCTTGTTGTATCTTGCAGGAATAAACTAAGACAAATCTACAGCCTAGATCTGCTCAGTTCTGTCAATTACACCACTCAGTATCTTGAGTATCAAGATTCAGAGATGGACTGAGCTTGTTTTGGAACAGTTTCTTGCACCTGGTAGGTAAACAGACCCAAGTCACTGTCTGCAGCATAGTAAGACAGGTGGCAAGGAGGCTATAAAACCCAGTAAGAGTAGGTAAGCAGGTGAGCAAGGAGCCTATTGTCGATGAATTTAAGGTTCTTTCTTCCTCACAAAAGAATTCAGATATGAAATGATAGGTAAGAACTGGATTTATTTAGAGAAAAACACACTCCACAGAGTGTGGGCCATCTCAGAATGCAAAAGAGAGCACTCAGTTGAAACAAGAGGGCCTTGAAATATAGCATCGTTAGTTTTTATGGGCTGGGTAATTTCATAGCCCAATGAGTGGGAGAATAATCCCAATTATTTGGGGAAAGGGATGGAGATTTCTGGGAACTGGGCCACTGTCCATTTTTTGACACCTTATGGTTGGCCTCAGAATTGTTGTGCTGGTGAATGTGTCATTTAGCATGTTAATGTATTACAGTGAGTGTATAATGGGGCTCGATGTCTACTGGAAGACAAATCTTCCGCCATCTTGGATCTAGTTGGTTCCTAACCAGTTTTTGTCATGTTCTGTGACCATGCCACTCTTTTAAAGGTTGTACCCTTCCATAGCCCTCCTGTTCCATTTCCAACCTCCTGGTAGACACTGCCACACATCTCTTCTGCCCACTCACCACATCTCCTCCTCCTCTTCATTTCCCACTGTGATGTTTCCACACTCCTCCCATCAGAGTATGAAATATTGACATATCCCTGATCTCTCCCTCTAGCTTTTCCTTTCTAATATTATTTATCTAGTTCCTTTAATATTGATTCTTCTCTCACACTGTCTCTGCCATCTCCCTTACCACTATGCCTTCTAACTTAAGACATGGCTACTTCATTCCTCACTTATGGCAGTGGTTCCCCATGCTCTCCGTGCTCTCAGCCTCTTCCTTAACCAATCCATTGTGCTCTGCAACTCTTTTTCCTATGCCTTACAAACCCTTGTTGTATCTTGCAGGAATAAACTAAGACAAATCTACAGCCTAGATCTGCTCAGTTCTGTCAATTACACCACTCAGTATCTTGAGTATCAAGATTCAGAGATGGACTGAGCTTGTTTTGGAACAGTTTCTTGCACCTGGTAGGTAAACAGACCCAAGTCACTGTCTGCAGCATAGTAAGACAGGTGGCAAGGAGGCTATAAAACCCAGTAAGAGTGAAGAGGTGAACCTATCACTTCTGGCCAACTCATCATCCACAGAGGTAGAGTCAGCAGCAGCAATGCCTTCTGTAGAACCTTGGGAGACCCTTGCCTCCACTGGGACCATGCCAAACAGACTCCTGCCTTATGTAGTTAATCCAAGTGGAGATGTTTCTGGATCTTTTGCCACTAAAAAACATTTCATCTTCTTGTTGTCTATTGGTGTTTTTCTATATCCAGCAACACCCTTCCAAAGTAACAGTCCCATAAATTTCCAATACTCAACAACAAAGATCTATTCTCCTTGAGGTTGGCATGCCATGCCCTTGCCAGTCTATCATCACCAGCCCCTCTGACCTTGGCTCCCACTGCACCTGGGCTCTGGTCGTATTGGGATGCTGGCAACATTCATTAAGGCCAGGACCTATGTGAGTTATGAGATGCCCCCAAAAGCTATGGTTTTCTATATTTTCCATTAAACTGAGAAAACATAACATGTCTGGAGCTAACAATCTAATATGCTCAATGTTGGAAATTATAATGAAAATTAATCTTATTGATTTTAATAAGTTCTATGTCTCACGTTAACATTATAATTTTATGCAACACTTGACAGCACTTGAAAAGATGCTTTGCTTATATTATCTCTTTAATGCTCACAACAATCCTGTGGATATTTACAGATGAGAAAATGGAGACATGGAGATATTATTTTCATTTTCCCAAGGTCACATAGTTTCTGGGAGGCACAAATGGTTTCCAGTCCCACATATCCTGATTTTAAAATCCCATTAACATTCTACCACCCAGTCTTGCTTTTTTTATCACTGTAAAGCTCTACAATGTTCACCCAAATTCACTGAAAATTAATAAAACAAACTACTAATCTTTGCAAATTTCAGTGCAAAAGTTATGCTTTCTTAACGCTGCTATGATTCTTTTAGTCCTGTAATAAGGAGGATATGCCTCTCTGCAGATCAGTGTCACTAGAAACCTCAGACACCCAACCAAAACTGTCCACAGATGGAAAAATGAAACCTTGCAAAAGGCACTGCAATTGAACAAAAATGATAGTAATGAAAAGGTAGGAAGAGAAACAGCATTTCAGCAATTACATTGTCCTGCACAGAAAGCTGCCCAGCATCAAATATTGGGCTCCTTATGCTGTCATGCAAACATCTAATTGCACCATTTACCTTTTATTGTGCTGAAGAAAGACCAAATGAGCCAAACACCATTTCTTTACTGTCATTTGCTATGGACTCTAACAAGAGAAGGAAGGAAAGGAGAATGTATAAACCTACAAGAATCAACTCTAATACTGGTGAAGATAAATATGCATTCCTGGAAAAACCTTTGGCATCCAGATAGAATGTGGGGTTGGGAAAAAAGCAGAAGTAAGTGGAGGAGCAATGAGATGAACTCTACAGGCCTGGCTCATGGCATGTGTGGGGAGGGCTCAAGTGGCTCCATGTAAAAGTAATCAAGTATAAATACTTTTCACGGAAAAAAATTTACTCACTTTTAAAAAGAATGCCACCCATATATTTGACTGGGCTATTTCACTTCTAGGAAGTTACCTGAGATGGAAACATACACACACACACAAACACACACACATATGTGATGTCTCAATAAACACATGCATACACACTAACACACACCTATATGTGATAAAAGTCTTGGCTGAGATTGAGGAGGGTATCAGAGGAAGACAAGGAAGGGTTGAAAAGGATTTACCTTTTACTATATCTTCTTGTATCTTTGAACTTTTCTGCAATGAACACCTATAACCATACAGGATATTAACTACTTTAACAAATTTTTTTTAATCCATCCTTCAAATACACATGCCCTGTAATCCAGAAATATCTCCTTTAAAACTCTATACTGGTGGCTCAGACAGTAAAGAATCTGTCTGGAATGCAGGAGACCCAGGTTCGATTCCTGGGTCAGGAAGACTCCCTGGAGAAGGGAATGGCAACCCGCTCCAGTATTCTTGCCTGGAGAATTCCATACACAGAGGAGCCTGGTGGGTTACAGTACATAGGGGTTATAAATAGTTCAATATGACTGAGCAACTAACATTTATTCTTTATTCATGAATCTGGACAGTCAAGCATTAATGCTATCTGAGGAACAGCAAGAATCCAAAAGAAAAGAACCAAGACAAGTGAAGAAAACAATGACCTGATACAAAAGAAAGCCACCTAGTACTCCCAGAGATACTTGAGATGATATTATAAACTCTTCCCTCCAAAAAAAAAAAAATAGAAAACAAATTGTTCTAAAACTATGGTCGACAAATATAAAGAAATTACACACGTCATACAATCAAAAAGAGAAAATACAAAAGAATAGTTGATACATAGAGGATACATCCTCAAGAACACATATTTATGTGTTCTTTTTTTTTTTTATGTGTTCTTATTTGTATTCTGGTTAGCTGGATATATTTCTTTTTGTTTGTTTTTGTTTCTGTCACAGAACACTGCAGTAGAGGAAACTGGCATTGCAGTCTGGTGGTAAAATGACTTGTTCACATAAACCAGTTCGTGTTCATCCTTTAGCACAAAAAGCCCTAACGGTGCATACCCTATTGCAATTCAAGACATCTCCAATATTTTCTCTCTCTGTTTTTCTTTTTCACCTTATATTTTTTTAATAAACATTTTCATGGTTTGTCCAAAAGAACGCCATGTAGGTTCTCAGCTAGCAGAAGACAATTCAGAACAGTTGTTGCACACTTGGACTGTCACTTTCTCCAGGCTGGCAGTTGATAATTTTTTTTCCAATTCATTTTTACTAAAAAAAATTAAAAATGCTCCAACTATCAGTTTTACAAAATCTCTAAGGGAACACAAGAGCAAAGTGCTGAGATAAAAAACACCTGAGGTAACTTTTTTGTGTGGGGGTTTTTCTTGTTAAAAAATCTGTAAATTTAACGCCCTGGGCCAACAACCTTGTGTGAATTGCTATTTTTCCTCTTTTTTTTTTAAAGAAAGAAATCATTTCACTTAATATTGATGGCTTATACATCAAAATGTAAAAAGACAAAATATATTCTTTCTTGTGGAATTTCTCTTTGGTTTGGTTGGTTGGTTGGATGGTTCCTGTTTGCCTCTTCAAAAATGCTAGGAGAAGTAACACTGACTCTTGTTCTTTTGAGTAACCAAGTATAAGTTGAGGCTGGTTTGTGTGTTTCGCTTTTGTTCCTTTTGTGTGATGTGATACTCAAAGAGTACTGCTTTGCTGGGGTGGGGGGGAAGGGCAGCGGTGAGTAGATATGGGAGTTGAGACACAGGGATGAGGGAATTCAAAAGAATGGGGATGGAGAAGATGGGGAGGGAGAGGGGGCGGGGGAGAGATTTAAACAGAGAGAGACAGAGAATCATATAGCACTACACAAAAACTAGTTTAAAACCTGTGAAGCAAAGAGAAATGGGTGAGTGAGCTCCACAGGGATGAAGAGAGAGTTTGCTCTTCAGAGAGATGGTACCCAGGTTAAAAGAGAAGGTATCCCTTCTCATAAAAGTTCCAGAAAGTAAGAATAAAGATAAAATAATGAAATAAATTATTGAAGAAAATTTCACAGAGCTGAAGAAAGACATGAGTCTTCATATGAGAGTCCCAATAAGAGCCAAGCAGAAGATCTCAATAAATCCCCATGAATTTCCAAGAGCCAAACCCTTTAAATTGTTCACATAAACCAGTTCGTGTTCATCCTTTAGCACAAAAAGCCCTAACGGTGCATACCCTATTGCAATTCAAGACATCTCCAATATTTTCTCTCTCTGTTTTTCTTTTTCACCTTATATTTTTTTAATAAACATTTTCATGGTTTGTCCAAAAGAACGCCATGTAGGTTCTCAGCTAGCAGAAGACAATTCAGAACAGTTGTTGCACACTTGGACTGTCACTTTCTCCAGGCTGGCAGTTGATAATTTTTTTTCCAATTCATTTTTACTAAAAAAAATTAAAAATGCTCCAACTATCAGTTTTACAAAATCTCTAAGGGAACACAAGAGCAAAGTGCTGAGATAAAAAACACCTGAGGTAACTTTTTTGTGTGGGGGTTTTTCTTGTTAAAAAATCTGTAAATTTAACGCCCTGGGCCAACAACCTTGTGTGAATTGCTATTTTTCCTCTTTTTTTTTTAAAGAAAGAAATCATTTCACTTAATATTGATGGCTTATACATCAAAATGTAAAAAGACAAAATATATTCTTTCTTGTGGAATTTCTCTTTGGTTTGGTTGGTTGGTTGGATGGTTCCTGTTTGCCTCTTCAAAAATGCTAGGAGAAGTAACACTGACTCTTGTTCTTTTGAGTAACCAAGTATAAGTTGAGGCTGGTTTGTGTGTTTCGCTTTTGTTCCTTTTGTGTGATGTGATACTCAAAGAGTACTGCTTTGCTGGGGTGGGGGGGAAGGGCAGCGGTGAGTAGATATGGGAGTTGAGACACAGGGATGAGGGAATTCAAAAGAATGGGGATGGAGAAGATGGGGAGGGAGAGGGGGCGGGGGAGAGATTTAAACAGAGAGAGACAGAGAATCATATAGCACTACACAAAAACTAGTTTAAAACCTGTGAAGCAAAGAGAAATGGGTGAGTGAGCTCCACAGGGATGAAGAGAGAGTTTGCTCTTCAGAGAGATGGTACCCAGGTTAAAAGAGAAGGTATCCCTTCTCATAAAAGTTCCAGAAAGTAAGAATAAAGATAAAATAATGAAATAAATTATTGAAGAAAATTTCACAGAGCTGAAGAAAGACATGAGTCTTCATATGAGAGTCCCAATAAGAGCCAAGCAGAAGATCTCAATAAATCCCCATGAATTTCAAGAGCCCAAAGAATAAAAAGTTCCAAAAGACCTTCTTGAGAATGAAACAAACCACATGAAACAAAGCAAGATTTCATACACAGGAATGAGAACATGATGACACCAGATCTATCATCAGTCACACTAAGTGACAGACAATGGCCTCAAAGTCAGAGGAAAGAACCCTGAATCTGAAATTCAGTACCCAGGAATCCTGTCACTATGAGGGTAAGACAGATAAAGTGAGAAGTAGAAACCTGAGAAAACTTATTTCCCTCATACCTTAATATGGCTAATCTATATTAAAGAAAAACCATGGTTAAAGCAGCTGGACAACCTTAAGATATGATGTCTTCCTTACATAAAAATTAAATAATAATTTAAGTGTCAGGAGAAACAAATATGAAGAACAACGAGGTCCAAATAAACAGTGGCATGATCTTGAAAAATTGAGTGTTAAAACAAAAAGCCCATCTGAGCTTTGTGCTCAACATTCTTTTATAAACAACACTGGCTTTATGACATAAAGATTATATTTTCTTCATAAGACCAACTATACTATTTGGTCTTGCAAAGAATATGCTTATATAATCATAATATTACAAAAACTATTTATTCGGATTTTTCTGGTGGTCCAGTGGTTAAGACTCTATGCTTCCACTGCAGGGAGCCTCAGTTCAATCCTTGGTCAGAGAACTAAAATCCCACATACCACGTAGCCAAAATAAACAAACAAAACAAAATGTATCTATTTTTAAAAGAGTGTTCAAAAATAAAATAAACACTCTCTATTGATTTTCAATTCTCAGAATCAACCCACAGACCAACATGTAAGATACAAACATAATACCAAACTGAAATAAATATGATATATCTTGACAATGTAAGCAAAGAGAAATGGGTGAGTGAGCTCCACAGGGATGAAGAGAGAGTTTGCTCTTCAGAGAGATGGTACCCAGGTTAAAAGAGAAGGTATCCCTTCTCATAAAAGTTCCAGAAAGTAAGAATAAAGATAAAATAATGAAATAAATTATTGAAGAAAATTTCACAGAGCTGAAGAAAGACATGAGTCTTCATATGAGAGTCCCAATAAGAGCCAAGCAGAAGATCTCAATAAATCCCCATGAATTTCAAGAGCCCAAAGAATAAAAAGTTCCAAAAGACCTTCTTGAGAATGAAACAAACCACATGAAACAAAGCAAGATTTCATACACAGGAATGAGAACATGATGACACCAGATCTATCATCAGTCACACTAAGTGACAGACAATGGCCTCAAAGTCAGAGGAAAGAACCCTGAATCTGAAATTCAGTACCCAGGAATCCTGTCACTATGAGGGTAAGACAGATAAAGTGAGAAGTAGAAACCTGAGAAAACTTATTTCCCTCATACCTTAATATGGCTAATCTATATTAAAGAAAAACCATGGTTAAAGCAGCTGGACAACCTTAAGATATGATGTCTTCCTTACATAAAAATTAAATAATAATTTAAGTGTCAGGAGAAACAAATATGAAGAACAACGAGGTCCAAATAAACAGTGGCATGATCTTGAAAAATTGAGTGTTAAAACAAAAAGCCCATCTGAGCTTTGTGCTCAACATTCTTTTATAAACAACACTGGCTTTATGACATAAAGATTATATTTTCTTCATAAGACCAACTATACTATTTGGTCTTGCAAAGAATATGCTTATATAATCATAATATTACAAAAACTATTTATTCGGATTTTTCTGGTGGTCCAGTGGTTAAGACTCTATGCTTCCACTGCAGGGAGCCTCAGTTCAATCCTTGGTCAGAGAACTAAAATCCCACATACCACGTAGCCAAAATAAACAAACAAAACAAAATGTATCTATTTTTAAAAAGAGTGTTCAAAAAATAAAATAAACACTCTCTATTGATTTTCAATTCTCAGAATCAACCCACAGACCAACATGTAAGATACAAACATAATACCAAACTGAAATAAATATGATATATCTTGACAATGAAGAAGTAATATATGTGATGATAGTTGGGAGTTGGTTATAGGAGAAAGGGAACTGGAAAGGATATGAGTGCTAATCTGTTCAGTCAGCTAGGAGGATCACTTTTCTGTCTAAATCATATGAAGAAATAGCCGTTAGGTACATAATTTAAGGTTATAAAAGTAATCAATAGAAAAAATAAAACATAATTAACCAAAATTAAGTTAGTGTGGTAATAGTAGAAAATAATGTGAAAGTAGATTTTATTCACCAATTTTTATGGCATTGGGTAAACTGACACTGTTTAAAGTTGATAAATCACTTTAATGAGTATTTGGGAGACATTTTACAAAAAAATTAATTTTTAAACATTCTTCAGTGGTTTCCTCTGGGAAGTAAGGTTAGACTGTAGGGCAATAAAGTCTTTCCATTCACATTTATGCTGTTTGAATTTTCACTTCGATGTTCTTATGCTTTCTCATAATTTTAAAAAATGTACTTCTTGTATAAACAAGCTGCTTCATAAACTCTAATCAAGACATTTATGTAGGTATTGTTTTGACTAATTATAGCAATAATAATGAGTGATAAATACATGTTGCTGATAGCTTTTTTATGTACTATAGCTGTTATGTGAGCCCTCCCATTGCATCATCACAATAATCCTATTATAGACACTGCAGACATAGATACTATACATTTTATGCACAGGGACAAAAGCCCATCTGAGCTTTGTGCTCAACATTCTTTTATAAACAACACTGGCTTTATGACATAAAGATTATATTTTCTTCATAAGACCAACTATACTATTTGGTCTTGCAAAGAATATGCTTATATAATCATAATATTACAAAAACTATTTATTCGGATTTTTCTGGTGGTCCAGTGGTTAAGACTCTATGCTTCCACTGCAGGGAGCCTCAGTTCAATCCTTGGTCAGAGAACTAAAATCCCACATACCACGTAGCCAAAATAAACAAACAAAACAAAATGTATCTATTTTTAAAAAGAGTGTTCAAAAAATAAAATAAACACTCTCTATTGATTTTCAATTCTCAGAATCAACCCACAGACCAACATGTAAGATACAAACATAATACCAAACTGAAATAAATATGATATATCTTGACAATGAAGAAGTAATATATGTGATGATAGTTGGGAGTTGGTTATAGGAGAAAGGGAACTGGAAAGGATATGAGTGCTAATCTGTTCAGTCAGCTAGGAGGATCACTTTTCTGTCTAAATCATATGAAGAAATAGCCGTTAGGTACATAATTTAAGGTTATAAAAGTAATCAATAGAAAAAATAAAACATAATTAACCAAAATTAAGTTAGTGTGGTAATAGTAGAAAATAATGTGAAAGTAGATTTTATTCACCAATTTTTATGGCATTGGGTAAACTGACACTGTTTAAAGTTGATAAATCACTTTAATGAGTATTTGGGAGACATTTTACAAAAAAATTAATTTTTAAACATTCTTCAGTGGTTTCCTCTGGGAAGTAAGGTTAGACTGTAGGGCAATAAAGTCTTTCCATTCACATTTATGCTGTTTGAATTTTCACTTCGATGTTCTTATGCTTTCTCATAATTTTAAAAAATGTACTTCTTGTATAAACAAGCTGCTTCATAAACTCTAATCAAGACATTTATGTAGGTATTGTTTTGACTAATTATAGCAATAATAATGAGTGATAAATACATGTTGCTGATAGCTTTTTTATGTACTATAGCTGTTATGTGAGCCCTCCCATTGCATCATCACAATAATCCTATTATAGACACTGCAGACATAGATACTATACATTTTATGCACAGGGACAATAAATCTGAGAGATTAAGTAATTTCCCATAGTAACACATCAAATAAAAAGAAAAGGTAGTTATGACTTAAACTCAGGACTGTCTGACTTCAAAGTTCATACTTATAACCACTAACTCCCGCTGCCTGTATTCATCCTGTGATTTGAACTGGCAACTTGCAGACTCCATTGTCTCTATCCACTGTATCAGTTCTGACAGTTCTTTATTTGAATTTCAGGGTAGTTCATTTGACTAAAGACAATCTTCCAGACCAACACTTAATATAACAATTGCAGTAAAGGCTGGAATGTAGCAAAACAATGGCCACAAATTCTGAGAGCAGATAATTTTGATAAAAATTCATCACCAGAGTATCCCATCAAGTGTAAAGGCAAGACAGAGATATTTTCAAATATAAAAAGGACTGAAAGTGTTTGTTTCCTTTGTTGCTGTTGCTGTTTAGTTGTTAACTCACATCCAACTCTTTGCAACCCCATGAACTGCAGCACAGCAGGCTTCTCTGTTCTTGACCATCTCCCTGAGTTTGCTCAAACTCATGTTCATTGAGTCAGCGATGCCATTCAACCGTCTCATCCTCTGTCAGCCCCTTTTCCTCCTGCCCTCCATCTTTTCCTTTGTATCTTTGACAAAAAAATCGCATGAAGATTTGAGCCAGAAAGAGGGAATGCACATCTCTGCACAATTGGCCTATTTGAGTTTAATTTTTTTCTTAATCTTATCACTCCACTTCTTATGGGTTTCGCAATTAGGAAAACAAAGAGAAAGTCAGCAGCCATTACTTTATGTGACAGGTTACTTAGTTTCTATTTTTGACAAACAGGAAGAGATTCTGGTTATCCTGTCATTCAACAGGTGTTTGGAATCACATTTCTTGGTGCCAGGGATATGACAGTAAACTATACACATACTTTTGAGTTACTCATCATAAAATAAATTGTGGCTGGAGGGGTGCTTAAGACACCATCATCACAACCAGCATCCCATGCTTGCTCTCACTACCATTGTTCTGATTTTTCATAGTGGTTTTAGTAATGGGCAAATAAAACTTCAAATCCTCCATACATTCCTCCTCTTCAGAGAGATGGCAATCATAAGGCCATCCTACATAAAAATTCAGAAACAATCACGAGAGTTTAGAGTGTTATGGGGCAAAGAAGCAATTAACTAGTATTATATAACTCATTCACATGCATGGGTGATGAAGTAAAGGGGTTCTGAGCTTTTTATTTATTTATATGGTTTTATTATTATAGTTAAGTGGAAGAACAAGAAGTTATGGACCAAGTCATGCAACATAGTTTCAAAGTAAAGGATTAGAATTATCAGTCACATTTCTTATCTGTCATATACTTTGATAAGTTATAAACTGTATTTTAACATTTCAAAAGTGTTTAAATTTTCCACATTTCTCATGTAGGTATATCCACAGAAATCTCTTTGGGAACTACATGTTTCTATTTACCAACTTCAAACAAGCCTCAGGATAGGTCATATTATTAAGATAACACAAAATTCATCCTTTATTCAGAATCCTTTCCATAAACTCCTCAGCCACATACTCTGCAGAAGTCTCTTCAGATTAAAATAGAAATTCTCTTCTATAGATAGCTAAAAAAGATTTGAGATGAGGAAGGCTAACTATTCTTCTGTGGGTCACAGCAGGGATGTGGTTCAGCCCTCAGAGCACAGCTGAACTTTTCCTCATTGACTGAGTTAGTCACCATTTTCTTTCCCTCAATGTCTTTAAGCTGAGTTCATTTTGACCCATTGGTCTATTAACACTTCAGCCCATATATGGTAAATTCATTTGATAGCTCCTCCCAATCCCTTCATACTAAATACTGAAGCTTGATTCAAGATGGGAAAAAATGCTAGTCATAGTAGAAGAAACCAAAATCCAGTCCTCTCTTCCTCTCTTGGTAAAATGGTGCCTGCATTGTTTGGGTATTTCCTGCCCTCTGTACATCCTGGCACTCAGGAGAGGGAGACTTACTCTGTCTAGTTTCCTTTCTTATTGTCAAGGATTAGCTTGAACATGGGCATGAGGTATAATTCTGGATACTGTGATGAGTGGGAAATTGTTTTTTGATTTTTCATAGTGGTTTTAGTAATGGGCAAATAAAACTTCAAATCCTCCATACATTCCTCCTCTTCAGAGAGATGGCAATCATAAGGCCATCCTACATAAAAATTCAGAAACAATCACGAGAGTTTAGAGTGTTATGGGGCAAAGAAGCAATTAACTAGTATTATATAACTCATTCACATGCATGGGTGATGAAGTAAAGGGGTTCTGAGCTTTTTATTTATTTATATGGTTTTATTATTATAGTTAAGTGGAAGAACAAGAAGTTATGGACCAAGTCATGCAACATAGTTTCAAAGTAAAGGATTAGAATTATCAGTCACATTTCTTATCTGTCATATACTTTGATAAGTTATAAACTGTATTTTAACATTTCAAAAGTGTTTAAATTTTCCACATTTCTCATGTAGGTATATCCACAGAAATCTCTTTGGGAACTACATGTTTCTATTTACCAACTTCAAACAAGCCTCAGGATAGGTCATATTATTAAGATAACACAAAATTCATCCTTTATTCAGAATCCTTTCCATAAACTCCTCAGCCACATACTCTGCAGAAGTCTCTTCAGATTAAAATAGAAATTCTCTTCTATAGATAGCTAAAAAAGATTTGAGATGAGGAAGGCTAACTATTCTTCTGTGGGTCACAGCAGGGATGTGGTTCAGCCCTCAGAGCACAGCTGAACTTTTCCTCATTGACTGAGTTAGTCACCATTTTCTTTCCCTCAATGTCTTTAAGCTGAGTTCATTTTGACCCATTGGTCTATTAACACTTCAGCCCATATATGGTAAATTCATTTGATAGCTCCTCCCAATCCCTTCATACTAAATACTGAAGCTTGATTCAAGATGGGAAAAAATGCTAGTCATAGTAGAAGAAACCAAAATCCAGTCCTCTCTTCCTCTCTTGGTAAAATGGTGCCTGCATTGTTTGGGTATTTCCTGCCCTCTGTACATCCTGGCACTCAGGAGAGGGAGACTTACTCTGTCTAGTTTCCTTTCTTATTGTCAAGGATTAGCTTGAACATGGGCATGAGGTATAATTCTGGATACTGTGATGAGTGGGAAATTCTGGAAAGGCTCTCCTTATTAACTAAAAAGGTAATTGGAATAAATACCCCTTGGGCCCAATATCACTGTGTTCATGATGATTCCTGAAGCTGTGGCAGCCATCTTGCAACCATGTGGGGAACTAAGTCAACAGGTCCAAAAGAGCAGAAGAGAAAGATACAGAGAACTTACATTCTTGCTGCTATTGAGCAGTTGTATCAGTCTGAAGCTGTTCACATTTGGACTTCCTGCTATATGAGATAATAAATATGCCTCATTGTGTAAAGCCATTTTGAGTCAGGGTTTTCGGTTACTTAGCAAATAAATGCATCCACACTGGTCCACATAATTACTTCTTTCTGTTATCCCCCTCTTCCTCTGCCAAGCCACCATTCCTAACATAGTTCAATGGGCATTAACATTTTTACATAGGTAGACTTTAGCTTTCTTCAGGGATAGATTTAAATTTATCCTCATGTTTTATACTTTACTCTGTCAATCTAGTTTAAGAAACTGAATCTTATCTATGACATCTGGTCACCACACCCATGGGGTACAAATAATAATAAGGTCAAAGAAATAGCACTATGAGGTGATGATGTTTTTTTTTCACAGCCTAACATGTCCATTTCAACCAAAGACTCTTTTTCCAATTAAAAAAGACAGAAAGGAAAAAACTAAGCTATATGTGGAAGTTTTCTAATTCTTATCCCAATTTATTTTTTTGGATAGACTTTCATTAACCTTTTCCTCATTGACTGAGTTAGTCACCATTTTCTTTCCCTCAATGTCTTTAAGCTGAGTTCATTTTGACCCATTGGTCTATTAACACTTCAGCCCATATATGGTAAATTCATTTGATAGCTCCTCCCAATCCCTTCATACTAAATACTGAAGCTTGATTCAAGATGGGAAAAAATGCTAGTCATAGTAGAAGAAACCAAAATCCAGTCCTCTCTTCCTCTCTTGGTAAAATGGTGCCTGCATTGTTTGGGTATTTCCTGCCCTCTGTACATCCTGGCACTCAGGAGAGGGAGACTTACTCTGTCTAGTTTCCTTTCTTATTGTCAAGGATTAGCTTGAACATGGGCATGAGGTATAATTCTGGATACTGTGATGAGTGGGAAATTCTGGAAAGGCTCTCCTTATTAACTAAAAAGGTAATTGGAATAAATACCCCTTGGGCCCAATATCACTGTGTTCATGATGATTCCTGAAGCTGTGGCAGCCATCTTGCAACCATGTGGGGAACTAAGTCAACAGGTCCAAAAGAGCAGAAGAGAAAGATACAGAGAACTTACATTCTTGCTGCTATTGAGCAGTTGTATCAGTCTGAAGCTGTTCACATTTGGACTTCCTGCTATATGAGATAATAAATATGCCTCATTGTGTAAAGCCATTTTGAGTCAGGGTTTTCGGTTACTTAGCAAATAAATGCATCCACACTGGTCCACATAATTACTTCTTTCTGTTATCCCCCTCTTCCTCTGCCAAGCCACCATTCCTAACATAGTTCAATGGGCATTAACATTTTTACATAGGTAGACTTTAGCTTTCTTCAGGGATAGATTTAAATTTATCCTCATGTTTTATACTTTACTCTGTCAATCTAGTTTAAGAAACTGAATCTTATCTATGACATCTGGTCACCACACCCATGGGGTACAAATAATAATAAGGTCAAAGAAATAGCACTATGAGGTGATGATGTTTTTTTTTCACAGCCTAACATGTCCATTTCAACCAAAGACTCTTTTTCCAATTAAAAAAGACAGAAAGGAAAAAACTAAGCTATATGTGGAAGTTTTCTAATTCTTATCCCAATTTATTTTTTTGGATAGACTTTCATTACAGCAACTCCTTAAAGCCTGACTCTTTGGCTTTCATAGTTTAATTTCTTAGCTTTGAGTTAATATTATTCCCTTAATCTCACTAATCCTCTAAGAAAGATGAACATAATGGTGAACTTCATATAAGAAATGTTCTATTAAATTTTGAAGTGATTAAATTGTACACATAAAAATAAAATATGAATCTACATTGAATTTATATAACTTCCTACCCAAATCTCAAATTTTAAGCCATCTTTTCACTAGTGCCACCTCCAAATGTCTCTACATGAGCTTATCAAGACAAGCATCAGAATTCATGAACTCAACAAAGCAACTGAAAGGCCTATGCTAATAATAAATCATAACAAAGGTCAAAGTTAATTATAATTACATTTTAAATATTTTTCTTGAGGATGCTAAGCTTATTTAGTCTGGAACACAGTTTTAAAATGAAATGCTATATATAAAAGATTTAATAGTACAGTACAGCTGCAAGGTAGAGGGAGGAAGCACTACCTGGCACTATTTAAACATTACATACTCATCTCAAAAATAACAAAAATAAGCGGTTTTACAGTAAAATTATTCTCAAGACTTTTAACTTTAAAAAAATTATGTAAAGGTCATAATCTCTTAAGCACTTCTGGGCAATAACAATTTTTTTAAATTGAAACTGGGAGGAAGTTAAAATATTAAATATTCGGTTTTGGATTTTGCGGCTAACTTTGCCATATAAAGTGCTTTACTAATATTTCTTTTCACTTCTGTATTCTAAGAGGAGCTATCCAGAATAATGCCTTAAGTTTAAATCAAAGACAAATCATTCAGAACCCATCCTACTATATATGTAGTGGTTCTCTAGCTCTTTATAAGAAACTGAATCTTATCTATGACATCTGGTCACCACACCCATGGGGTACAAATAATAATAAGGTCAAAGAAATAGCACTATGAGGTGATGATGTTTTTTCACAGCCTAACATGTCCATTTCAACCAAAGACTCTTTTTCCAATTAAAAAAGACAGAAAGGAAAAAACTAAGCTATATGTGGAAGTTTTCTAATTCTTATCCCAATTTATTTTTTTGGATAGACTTTCATTACAGCAACTCCTTAAGCCTGACTCTTTGGCTTTCATAGTTTAATTTCTTAGCTTTGAGTTAATATTATTCCCTTAATCTCACTAATCCTCTAAGAAAGATGAACATAATGGTGAACTTCATATAAGAAATGTTCTATTAAATTTTGAAGTGATTAAATTGTACACATAAAAATAAAATATGAATCTACATTGAATTTATATAACTTCCTACCCAAATCTCAAATTTTAAGCCATCTTTTCACTAGTGCCACCTCCAAATGTCTCTACATGAGCTTATCAAGACAAGCATCAGAATTCATGAACTCAACAAAGCAACTGAAAGGCCTATGCTAATAATAAATCATAACAAAGGTCAAAGTTAATTATAATTACATTTTAAATATTTTTCTTGAGGATGCTAAGCTTATTTAGTCTGGAACACAGTTTTAAAATGAAATGCTATATATAAAAGATTTAATAGTACAGTACAGCTGCAAGGTAGAGGGAGGAAGCACTACCTGGCACTATTTAAACATTACATACTCATCTCAAAAATAACAAAAATAAGCGGTTTTACAGTAAAATTATTCTCAAGACTTTTAACTTTAAAAAAATTATGTAAAGGTCATAATCTCTTAAGCACTTCTGGGCAATAACAATTTTTTTAAATTGAAACTGGGAGGAAGTTAAAATATTAAATATTCGGTTTTGGATTTTGCGGCTAACTTTGCCATATAAAGTGCTTTACTAATATTTCTTTTCACTTCTGTATTCTAAGAGGAGCTATCCAGAATAATGCCTTAAGTTTAAATCAAAGACAAATCATTCAGAACCCATCCTACTATATATGTAGTGGTTCTCTAGCTCTTTATAAGGAAAAGTACTGGAGATGAGGTCAGAGATTTTATAAGTAACTATGGCGATGTGGTAAAGAATGATCTTCTCTAGTTTGTAATATGGGAGCTTTAAAGTCCAAGAATAGTGGACAGTTTCATACAAAATTGAGTGAAGATATGCCTTAAGCCAAAAAAGAAACCATTTTCCTTACCCAAAGTTTGAAGGAATTTTAAGAATTGTACTTCAAGTGAGCAAGATATAAACATTAGGGGTCTGAGTGGAAAATACACAAAGATCTGATTTGGAGCAATTTTTTGAAAAGTCTAAAATTATAAAATGAAAAGCTTTTAAATGTTTTAAAATTATTACTCTTTTGTCATGAGAAATTAATTCAGTTGTCTAAAATGTTTTCTTTTGTGACCAGAGTCATAATAGTTAAGAAGATTACTGTGCTGGAAAAATGTTCAACAGATGGTGCATGGCCTCAATTCCTATCTTGGTTCTCAGTGGTATTTAAAGATATCAGTCTCCATAGGTAGATTTTTACTTTCACAAAGCTGAGTTCTACATAGAAGAAATGATTTAAAACTCTATGTAATTATTTTTCAATAAAACTAGGGGAAAAATAATTGTATGGACATTCACCAGAGGTTGGCTGCTATTTAAAATCTAACTTAAATACATTGCTCTTTTACTTGGTGGCTTATTGGTTCCTGTCAAATTATGCCATAACATTTCTATTTTTATGGCTCCTTAAAAATAAAAGCCAGAGATATCCCTGGTCGTCCAGTGGTTGAAACTCAATGCTCCTAATGCAGAGGTCACAGATTTATTCCATAGTCATAGAACTAAAATCCCACATACCAGGTAGCAAAGCAAAATAGATAGATAGATAGATAAAACACAAAACTATTGACCTAAAATGACTTGCAAGTAAAGACTCATGGACTCTCAAGAGTTCACAACAATTTTATAGATCATCAGATACTGCACAAGGATGTAAAGGAACGTATCCAAAGGTACACAGTACAACCTAAATATCACATCATAAAATAAAACACACTAGCCAATTGCAATATGGGAACCTAGATGGCTTATATAAAAGACAGTCTTATAACAATTAGAGAAATTTAAATATGGAATGACTACTAAATAATGTTCATGATTACTGTTAACTTCCTTAAGTATAATAAAGTGTTTCCATTGTCTTTATTCTTAGATGATGCATGGTGAAATATTTATAACCGAGGAGCTTATTACTAATTTTTAGATGGTACAGCATATGTGTTTGCATGTGTTAATATGTGTGTACGTGTTACTACATTGAGGGTGAGAAAAAGAAATTACGGCAAAACGTTAACAGTTATTTTATTTAGGGCACATGGAAATTCAAATTTTCTGTATGTTTAAAAATATGCAGGGGCTTCCCTGTTGGTCCAGTGGGTAAGGACACTGCCTTGCAGTGCAAGGGGCGCCGGTTCGATCCCTGGCCTGGGAGGATCCCACGTGCCGCGGAGCGGCTGGACCCATATGTCCAATTACTGAGCCGGAGCTCTGAGGCACGTTTGCCCAGAGCTGGTGCTCTGCGACGACAGAGACCACTGTGATGGGAGGCCCACACGGGCCAATGAACAAAGATGGATGAAAAATAGATAAATGAAAGACCAACAGAAGCGGCCCGCCCACCCCCGTCCCTCCCCAACCTGCCCCCCTCAAAAAGAAATTTAAAAAAAAAAAATGCAGTAGTCAGGAATTCTCTGGCCATCCAGTAGTTGGGAATCTAAGCTTATACAACTGAGGGCACAGGTTTAAACCCTGCTCAAGGAACTGTTAATAAGATCCTCCAAGTCACATGGAGCAGCCAAAAAAAAAAGGCAAAATAGCACTGTACTTCACAAAAGCCACAATAGTGTCCACAAAAAAAAAATGTACTAAAAACTTTGTTTAGTGCTTTAGTAACACTTTTAAAGGAGACAGTTCTTAACAAAGTTGATTGGTCCGTCTTCTTTAGTACAACAGACTAGAGCAAAAGTTAAAAGAGAGAGAAATGGATACTAGAGACAGTCATGGTCCACTTGACAGACATTTATAAGGAGCCTATGAGACTTGGGAAACAGTAATGGCTACAATATGATCTTGACCCTAAGAGGGCCTATAATTCAGTTGGTAACAAAGACATACCTACAATTATCTATAAGGATAACTAAGACACCTGATACAGAGGAAGAATATGAAGTACTAGATACAATTGTATTAGCAACCAGTGCACAATGAAATTCCAAATGACCATGCCAAGCCATAAGGAAAATTTCAAATTTTATTTCATATACATTTAGAAAGTTAGAAAAATTAACATTACATTTTAGAAATATTACTGTGAACCTGTCTTATTATGCAAAGTTTTAAAATTTACAGAGAATTTTTTTACATTTTAAACACTATATTTCCCTGATTGTATGCTTAGTCACTCAGTCGTGTCTGACTCTTTGCCACCCTATGCAGCCCACCAGGCTCCTCTGTCCATGGGGATTCTCCAGGCAAGAATACTGGAGTGGACAGCCCTTCCCCTCTCCAGAGGATCTTCCCAACTCAGGGATCTTCCCAACTCACTGCAGGCAGAAGCTTTACCATCTGAGCTACCAGGGAAGCCCACGAATACTGGAGTGTGTAGCCTACTCCTTTTCCAGGGGATCTTCCCAACCCAGGAATCGAACCAGGGTCTCTTGCATTGCAGGCAGATTCTTTACCAGGAAAGCCTAGGAAGAGTCATTATTCTTAAGATCTTAATTCTTCCCAACTTAACCTATGGAGAATCAGTACAATCCCAATCAAGACCCCAGCAAGTTATTTTGTGTGTCAACAAAAATATATGCTAAAGCTTCCATGAAAAGACAAAAGACAGAATAAGCAATAAAATATTGTAGATGAATAAAGTCTGAGGATTGACACTATGTGACTTCAAGACATACTATAAAACTACAATAATTATCTAACAGTGTGGTATTGGTGAAAAATAGGCAAATAAATCAATGGAAGAGAATAGAGACCCCAAAAGTATACTCACACAAATATATTCAACTAATCTTTGACAAAGAAACAAGGGCAATTCAGTGGATAAATGATAGTCTTTTCAACAAATGGTGTTGTAACAACTGGACATCCACATGCAAAAAGAAAAGAAGAACCTAGATACTAGCGTTACACATTTTGCAAAAACATTCCAAATGACCATGCCAAGCCATAAGGAAAATTTCAAATTTTATTTCATATACATTTAGAAAGTTAGAAAAATTAACATTACATTTTAGAAATATTACTGTGAACCTGTCTTATTATGCAAAGTTTTAAAATTTACAGAGAATTTTTTTACATTTTAAACACTATATTTCCCTGATTGTATGCTTAGTCACTCAGTCGTGTCTGACTCTTTGCCACCCTATGCAGCCCACCAGGCTCCTCTGTCCATGGGGATTCTCCAGGCAAGAATACTGGAGTGGACAGCCCTTCCCCTCTCCAGAGGATCTTCCCAACTCAGGGATCTTCCCAACTCACTGCAGGCAGAAGCTTTACCATCTGAGCTACCAGGGAAGCCCACGAATACTGGAGTGTGTAGCCTACTCCTTTTCCAGGGGATCTTCCCAACCCAGGAATCGAACCAGGGTCTCTTGCATTGCAGGCAGATTCTTTACCAGGAAAGCCTAGGAAGAGTCATTATTCTTAAGATCTTAATTCTTCCCAACTTAACCTATGGAGAATCAGTACAATCCCAATCAAGACCCCAGCAAGTTATTTTGTGTGTCAACAAAAATATATGCTAAAGCTTCCATGAAAAGACAAAAGACAGAATAAGCAATAAAATATTGTAGATGAATAAAGTCTGAGGATTGACACTATGTGACTTCAAGACATACTATAAAACTACAATAATTATCTAACAGTGTGGTATTGGTGAAAAATAGGCAAATAAATCAATGGAAGAGAATAGAGACCCCAAAAGTATACTCACACAAATATATTCAACTAATCTTTGACAAAGAAACAAGGGCAATTCAGTGGATAAATGATAGTCTTTTCAACAAATGGTGTTGTAACAACTGGACATCCACATGCAAAAAGAAAAGAAGAACCTAGATACTAGCGTTACACATTTTGCAAAAACATTCAAAATGGATCATAGGCCTAAATGGAAATTTCAAAACTATAGAACTGCTAGAAAACAACATTGGAAGAAAATCTAGGTTACTTTGGGTTTGGTGATGAGTTTTTATATAAAACACCTAAAGCATAATCTATGAAGGAAAAAATTAGTTGGACTTCAAGAAAATCAAAAAATTCTATTATGCAAAAGAGACTATTAAGAAAATAAAAAAGATAATCTAAAGACTGAGATAAATTATTTATAAAATGTACCTGATGAAGGACTTGTAAAATAAACTCTAAAAATGCAACAATAAAAAAAACAACCCAATCACAAAATAGACAAAAGATCCAATCAGATATCTCACTAAAGAAGACATACAGATGTCAAATAAGGATATAAAAAGATGTTCAACATCATATGTCATTAGAGAATTGCAATTAAAACATCAACTAGATACCACTACATATCTATTAAAGTGGCAAAAATCAAAAATATGAACAATATCAAATGCCAGCATGGATGTGGAACAATAGGAATTCTCATTCACTGCTGACAAGAATACATTTTACAGCCATTTTTAAAAAGTTTGACAGTTCCTTACAAAATTAAATGCAGTTTGTCATAAAATTCAGCAATCACACTCCTAAGTATTTAGTCAAATGAGCTGAAAGTTGCATTCATACAAAAAAAAGAAAACTTCCCACAAATGTTTATATCAGCTTTCTTCATAACTGCCACAAACTGGAAGCAAACAAGATAGCCTCTAAAGAGTGAATGGATAAACCAACTGTGGGACATCCATACACAGCAATAAGAAGAAATAAGCTATTACGCCACTAAATGGCGTAAAGGAATCTTAAATGCGTATTTCTTAGTGAAAAGAACCAGTCTTTAAGTCTACACACTATAGGATTATAACTTAGTAACACTCTGGAAAAGCCAAAACAGTAGTGACAATAAAAAGATCAGTTGTGAAGAGTTCAGGTGAGTAGGAAAGGGATGCACAGGTGGAGCAGAGGGTTTTTCACAGTGAAGTCAGTCTTCAGGAGGCTAAAATAATGGACACAGAACTATGTGTTTGTCAAAACCCATACAACTTTATGACACAAAAAAGACCCTTCACGGTAACTCTGCGTGCTCAGTCGCTCAGTCATGTCTGACTTTTTGCGACCCCAAGGACAGTAGACCACAAGGCCCTCTGGCCATGGGATTCTCCAGGCAAGAATCGTGGGAGTGGGTTCTCATTTCCTTCTCCAATGTAAACTATAGAGCTTAATTAATAATAATATACCAATATTGGTACAGTTGTAATAATTATACCATACTAATGCAAGTTTGTTAACAAGAGGGGAACCGCTGAACGGGGGAGAGAGGGAACTCTCCTATGTGCTCGACTGTCTGTGAATCTAAACTGTTTTCAGAACTAAAGCCTGTTAATTTCTAAATTTCTTTTGTGTGTGTAACACTCATTTTCCCCAAATGCCAAATAATGACGTTCTATAAGAGTAAGCATGTGGTGCTCACAGTGAAGTCTTTACCTACACTCAACTGGCTTTTTGTGATGTCACTTTCAGAAATGCTCAAATAATGAGCACATAAATTATGGGCAGGCCCTGGGCAGAGTTTCGAAAAGTGTGGTCTTCAAACCACCTGCACCAAAATCAGTGGGTGCTTGTTAAAAATCATATCCCTACTAAATCATAACCTCAAGGGGTGGGCAATCTGCATTTTTAACAAGTTCCCTGGGGACAGTGATGCCTGACAAGTGTGGGAAGCACTGCATTAACAGTGTACAAGGATACTTAAGGACTACTCTTTTTATTTTACTGCTTATAAAAAGCAAACAATTAAAACATACCAGCTGCCCAGTAATTGAGAACAGGTTTCCCTTCATCTCGCTGGCACAAGCTGACAACCAGTGACTTATTTTGCAGTTTCAGGAACTCTAGCCATAAGGACTAAATTCTCCAGAAGCACTTTATTATATAACACCATGTTTGGTTTTTTTTTTAATGCTGGGTTTTCAAGAAAGAAGTACCTAGATAGTGAAGACTAAGATGAGGCTTATGGCCCTTCTGCAGTTTTTTTTAATTGAAGATTTTTAAATCATACTTTTAATAAAGAATTAAAGAAAAGACTTTCTGATGCTTTTATCATCTAGTATTCCCCAAATTGAATAAATATTTTAAATAAAATTTTCAGAGGACATGATCAATTCCTTTTTATCTGAGGAAATTAATTTCTCTGAAATATTTTTGGCCTTGCCCTTTTCAGGAAGGTATCATTTTCTTTTATTGTGTCTATATCAAAGAAGGTCACAGAGTCAGAACCCAGGGCTATGCTTACGATCACATCCCAGAACAATCATAGAGTTTGCCTATCCTTGCCCTTTAGTGATCTTGGCAATCCACCATTAAGCAGTATGGTATTGTTATTGTCCCAATTTATCCAGTGGTCAAATTTAAGCAGCTTAGTCATTCTGAACATGGCAGAGGAACGTGTCTCCTATGTGCTCGACTGTCTGTGAATCTAAACTGTTTTCAGAACTAAAGCCTGTTAATTTCTAAATTTCTTTTGTGTGTGTAACACTCATTTTCCCAAATGCCAAATAATGACGTTCTATAAGAGTAAGCATGTGGTGCTCACAGTGAAGTCTTTACCTACACTCAACTGGCTTTTTGTGATGTCACTTTCAGAAATGCTCAAATAATGAGCACATAAATTATGGGCAGGCCCTGGGCAGAGTTTCGAAAAGTGTGGTCTTCAAACCACCTGCACCACAATCAGTGGGTGCTTGTTAAAAATCATATCCCTACTAAATCATAACCTCAAGGGTGGGCAATCTGCATTTTAACAAGTTCCCTGGGGACAGTGATGCCTGACAAGTGTGGGAAGCACTGCATTAACAGTGTACAAGGATACTTAAGGACTACTCTTTTTATTTTACTGCTTATAAAAAGCAAACAATTAAAACATACCAGCTGCCCAGTAATTGAGAACAGGTTTCCCTTCATCTCGCTGGCACAAGCTGACAACCAGTGACTTATTTTGCAGTTTCAGGAACTCTAGCCATAAGGACTAAATTCTCCAGAAGCACTTTATTATATAACACCATGTTTGGTTTTTTTTTTAATGCTGGGTTTTCAAGAAAGAAGTACCTAGATAGTGAAGACTAAGATGAGGCTTATGGCCCTTCTGCAGTTTTTTTTAATTGAAGATTTTTAAATCATACTTTTAATAAAGAATTAAAGAAAAGACTTTCTGATGCTTTTATCATCTAGTATTCCCCAAATTGAATAAATATTTTAAATAAAATTTTCAGAGGACATGATCAATTCCTTTTTATCTGAGGAAATTAATTTCTCTGAAATATTTTTGGCCTTGCCCTTTTCAGGAAGGTATCATTTTCTTTTATTGTGTCTATATCAAAGAAGGTCACAGAGTCAGAACCCAGGGCTATGCTTACGATCACATCCCAGAACAATCATAGAGTTTGCCTATCCTTGCCCTTTAGTGATCTTGGCAATCCACCATTAAGCAGTATGGTATTGTTATTGTCCCAATTTATCCAGTGGTCAAATTTAAGCAGCTTAGTCATTCTGAACATGGCAGAGACGTGTGTCTTTCAAATCTTTGCCCTGTCTTTCCGCATCCTTTCCCTCTCTATACAACAAATCCTTCATTGTCCTTCCCTAGTGGAAGTAATCGGAGGTTCATCATTTATACTAAGAATCTAGGGCAGTGCTGCTCAGACTTGAGCGTGCATCACAGTTATCTGGAGGGCTTGTTAAAAGACGGATTGCCGAGCTCAACCCACAGTTTCCGACGCAGTGGGTCTGGAATGGGGCCCGAGAATTTGCATTTCTAATTAATTTCCAGGTGATGCTGATACTGCTAGCCCAGAGACCATACTTCAAGAACCACTGATATAACTTGCCACCTTTCTTCTGGTATTTACTCCAGATAATGTTATTATAAGGTGTGGTAATATACATAAAATTTTCCCAGACTCATCCAAATGAGAATCATAATTAACTACCCTTGGATGGTGTATTACAGAATATGCAAACTGACAACTCCTTTTGACAGTGGTCAAGACTACCATATACACTGGTTTGGCCATTTGGGTTAAGATGTTATGGAAAAACCTGAACGAACTTTTTAGCCAAACCTATAATTACTTTTCTCTTGTCCCAGAAAAGATCATGCAACAAAAATCTCAAATTATCCTGTCAGAATTCTTACCTTTATTAATCAACTCTTAACTAGCCGAACTGCTCATCTGTCCCTAAGCATTTTCAATTTCCAAGTGTCTGCTTTGTGCTTTGGGTTAGTCTGTTAGACTTGGACCCACTCTATGAAGACCCGCCGCTTCCCACCACAGACCCATGCCCCCGACTGCCAGCCTGAAGAATCCAACCTACCTTTATAGCCCCTAGTCATGGATTTTCTCCATCTTTCTCCCAAAGGATCTGAGGAGTTCCAGCTAAATTTCTCCCAGGACTCCCAGGCTTCCAGATATGTCATAAATCACTGGCATCAGTCCTCATATCTGTCTCCCCGGGCAAAATTTGGAGAAGAATGTCTATTCTTTTTTAAAGGGAATCAGGAGAATGCCAGTGCCAAGGGAGGCCACGGCCACTCTGGGAATTAGATTAAAACGTCCTCAGTAGCTGGGAGGAGAAAGGGGAGCATTCACACATAAGAGTATATTGTGGAAGAAATATCAAGTCCTACATTCTTTGATTTTATCTGAGATTTTCCTAACGTGAAGTGCCAACCAGAATGGCTTCTAACCTTCAGAGAATAGTTGCACACTCTGCTGAAAGATGTTGCACTAGGAAGATCAAGATTAAATCCAGAAGCAACCGCGCAACAAGATGTCCGGGACCGCGGGTCGGCCCGGCCACATCCTATAGCTTTGCCTGTCCGGGACCGCAGGTCGGCCCGGCCGCATCCTAAGCCTCCCAAGCATGAATGCTACAATGTAACATTTGAGATAGCGCTTGGCGGAGCTCCCAGCATGAGAGTATCATCATCCTGACTGGGACTGTGAGAACCTTAACCACGCCTTACGACCTTCAGTTTGAGAACATCGCCCCAGGCTCCCAAAGATGGCGCCTAGCGGGAGCAGGAGGGGCGCGGTCTTGCGCGGTCTGGGACGTGTGCTCATTGCCGTGATTGGCTGAGTGAAGTTTCCGTGCTCGTGATCAGTGCATGCTCCTCATAGACTCTTACCATTATGTAATCTCGTGCATAGTTGACCTTTAACATGATTGGTCTATTGTTGGGCTCTTCCGCCTTTTGTACAGCATAAATATTGCTCACTTTCAACAATAAAACGAGACTTGATCAGACTCCTGTCTTGTCTCCATTTCTCGTGTCTCTTGTCCTCTCAATTCCCACTCCCCCCCTTTAGGTCTGCGTTGACGAATCCTGCGGGTCAGGACAACAAGAAAGGTGGGCATCGTGGCCAGCAGAGGGCAGCAGACCACATCACAAGAGGGACGCCATCCCCAAGCAGTGCTTACCATAGGAGGTTAGGTCTGCAGCAACTGTTCACTACTGGGGTTTCAAACGGTAGAACATGGAATACTATTAATTATGTCCATGTTATTACTCCTCATGGCTGGAGGCTAACAAGAAAATGTCCACATAAGAAAAGAGCACTGCATCTGGAGTCTAAAAAGCCAAGTCTAGCATTTTCTGTTTGACACGGCCAACAACCCCAGAGTCTCTGTTTTCTTAACGTTGAAATGGAGGGAAAAACTATTTAAAAGCAATCAATAGCAATCACTTGTGACTCATCAACCTCATAAGTTTGCTGTGGGAGTGAATAAGTGAAAGAAAAAAAAAAATCTATACACACAAACATTTGTTATCTCCCAAGTTGTAAACTCAAAACAAAAGAAGTATGTTAACCCCCAAAGTCACCTCAGCTCTTCCTTGCACAGGCTCAACGCAAGAGCATCCTTTAACCTTATTACAATTGTGAAGAGATATTTTAGGCACTGGACTGCAGAGATAGAGGGGATTTCTGGAGTAAGAGCCCATTCAGGGAGGCACTTAAATCTCACTCTGTAATTAATGACACAGACCACTCCACCCCAAACTCAGGTACTTAAGTGCAGCTGGCCAAAGAGAAGCCAGGAGCCACAGTGCAGAGATTTGAGGGGAGAAAGATTAAAGAGAAAAGCTAAATCCAGGGCTGTCTTTCCCAAACAATTACTGGAAAATTGCAGAACCAATCTGCCCCAGGGAACCTCAGGGAAAATATTACTTTGTGTGATTGCATCTTTTACAAAGCACACAAGAGGCCCAGCCAGCGTGGCTAGGCAGAAGCTAAGAGCTCCAGTGGTCCTATTACGCCTTTGTGGAGTTGCTAGGCTTGGCTAACGTTGAAAGCAGCACAAAATTTAAATGCCGAAGTTAAAATCACAAATTCTGGACCAAACTATGAGACAGAATTCCAGATGATTTCATTCTATTTTTGTGTGACAGGCTATTAATTGCCATCACTCCACAGAATTTTTATTTTAGGACAGCAAAGATTTCTCTTGTCTCCAAGTCCCAACCAACACTGTCCTCTCTTCTGCTAGAGAAATTTCTCTAACCAATCTTCCTTTCATTTGCCTCACGGACTGGTTCAAATTGACACTGGAGAGTTAATTTACACCTTCCCATTTTACAAAAACAATCCCAGAAGAAGGTACCAGATGATCTATCCCATCTGGATTAAAAGTCAAAATTCTGATTTTCAGTCTCTGCTGTGGATGATATAAATGGGGACCCTCATAGCAGCTAGGAAACTTATCTGTCCTTTAAATTATTTTCTCAGTATACCTGTGCTGGTTACTTTTATATCTATCTCTTCCTCGAGATCTAGCTAACAAACAAATCATTATAAGTATTGCCATTTTGGGGAAACAAAATATAAAACCACTGAATTCTTCTAAGTCATTAGAAATTATTAATTCAGATAACCTGAACACTGGACTGCAGAGATAGAGGGGATTTCTGGACTAGGAGCCCATTCAGGGAGGCACTTAAATCCCACTCTGTAATTAATGACACAGACCACTCCACCCCAAACTCAGGTACTTAAGTGCAGCTGGCCAAAGAGAAGCCAGGAGCCACAACTGTTCACAAATCCGAACAATTTCCAGAGCAGACATATATTTTTTCTGAACCTTAACAGACCTGTGTGTTCTTTGCTTAGTCGAGTCTGACTCTTTACGACTGCTTAGACTATAGCCGGCCAGGCCACTCCCAAGGGGATTTCCCAGGCAAAAATACTGGAGTGGATTGCCATTCCCTTCTCCAGGGGATCTTCTCAACCCAGGGATTGAACCAGGGTCTCCTGTATTGCAGGCAGTTCTTTACTAGCTGAGCTACCAGGAGAAGCCCCTAACAGATCTAGTGCCCTTTTTAACTTAGAGCTAATATGTAGTAGAATTTCTTTTTTAAGCTAACATATACTGACGAGCAACATAGGTTTCCTTTGAATACATGTGATATTAAGCTATCCACTGACACTGCCTATTGCCTGCCTTTTGTACACACGGTAAGAACACATTTCCCTACCCCGGTGAAATGAGACAGGGCCAAGTGATTGCTCTGGCCAATGAGCAATGAGAGAGGACATACATGGATTACTTCCAGGCAGAGGGCCTTAAGAACCAATGCCCAACTGTGCCATCCACTTGCCCAGTCACCCTCTCCACTTATCTGGACTCTGAGTGAACAAACCATGAATCAGAGGCCCTTAGAGAGAAAATGGACATGTGGTGCCAATGGTTTAAACAATAAATCTTTGCTGTTTTAAATGACCAAGATTTTGGCATCTAACCAATCTTCCTTTCATTTGCCTCACGGACTGGTTCAAATTGACACTGGAGAGTTAATTTACACCTTCCCATTTTACAAAAACAATCCCAGAAGAAGGTACCAGATGATCTATCCCATCTGGATTAAAAGTCAAAATTCTGATTTTCAGTCTCTGCTGTGGATGATATAAATGGGGACCCTCATAGCAGCTAGGAAACTTATCTGTCCTTTAAATTATTTTCTCAGTATACCTGTGCTGGTTACTTTTATATCTATCTCTTCCTCGAGATCTAGCTAACAAACAAATCATTATAAGTATTGCCATTTTGGGGAAACAAAATATAAAACCACTGAATTCTTCTAAGTCATTAGAAATTATTAATTCAGATAACCTGAACACTGGACTGCAGAGATAGAGGGGATTTCTGGACTAGGAGCCCATTCAGGGAGGCACTTAAATCCCACTCTGTAATTAATGACACAGACCACTCCACCCCAAACTCAGGTACTTAAGTGCAGCTGGCCAAAGAGAAGCCAGGAGCCACAACTGTTCACAAATCCGAACAATTTCCAGAGCAGACATATATTTTTTCTGAACCTTAACAGACCTGTGTGTTCTTTGCTTAGTCGAGTCTGACTCTTTACGACTGCTTAGACTATAGCCGGCCAGGCCACTCCCAAGGGGATTTCCCAGGCAAAAATACTGGAGTGGATTGCCATTCCCTTCTCCAGGGGATCTTCTCAACCCAGGGATTGAACCAGGGTCTCCTGTATTGCAGGCAGTTCTTTACTAGCTGAGCTACCAGGAGAAGCCCCTAACAGATCTAGTGCCCTTTTTAACTTAGAGCTAATATGTAGTAGAATTTCTTTTTTAAGCTAACATATACTGACGAGCAACATAGGTTTCCTTTGAATACATGTGATATTAAGCTATCCACTGACACTGCCTATTGCCTGCCTTTTGTACACACGGTAAGAACACATTTCCCTACCCCGGTGAAATGAGACAGGGCCAAGTGATTGCTCTGGCCAATGAGCAATGAGAGAGGACATACATGGATTACTTCCAGGCAGAGGGCCTTAAGAACCAATGCCCAACTGTGCCATCCACTTGCCCAGTCACCCTCTCCACTTATCTGGACTCTGAGTGAACAAACCATGAATCAGAGGCCCTTAGAGAGAAAATGGACATGTGGTGCCAATGGTTTAAACAATAAATCTTTGCTGTTTTAAATGACCAAGATTTTGGCAGTTTAATCCAGTCTATCCTGACAGGCCAGGTTCAAAACCTGGCTCTAATACTTACTCTCCTTGATTATACAGGCAAGTTCTTAAACTCTGGGAAACTCAGTTTCTTTCATCATATAATGAGGATAATTATCCCTTTCTTAAGTGAGAACCTACATAGTAAAAAATACTTTCCCCAAAGTACATTTTCAACATAGATTAATAATTGCTATTATTGTTATTATTGAATTATTTTAGAAGTGTTACTATTATCACTTGTTTTTTACAGAAGGGGAAACCAAAATGGGCAGTGCAACAGCAGGAAAAAAAGTTTCCACTTGTTCTTCTTTGAAAAATGTTAGGTTAAGAAACACCACTTACATCTTCTAGTTAAACAAGCCCTGTACAGGAAATACAAATTTTATTAAGAGCCGTACTGGCCTCTTATGAGTGCAGAAAACAATGAATATATGGATGCTAAGTTCTCAGCAAGTCGATGATAGAGAGGGATTTGTTTATTTACTCCATTTACGAAATTGTGACCTTGAAACTCATGCAAAAAATCCATTAATTCCAATTTGTAAAGTACATGAAACTAGCAACAGGAGTGGTAATATAGATAAAAGACAATGCATGAAGAATTAGAATGGCTTTTAAAGCAACATTTGTCTGCTTCCTTCTCATTAAGCCTGTTTTAAAAGGTGAGATATGTCCCTGACCCTAAAAATTAAAATTCTTCACCCCAATCAGTCTGGTTTGGTACATTGAGATATATTGCCTTCCTGGGCAAGCACTAAAAGATTTCATAAACCCCAGGGTAACCAGAAATAAATTTCTTAATAAAAATTCAATTTGCAGGGTTTAAGTGATTGCTCTGGCCAATGAGCAATGAGAGAGGACATACATGGATTACTTCCAGGCAGAGGGCCTTAAGAACCAATGCCCAACTGTGCCATCCACTTGCCCAGTCACCCTCTCCACTTATCTGGACTCTGAGTGAACAAACCATGAATCAGAGGCCCTTAGAGAGAAAATGGACATGTGGTGCCAATGGTTTAAACAATAAATCTTTGCTGTTTTAAATGACCAAGATTTTGGCAGTTTAATCCAGTCTATCCTGACAGGCCAGGTTCAAAACCTGGCTCTAATACTTACTCTCCTTGATTATACAGGCAAGTTCTTAAACTCTGGGAAACTCAGTTTCTTTCATCATATAATGAGGATAATTATCCCTTTCTTAAGTGAGAACCTACATAGTAAAAAATACTTTCCCCAAAGTACATTTTCAACATAGATTAATAATTGCTATTATTGTTATTATTGAATTATTTTAGAAGTGTTACTATTATCACTTGTTTTTTACAGAAGGGAATCCAAAAATGGGCAGTGCAACAGCAGGAAAAAAAGTTTCCACTTGTTCTTCTTTGAAAAATGTTAGGTTAAGAAACACCACTTACATCTTCTAGTTAAACAAGCCCTGTACAGGAAATACAAATTTTATTAAGAGCCGTACTGGCCTCTTATGAGTGCAGAAAACAATGAATATATGGATGCTAAGTTCTCAGCAAGTCGATGATAGAGAGGGATTTGTTTATTTACTCCATTTACGAAATTGTGACCTTGAAACTCATGCAAAAAATCCATTAATTCCAATTTGTAAAGTACATGAAACTAGCAACAGGAGTGGTAATATAGATAAAAGACAATGCATGAAGAATTAGAATGGCTTTTAAAGCAACATTTGTCTGCTTCCTTCTCATTAAGCCTGTTTTAAAAGGTGAGATATGTCCCTGACCCTAAAAATTAAAATTCTTCACCCCAATCAGTCTGGTTTGGTACATTGAGATATATTGCCTTCCTGGGCAAGCACTAAAAGATTTCATAAACCCCAGGGTAACCAGAAATAAATTTCTTAATAAAAATTCAATTTGCAGGGTTTAGATATTATTTACTTCTTGATTGGAGAACAATTTGTAAACCTTCCTCAACATGGCTACCTAACTTCTTCCTCTGGCAGTGGGAGAAGAATTGATTGAATCCTTTCATGGAACAGCACATGGATTGATCCACGCTTTTTTCTCTCATGTCTCACTATTGCCTTGCTATTTATTTTCTGTCAAAATCATCCTAGCATGCCAGTCACCAGGCAAAACATAGATTTTTATGTAAGAATTTTCATCTTCGTTTAGTAAATGATTCTGTCTGTAACAGATCCTTTCTGCGCACCAAATTCACATAGAAAAAAAAAGATAACCCAGGCTTGTCCATTTATTCCACCTTTGTCAAGAATTTGCTGACACAAGTCCTTGCTTCTCAATTGTACTAAGAACTCTATCCCTCATTTTGCACTTCCAGGGCTATTAGTTCTCTTCTGTAATCACTCAGGACTTAATGATGCCCTGAGAGCCAGAAAAGATGCATCTACTAGCCAAGACCACATGTCAGCCTCTCAGTTACACCAGTCAGTGGAGGCCTTGGGTTTTTGGACTTCGCCATGTTTCAGGAAACACTGGCAAGCCAAGAGAGTCCATATGGGCACTGCAACACAGGATTTGAAGAGCTTAAAGGGAAATAGATCCTATTATGTTCTCTCTGAATGTATCATCTCAGGTCATAAATGCCTGGACAGAACCTTTCCCATGAGGGAGTCGTTGCTAAGAGCAGGAACCGTGAACCCATGTGGCTCTGCAGTGGCATTCCCAGTCAGCTGGGCCCCCTGAATGACCTCTCTGACCAACTGTGAATCATTCAGCTGCACTTAAATTGAGAGGGAAAATAAGAGTAATACAACAAAACACTCAAATCTCATACACATTGTAGGATAATTTCATGCAGGACCCAGAAGCCCAATAACACAGAAAGAGTATTTCAAAGTGGAAAAGTGCCTACTGACTCTCTCTAGGGATAAGACAGAGAACCAAGTGAAGGAGACACTTCACTGAAATGGCCCAGAAGCCTCCAAGTGCTTCAGGCTGAAACTCACCAAGT
This sequence comes from Tragulus kanchil, assembly GCA_022376925.1. Taxonomy (NCBI): domain Eukaryota; kingdom Metazoa; phylum Chordata; class Mammalia; order Artiodactyla; family Tragulidae; genus Tragulus; species Tragulus kanchil. Next base: position 237,417,331 of record JAIOJX010000026.1, read on the forward strand.
ATGATACGGAAAATGGCTGAGTAGCTGCGTTTCCTTTGGACTGCGAACCCTGAATCTGGCTGTAATCGTGATGGTTACTGATCAAAATCAGGCTTTGGCTGATGGTGTATGAAGCGGTATAAAGATACGGGCTTTTGTGTGCAACAGTGCAGTTTGTTTACTCTCAAATTCCCACACCATGCTCATCAATACAGTGTAGGAGCTGCCCCAAGGAAGAATATTCAGTTAACCACAAGATAGGCCAGAGGAAGGAATTCCAACTTGACAGATGTTTGACTGTTGTAAGTTCAGAAAAGTAAAGAAAATGAGAAACAGAAGCCTGAAGCTGAGCTTAGAACATTCTCTCTCAGGTTGTCTTGCCCACAACTCAGGAAACACAAACAGCCACAAAGACCCCTCGAAGAAGGTAATCGGCAAGAAGACTTTACCCTGAATGCTAAAGATGAGAAACCAGCCTAGAACATCACAGATCAGAGAGACCTAGCTTAGAAGCCTTTGGTAGGATTATCAAAAATAATCACAGTTTGTTTTGCTACCATGCAATGCAAAGAAAGATGTACCTCTCCTTGCTTTAAGACCAGCCTCACTGTGTGTGTGCTAAGATGCTTCAGTCATGTCCTACTTTTTGCGATCCCATGGACTCTAAACTCACCAGGCTCCTCTGTCTGTGGGGATCCTATAGACAAGAATACTAGAGTGGGCTGCCATGCCCTCATCCAGGGGATCTTCCCAGCCCAGGGATGGAACCAACGACTCTTATGTCTACTGCATTGGCAAGTAATCAGGTTCCTTACCACTGGTGACACCTGGGAAGCCTGAGCAGCCTCACTACAGAGCTGTTTTTTAAAAACAAACAAAAGGCTAATTTTGGATCACTGATGATGATTTTCAATAAGGGGATCTGGTTGGGGAGCAGCAGAGGTCTAAATTGATACTGTGAACAACACACAGGAACAGTTTCTAAAAATCCTCCTTATTCATCTCTGTCCCCCAAGTCCTGCTTCTTGGCAGAGCTTCCCCTGTTCTTATTCTCTCTTAAAATCTCTTATTCCAGCATCAATAAGCTCTATTTCTCATTAACCTGTCAGCATCTTTCCTTTATTACTCAGATAGTTTCAGGCTCTTTATTATGTTCAGTCATCAATCTTCTGCAGCTTCTTCAGTTTTTATCTCCAAACATTTCCCAACTATATCCAGTAGTGCTACAAGGAAGAATCTTGCTTCTTGACAAGACAGAAGAAGGAAACGGTTTATATAAATTGCCTTTTGAATATTCATTTTTCATTGTACACATGCACAGAGACACTCAAACACCACAGTTATAGGCTATATGCAGAAGCTAAAGTCATTAAAATATTTACTGATGTACTGTTTATCTCATAATCCTCACAATCTCATCTATCACTCTTGTCCTAAGATAAACATTTTGATTAGTATCTTGCCATATCAGGTTCTTATTACCACAAGCTAAGTCCCTTAAAACAACACTCATTTTTACTTTGACAGTTCTGGAGGTGAGAAGTCTGAAATGGTTCTCGAGGGGCTAAGATCAAAGTGTTAGCCAGGCCTCTTCCTTCCAGAGGTTCCTGAGGAGAATCTGTTCTTGCCTCTTTTATCTTCTTGAGGAGGCAGGCTTTCCTTGGCTGGTGGCTGCATCATGCCAACTCTAGCTTCCATCACCCCATTTACATCTCACTTTGATCTCCTACCTTCCTCTTATAACAACCTTTGTGATTGCATCAGACTCACCCCAATAATCCACAGTAAAATTCTGACGACTTCAAGAGCCTTAACTCAATTTCCCAGTCCCTCTTGCTACATAAGGTGACGTACACAAGTTCTGTGGGTTAGGACTAGGTGGGGTATGGTGGAGGGGAATTATGCACACTATCAGATGTCGCAAACTACATAAAAACTTCATATTAGTGCAAGACAAATTACCAGATTCACAAAAGATCAATGAATTCATAAAGTCAACACAAGTTATGGTTGAGAACTACTGGCATATGAGCAAAGTTACTGACGAATCCTAATTCAGTAGAGATAGAATCCTTTACAGTTGAAAAAAGCAGAAAATCAGCAGAGCTAATAACAGCTGAGTACAGCAAAGGGAAAAAATATTTAAATACCACCAGATTAATAGAGAATCTCTGGAAACTGATAAAGTGTTCAATTTTTTGTTTATGATGTAAAAATGTGAAATAAAGGATATATATATATGATCATACTTTTTTTTTTTTTGGTCACTTCTGTTGGTCTTTCATCTATTTCTTTGCATCCATCTTTGTTCTTTGGCCTGTGTGGGCCTCCCATCGAAGTGGCCTCTCTCTCTGCAGAGCACCGGCTCTGGGCGCATGAGCTCCAGAGCTCTGGCTTGGTAATTGGACACATCAGTCCAGCTGCTCTGCGGCACGTGGGATCTTCCCAGGCCAGGGATCAAACCAGCGCCCCTTGCACTGCAAGGCAGTGTCCTTACTCACTGGATCACCAGGGAAGCCCATGATCATACTTTTTAATATTTATCTATTAGGCTGAACCTGGGCTTAGTTGCAGCACATGGGATCTTCTAGTTGGGGCATGTGCCCTCTTAGCTGTGACATGCAGGATCTAGTTTCGTGACTAGGGATTGAATCTGTGTCCTCTGCATTGGGAACACAGAGTCTGTCACTGGACCACGAGTGGGGCGGGCATAAGATCAAAGTGTTAGCCAGGCCTCTTCCTTCCAGAGGTTCCTGAGGAGAATTTCCTTTATCTTCTTGAGGAGGCAGGTTTCCTTGGGTGGTGGCTGCATCATGCCAACTCTAGCTTCCATCACCCCATTTACATCTCACTTTGATCTCCTACCTTCCTCTTATAACAACCTTTGTGATTGCATCAGACTCACCCCAATAATCCACAGTAAAATTCTGACGACTTCAAGAGCCTTAACTCAATTTCCCAGTCCCTCTTGCTACATAAGGTGACGTACACAAGTTCTGTGGGTTAGGACTAGGTGGGGTATGGTGGAGGGGAATTATGCACACTATCAGATGTCGCAAACTACATAAAAACTTCATATTAGTGCAAGACAAATTACCAGATTCACAAAAGATCAATGAATTCATAAAGTCAACACAAGTTATGGTTGAGAACTACTGGCATATGAGCAAAGTTACTGACGAATCCTAATTCAGTAGAGATAGAATCCTTTACAGTTGAAAAAAGCAGAAAATCAGCAGAGCTAATAACAGCTGAGTACAGCAAAGGGAAAAAATATTTAAATACCACCAGATTAATAGAGAATCTCTGGAAACTGATAAAGTGTTCAATTTTTTGTTTATGATGTAAAAATGTGAAATAAAGGATATATATATATGATCATACTTTTTTTTTTTTTTTGGTCACTTCTGTTGGTCTTTCATCTATTTCTTTGCATCCATCTTTGTTCTTTGGCCTGTGTGGGCCTCCCATCGAAGTGGCCTCTCTCTCTGCAGAGCACCGGCTCTGGGCGCATGAGCTCCAGAGCTCTGGCTTGGTAATTGGACACATCAGTCCAGCTGCTCTGCGGCACGTGGGATCTTCCCAGGCCAGGGATCAAACCAGCGCCCCTTGCACTGCAAGGCAGTGTCCTTACTCACTGGATCACCAGGGAAGCCCATGATCATACTTTTTAATATTTATCTATTAGGCTGAACCTGGGCTTAGTTGCAGCACATGGGATCTTCTAGTTGGGGCATGTGCCCTCTTAGCTGTGACATGCAGGATCTAGTTTCGTGACTAGGGATTGAATCTGTGTCCTCTGCATTGGGAACACAGAGTCTTAGTCACTGGACCACCAGGAAATCCTGGGGGTTTTTTGTTTGTTTTGGTTTTGGTTTGGTTTGGTTTGGCTTTGGGGGCATTTTTTTAACCCAAAATGCATCAGTTTTGATAAATTCCTTGTTCATTCTAATTTTGTAGCTGGAATTATTGTTAATTTTACTCCAATAAGGAAGCATTTTCATAAGTTTTACCTTTAGTTCTCAAGACAAGTAACTAGCTTAAACATTTTTCACTATGTACAGAATGCACATTCCAGGGACAGGGAAGGAAACAGCAAAGTTACCAAGGAACTTGGGTCTTCCCCATCCTAAAGCCATTTTTACTGCAGCAGCTTTCTGAGCATGGTTGGACGCCATGACAGGTGTACTCCATCACTGCCCTACAGATAGGTTGAGCAGTTAAATGCACAACTTTTTGACCCATAGGTTCCAGTTCTATCAAAATTAAAAGTCTATGAAAATTTTACACGGATACTTAATCTGACCCTAACACACCACATAAAAATACTCTCACAGGTATATAAATCAATACATAAATGAAAATTAAATTGTAACAGTTTGGGCTAATAGAAAACAATCAGACAAAAAGCAAATACTCTTCAGTGGAGGACTGATCAAATAAGTGGTAGTACAAACACACAGTGAAATATTCTGCAGTTGAAAAACGGAGTAAGCTATCTCTAAGAGTATAAGAAATAAATCAAGGTGCAGGATAGAATACATGGCATGCAACCACATTTGAGTATTTTAAGGGATATATGTATACAGTTACACATATACAGCTGTAGGATCAAGGATGGAGGAAAGCTTTTGAATTTTCCTGTCATGTTCATATATTATCTGTTCAAAATATTAAGAAAAAATGATCAAGCAAGGCCTTGAGACACTTATTCAATAATTTAATAATCTAATAATCTCAGCGCTGCTAGAACCATTGAGCCCTGTTGTTGACATAGATAATGAAGAACTGACTGTAGAACATCTCATTGTTCATCAAGCACTGAATTCAGTCTGAAATTTGCTGGGAAAAGGCATGATGCAGTGCAAGTGCACAGCAAGTGTTCAGAGTCAGATTCTAAGTTTAGTTTCCAGCTCCATGTCTTAAAAACTGAGTGATCCAGAAAAAAGGAATTCACATTTTGAATCTGTTTTTCTCAAGTATCATAAGGAGAATACTGTAGGAGTTTCTTGTAAGCTTCTGATTGGGTAATAATTAAGCTGGTACAAAAGTGGAATTATTGTTAATTTTACTCCAATAAGGAAGCATTTTCATAAGTTTTACCTTTAGTTCTCAAGACAAGTAACTAGCTTAAACATTTTTCACTATGTACAGAATGCACATTCCAGGGACAGGGAAGGAAACAGCAAAGTTACCAAGGAACTTGGGTCTTCCCCATCCTAAAGCCATTTTTACTGCAGCAGCTTTCTGAGCATGGTTGGACGCCATGACAGGTGTACTCCATCACTGCCCTACAGATAGGTTGAGCAGTTAAATGCACAACTTTTTGACCCATAGGTTCCAGTTCTATCAAAATTAAAAGTCTATGAAAATTTTACACGGATACTTAATCTGACCCTAACACACCACATAAAAATACTCTCACAGGTATATAAATCAATACATAAATGAAAATTAAATTGTAACAGTTTGGGCTAATAGAAAACAATCAGACAAAAAGCAAATACTCTTCAGTGGAGGACTGATCAAATAAGTGGTAGTACAAACACACAGTGAAATATTCTGCAGTTGAAAAACGGAGTAAGCTATCTCTAAGAGTATAAGAAATAAATCAAGGTGCAGGATAGAATACATGGCATGCAACCACATTTGAGTATTTTAAGGGATATATGTATACAGTTACACATATACAGCTGTAGGATCAAGGATGGAGGAAAGCTTTTGAATTTTCCTGTCATGTTCATATATTATCTGTTCAAAATATTAAGAAAAAATGATCAAGCAAGGCCTTGAGACACTTATTCAATAATTTAATAATCTAATAATCTCAGCGCTGCTAGAACCATTGAGCCCTGTTGTTGACATAGATAATGAAGAACTGACTGTAGAACATCTCATTGTTCATCAAGCACTGAATTCAGTCTGAAATTTGCTGGGAAAAGGCATGATGCAGTGCAAGTGCACAGCAAGTGTTCAGAGTCAGATTCTAAGTTTAGTTTCCAGCTCCATGTCTTAAAAACTGAGTGATCCAGAAAAAAAGGAATTCACATTTTGAATCTGTTTTCTCAAGTATCATAAGGGAGAAATACTGTAGGAGTTTCTTGTAAGCTTCTGATTGGGTAATAATTAAGCTGGTACAAAAGTAATTGCAGCTCCGGACCGTGAATTTAAAATCACTATAGGGCTTCCCTAGTAACTCAGTGGTAAAGAGTTCGTTTGCAATGCAGGAGGCACGAGTTTGATCCCTGATCCGGAAAGATCCCACATGCTGAGGAGCAACTAAGCCCACGAGCCAAACTCTAGAGCCTGTGCTCTAGAGCCTCAGAACCACAATTATTGAGCCCATGTGCTGCAACTATTGAAGTCCATGTGCCCTAGAGCCCTAGTTCCACAACAAGAAAAGTCACCGCAACAATAAGCCTGCTCACCTCAACTAGAGAGTAGCCCCCATGCCCTGAAACTAGAGAAAAGCCTGTGGCAGCAGTGAAAACCCAGAATAGCCGAAAATAAAAATAAATAAAAATTTAATAAAATAAAATCATTATAACTAGGCTCAAATACATCTTTATTCATTAAAATAAGGACCATTACAATCAACACATTTTTGCCAACAATAAATGTTTGTTTATTCCTGTAGCAGAAAAACACATGCTTTAGGATTCAAAGAACTCTTGGAAAGAATTTTCTGCCTCCTCCTACGTGTGGAAGTGTTTTCCTTATAAAAAGTTGTCAAGATGGTTGAAGAAGTGGTAGTTAGTTGGCAAGAGGTCAGATGAATATTGCAGATAAGGCAACACTGTAGCCCAGTTCATTCAACTTTTGAAAAGTCGGTTGTGCAACATGCCTTCTTCAGTAGGGCACTGTGGAGAGGAACTGGACCCTTTCTGTTGAACAGTGCTGGCTGTAGGCGCTGCAGTTTTTGGTGTGTCTCATCGACTTGCCGAGCATGCTTCTCAGATACAGTGGTTTCACCAGGATTCAGAAATCTGTAGTGGATCAGACTAGCAGACCACCAAACAGTAAACAGGACTTTTTTGGTGCAAGTTTGGCTTTGGGAAGTGCTTTGGAGCTTCTCCTAGGTACAACCACTGAGGTGCTCATTGTCAGTTGTCATATAAAACCCACTTTTTCAGCTTTAAAATATTTTAATCTGCTTTAAAAGTTAAACCCAAGACTCACTGATATTACAGGAAATCCACCAAGAACCATTGTTCGAGGCTGAACACCTGCCCCTGGTCTTCCACGTATCATAAGGGAGAACTTGGTTTAAGCTTCTGATTGGGTAATAATTAAGCTGGTACAAAAGTAATTGCAGCTCCGGACCGTGAATTTAAAATCACTATAGGGCTTCCCTAGTAACTCAGTGGTAAAGAGTTCGTTTGCAATGCAGGAGGCACGAGTTTGATCCCTGATCCGGAAAGATCCCACATGCTGAGGAGCAACTAAGCCCACGAGCCAAACTCTAGAGCCTGTGCTCTAGAGCCTCAGAACCACAATTATTGAGCCCATGTGCTGCAACTATTGAAGTCCATGTGCCCTAGAGCCCTAGTTCCACAACAAGAAAAGTCACCGCAACAATAAGCCTGCTCACCTCAACTAGAGAGTAGCCCCCATGCCCTGAAACTAGAGAAAAGCCTGTGGCAGCAGTGAAAACCCAGAATAGCCGAAAATAAAAATAAATAAAAATTTAATAAAATAAAATCATTATAACTAGGCTCAAATACATCTTTATTCATTAAAATAAGGACCATTACAATCAACACATTTTTGCCAACAATAAATGTTTGTTTATTCCTGTAGCAGAAAAACACATGCTTTAGGATTCAAAGAACTCTTGGAAAGAATTTTCTGCCTCCTCCTACGTGTGGAAGTGTTTTCCTTATAAAAAGTTGTCAAGATGGTTGAAGAAGTGGTAGTTAGTTGGCAAGAGGTCAGATGAATATTGCAGATAAGGCAACACTCCGTAGCCCAGTTCATTCAACTTTTGAAAAGTCGGTTGTGCAACATGCCTTCTTCAGTAGGGCACTGTGGAGAGGAACTGGACCCTTTCTGTTGAACAGTGCTGGCTGTAGGCGCTGCAGTTTTTGGTGTGTCTCATCGACTTGCCGAGCATGCTTCTCAGATACAGTGGTTTCACCAGGATTCAGAAATCTGTAGTGGATCAGACTAGCAGACCACCAAACAGTAAACAGGACTTTTTTGGTGCAAGTTTGGCTTTGGGAAGTGCTTTGGAGCTTCTCCTAGGTACAACCACTGAGGTGCTCATTGTCAGTTGTCATATAAAACCCACTTTTTTTTTCAGCTTTTTAAAATATTTTAATCTGCTTTAAAAAGTTAAACCCAAGACTCACTGATATTACAGGAAATCCACCAAGAACCATTGTTCGAGGCTGAACACCTGTGTCCCCCTGGTCTTCCACAGTGTGTGTATGTTAATTACCCTCATATTACCACCACACAAGTCCCCCCCACTGCACCAAGACCACCTCAACTCTGTGATATCACAAATGTTCTCAGTTATATGCTCATTTAAAAGAAGAAAGGCAATCCTGAAGGAACTCATTCTGAGCAATCCATCGTGCGTGTGGAAGACACACTCAGATTGATTCAGTGCAGGCTGGTGGGTCCTGGAGGACACTTCAGAGGAGAGGGTGATCCGAGCAAACAGAACCTGGCAAGCGGCCAGCAGACTGCAGCTGCCGGGAGCTGGAGACATTTTATATTCAAACATCCTCTGCAGTCAAACGTACAGGTTTGGGAATCCCATGGTAGTCCAATGGTTAGAACTCGGTGTTCTCACTGCCCAGGGTCAGGGTTCAAGCATGGCAGAGCTTTTTTTAAAAAAAATCCTTCCAGGTTCCGCTGTAAAACCCACTTTTGGTCCCACATCACAAACAGATCAAGAAATGGTTCGTTGCTGTTGAATAAGAGAAGATGACACTTCAAAATTTTTGAAGGTTTTTTGATTTGCAGTCAGCTCATGAGGCACTCACTTACCAAGATTGTTTTACCTTTCCAATTTGCTTCAAATGAGGAACGACCACAGAATAGTCCACAGTGAGTTCTTTGGCAATTTCTCACGTAGTTGTAAGAGGATCAGTTTTGATGATTGCTCTCAATTGATCATTGTCAACTTCCTGTGGCTGGTCACTACCCTCCTCATTTTTAAGTCTTTCATTTTCTTTGCAAAACTTTCTGAACCACGACTGCACTGAACACTAATTAGCAGTTCTTGGGCCAAATACACTATTGCTATTTTGGGCTGTCTCCATTTAAAACTTGAATTAGAAAATTGCTCAAGTTTTATTTTTGTCTAACATCATTTCTGTAGTCTAAAACAAATATAAAATAAACAGCAAGCAATAAGTCATCAGCTTAAAAAAAAGGCAATAAATGTGCATTAAAATTATGTATAACACCCCGCTGGGGGACCCCAGGTTGGGCTGGGCCATTCACAAATACCTCGCTGGAGAGGGGGCAATGGGGTTTCGCTGTTTTGTTGAACGGGAACTGGACGAGGGATTACGTTCTGCTCGGCACTATTCCTAGGAAGGAGGCCATGATCACACTCCTGTACTGGCCATCGCCGCTGTCAGTCACCACACTGCATTCACCTCCCTCCAGAGTTTGGATGAAATTCAGGTCAGAGCTGCAGGTGCACAGCCCTCAAGTGTCATAATAAAGCTGGTCACTCATCTCTCCATTCAGAGCATGCAGTCTTGATGTACAGTGATGAGATACTGTTATTCAGTGCAGGCTGGTGGGTCCTGGAGGACACTTCAGAGGAGAGGGTGATCCGAGCAAACAGAACCTGGCAAGCGGCCAGCAGACTGCAGCTGCCGGGAGCTGGAGACATTTTATATTCAAACATCCTCTGCAGTCAAACGTACAGGTTTGGGAATCCCATGGTAGTCCAATGGTTAGAACTCGGTGTTCTCACTGCCCAGGGTCAGGGTTCAAGCATGGCAGAGCTTTTTTTAAAAAAAATCCTTCCAGGTTCCGCTGTAAAACCCACTTTTGGTCCCACATCACAAACAGATCAAGAAATGGTTCGTTGCTGTTGAATAAGAGAAGATGACACTTCAAAATTTTTGAAGGTTTTTTGATTTGCAGTCAGCTCATGAGGCACTCACTTACCAAGATTGTTTTACCTTTCCAATTTGCTTCAAATGAGGAACGACCACAGAATAGTCCACAGTGAGTTCTTTGGCAATTTCTCACGTAGTTGTAAGAGGATCAGTTTTGATGATTGCTCTCAATTGATCATTGTCAACTTCCTGTGGCTGGTCACTACCCTCCTCATTTTTAAGTCTTTCATTTTCTTTGCAAAACTTTCTGAACCACGACTGCACTGAACACTAATTAGCAGTTCTTGGGCCAAATACACTATTGCTATTTTGGGCTGTCTCCATTTAAAACTTGAATTAGAAAATTGCTCAAGTTTTATTTTTGTCTAACATCATTTCTGTAGTCTAAAACAAATATAAAATAAACAGCAAGCAATAAGTCATCAGCTTAAAAAAAAGGCAATAAATGTGCATTAAAATTATGTATAACACCCCGCTGGGGGACCCCAGGTTGGGCTGGGCCATTCACAAATACCTCGCTGGAGAGGGGGCAATGGGGTTTCGCTGTTTTGTTGAACGGGAACTGGACGAGGGATTACGTTCTGCTCGGCACTATTCCTAGGAAGGAGGCCATGATCACACTCCTGTACTGGCCATCGCCGCTGTCAGTCACCACACTGCATTCACCTCCCTCCAGAGTTTGGATGAAATTCAGGTCAGAGCTGCAGGTGCACAGCCCTCAAGTGTCATAATAAAGCTGGTCACTCATCTCTCCATTCAGAGCATGCAGTCTTGATGTACAGTGATGAGATACTGTTATTTCATGATCTTTTCATTATAAGGTTGATTTAAAAACTGATGTATAGGGCTTCCCTGGTGGTCCAGTGGGTAAGGACACTGCCTTGCAGTGCAAGGGGTGCCGGTTCAATCCCTGACCTGGGAAGATCCCACGTGCCGCGGAGCGCCTGGACTGATGTGTCCAATTACCGAGCCGGAGCTCTGAGGCGCATGCGCCCAGAGCCGGTGCTCTGTAGCGAGAGAGGCCGCTTCGATGGGAGGCCCACACAGGCCAAAGAACAAAGATGGATGAAAACAGATAAATGAAAGACCAGTAGAAGTGGCCAAAAAAAAAAAAAGAAAAGAAATGATGTATAACATAACCACATTTATTTAAGACTGTGTTCCAACATCAAACAGCAAACAATGCAAAACCGCAATTACTTTTGCTCCAACCTAACAATACAACTGAAAGTGACCGTTAAACAAAGTAACAAAAACATGGTAGCTAATATCTAACAGACACTGTTACCAAAACGCAAGTCCGCCCCTGAGGCACAGTGAGGCCAAACAATAGCAAAAGCTAAACAATAGCAAAAGGTCAGAGTTTGCAACAGAGAAAGGTTTACTGAGGGCCACGCAAGGAGATGGGTAGCCTTAAAAAAAGGCCAAACACCCCTAAAAGCCTTCAGCAAAGGCTTTGCTCGGAAAGGTGAGGGAGGGAATGCGGTTAGCTGTCTCAGACTCGTCGAGTCAGAGCCTTTGCTCTTGAGGTCAGGTCATGATCAGGTAACCATGTTCCTACAAATCTCTACCAAATGAATGTTATTCCCTATAGCTATTGTCTAACGAGAAAGTACAAGTTTCGAAGGCACAACTTCCCCCTCTAGGTCCTGGTCCTGGCGAAGAGGAGGCAGAGCTCAGTGGGCAGCTCCCACAGGGCCACGTCCCCAGGCCCTGCCCCGCGCCACAGCTGAGGGAGCCAGGCGCCCAGGACCCCACGCCCTCAGGCGCCTAAGGACGCCCGGCGGGGGGCGAGGGGGGAGACTGAAAACTGCCACCCAGGCCGACTGCCGCTGCTGTTAAGTCCCAGGGACAGGATGGGGAGAGGCTCCCGGTGGTGCCAAGACCTGAGCCCGGCCAGTGAGGCGGCCCTGGTGAGGGCTCTGGAGCCATCCCTGAGCCCCCAGCGCACCCACTGGCCCCAGGCGCGGTGGGAGGGAGGGACGGGGTGGGTGGGGGCAGGCGCAGGCCAGAATCTGCCACTGACCTCACTCTCCACCGCAGGACCACCACTCCCCGGCCAGCTGGCTGAACGCCCCACTGACGGTCGCTCTTGGCCCGCGGGTCGCTGGTGGCGGGGCCTCCGTGGCACTGACCAATGGTTGAGCAGGACCCTAACGCCCGAAACGCGGCCTGGTAACGGCCAACAGCTGCGAGCGGCGGGCTGGGCTCGGCCTTGTTCTGGGTCTGTATCTAAGAATTTCCTGCCGAAGGGCTTCCAGGCGGCGGCGGCGGCTGCTTAGTCACTTAGTGGGTTGTCATGCCCTCTTAGTGGGGTGCCATGCCCTTTGCCAGTGTATTTTCCCAATCCTGGGACTGAATCCGCGTCTCCTCCATCTTCTGCGTTGCAGGCGGATTTTTCGCCGCTGAACCACCGGGACGCTGGAGGAGGGTGTGCCCACCCACCCCAGTACTCTGGGCCTGGAGAACTCCCGGCGGGCTGCGGGCCGTGGAGTCACAGAGTGGACGCGACTGTAAGCGACGGGGCACACACACAACACACAAGCTTAAAGTACCATAAACAAGATAGTTAATATGTGTATTAAAAAAAAAAAAAAAAGACTAAACTCAGTAGCCATACCAAAAATAAATATAATAATAATAACCTGGAATATCTTGACCATGGACTGCAGCCCACCAGGCTCCTCTGTCATGGGGATTCTCCAGGTAAGAAAACTGGAGTGGGGGCTTCCCTTGTGGCTCAGTGGATAAGAACCCGTCTGCCAATGCAGGAGACACAGGTTCGAGCCCTGATCCGGGAAGATCCCACATACCGCAGAGCAGCTAAACCCACACATCAACAAAGACTCAGCACAGCCAAAAATAAATAAATAAAAGGGTTTAAAAAAAAAAAGATAAAGAAAACTGGAGTGGGTTGCCATGCGCTCCTCCACAGGGTCTTCCCTACCGAGGGAAGGAATTCAGGCCTCCTGCCTTGGTAGGCGGGTTCTTGACCACTAGCACCACCTAGGAATTCCAGTTACACAGTGATGAGGATTAAATCAGAAAAACCCTCTGTGACTTCCTTTGTAGCTCTGCTAGTAAGGAATCCACCTGCAATGCAAGAAACTCTGGTTAGATTCCTGAATCTGGAAGATCCCTTGGAGAAGGGAAAGGCTACCGACTTCAGTATTCTTGCCTAGAGAATTCCATGGGTCGCAAAGAGTCAGACATGACTGACTTCCACTTTCACTCCGTGGCTATAGAGGAAACATGTTGAGTGTGGCAAAGTAGAGGGCGCTGTTCAAGTATTTGTCTAAAGGGTGGCTGTTTTGTGTGTGTTTATGTGTGAACTGAGAGCAAGGGACATACATATTCTTTTCCTTTCAGCTTAAACTCCATTCAAGAAGTTTTTCTTCCTCTTGGAAAAATTCGGTGAATTTACCGCCTTCCTCTGCCCTAACAGATATTGAGCATAAAGGGACATGGACCAGAGGCAAGCTGACACACAGTCCTGAATTCCATGACAGATAGGAAACTCTGATAACCCATCTCCAGAGGAGCCAGAAGAATTTCATGAAGTAAACACGAGAGTCATAATTCCATACAACTGTTAAAGACATATTATTTAAAATCTATATACTTGACTAACCTCAAATTAAAACTGAGAAAAAGTCAAGTCCTGAAGACCCTCATCTAAGGAAAAGGTAATACACTTGCGGCAAGAATGATCAGCAGAACACAGAAAAGTCTTTAAAAGGCAGAGGGAAAGGCTTCCCTGGTGGTCCAGTGGGTAAGGACACCGCCTTGCAGTGCAAGAGGCGCCAGTTCCATCCCTGGCCTGGGAAGATCCCACGTGCCACGGAGCGGCTGGACCGATGTGTCCAATTACCGAGCCGGTGCTCTGCGACAACAGAGGCCACCGCGATGGGAGGCCCACACGGGTCAAAGAACAAAGATGGATGCAAATAGATAAATGAAAGATAAAGAAAACTGGAGTGGGTTGCCATGCGCTCCTCCACAGGGTCTTCCCTACCGAGGGAAGGAATTCAGGCCTCCTGCCTTGGTAGGCGGGTTCTTGACCACTAGCACCACCTAGGAATTCCAGTTACACAGTGATGAGGATTAAATCAGAAAAACCCTCTGTGACTTCCTTTGTAGCTCTGCTAGTAAGGAATCCACCTGCAATGCAAGAAACTCTGGTTAGATTCCTGAATCTGGAAGATCCCTTGGAGAAGGGAAAGGCTACCGACTTCAGTATTCTTGCCTAGAGAATTCCATGGGTCGCAAAGAGTCAGACATGACTGACTTCCACTTTCACTCCGTGGCTATAGAGGAAACATGTTGAGTGTGGCAAAGTAGAGGGCGCTGTTCAAGTATTTGTCTAAAGGGTGGCTGTTTTGTGTGTGTTTATGTGTGAACTGAGAGCAAGGGACATACATATTCTTTTCCTTTCAGCTTAAACTCCATTCAAGAAGTTTTTCTTCCTCTTGGAAAAATTCGGTGAATTTACCGCCTTCCTCTGCCCTAACAGATATTGAGCATAAAGGGACATGGACCAGAGGCAAGCTGACACACAGTCCTGAATTCCATGACAGATAGGAAACTCTGATAACCCATCTCCAGAGGAGCCAGAAGAATTTCATGAAGTAAACACGAGAGTCATAATTCCATACAACTGTTAAAGACATATTATTTAAAATCTATATACTTGACTAACCTCAAATTAAAACTGAGAAAAAGTCAAGTCCTGAAGACCCTCATCTAAGGAAAAGGTAATACACTTGCGGCAAGAATGATCAGCAGAACACAGAAAAGTCTTTAAAAGGCAGAGGGAAAGGCTTCCCTGGTGGTCCAGTGGGTAAGGACACGGCCTTGTAGTGCAAGGGGCATCAGTTCCATCCCTGGCCTGGGAAGATCCCACGTGCCACGGAGCGGCTGGACCGATGTGTCCAATTACCGAGCCGGTGCTCTGCGACAACAGAGGCCACTGCGATGGGAGGCCCACACGGGTCAAAGAACAAAGATGGATGCAAATAGATAAATGAAAGACCAATAGAAGTGGCCCGCCGGCCCCCCTCCACCCCCAACCAGCCCAACACACACACACACACACACACACAAAAGGCAGGGGCTTCCCCTGGTGGTCCAGTGGGTAAGGACACTGCCTTGCAGGGCAAGGGGCGCCGGTTCGATCCCTGGTCTGGGAAGATTCCACGTGCCACGGAGCAGCTGAACCAATGTGTCTAATTACCGAGCTGGAGCTCTGGGGCGCATGCGCCCAGAACCCATGCGCCCAGAACCGGCACTCTGCGATGACAGAGGCCACCGCGGTGGGAGGCCCACAGAGGCCAAAGAACAAAGACGGATGAAAATAGATAAATGAAAGACCAATAGAAGTGACCCGCCTGTCCCCCTCCCTCCCCACCTCACCCCCCAAAAGATAAATAAATAAAATAAATGTTTGAAAAGAATAGTCAAACATTTTTTAAAAAGGCAGAGGGAGCATTTAAATTCATGCCTGCAGGTAGAGAACAGACTTATGGACACTGTGGGTAGGGATGAAAGGGTGAGATGTATGGAAAGAGTAACATGGAAATTTACTTTACCATATGTAAAATAGACAACCAATATGAATCTGCTGTAAGTAAGACCAAGGGAACTTACACAGGGGCTCTGTAACAACCTGGAGGGGTGGCATGGGGAAGGAGACAGGAGGGAAGTCCTACTAGGAGAGGGCATGTGTATACCTATAGCTAATTCAGGTTTATGCAAGGCAGTAAACAACAAAATTCTGTAAAAGTAAAATTTTAAAAAGAAAGAAAGAAAAAAAAATCACATCTGCTAACTCATTGACACTCTTATCATCACAAGGTGGATTTCCAAATGCCCTGCCCTTGAATCCGGGCTGGGTCCACAAAGAGTATATTATGAGAGTGACACTGTGTGACTTTTACAGTGGGACCTAGGATGTCATAGAAGGCACCAGGTAGAAGGGCCTCTCCCTTGGTTTAATGCTATGCTCTTACAGTCTTGAGATGTTTAGTAATTTTTGAACAAGGGACCCACATTTTCATTTTGCACCAAGCACCACAAATTATAGAGCCAGTCCTGCTTCTGAACCTGGGTCATAAAAGCAATACAGCTTGCACTTGGTTTTCTAGAACATGCATGCTACAACCCTAAGCCACCACATAAGCAATCTAAACTACCCTGAAGCCACCACGTTGTGAGGAAATCGAACTGTCCCAACCAGGGGCACTGAAAGTGCTGAGACTACATGAAGAGAGAGGAGCCAGGCAGCACACAGTTGCTCGAGGCCCCTGAGTTCCAGTTTCAGCCACTGTCTGATGTAAACACATTAGAGACCCACAGTCAGAACTCTCGAGTTGAGCCCCTCTAAATTCCTTATCAGAAACTGTCAGAGATGACAAAGTGGCTGTTGATGTTCTAAGTCTTTACATTTTTGTCTATTTTTTTAAAAAAGTAGAAACAGTTAACTGGAACACTGGGATATACCAGAGTCGATTTACTGCCTTAATCTATGAATCTTTTAATAGAAGTGACCCGCCTGTCCCCCTCCCTCCCCACCTCACCCCCCAAAAGATAAATAAATAAAATAAATGTTTGAAAAGAATAGTCAAACATTTTTTAAAAAGGCAGAGGGAGCATTTAAATTCATGCCTGCAGGTAGAGAACAGACTTATGGACACTGTGGGTAGGGATGAAAGGGTGAGATGTATGGAAAGAGTAACATGGAAATTTACTTTACCATATGTAAAATAGACAACCAATATGAATCTGCTGTAAGTAAGACCAAGGGAACTTACACAGGGGCTCTGTAACAACCTGGAGGGGTGGCATGGGGAAGGAGACAGGAGGGAAGTCCTACTAGGAGAGGGCATGTGTATACCTATAGCTAATTCAGGTTTATGCAAGGCAGTAAACAACAAAATTCTGTAAAAGTAAAATTTTAAAAAGAAAGAAAAAAAAATCACATCTGCTAACTCATTGACACTCTTATCATCACAAGGTGGATTTCCAAATGCCCTGCCCTTGAATCCGGGCTGGGTCCACAAAGAGTATATTATGAGAGTGACACTGTGTGACTTTTACAGTGGGACCTAGGATGTCATAGAAGGCACCAGGTAGAAGGGCCTCTCCCTTGGTTTAATGCTATGCTCTTACAGTCTTGAGATGTTTAGTAATTTTTGAACAAGGGACCCACATTTTCATTTTGCACCAAGCACCACAAATTATAGAGCCAGTCCTGCTTCTGAACCTGGGTCATAAAAGCAATACAGCTTGCACTTGGTTTTCTAGAACATGCATGCTACAACCCTAAGCCACCACATAAGCAATCTAAACTACCCTGAAGCCACCACGTTGTGAGGAAATCGAACTGTCCCAACCAGGGGCACTGAAAGTGCTGAGACTACATGAAGAGAGAGGAGCCAGGCAGCACACAGTTGCTCGAGGCCCCTGAGTTCCAGTTTCAGCCACTGTCTGATGTAAACACATTAGAGACCCACAGTCAGAACTCTCGAGTTGAGCCCCTCTAAATTCCTTATCAGAAACTGTCAGAGATGACAAAGTGGCTGTTGATGTTCTAAGTCTTTACATTTTTGTCTATTTTTTTAAAAAAGTAGAAACAGTTAACTGGAACACTGGGATATACCAGAGTCGATTTACTGCCTTAATCTATGCCTTCTTAATCTTTTTTTATGCAACAAAGGGGCAAGAAGGAGGTAAGAAAGAGTATAGACACTTTTTTTAGATCTTTTCTCTAACTGAGTGAGTGAAAGTCGCTCAGTCCTGTCTGACTCCTTGCAACCCCACGGGCTGTAGGCCTTCCAAGCTCCACTGTCCGTGGGATTTCCCAGGACAGAATACTGGAGCAGAATGCCATTCCCTTATCTACGAGATCTTCCCAACCCAGGGATCAAACCAGGGTCTCCTGTGTTGCAGGCAGATTCTTAACCATCTGAGCCACGAGGGAAGCCTGGAAAAGGGGACATGTCTCCACTCTCAAGGTCCAGAAATGAGATGATTGAAACACACAATCTTTACAGGTTGGGAGATGCGTGAGACCTATTTTATAACAGATATCATTATAAAACTTCAGTGAGTTCATCTTGTGTTTCACAAAGTTGCCCACCAGTAGAGTGTGGTATTCAGATTATGTATAGCAAATAGTATCATATTTAATTTGGCAGTAGCCTGGGGCAAGTGCTCTGGCAACCTGGGCTCCTCTTGCCTATACTTGCCTGAAATGTTTTCCTGGGTCTATACACAGCTGTTAATTCATTCCACTTCTCTCAGACCAGCAAGGCAGTACTGCTTAAAAGAAGCAACCAGCTCTACCACCAAGGCCAGATGGTACAGGGTACCACCCTGTCACCATTATGTGGGTGATGGGGAGCCACACAGAACCTACATTTTTCCTGTCTTCTTGGCTTATATTCAAAAGTGTTTTATAACTTTCAGAGCCAATTTTGTTGGCAGTTTCTAAGGTTAGCAACATCACCCCCATCAGACACCTCTTTTCCATCTCCTAGATGGGATCTTACACCATCTATTCCCAATCATTGCTTCTTGCTTATCGTGTAAATTGCATTTATCACTCTAAAAGGACTTGAGACATCTTGACTGTTTTCCTCCTATGTGGAACTTGAAATGCATCGATTTCTGTTGTTACAGTCCTAGCTATATGTTTATTATCTGTCAGTTCTAGTTTACACAGAAGTTGCCTCTACAGAACTTAGCAGTCTAAAACCAGCTCACAAAATAAGAGAATCAAAAGCTATATTTCATCCACATGTTGACATTTATCATCCACTCTCCCACTTCTACTCCAACAAACCCCGATTCTCAGTGGCCAGCAGAAAAGCCCTCTAAAAGCCTCTATTGCTAAAAGATAACAAAGCTGTCTGACTCCTTGCCAACCCCCCCCGGGCTGTAGGCCTTCCAAGCTCCACTGTCCGTGGGATTTCCCAGGACAGAATACTGGAGCAGAATGCCATTCCCTTATCTACGAGATCTTCCCAACCCAGGGATCAAACCAGGGTCTCCTGTGTTGCAGGCAGATTCTTAACCATCTGAGCCACGAGGGAAGCCTGGAAAAGGGGACATGTCTCCACTCTCAAGGTCCAGAAATGAGATGATTGAAACACACAATCTTTACAGGTTGGGAGATGCGTGAGACCTATTTTATAACAGATATCATTATAAAACTTCAGTGAGTTCATCTTGTGTTTCACAAAGTTGCCCACCAGTAGAGTGTGGTATTCAGATTATGTATAGCAAATAGTATCATATTTAATTTGGCAGTAGCCTGGGGCAAGTGCTCTGGCAACCTGGGCTCCTCTTGCCTATACTTGCCTGAAATGTTTTCCTGGGTCTATACACAGCTGTTAATTCATTCCACTTCTCTCAGACCAGCAAGGCAGTACTGCTTAAAAGAAGCAACCAGCTCTACCACCAAGGCCAGATGGTACAGGGTACCACCCTGTCACCATTATGTGGGTGATGGGGAGCCACACAGAACCTACATTTTTCCTGTCTTCTTGGCTTATATTCAAAAGTGTTTTATAACTTTCAGAGCCAATTTTGTTGGCAGTTTCTAAGGTTAGCAACATCACCCCCATCAGACACCTCTTTTCCATCTCCTAGATGGGATCTTACACCATCTATTCCCAATCATTGCTTCTTGCTTATCGTGTAAATTGCATTTATCACTCTAAAAGGACTTGAGACATCTTGACTGTTTTCCTCCTATGTGGAACTTGAAATGCATCGATTTCTGTTGTTACAGTCCTAGCTATATGTTTATTATCTGTCAGTTCTAGTTTACACAGAAGTTGCCTCTACAGAACTTAGCAGTCTAAAACCAGCTCACAAAATAAGAGAATCAAAAGCTATATTTCATCCACATGTTGACATTTATCATCCACTCTCCCACTTCTACTCAACACGATTCTACCGGAAAGCCCTCCGGCATTTGAGGGCTCTCTCTCTTTCAGTGGCCAGCAGAAAAGCCCTCTAAAAGCCTCTATTGCTAAAAGATAACAAAGCTGTCACTTCTTGTAATCAAATTCAGCACTTTCTGTTCTTCCAGCCACCATCATGAATGTATGTTACACAGAAAATCCAAACAAGTTTGAAACCCAGGACTTCCAGAAAGCTGGGAATACAGCTATCTATAGGCAGGTCCTAGGGAATTACCACAGGGAAGTAAAGGCAGGTCTAGAGGGTAGAGAGTAGGCTTTGGAGCCACACAGATGTAGTGTTGGGAAAATCATTTAACTGCTCTCAAGAGGTAGTTTTCTTCTCTATAAATGGTGATAATTCAAGGTTGATGTGGAAACTGCAAATAAAGTCTCTGGGACTTTCATAGTGGTCCAGTGGTTAAGATTCCCCCTTCCAATGCAGGGGATGCAGGTTCAATCCCTGGTCAGGGAGCTAAGATCCCACATGCCTCTCGGCCAAAAACAAACCAACCAACCAAACAGAATACAGAAGCAATATTGTAACAAATTCAATAGCTTAAAAAAGTGGTCCAATAGAGAACAGACTTATGGGCTCTGTGGTTGGGAGGGTAGGTGAGGGAGAGGGGAGAGGACGGGACAAATGCAGACAGCAGCATGGAAACACATGCACTACCATATGGAAAATAGACAGTCAGTGGGCATTTGCTGTGTGACTCAGGGAACTCAAACCAGAGCTCTGTGACAAGCTGGAGGGGTGAGATGGGGTAGGAGGTAGGAGAGAGGTTCAAGAGGGAAGGGACATATGGCTGATTCATATTGATATACGGCAGAAACCAATACAACATTGTAAAGCAACTACCCTTCCATTAAAAATAAATAAATAAATTTAAAATGCAAAAAGGTAGTTCACATCAAAAAAAAAAACCTTAAGAACAATGTCAAAAAACCCTTATTTTCATGACTAATAGAATGTCCTCAGTAAACAGGAGCTATTATTATGAAAAGAAACTAGTAATAGCTTTCTTTAAAGTGTTACTTTTAACATTTACAGACATGAATATTTTAAATGGTCACATGGGGCAGTCAGGCTTCTTATAAAACACTGTCTCTTACCTGATGTAATGTGGAATTGGTTTGATCCTTCGATACTCCCATCAGTCCATGGGCTCTGATTACAAAAACTCTTGTCCTTCAATACTGGAACGCTTATTTTTTAGTCTACCTTCTGGCTTATCCCTTCAATTTTGTATCTTCATGGCCTTCCACTGACTTTTCATTTCTTCTCTCACAGTTTAAATTTTTAGAATTGTTTGTTCTCTGAATGTTTATTTTTATTGCCAGTACATTTTTTGTCCAGGGCTGCAGTATCTTCTTCTATCCCTGATTATATCAATAATTTCTTCTGGTTCTGTTTCCTTCTTTTATTGCTTTCCTAGTGCTTATTGCTTTCAAGATGCTTTTTTTTTTTTTTTTAAAGCTTGTTTCTGTCTTTGTCTGTCTTAATGGACATTTTTCTAAAAGGCATGAAGAGATCTGGTTGTCTGCCTCTACTTAGAAATCTTGCACTAGTAAGTTTATTGAAGCTGTGTATACTTGGATGAGGTTTGGCAACTTTGTTCTGTGTATCACCTGCCAAGGTCCATTTACCCAATGCCAGGATATGAAGGTTTTCTCTTGGGCTGGTCAAATTTTTCACTCTTTCAAGTCTCCTGCGTAGACTTTCTACTCTGGGAACTAACAGGAGAGGTGAAGGGGTGGGGAGGTTGGAACCACACTACCAGTATATAAACATTCACTTAATCTCCCAATTTTTAGTATGCATGTGTGTGTACTGAGTCACTCAATCATGTTTGACTCTTTACAACTCAATGGACTGCAGCCCTCCTGACTCTTCTGTCCATGGAATTTTCTAGAGCAAGAATACTGGAGTGGGTTGTCATTTCCCACTCCAGGGAGTCTTCCTGACCCAGGGATCAAATCCGCACCTCTTACATCTCCTGCATTGGCAGGCATATTTTTTACCACTGCACCACCTGGGTATGGTCCTGGATAAATAAACCTCCAGTCTTTTGCCAAGGTAGGCAAGAAACAGTCACCTGGTTGTGCAGGGTTGGAGAGAAAGTCCAAAGATCTGTTTCTATGCTAATTAGGAAGGTATTTTAATTTTCTCCTCAAAAAATATTTCAAAAGTAGACAGATGGCCCTGGATGGGTATGTTATGTTTCATGAGGAGAGAAAAAAAGAAAAGAAAAATCAGGGTACCTTCTACCTGTTGCTCCATCTCCTAGGAGGTCTTCTTTATCGACATGGTTAACTCAGCATGACATCTACCTTCCAGTCCACAGGAGGAGAGGAGAGAGAAAGTGAGGAGCAATTAATTTCTCTTCTAAAAGTCTGACCCATCACATCCCATTAGCTAAAACTGATTCAAGTAGCCATCTCTCCCTGCAAAAAATATCCAAGAAATACCATTGCTCTCTGGGCAGGACATGCTCAGCTAAAACTCAGTGATGAGGGGATTCTGTTCCAAAAGGAGCAAGGCAGATTAGATCTGGGGACAGTAACTTTAACCAGACAGATTTTTCAATCTGTCCCTCTGTCCTTGGTCCACCTCCACGCCTCCTTCTAGAACCTTTGACACCAAAGGGGGCTTTATCGGGGCTTGGCAGTGCTACTCAGAATGCTTTTTTTTTTTTTTTCTTTTAAGATTTATTTATTTATTTATTTAGGCAGGGGTGGGGTGTGGAGGGAGGGGAGTAGGCGGGCTACTTCTATTGGTCTTTCATTTGTCTATTTTCATCCATCTTTGTTCTTTGGCTCCTGTGGGCCTCCCATCGTGGTGGCCTCTGTTGTCACAGAGCACCGGCTCTGGGCGCATGCACTCCAGAGCTCCGGCTCGGTGATTGGACACATCAGTACAGCCGCTCCGCGGCACGTGGGATCTTCCCAGGCCAGGGATCGAACCGGCGCCCCCTGCCCTGCAAGGCGGTGTCCTTACCCACTGGACCACCAGGGAAGCCCCACAGAATGCTTTTTTAACTTTCCCAACTCTCGGCCAGGGTTCAGACTTCTCAAATCTGCTTGAGCATTTGCGATGAATCCATCTGCTCTCCAGTGTCTGGAATTTCATGGCTATTGTCTTTTCCTCATCTCTTTTTTCTTGAAGATGTATTCTTTGTTAAATAAAACATTTAATAGTATTTTAGTGGAATTGGGGGAGAAAATATGTGTGCTCAAACAGCCAGTTTGAAACAATTCTGATTTTACCAATTCTGATTTTTAATCAGGATGAAAGGCAACAAACATTTCCTTTTGGTCCATTCACTGGTCATATTTCACATAGTCATTAGTTAAGTCCACAAATGTCAATTAAGTGTCTGCCATATGGTAGTCATTGTGCGAAACACTGGAAAGAAAGACAATGGCTTTATCAACCTCACAGCCCAAAGATGCTACTATGTTTTAATGGCTTCTTGTCTTTACAACTTCTTACCTAGTGACCTCTAAGAAGTCCCATAAAGTTTTTCTTGACTTTTTTTATCCCCAAGTTACAGTTAATGGTGGCATAATAAATAGCACATCCCTTGACTTAAAGGACAGGGGTTCAAATTCCAGCTCTGCCGTTTTCCAACTGTGTGACTCAGTCACGGTATTCAACCTCTCCAAACTTAATGTCCTCAGCTGAAAAGTGAAATATTATAAAAGGCTTATTTCTAATGAGAATCAAATTAGGCAATTCCTGTGGAAATGCCTGGCATTTAGTAGGAACTCAGAAACTGTTGAAACGAAATCTGAATATTGAACATGTTCTCATCTAACATTAAACCTGGATTCTCCCCAACACTGGCAAAAGACTCCTGAATTAGTTTTCGGTTCAGATAATGAAGAAAATAAATGATCAGTGCCTGTTACAAACAAATATCCTAAGTAAAGAAATCAGAATGACTGGGTCAGATCCCTGGCTTCCCCCACATAGAACTGCAACTGCTGGTGACATCCAGATCCAGGTTGTCTGAGGTAATGGTTATGTACCTTGACATCTGTTCCAAGAGTAGAAATAGAACATGCCTTCACACTCTCCTGTCAATAAACCATTACAGAACTGCAGCTAATGGACTTATCTAATGTATTTTCAGTAATTCTGGGGTTTTTTTCAGCACATACAAAGTCTTAGAAGGCATAAACTCCATAAGTTTGAAGTATTTATGTTGATTTTTCCATAACTTAATGTCCTGAATGTCGTAAAATGCTTTAACTGATATTATTTAGACTTAATTCAACAGGCTTCTCTCCTCTGCTTCCTAGACACACAACACTGTGTTCATAAAGTGGGAGGAATATAAAGACAATGTGAATATTTGTGGTCTAGAATATAACAAAACACAGATAATTCCAAAGTGTGTTTTCAGTGATTCAGAGGGTACTCTATGACCTTACAAACTTCCAGAATCGCCCTTATGAGCATCCATTACTATTCTATATAACTGTGCTTATAAGGAAAGTCTGAATAAGGTCTATAAGATACAAAATAATCACAGACGAGTGACCTGTTTTCTTCAGGCTCCCACAGAGAGCATTCAGTTCTGCATGCAACCTGGAGATCAGTAGTCATTCAAATGCAAGGAGAACTGCTCTCCAGATTTCAAAGTGTTTAATAGTCAGGTCTCTGTCCTGTTCATTTTTGCATCCTCGGTACCTAAAACCAGGTGCAGAACATAATGTACACTCAGTCAGTGTGGTGTGTTGGCTAGATGGATGGATATCTAAGACATTTTCTATTTTGTGCCCTGGAACCTACACAATGGTAAATGTTCATATGAAAGACACTCTACTAGCACACTGAAGCTTGGCATCAGCATTGCATCTAGTGATGCTACCATTTCCACAGCAGTATGTGTGACTGCAAACAAAGGGTTAAAATCAGGCTTGGCTGAGGCAGGCCTGCCTGAGAATGACCTCTGTCCCCCAAGGCCCTGTTTCCTTGGAAACAGAAGAGTTAAGATAAATAGGGAACAGTTGTCTCTCCCTGGGTATTGTGTGAAACAAAAACCTGGGCTGGGGATCTGCAAGCTGGCATGCAGATCTCAGGCTTGATGAAAACCATGTATATGAGGCTGATGGGGAAAGGAGACTGTGGCCTCTTTGTAACAAGGTGACTCCACACACCTTGGCTCTCACACATTGGCCGTGCAATGGGGAGGAGGAGACAGGCAAAAAAAAAAAAAAAAAAGCTGCTACTAGGGTAGCTGCTGGGCCTCCCCACAAGTTGACGCTGCTGTATCTCCTTGTTGTGTCTCCTGCTGTCTTCCCTTCCAGAAAGCACAAGAGGAGGAGGAGTAGATTAAAGTCTGTCTGTGTCTCTTGAGTCTGATTTGCCAGCTCAGTTCATAAGGGCCATAGAGCTGTCATGGTCAGTAACCTTCATACCTGCTCATCTGCTCCCAAATATCACTCTTAGCACAGAGACAAAGCTGTTTAAAAGGAAAAACAAAAAAGAAGCAAGACTCTTCAACAATATGTTCCCAAGGATGGAGAGTTAAATGTATGTATATATGTGGGTTGCCGTGAACTCCAAGCAAAACCCAGACCAGTTCCCAAGAGGTCAGCCCGCTTGATGGTCATGTCCCAGTGAGATCAGAATGGAGGGGATTAAAATTAATCCAAGTGGCAATGTCTGGAGGAGGCACTGCACAGTTTAAACTGCATCACTAAAGAAAGGCCATTTGGGAAAGGAAGTGCCAAAGAGAAAAAGCAGGATGAGGGTAATTTGATGACTAGGAAAAGGTCAAAGGGGCATATTCGCTGAAAGCCCCTCTGGATCAGTGAAACAAGATGGAATAAAAGCACATACATGTTCATTGAAATTAAAAACCCTTTTAGGTTGTTCCCTCTGTTCAATTCTTAGTTGAAAATGATTTTAAATTCCTGAAAGCAATTCCTTCTCCTCTGAATGAATGTGTGGCCATTTTAAGATTGGGAGTTTCAGATGTGCCTTCAGCCAGGAAAAGTTTTAACAAGGTCTACTATTCCCTTCAGACATACGTATTTTTTTAAGCACCAAACAAAGAGGGTCCACACACTAATGAAGCCTAAAAAGGCCACACAGGGTGACATCAGACGGAGCACCCCCCAAAGCACCAGACTCAGAGCCTTCAGAACTCACATCCACTAAGTGACCATCTTCACTATCCTTCATTCATTATCACTCTTTTTTCAGTTGTATTGAGAGCCCACCACGAGCAAACCAAAGTGGCCTTAAATTTCTTTCACTTCATTTATTCCATGTGTTTAGGAAGTCCAAAGAGAAGTGCACTACAGGTCATTGTTCTCCATATAGTTAAAAACATCTAAACCACCTTTGGGCTTCCCCAGTGGCTGAGCAGTGAAGAATCTGCCTGCAAGGCAAGAGACACAGGTTTGATCCCTGGGTCAAGAGATCCCCTGGAGGAAGGCATGGTAACCTACACCAGTATTCTTGCCTGGAGAATTCCATGGACAGAGAAGCCTGGTGGGCTACAGTCCACTGGATGACAAAGAGTCGGACACGACTGAAGTGACTTAGCATGCGTGCAAACCACCTTCAGGAGGGCAATTCCAAAAAATACTGAACATCATTACATCAGTTTAATACTAAGATAAAAGTGAAAGTGCTAGTCACTCAGTAGTGTCCAACTCTTTGCAATCCAGTAGGCTCATCTGTCCATGGAATTCTCCAGGCAAGAATACTAGAGTGGGTTGCCATGCCCTTCCCCAGAGTATCTTCCTAACCCGGGAATCAAACCTGAGTCTCCTACTTGTAGGCAGATTCTTTACCATCTGCACCAAAGGAAGCCCGAATACTAAGGTAGATGTCTAAAAGTAAAATCCTAAATGCAATATATTTAAAGCAGTCTGCATATACTAATCCTATTTTAAGTAAACTGCTTATATTCCTGTAGTCCTTTACATATCTAAGCATCTCATTTGATATTCTCAATAACCTGTGATATAGTAAGGCAGATATTATTACCATTCAGCTCTCCTATTAAGAGAAAGTGGTCTTAAAATGTCCATTAGAACATGATGTTATTATATAACCTTAAACTATAACCCAGATAGTCTGACCTCTAGCAAAATACTCTATTAGAGAACTTTAAAAAAAACTTTTCAGTTCATTTCAAGTTTTCAAGCAGTTAAAACAGAAGGTGTTAAACATATCTCTCACCCTCAGTAATAAGATAATTAAGTAATTCATCCATAAGTAATTATGTAAAAATTCAAGCTTTTGAAAAACATGCAGCCATTTCTGTGAAGCTACTAGGTGAGGAATTTACTCTATCTCCTTTTTAACTTTGAAGAGGGATTTGTTAGACAAATATCAAGTTTAAAAATTCATATAGCTCAAGCATAAGTTCAAAAGATTTAATCCCAGCAATACAAACACTTAAACTTCTTGGGAAGAAAAATTTTTAAAAAAAATCAAAATTTGGACCCACTTTCTTTAGTACTCATTCTAACAATTCACCCAGCTCCAAATTTGTATCAGAACAATTCTTACGGGCATTCCATTCGCTTAGGTAGTCTTCAGATTTTATTCAAATTCTTCTGGAAGATTCATACTTTTATAGTTCAGAAAGGAAATTAATGACTTCTATAAAGGATAGGAAAAAAAGTATATATAATGGGATCTAGGGGCAGGAGCTTTGCAATTAAAAATACCACTTAAACATTTTACTTAAATCCAACCAAACTGGAGTGTCAGCGCAATTCTATTCGTTAATTTTGACATGATTTACTGAGTATAATCCCCTTAAGTCAGAAGCTGACCTCCACAGCATTCAAGCTTCCTGTGGGATCAAAAGGAATAATAAGAAACATGTTACTACTGTAAAATAAGCAAGGCTGGTGTTGTGTGCAGGTTTCTTCCTAAGTTGTCAAATAGACAAGCATGCGGCAAATACTCAGCAATAACAAAATAAATGTCCAGAGACCTTTTCCCAACCAGCCAAGCCGACAACTCAGCAACTTCAAACAGATTTTTTTTTCTTTCAGAGCCAATTCACTTGCAGTGTAGGCTGATAAAGCAGTATTAATCTCCTGCTTTAAATCAAGTTTCTGTCACGGGGCTCCATTAATCTCCCCCCTGTTATCAAGTGTCTCCATGGCAGGAAATTATATTTCTAAATTGAATTTTGTTCTGTTTCGATGTAGTAAGAAATATTTTCCAGACTACTAATAGGATGCATAAAGATTGTGACTCTGACAGTACTGTTAGACAAATACAAGCTATAAATTAAAACCACCTTCATTCACTAACCAGCATAATAGCAAAAGAGAAAGCATTGATTACCTGGAAAGAGTAATCAAATAAAAGATTTTAAATGAAAAGTGAAGTAGCAGATGGTTAACTTTTTAATTTACCTTTTTATAGCAATTGCCCATAAAGGTAAAAAGAAAAAAAAATCAATTCAATGAATCTCTCGGTGCTAATAAAACATGTATTGATTCTTAGTGCATATGCTTACCCTACAAGATTCTAGAACTTGGTTCTTCCACCCATAATGGAAGCAGATACTGCTTATGAGCACTTCAGTGGAGACAAATATACAGTAAAGAAGTATCTTTGAACTTGATTTATTATCAAAGAACAAAAACTTGTAACCACAAGCAACAAAGAGATTTCACTTTATGGGCTGGGATCCACTCATAAGCGGCCAAGACTATTCAGCCAAATGGAAGTTCAGTTACTGGAAAAGGTCTTCAAAATCATTTTTTGTTAGAGAACAATACACTGATTTCAATAAAGCTTAGTAGAGTTGTGTTTTTGGTTTTTTTTTGTCAATATAAAGTACTTTGTAGTGACTGCTTTAATACAGGTCTAGGTTCTCCTTGACAATATGAGGAAAGTTTCTTCAATTTGCTATTGAAAGGATAGTCCCAAGGTGGGCCATTTAAAACCACCCATATTTAAAGGAACAGCTTTTCACTGGGCATCAGTTTAATGAGCTCATGGAACATGCAATAAATGCTACCTATACCAAAATGCTCGAAGGATAAGTAGGACTTAACAAATTTACAAAGAAATGGTTGGAAAGTTTCCCAGACAGAAGAGAGATGAACAGATATTAGCATCTCTTCCACTCTAAATGTAAGTTTTGCCTAAATAAGATATTCAGATAAAACCACACCTACATTCTTTAAGTTCAAATTTAGACCATCTCAAATAGAGTTATTATGGTAGACTTAAACCCTTGAAATACATACTATCTTCATCAACTTAAGTATTTTGAAGCTCCTTTAGATTAAACACATAAGTTACTTATAATGAGTAAAGAAATAATAATAGTTGGAAGTCACAGATCTTAAATTTTACAAAAGTAAAACTAAGGCTCTGATGAAAATTATAAAGCATACCTTCAAAATAAGAAATAAATATTAACCAGAACTGAAAAGCAAACAGAAATGGAAGAAATTACTACCAAAAGAGAAAGAAATACACGTTCTTTTTCTATAAATAAAAGCAGGTGGTAAAAATGAAGCCAGAATTTTGAAAACATACATACTTCTCCTTTTATTTGAGTGGATCTTACCAATAAGCATGAAAATGAAATTTCAACATCATAAAGTAGAGATCAAAAGTCATATTCCCTAAGAAGAGCCATTGGTAGTGGAAAGTCTGAACCGCTGTGAAGCTTATCTATTATTATTGTTATTGTCATTTAACATCGTTTTTACTAGCAAGTAGACAATACTATGCTCGTGGGAGAAATGGCAGAAAAAGAGAACAACAGTCATTACTTTTCTATATGCTGCCATTTGACAATGTGTTTTGCATAAACAACACCACCAGATTGCCTCTGGACTATTCAGCCAAATGGAAGTTCAGTTACTGGAAAAGGTCTTCAAAATCATTTTTTGTTAGAGAACAATACACTGATTTCAATAAAGCTTAGTAGAGTTGTGTTTTTGGTTTTTTTTTGTCAATATAAAGTACTTTGTAGTGACTGCTTTAATACAGGTCTAGGTTCTCCTTGACAATATGAGGAAAGTTTCTTCAATTTGCTATTGAAAGGATAGTCCCAAGGTGGGCCATTTAAAACCACCCATATTTAAAGGAACAGCTTTTCACTGGGCATCAGTTTAATGAGCTCATGGAACATGCAATAAATGCTACCTATACCAAAATGCTCGAAGGATAAGTAGGACTTAACAAATTTACAAAGAAATGGTTGGAAAGTTTCCCAGACAGAAGAGAGATGAACAGATATTAGCATCTCTTCCACTCTAAATGTAAGTTTTGCCTAAATAAGATATTCAGATAAAACCACACCTACATTCTTTAAGTTCAAATTTAGACCATCTCAAATAGAGTTATTATGGTAGACTTAAACCCTTGAAATACATACTATCTTCATCAACTTAAGTATTTTGAAGCTCCTTTAGATTAAACACATAAGTTACTTATAATGAGTAAAGAAATAATAATAGTTGGAAGTCACAGATCTTAAATTTTACAAAAGTAAAACTAAGGCTCTGATGAAAATTATAAAGCATACCTTCAAAATAAGAAATAAATATTAACCAGAACTGAAAAGCAAACAGAAATGGAAGAAATTACTACCAAAAGAGAAAGAAATACACGTTCTTTTTCTATAAATAAAAGCAGGTGGTAAAAATGAAGCCAGAATTTTGAAAACATACATACTTCTCCTTTTATTTGAGTGGATCTTACCAATAAGCATGAAAATGAAATTTCAACATCATAAAGTAGAGATCAAAAGTCATATTCCCTAAGAAGAGCCATTGGTAGTGGAAAGTCTGAACCGCTGTGAAGCTTATCTATTATTATTGTTATTGTCATTTAACATCGTTTTTACTAGCAAGTAGACAATACTATGCTCGTGGGAGAAATGGCAGAAAAAGAGAACAACAGTCATTACTTTTCTATATGCTGCCATTTGACAATGTGTTTTGCATAAACAACACCACCAGATGTCTCGCCTCTGGACTAGACTTTTTATCAGAAAGCCCAGCCATCTCATCAAGTGTGATGTACATTTCAAATATTAATATCATGCTCCATTTAGTGCCAAAAGCTTTGGTGGGGTTCCACATGGAATTAATTTATGATTCTGAAGGCCAGTTTAGGACATTCTCAATTTTAAGCTAAGTCCAGCTGCCAAAAAAGTTGCTTCACACATGAAATGCACTTGCTAGTGGCTAAATTTCAGAAGCATCTCATAGTCATCTACTGGCACATAAAATGTAAACTTCAATTGCTTATTCATCAAGGGCAGAAATCTACCATGCCTAAATGGAGTACAAAGCAAAAGTCACTTGCAAAGGAGAAAAAGCACTTCAATTTTTCAGTAAGAGAGTCTCACATCACATTTTTTTTTTAATTTCTGGCATGAGGCATTCTCCTTGGCTGATTGTTCAAGATTTTCATTTTCATCATTAAATGGTCCCATTTTAAAAGGTCTGCCTTACTTGGCAAAACATATTTAGAGAGCCAGTTGTGTTGGTTCAAAGGTTTCCAGTTCTAGGTAGAAAAAAGAAAGGTTAGGCCCCTCATCCACTTGCCTTTTCCTAAGGTTCATAATAGACTGAACACACATCAGAATGAAAGAAGCCAGAGATGTGGCCAAAACCTTCATTCTTCTGCTGTGAGACAAAGTCTTCCCAGGAAGGAATCTCAAGTAAGAAAGGAATCAGGAAACCAAGGACTATGGGAGTCATCTGTAAAGAGCTCAAAACAGTTACAAGAGCAGAATGCTCAATCCAGCTCTTTTTCTGAACCGAAAAATCAAATGTTATGATCAGGCAAGAAGAAAAAGATCACAAGGGTTATTCTACCTTTAGCTCCCCCCAAAAACACCCATTCTCAATTTTTCAAGTACATCTTTAGTCACTTCCAAGCATAGCTTTAAATATATTGAGAGTTTTACATACATTGCTTTGAGTAGTGGTCCTGGATTTCCTTTGAGCATATGTCCTAGGCTGTGCACCTTGAATGCCAAGGTGCCCAGGATGTTTCTTTATGAGAGTCTCACTTCCAGAGATACCAATCCTTAAAATTTGAGCTGCGTAGGATAACAGATGCTCGATTTTAAAGCATTTCGTCAAGTTCTAGCTGAGTTAAAGGGACAACTCCCAGGGCTAACATAAAGTGTTTTTGAAGATCTACCTTTATAAATGACTGGTTAATCAAGTGTGAAAGTTTAAAGAGGGAAGAAAGTTCACTGACATAGCTTCTTAATAACTATCTGGCTCCAAATAGCCCAAATTTATACTAAAAGGCTACAGCTGATAACTTTTTTCCTTGTCTGTGTCACTGTTAAGATCTATCAAGATTTATAATCTCCCAGAACTCCTTCAATTATACTCTTTAGCTATATCTATCACCAATCCATAACAAGCTGAGGACAAAGTGAAAGTGAAAGTCAAGTCACTCAGTTGTGTCAGACTCTTTGAGACCCCATGGACAAGCCATGGAATTCTCCAGGAAAGAATACTGAAGTAGGTAGCCTTTCCCTTCTCCAGGGAATCGTCCCAACCCAGGAATCAAACCCAGGTCTCCCACACTGCAGGCCGATTCTTTACCAGCTGAGCTACAAGCAAGATACCAATGAACTAGAATAGCTGGGTCTCTGACCCTAACAGAGTTTTAAGAGTTTTTAATTAATTGCTGCTATTTAAAAATTTGAAGATTCCCCATACATTTCCAGTTTACATTCTTTTTTTTTTAATTGGAAGATCCAGCATCGCTAGGCCCTCAGTCCAGTCTAGTGATAATTGACTTGCACTGATTGGCACTGGGTCATCTCCAAAATCTTTCCAGGAACAAATTTCTGATTATCTAAATAAGATTGTAGAAAGCTTGTTAAACTTTCCAATCAGATTGCATTAGCAAAATAGAATTCACAACTGAGAAGCTCAGTACACGTCTTTGAACTTAAAATGAATTCCAAAATTGTCATCGTTTAAAATGACTGGGCGGCTCCCCTTCTACCCAGAGGCATCATGACAACAACACACCATCGGTAGGCTGACCCTGACCTGTCTTCCGACAGTGAAATCCCAGCTCACATTCCCCATTAGTGGGTGAACCACCCAACCCTTGGTGGATTGTGCTTCACGATGATAAGAAGAGCCAACACCGAAGGTTGGAAAAGCAACATCGTTATGAAACCTCAGCTGCCATCAGTCAGTTTTGCCTCTGGTAACATTTCTGATGCCTCCTACTTAAAATTCAAAAGGTCAGAAGGATTGTGAGGCTCCACTTTCATGCTCTGCATTCATACTGAACACCAAAAGCAACTGAAGGGCCCCTCTGCCCTATGGGAGAGTTCGGTCCTCCCAGAGGAACCTGGTAGGCTACATACAGTCCATGGGGTCACCAAGAGTGGACCATGACTGAAGGGACTTAGCACACACACATACACATGCACATACACACACGCTAAGCTCACCTTAAGATATCTGCTTGACAGGTGTACAGCCCCAGTCCCAAGCAGCTGGCTGGCCCTTATGTCCTTGTTGAAGAAGATGGATATGGGAGTCCAGTACTAGTACTTGATCACGTCTAAGAGAGCTGAGGCATCATCTTCGTTCAGTTTCACAGGGCCCAGCAGGTCATATAATTGAGCTTCTGAACCGCTTCCTGAAGCTCCTTGGACAAGAAGTTCATAGTCATTGAGGGGGAAAAAGAGGGAAAGGTGAGAAAGATGGACCCAGCCAGGCAGGGCTGATGCTGCCAAGGAAGAGGAGGCTGCCCAGCACATGATGCCCATGCCCACGGGACCTGACTCTGAGAGCCACAACTGCACTGTGCACAACCAGTCCAACCACATCCCATCCAGCAGCTCCAGGCTGGCTGAACCTCGAGAGACTTTTCCACTGCATGGCCTGAGTCAGCTCATCAGGGTGTATGCGTGCCCAGATGGACATGAGGGTGCCGAGCATCACCCACCACAGCTGGCTGAGGTTTCTGCTGCTCCTGTGGGCCTGCCTCATCCAGCCAGGGCTGCAGTTTCTACCAACTGGTCATGCTCTGTTTCTTCTTCATTCTGCTTTATGAGGTGGTGCTGTGCAGCTTATGGTAGGTGTGGGCCATATACCTGCAACCTCAGCTGCCACTATGGGCCCTTCAGTCTGGGCCAGGCAGGGCAAGGCTGGAGCACACCCATACCCGCTGCCTGGACCTGGATGCTGGGTTGCTGCCCCTCTGACCTTCTTCCTTCTCCTGTGTGGGCTAGTCCAAGAGAAGCTGTTGAAGGTAAAAGCTTCCACTGCAGGGATGGAACTCATCGCAGCAAAGAGAGGGCCCACGAAATCCCAGATGCTGCTGCGGGCAGAGCATAGTTACTTATTTCTAATTAATAGAATTGGGGAAACACTTAATTGCCCCGGTACTATTATCAAAAAACTTCAACCTATACTCTGTAGTTCCCTCTAATTTGAGACTAGAACTTCAACAGTAAAAAGGCGTGGAGTTCAAATCAAGATCAGATTTATTGCAAGACAGTAAATCAACATTTATACGTCTTAGTAATCAACTTAATACAACATAGCTGTGCATCAGTAATCATAGTCAAACCATAACAATAAGGTTTAAAAGTTCATAACTCAATCAATAAAAATACAATAGCCTTACCCCAGAGCTGGAGAGCCTCCCATGTTCGAGCCGCATGAGCAAGCTGTCTCACAGTCTAATCATCACTCTTTTTATAATAAATTTTTCCTTTCTTTTCAATTTCTTTATAACTTCTTTGTTTCTAACTATTTGATTTTTAATTGTTTTCAACCACTTAATTTATATAACCTTTTTCTCTAAACATACTGATTCACTTAATAAATCATCAACTCATCACTTCTCTATTTTAGCTTATATCTATTCAAGAATTACATAAAATTAACTTTATTTCACTTGATCAAAACACATTCAAATCAAATCCTTGAAATCAAATACTTTCTTCCCTTTATATTATTTAAACTCATGATTAAGGAAAAATCTGAACCATGGAACTTTAACACCCAGTGCTAGACCAGGGCAGGCTATTCATGTTAACTTGAGCTGCTCTATACCTAAGAAGAATGATCCATTGTTTTTTCAAAAATTCTTTCTTTACTTCTCATGCTTCCCCCGCTTACTCTTACGGGGTGGCTCTGACTCAGATGAAGTTTCACTTTCTGCGTTGCTAGAGGAACTTTCTTTCACTGATTCAGAATTTCTCTTACTTCTTTTGGACACAATATTCTTGTCTTTTAGATTAATATATGTTCCTCCTTTAGGTAACATCATATTTACCCATTCCTCTTCTCCTTCTGAACTTATCTCACTTTTTAAAAGGCGAATTTTAGGTCCAAAAAACTTATCTGGGGTTCGAGGACTATCTGAGCTATCCGTGTCATCACTCATTTCTTCATATCCAGGGGCCCAGTAATTTCTTAGGAACTCGCCTGTGGTAGCCCACGTCAATGCTGCACCAGAGCCTGGGGGAGCTGCTCACAGATGTCTAGTCACAGAAAGCCTCTGCCTCTCCCTCTTCCAGGTCTATTACAGCCTGTAGCCGGAAGCTGCTCAAAGTGTTCTGGGAGTTGGATGTTCATCACTGTCTACAACTTCCAGCTCCAGGACTTGCCCACAGTGGAGCATATCTGTGCCAAGCAGAGCTGGGCTGGTCTTGGCCCTCTCCAGGGCCCGACAGTCCGGGGGCCTCCTCCCTGGCACAGAGATAGTGGCATCAGCCCAACTGGACCAGGCCAGTCATCCACTCCTGGGCCAGCTTCCTCTTCAAGTCCCGAGTAGAAAGCCCAGACAGAGAACCCCAGGCCGTCGACACAAAGCGCCTTGCAGATGAACCATTAGGTGTGGGTGGCCATGGCCTGGAAGATGCTGAAGCAGCATTAGTGGCTGGCCGGAGGCAGGAGGAGGAGTGGGCGACTATACCTGAGCGTCAGGTGGTCGACTGCGGGCACGTGATGCAGCAGGTGCTCAGCTCAAGGCAGCTGCTGGGGGAGTGGGGGCCAGCATTGCTGGAGCGGCGGACTGGCTGGCTGCTCACTTGCATGAGACTTCAGACCGTGGGGCTGCACTGTGCCTCCTCCCAGGAGCCCCTCCAGGTGAGAGATACCACCTGGCCAGTTGTAAGCAATGGAAGCTCAGGGCCCCACGATACCCTGAACACAGCACCTGGCGAGCTGTGGGTCAAGGAGCCGCTGTCAGCCTCCTGAGCACGTGCTACAGCCTCTGTAGCAGCAGCAAGGAGAGTCCCCCAACCGGGGCTTCCATGGCTTCCAGAACCTTCCAGCTCCACGCTCACACCTGGACGCACTCAGCATCCTGGCTGCTCCCCGCAGGGAGCCTGCGCATTCGGAGCTGGAGGAGCCCAGCTGGAGGACAAGGGGCGGGGCTGGAGCTGCTTCCGGCGGTGGACCAGGGTGTGGCCACCCTCTCAGGACTGCTCTGCTACTTGGCCACCGCCTCGCCGTCTCTCTGGTGCTGTCCGCACTGTGTTCCGTGGGCCAGGCTGTTTCAGGCTCAGTGAGTGCTCCTTTGCTTTGTTCAGTGGCCCTCAGGTCCACTCCCAGATTTCAGTATTTCACATCCCACGCAGGGGGCTGTGGGGGTGGGAGCTCAGGGTTCTTCTAATGTGGCTGGAGTTGGGTGTGTGTAGGCTGATTGCTGGGTGTCAGCTGCCTCTAGGGGAGCAGGAGCCGGAAATGACTGGTAAGAGTTCACCTCGCTCTGACTCTTCTCTGTGGAAACATTGCCCCATCCACCACTTGAGGGCATTGCGTTTTCCTTGGTGACTCTGATATCAAGAGGCAATGGGCTGAAGTGTTTGGACCTCTCCTCCTGGTGGCTGGTGCTGTGAGGATCTTTGCTACCCTCCCTGCAGGTGGAGTCATTGATTCCTGGGTGCACAGCGTTCTGTTCAACACACTGCAGATGGATACTTGGGTTTCTTTGGAATGATGAAATGGTCTAAACTCAGGTCATCCTGATGGTCACACAACTTGACAAAGATACGAATAGATGAACATGAGAATGATGCTCTTCGTTGACAAAAATTCACTACATATTCACTAAAATTAAAACTCTATAGCCCATTGCTCTGTGAGAAAAGGAGATCCTTCAGGGGTGCTGTGTGATGGTCAGGAGGGGTGGGAAGGGGGGAATATACATATGACTAATCTGGGAACATACATATCTGTAAACAACAAAACTCTGTAAAAGGTATAAGTAAATAAAAGTTAGGGCTTCCCTGGTGGTCCAGTGGGTAAGGACACCGCCTTGCAGTGCAAGGGGCGCCAGTTCCATCCCTGGCCTGGGAAGATCCCATGTGCCACAGAGCGGCTGGACCGATGTGTCCAATTCCCGAGCCGGAGCTCTGGAGCGCATGCGCCCAGAGCCGGTGCTCTGCAACAAGAGGCCACCGGGATGGGAGGCCCACACGGACCAAGGAACAAAGATGGATGAAAATGGACAAATGAAGGACCAATAGAAGTGGCCTGCCCACCCCCCCTCCCTCCCCAACCTGCCCCCCCAAAAAATAAATAAATAAATGTTAAAGAAAAAAGAAATAAAAGTTAAAAAAAAAAAAGATAAAAAAGAAAATAAACAAGCTACAAAGATTAAAAAAAAAACTCTATAGCCAAGGTTTTCTGTAGCCTAGGTTCAAGTGAGGATTATACTCTCAGGGGACTTAAACTCCTAAGAAAGTAGACAGGAGCCCATCAAGCCAGGCTTCTCATCTCCTCCCCTTCTCAGTCACCCTCCACATTCAAAGGGACCAAGGAACCTAAATATAAAAGAGAGCTGTGATCAAAGGGATGACCTGTATGAAACTTTCCTCTCACTCATACTCATTTCAGTACTCTATTTTGCTGATCCACCGGAGATAGGGTGGATGTCAGTTTAATGTCATTTCAGCCTCTTTTTTATCTACAGCTCATGCGGGCTGGGGATGTATCTTCAGGCATTAGGCTTAAATTTCACTTTGATAGTCCACTCAGTTTAGAAGGTAATTTGAATGTTAGCATGGTACTATTTCTTCTCAATAGTATTGTTTCTTCTGTTAAATTCCTAGGTCCATTCAGAAAAGGGGAAGCCTGAGACACCTGCCTGTATCTCAAAATAGTTTCCATTGTTCCATTCATCCGAAGGTGAGTCCTTCCTATGCCACTTCTAATAGTGGTCAGTGTTGTGCAAATGTGGTCAGAGTGGCACCTCACACATCCCTCACCGCCTTCACAGTACATTGGGCACAAATCAAGTTGCTATTAAAAGCAATGTACCCTTCCCTCCCTCACATATGCTGAGGGTCACTTTTGTTTGGCATTTACACTTCTTCACATTATTACAAAACCATACCCCAGAGTATTGCTAACTCAGTTTTCTCTTCACTACAGTGAATGTAATTTTCACATCAAGGTGTTTCTATAGACTGGACAGAGTTAGAGTTCAGCTTCTTCTAGCCAAAGTGTTTAAATCTGAGTCGACAGCAGCAATTGCTTTTTAATCTAAGCAAACTGATCTGTCAAAGGCAATCAACTCAGGAAGGTATTCCTGGAGGATCCTAATAATCCCAATGAATCACACTGCCCTATGTGAAACTCAGCCGCTGAACTCTTGATAGAGCATGTCACAAGTACTTACATGAAGGAGTACATACAGCCCAACTCGGTGTTGACACACAAACTCTAGCCTCTTGTGCATAGGTTAACGATCACTGCTTTTGGTCCAGTTGAGGAGTACACTCCTGTGTGTGGTGATGTCAATCCACATTTCATGATATTACATCCACTAGGCTTCACGTCCTATAACCCAACATCCTCACAAACACCTACCAGTGGTGTGCTCCCTTCCTCAAGATGTTTGCCATTGGTGATTTCAATGACTCCCCATCCTTTAAACAAGGGTTCCCAACCTCTCAATGATGCTCCTACCAATTGAGGGCTTCACAGTTACCAAGATGTTTAGGTACTTTTTCCTGTTCAATTATCACAGCACTGAGAGGTCAGTAGAGATGGTAGCATCATTTCCATCATTAATAACTCACAGGGCTGAGTTACAACTCTAGGCAACTCAAACCTAGATCTGGTGGCTTCGAGCTTTGAGGTTTTCCCAGTGCTGGAAATCTTGTTACTGGAGCTTTTGATCCAGTGTTAGTCTAGGGTAGCTGGGTTAGAGAGGATAGCAGTGTTGAGGGTCCTATTTCTGAGTAGGGAGGAAGGCACTATCAGAGTCCCTTAGCTCCCTACAGCAAACCCTTCCACACTTCCGAAAGCCTCTGTCCAACTCTGTGACCTTGTGGACCACATCCCTCACCGCCTTCACAGTACATTGGGCACAAATCAAGTTGCTATTAAAAGCAATGTACCCTTCCCTCCCTCACATATGCTGAGGGTCACTTTTGTTTGGCATTTACACTTCTTCACATTATTACAAAACCATACCCCAGAGTATTGCTAACTCAGTTTTCTCTTCACTACAGTGAATGTAATTTTCACATCAAGGTGTTTCTATAGACTGGACAGAGTTAGAGTTCAGCTTCTTCTAGCCAAAGTGTTTAAATCTGAGTCGACAGCAGCAATTGCTTTTTA
Source organism: Tragulus kanchil (assembly GCA_022376925.1). Taxonomy (NCBI): domain Eukaryota; kingdom Metazoa; phylum Chordata; class Mammalia; order Artiodactyla; family Tragulidae; genus Tragulus; species Tragulus kanchil. The sequence continues at coordinate 237,456,956 of JAIOJX010000026.1, forward strand.
ATCTAAGCAAACTGATCTGTCAAAGGCAATCAACTCAGGGAAGGTATTCCTGGAGGATCCTAATAATCCCAATGAATCACACTGCCCTATGTGAAACTCAGCCGCTGAACTCTTGATAGAGCATGTCACAAGTACTTACATGAAGGAGTACATACAGCCCAACTCGGTGTTGACACACAAACTCTAGCCTCTTGTGCATAGGTTAACGATCACTGCTTTTGGTCCAGTTGAGGAGTACACTCCTGTGTGTGGTGATGTCAATCCACATTTCATGATATTACATCCACTAGGCTTCACGTCCTATAACCCAACATCCTCACAAACACCTACCAGTGGTGTGCTCCCTTCCTCAAGATGTTTGCCATTGGTGATTTCAATGACTCCCCATCCTTTAAACAAGGGTTCCCAACCTCTCAATGATGCTCCTACCAATTGAGGGCTTCACAGTTACCAAGATGTTTAGGTACTTTTTCCTGTTCAATTATCACAGCACTGAGAGGTCAGTAGAGATGGTAGCATCATTTCCATCATTAATAACTCACAGGGCTGAGTTACAACTCTAGGCAACTCAAACCTAGATCTGGTGGCTTCGAGCTTTGAGGTTTTCCCAGTGCTGGAAATCTTGTTACTGGAGCTTTTGATCCAGTGTTAGTCTAGGGTAGCTGGGTTAGAGAGGGATAGCAGTGTTGAGGGTCCTATTTCTGAGTAGGGAGGAAGGCACTATCAGAGTCCCTTAGCTCCCTACAGCAAACCCTTCCACACTTTAGATAAGGAAGCCAAGGGCAGATGTGGTGAAGTGAGTGAAAGTTGCTCAGTCGTGTCCAACTCTGTGACCTTGTGGACCACAGCCCTCCAGGCTCCTCAGTTCACGGGATTCTCCAGGCAGTTCTACTGGCATGAGTAGCCATTCCCTTCTCCAGGGGATCTTCCCAACCCAGGGACTGAACCCAGGTCTCCCACATTGCAGGCAGATTCTTCACCCTCTGAACCACCAGGGAAGCCTGAAGATGTAGAAACAGCAATAAATGTGTGGGGTCTGGTAGAAGGCAGTGCTGAAAGTTCTCGACTTCTCCCTAAGTGTTGGGACAAGTGTCTTTTTATTTATTTATGGCTATTCTGGGTTTTCATTGCTGTCACAGGCTCTTCTCTAGTTGCAGGGAGTAGGGGCTACTCTCTAGTTGAGGTGAGCAGGCTTCTTGTTGCCATGACTTCTCTCATTGGCTCTGGCTCTGGCTCTAGGGCACACGGGCTTCAGTAGTTGCGGCACATGGGCTCAATAGCTGTGGCTCTAAGCCTGTAAAGCACAGGCTCCATAGTTGTGGCTCATAGGCTTAGTTTCTCCGCAGCATGTGGGATCTTCCCAGATCAGGGATCGAACCCATGTCTCCTGCATTGGCAGGTGAGCTCTTTACCATTGAGCTACCAGGGAAGCCCGGGACAAGTGTATTTTGAGAATGACTTCCACTTAATAACAGTTGGATGAGAGCCTTAAGAAGAATATTGACATACAGTCAGTTCAAAGAGCAATGAAAGAGTAGATTGGTGTATGAAAGGCTGGTAATAATGGTAATAATAAGAGCTGGGGAGTTCCCTGGTAGCCTAGTGGTTCAGAGTTGGCACCTTCACTGCCAGGGCCCATGTTCAGTCCCTAGTTGAGGAACTGAGATCCTGCGAGATATGCAGTATGGCCAAAAAAATAAAAATTAATGTATACTGAGCACTTAATATTTTCCACTATTCTAAATACTTTGTGTTTATTTATTGAACTCTCATCATAACTCTATGAAATAGGTGCTGTTCTTCTGATGAGAAAAGTAAGGCAATGAGAGGTTGTAACTTACCTGTGAGCACACAGCTAGGAAATGCTAGAATAAGCTCCCAGTCTACACAAACGTATTCTCTCACTTGTGCTCTGGTTAGTGTGTGGCAGTAATGATGAATTTTGGAAGACTTCCTGAATTCTGAGAAATTTCATTAATTTTTTGACTGAAAACAATAGTAAATATTTCCATGTCAGGCCATAGTAGAGTCTAAATAGTCCAACGTACCCTCTCACTGAAAAACACCCAGAACTGATACATAAAATTAAAAGGCAAAAAAAAAAAAAAAAATTAAAACATGCTAACAAGCTGGCCAGAAAAGTAATACTGAGGTGCCTAAAATCACAAGAAGATGTGGGCCTAGACAGGCAAGCTGAGCCGTGAAGTCAGTTTTCACTCAAGATATTCACTGATTCTGAGGACCTTGTTTTTGAGTTCATAGGGTTGTGGGGATGGAGACACCAGTCAGTCCAGGGCCTTACCAAGACTGTGGTGCTGGGGTGCTAATAGGAAACATCAGTGACTCATAGAGCCACTGCCTCCTATGTCACAGATAATAACAATTATTAATAATTTTTCAATCCCTAGTACTAGTAGCAAAGGAAAATGCCTTTCCTAAGAATTTGTAACCACAAAACAGACCTTCATTTGGGTTTCTAGTCCAAATTCACACCACTAGAGTGGTACCAAAGAAACGTCAGGGTAGGAATCATGTAAATGTGAAAAATGTTAGTCACTCAGTCATGTCCAACTCTTTGCAATGCTATGGACCCCTCCAGGCCTTCTGTCCATGGGAGGCAAGTATACTGGAGTGGGTGGCCATGCCCTCCTCCAGGGGGTCTTCCCGACCCAGGGATCTAACCAGTGTCTCTTATTTTTTCCACATTGCAAGCCAGATTCTTTACCATCTGAGCACCAGGGAAACTCTAGGGTAGGAATAGGGTTTAGAATGGTTTTGGGTTGGTGGTGCACTCAGATGCCTGGCAGAATTAAAGCAGCCCCTCTAAAGCAGCCAGCCTTAGAGTCAGATGCCGCCACATCAAAGTGCCCCTTGAAAGTGAGAATAGCTGTCTGTAAAGACACCTCAACTCAGCAGTTCTCAACTAGAGGGAGTTTTGCCTCCCACAGGACAGTTGGCAATGTCTGCAGGCAGTTTTGATTGTCATGTCTCAGGGACAGCTACTACTGACATCTAGTGGTTAGAGGCCAGTTGTTTAGTTGCTAAATCATGTCTGACTCTTTTGCCTCTCCGGCCAGGCTTCTCTGTCCAAGAATACTGGAGTGGGTTCCTATTTCCCGTCTCCAGGGCATATTCCTGACCCAGGGATCAAACCCGTATCTCCTGCATTGCCCGCAGATTCTTTACTGCTGAACCACCAGGGAAACCCACGGGTAGAGGCCAGGAAGGCTGCTAAACTGCTACACTGCACAAGCCAGCCCCCTACAACATGGATGGATCCAGTCAAAAATGTCAGTAGTTCCAAGGTGGAAAAACCCTGCTCTATCTGGACACACAGTCCATATGGAGCCTGAGAAGAACAGTGTGATTACTACCTCTCTTTGGCAACAAATAAAGATGGTTATTAATGCAGCTAGCTACTTCACTATTTAGCATTCATTCATGTCACAGTGTTGCTTCTGTGCAGCTAGCTACTGGTCACTGAAAATCTTCAGGGTGGTCTGCCCGTCATTAATTACTCTCAAGCCACATATGGCCTGTATTTTTCAACTGTTTTTTGAAACCAAGATATGAAATTTTATATTTAACTGTTTACGTTTCATATTGTTTATTTTTCCAGGTCATAGATATATTTCTTAAAACAGATATAACTAACATATTACATTAGTTTCAGATATAAAACATACCAATATTTGTACAGATTGCAAAATGATCACCATAGTAAGTCTAGTTAACATCTGTCACATATTTTTGTAACATAATTACAAAACCTTTTCTTGTGATAACATTTTAAGATTCTTTTAGCAACTTTCAAATAGGCAGTACATTATGAACTATAATCACCAAAATGTCTAATACTTTACATTGCCATGAGTTGTTTACTTTAGGTTTACACCTTTTGACCCTCCTCACCCATTTCCCCCACCTTCTACCTCCTACCTCTTGCAACTACAAGTGTGTTCTGATAACTTGTTTTTCAAGATTCCACATGCTGAGATCCTGCGGTGTTCATATTTCTGACTTCACTTAGCATAGTACTCTCGAGGTCCATCCATGATGTCACAAATGATAAGATTTCCTCCGTTTTGATGGCTGAAGAATATTCCATTGTGTCTGTACACATTTTCCTTATCCATTTATCAATCTATGGGTACTTATGCATCCATATCTTGGCTATTGTAAATACTGTTGCAAAGAACACTGGAAATTTCAAGTATTTTCATCTCCTTCAGATAACTATCCAGAAGTGGAACTGCTGGATCATATGGTGGCTGTATGTTTAATTTTCTGAGGAATCTCCATTCTGTTTTAGAAATTTGGAATTCGAATGAGATTATTAATTTTACGTGAATACTGTACAGACATCACTCCAAGCACTCCTCCCCACTTTTATGATAAGCTTTTTGAAGAGAGTCAGATATTCCCACTCTTCTCAGAAAAACATAAAAACAGATGAACACAATAGCCACCAAATCATGAAAGCCATCAGATCAGAATTCTCAGTGAATAATCAGAACACAGAACTGAGCAAGCTAATAATATACTAATCAAAAGCTGCAGAAAAACTCACTGACCAGCACACATTAGTTTTGTTTCGCTCTAAATTGATCACATTTAACCTTTTTCGGCTATTTGTTCAATTAACAGGCTAATCCATCTATTTTTGTCTCCAAATCTAGAGGGCAGTTTAAAAACTCAGGTCAAATGCTTAAAGCTTCCTTGGACACTCAGTCTATATTAAACCCTTCTTCTTCTCCTAAAAACCTGTAGCTGTATTTTACCCTTAGTCATATGCCTCACAGTACAGTTTTAAAAACTGGTCAAGTAGGTCTTCCATTTGCCCAACTGAATTTTACTTTGTTTGAGAGGAGTGACCTGGTCACAGTCTCTAAACCAGTACTGAATACATAAAAGGCATTTAAGAGAATTCATCGAACTGTTTTGAAAAGTTTTCTCCACTCACTGTATAACCAGCACCCACCAAGGACTACTTCCCCTGCATTTCACTCAGCTAGACTCGATTCACTCACGCAAGTACACCATTAGTCATTCTATTCTCAGTTTATGGTTTTAATGGTTTTACAACATTAGATGTACAATGTCTTTCTAAGCACCAAGTATGCTGGAAATTGAACATTTTTATAAAGATAATAAAAGTTAATGACTACCCATGATCTACGATCTGACAATACATCTGTTCTTTTTCATCCTGAGATGGTAAAATACCCACCCTGGCTTATTGTGGCACAGTAGGAGAGAAGAAATATAGTCCAATTAATCACTCTTAACTATCAGCTTATTAAGTTATAGTTTCCCAACAGGCTTGTCTTACATGACTATTAGGCTGCAGGTGTTTTTCTAAGTCTTTTTATTATGCGGTTATATCATAAACAGACAGTATGGAGTAAAAGAAAACCTACTGGATTAAAAATCAGAAAACCTAAGTTCTCAATTCTAGCTTGGTTAAGTAGCCATGAAACCCTAAGGAAGTCATCACCTCTCGAGTCTCCAGTTTTCTCATCTGTAAAATGTCAATTTGCCCAAACCATAACCTAAGAATTTCACAAAAGACAACCTGACAGAAATCTTGTTCATATTAAAATATCTTAAACCAAACTGCTAAATTGGGATTTCTGTTACTACTGTTAACCTTCAAAGTAAGTTTTATTGCCTAACAAGTGTGGAAGTACATAGGAAACAAAGCATGTTTCACATGAAAAAATAACTGTGACTACAGATATGCGTAGACATGCCTAAACTGTGATAAAAGTAATCAAAATTTTCATATTCACTAAATGCCCATTCATAAAGACAGATGGTATCCATTCTCCAATTGACAAAAGGGTTGCACTCCAAAAAACTGAGTCCAGTTTTAGGTAATTTTATAAATGGAGGCTAGGTGTCTAGTTTAACCCATATGCATGTGAAGAGACTTTTGATGTAGCTGAACTATAAAACATAACATTAGGGCTTCCCTGGTGGTCCAGTGGGTAGAGTCCGCCTTGCAGTGCAAGGGGCACTGGTTCGATCCCTGGCCCTGGAAGATCCCACATGCTGCAGAGCAGCTGGACCGGTGCAGCCAATTATGAGCTAGTGCTCTGCAACAAGAGAGGCCACTGCGATGGGAGGACCACACAGGCCAAAGAATGAAGATGGATGAAAAGAAATAAAAAACCAATAAAAGAGGCCAAAATTTAAAAAAAAAAAAACAAAAAAACATTAAATGTCTGAGTTCCAGATCCTGAGACTGGATCTTATGTCACAAAGAAGAATTTCCTTCCCTATTCTTGGGGAGAAGACTGGAAGTAAGCAATTATTAAAACGAATTTACCATCTACCTCTTTCTAACCCTTTCATATTCTGGGAGAGTACACAGTTAGAGCCTAACTGTGCTGTTGGAACAATCCTATCAGTCCTACTTATAAAGATTCTCTGTTCCAACAGCCCCTTCCTGAGTCTCCAAATACTAATTCCACAACTACAGAGCAACTGATGAACATTTCAACTTGCACATTCCAACAGATAACTGAGAAAATGTTACTTATTCCTCGAATACAACTAGTATTGAAAGAGGCCACCTATTATTTATAAAAGCAAAAAAAAAAATTAGAAATCTGTTACAGTTTTTAGAGATGGTCAAGTAAATTATGAAACATCCATACAATAGAATATTATGTTATCACTTTTTAAAAGTTTACAAATAAGCTCTAATAACATAGGAAATGTACAACATACAATGCTGAATAAAGAAAGAAGATACTAAATGCTGTGTTCTTTATGAACTCAATTATGGAAAAAATGCATTGAGAGGGATTAGAAGGAAATACAACTGTTGAACAGTGTAATTTATTGCTTTTTCTCCATATATGTGAACTTGTGCTTTACAGATTTTTCCATATTAAATATCACTTTTGTTATTTATAAATTGTAAAAAATTGGGGTGAGGTGTTTAATTCAAATAAATTTTCTAATGAACTAAATAAAAACATAACATTATGTGAAGAGACTTTTGATGTAGCTGAACTATAAAACATAACATTAGGGCTTCCCTGGTGGTCCAGTGGGTAGAGTCCGCCTTGCAGTGCAAGGGGCACTGGTTCGATCCCTGGCCCTGGAAGATCCCACATGCTGCAGAGCAGCTGGACCGGTGCAGCCAATTATGAGCTAGTGCTCTGCAACAAGAGAGGCCACTGCGATGGGAGGACCACACAGGCCAAAGAATGAAGATGGATGAAAAGAAATAAAAAACCAATAAAAAGAGGCCAAAACAAAATTAAAATAAAAAAACATTAAATGTCTGAGTTCCAGATCCTGAGACTGGATCTTATGTCACAAAGAAGAATTTCCTTCCCTATTCTTGGGGAGAAGACTGGAAGTAAGCAATTATTAAAACGAATTTACCATCTACCTCTTTCTAACCCTTTCATATTCTGGGAGAGTACACAGTTAGAGCCTAACTGTGCTGTTGGAACAATCCTATCAGTCCTACTTATAAAGATTCTCTGTTCCAACAGCCCCTTCCTGAGTCTCCAAATACTAATTCCACAACTACAGAGCAACTGATGAACATTTCAACTTGCACATTCCAACAGATAACTGAGAAAATGTTACTTATTCCTCGAATACAACTAGTATTGAAAGAGGCCACCTATTATTTATAAAAGCAAAAAAAAAAATTAGAAATCTGTTACAGTTTTTAGAGATGGTCAAGTAAATTATGAAACATCCATACAATAGAATATTATGTTATCACTTTTTAAAAGTTTACAAATAAGCTCTAATAACATAGGAAATGTACAACATACAATGCTGAATAAAGAAAGAAGATACTAAATGCTGTGTTCTTTATGAACTCAATTATGGAAAAAATGCATTGAGAGGGATTAGAAGGAAATACAACTGTTGAACAGTGTAATTTATTGCTTTTTCTCCATATATGTGAACTTGTGCTTTACAGATTTTTCCATATTAAATATCACTTTTGTTATTTAAAAAAATTGTAAAAAAATTGGGGTGAGGTGTAAATTCAAATAAATCTCTAATTAATAGAATTTTCGAGTGCTATAAAACAGTGCTAATTATCAGGCAAAATGGAAACAGCTTTGTGTGCAAGGGAGCATTCCTTCCTTTGACTTTATTAGGAAAAGAACTTAATGAGGAGATTTAAATTAATCATTTTATAAAGTAAGTTTTGTGATTTTGAAACAACTACTTATTGCTATTGCTATGGCATTTTATAGATTCAGTAAAACCTACCATGGAGACTTCTCTTAAGATACTGGACATTTCTTTTAATATATATATATATCATATGGAAAATGACTTGGATTTGTGATTTAGACAAACAGCATTAAAAGGTTATATAGTAAAAAAAACTCTTCATGCCATTTTACACTTTCCCAGATAAAGCAAGTCTCTGGCCCAGAACCTTTCCTTGCCTAGGAGCCAATGTATACTGTATTTACACACATTAATAGCACTTTGATACACCTTATTTCACTTTATGTACCTTAGAAACATTTATGTATCAGAATATACACATCTGTTGCATCCTTTATAAATGTGAATTAATATCCTATTGGTATAGATATAACACAACTAGCAACCCCTTACTGTTATTTAAATTATTTCCATTTTTCTCTATAGCAAGTTTTTAGTGAACATTCTTGTACAAATTCTTAGAATTGTTGAGTCAAATACTGTGGAGTACATTTTTAAAAATCTGATACTGCCAAATTGTCTTCCAAAGTATTTGTATCACTTTATAGCCCAAGAGAACATTTCTCAGCATAGGTTTGTTTTTTTTGTTGTTTTTTTTCTAAAGCAAACTCCAGTGCTGTCAATGGCCAGGAAAATACTGACACAGGTTGGGGTAAGAAAATGGGAAACTGGAGAGCATGGTCAGTCATTGCAAGAAGAGGTTTGTACCCAATTCCAGTCTACTAATAAGTGCCTTTTAAGGAATCTCTGCTCAATGTTAAATTGTCTGATTTCTCAAAAGTCAAAAACCTGGACTTCTGCGTGAAATTTACAGATTTTTCAAATTTTGAAAATTTATCAAAAATTTAGAATTGGCATGACAAAAAGCACATGTGTGAGTGGGAATTATCTGTGAGCCTCCAAGATGTAACGTGGGTTTAAAGCTACCATTCTGCCACCAAAGCCAACAAAGACATCACAACAACCAGCTGTGCCTGGCATAGATTTCATTAGATTATTGGTTTTGGATGACTTAGAAGATGGGTTTTTATTAACTATGTGGTCACTATCCTCTTAAATAACCTAATCTTCAGTTAGGAGACTTATTTTAAGTTAGTAATATTATAGTTATAATGATTATAATAATAATATTACTCCTGCCCAGATGTTTTCATTAATCAGTTTCCTACAATATGGTTCTTTGCCTTCTAGTTTCATTCCTGTAAAGTGCTGTATTTCTGTTTCCTTCCTTACATGAAACTACCACATGTTGTAAGAGTTATTTTCCTATTTATATAATCATTTACCCAAGGGGAAGAAAATCTCTAATCATTTTTTATATTTGCATTCAACATATTCATCTACTTACAGAAGAAATTGTGGGAGCAGAATAAATTAGCAAGACTTGCTGCCTCTAGTTTAAATAGGATTTTTAATCCATATAAAACCCTTTTTATATTAACTAAATTCTAAAGGTTTAGAAACTAAAGATAATATAAAAGAATAAACCCTAAAATTGCAAGCTCTATGTAAAAATTTCCAATCCATGGACATTTTTAGTATCTTCTCTCCACAAATACTTGCAAAAAGAGCAGCCTGATGAGACCAATGTATGATTATAAACAGAAATAAATGTTCATGAATACTAAAATTATAAGCAAGGTAATATTAAATAACTCTGCTATTTGAAGTTAGAAGGCAATGACCTCTTGTACAAAAATTTCAAAGCCCAACATTTTAAAACTTACTAGCTTCATTTACTGAAAAAGCATCTGAATCCTAATTTTAGAATAGTAATTTTAAAAGATTTCCTAATTTCTAATGTAATCTGTTGAAAGGTGTTTTCTTAATATTGAAGAAAACCAACAAGAGGACCAAAAAACATGTATTAAAGAAGTTTTAAAACTTAGCTGACTTTCAACATACATGACTATATACATGTATATACATTTTGTCTGTATTGACATATACATTGTCTTACATTTGTCAGTGACAAATACAGTGACTGCTCATATGAGAAAATATGATTGTAAGAGTCATTTTACCAATATGATGCCACTGGACAGTCTATTTTTAGTTTCCAATGGCAAGGACCTAAACATTACAAATTCCTTCATTAATATTTTTGAGTGTCTGAGTATTCCTGCTTCTCCTAAGTGGTATACTGTAACTATCCAAGTGCATCTTTTAAAAGAAAATTGATTAGACCACCCTAAAACGTAAAAGTTCCATGCTCTGCAGTAGGTATGTATCACTTGAATTCAACACTCTAATCACAAAAAGTAAATTTAAGGAAAAATTACATACTTAAATTGTAATCTGCACAGTGGATAACAATTCCAAAAGCAACATTAGGATTCACAGATAAAACAACAGTAATGAAAAGAAACATAATAAAATACCATATTTTAATTTTATGTAAAATATAAATTAAAATAAGGCATAAAAGAACTTTGAGATAATAATCATACAATACAGCATAAGTTTTAATATATAAATCAGATGTCATTTCATCAGCTATTTATTAGTCACATCAGTCTAAACTTTACATATTAAAATAGTGAAAAGGTAAAAAACATCATTTCAATATAGATTCAATATGGGAAAATACATATTTGTAGCTTTATACACAAAGTAAATTAATCCACTCTATATTATATATATATATATGTATATACACAGTTTTCCAAAATATAAATGGCACTTTACATGCAACAGGACATACCAGGCTGCATGTCCTAATATAATTTACTACATAGAAAAATAAAGAGACAACACCTTTTTAACAAGAGAGTTACATAAGATACGTGGAATGTAGAATAGGATGCTGCCTTAATACACTCTTGGATAAGATTAAAGAAATATGAAAAAAAACAGTTTTTACTATTTTTAATGATCATTTTTTAAATGAAGACTACTGTGATTTTGTATTTTCTAATTGTATCACAAATGAGAAAACATAAAAGGGAAAAGAGAGGGGACAAAAGAAAACCTGATCCTTTATGAATTTTAAACACCAGCCCTGCCTATGGGCTGCATTTGGGCTGCTTTTCTGTTGACAGTTTCCTAAATTACTTCTGCCACTCTGAATTGCACATCAGCAGTCAGATGAGTTTTCCAGACTTCATTATGCCATTGTGTAACCATAGCTGCCACAATGTAGCGCCACAAGAAGCCTGTCCTTGAGTATTTCTTTGCTTGGGTATTCAGGTAACTTGAGCATGTTGATGCTTTAAAAGAAAAATATACCACTATTAAACAGGAAAGCTCTGAAAATTTTTATTGTTTTGTCTAAAAGTGAAAACACTACTCAAAATTTACACAAAACCACTCTCTCAAATTTGCATTCAAATTGGAAAACCCTGAAGTAGTATTTAAAAACGAAAAAAAAGAAACAACAACTCTGCTGCGTTGCAGCTTCCTTTAGTATGCAAATGTAGTAGACAAAAGTAAGTTCTCTTCTGTCTAAAATAAATAACTCAATTCAAAAAGCAACATTAGGATTCACAGATAAAACAACAGTAATGAAAAGAAACATAATAAAATACCATATTTTAATTTTATGTAAAATATAAATTAAAATAAGGCATAAAAGAACTTTGAGATAATAATCATACAATACAGCATAAGTTTTAATATATAAATCAGATGTCATTTCATCAGCTATTTATTAGTCACATCAGTCTAAACTTTACATATTAAAATAGTGAAAAGGTAAAAAACATCATTTCAATATAGATTCAATATGGGAAAATACATATTTGTAGCTTTATACACAAAGTAAATTAATCCACTCTATATTATATATATATATATGTATATACACAGTTTTCCAAAATATAAATGGCACTTTACATGCAACAGGACATACCAGGCTGCATGTCCTAATATAATTTACTACATAGAAAAATAAAGAGACAACACCTTTTTAACAAGAGAGTTACATAAGATACGTGGAATGTAGAATAGGATGCTGCCTTAATACACTCTTGGATAAGATTAAAGAAATATGAAAAAAAACAGTTTTTACTATTTTTAATGATCATTTTTTAAATGAAGACTACTGTGATTTTGTATTTTCTAATTGTATCACAAATGAGAAAACATAAAAGGGAAAAGAGAGGGGACAAAAGAAAACCTGATCCTTTATGAATTTTAAACACCAGCCCTGCCTATGGGCTGCATTTGGGCTGCTTTTCTGTTGACAGTTTCCTAAATTACTTCTGCCACTCTGAATTGCACATCAGCAGTCAGATGAGTTTTCCAGACTTCATTATGCCATTGTGTAACCATAGCTGCCACAATGTAGCGCCACAAGAAGCCTGTCCTTGAGTATTTCTTTGCTTGGGTATTCAGGTAACTTGAGCATGTTGATGCTTTAAAAGAAAAATATACCACTATTAAACAGGAAAGCTCTGAAAATTTTTATTGTTTTGTCTAAAAGTGAAAACACTACTCAAAATTTACACAAAACCACTCTCTCAAATTTGCATTCAAATTGGAAAACCCTGAAGTAGTATTTAAAAACGAAAAAAAAGAAACAACAACTCTGCTGCGTTGCAGCTTCCTTTAGTATGCAAATGTAGTAGACAAAAGTAAGTTCTCTTCTGTCTAAAATAAATAAGCAACAGGGCAGTTAAGTTTGAAGTGACAGTGCAACTCAGTGATTATATGACAGTGTAATTTTAGTGATATTTGAACTATATATATTCAATTAGAGTATAAGTAGGTAGTTTGCTCAAACATTTTCCGTACCAAGAAAGGGGAAGGCAGAAAACTTAATAAACAGTTGCTTATTTATCAGTGGTTACAAAGCGCTGAATAGAGGTCATGTTGAGATTCTCCTCTCAATGCTGCAGTAAGTAGTTAGACCTTTGATCACTCAGTATTAATCAGAGTAATTCACAATGCATTTCAATAAACCAATTTAACATACCATGTGCTTGAAGTAGGTAGAAGATTTGGAGTATACGGCACAGCAGCAATTGTAAAGTTTTGCAATCCACTTCCACCCATGATATTAGCAAATCCACCATGTGGGACCCTGGAACTAAGAGTTCATATCTTAGTGAGTTGTAACCACACAAGAAAAAAATCTCTGAAATAGATACATTTTGAATTAGCAAACTGACTGGTATCTAGTAGACATTCTTTAAATATGTGCTGAGTAAATATGAGTTGGATCCTTGATTAATTCAGATCCTTGATTAACAGAGGCTTTTACCCATAATCCAGAATGATTTCCCTGTCTGTGAAAAATAGCTAGGCTCAAAAGGTTTTTGTTTTGTACTCTTTTACACAGTGGGGAAACTTGAAAATTATTTATACTTATCTTTTCAGAGATTTACAACATCGAATGTCTTTTTTAAAATGTCACCTAACATAATGAGACGACAGGAAGGCAAACAAAGTCAGAAGTCTCACAATTCATAATTTTGAAACTTAAACTACAAACCTACAGTAATCAAAACCGTGCGGCACTGGAATAAAGACAGATATGAACAGAGAAAAAAAAAAACTCAAAAATAAAAAAACCTTTACACAAAACCACTCTCTCAAATTTGCATTCAAATTGGAAAACCCTGAAGTAGTATTTAAAAACGAAAAAAAAGAAACAACAACTCTGCTGCGTTGCAGCTTCCTTTAGTATGCAAATGTAGTAGACAAAAGTAAGTTCTCTTCTGTCTAAAATAAATAAGCAACAGGGCAGTTAAGTTTGAAGTGACAGTGCAACTCAGTGATTATATGACAGTGTAATTTTAGTGATATTTGAACTATATATATTCAATTAGAGTATAAGTAGGTAGTTTGCTCAAACATTTTCCGTACCAAGAAAGGGGAAGGCAGAAAACTTAATAAACAGTTGCTTATTTATCAGTGGTTACAAAGCGCTGAATAGAGGTCATGTTGAGATTCTCCTCTCAATGCTGCAGTAAGTAGTTAGACCTTTGATCACTCAGTATTAATCAGAGTAATTCACAATGCATTTCAATAAACCAATTTAACATACCATGTGCTTGAAGTAGGTAGAAGATTTGGAGTATACGGCACAGCAGCAATTGTAAAGTTTTGCAATCCACTTCCACCCATGATATTAGCAAATCCACCATGTGGGACCCTGGAACTAAGAGTTCATATCTTAGTGAGTTGTAACCACACAAGAAAAAAATCTCTGAAATAGATACATTTTGAATTAGCAAACTGACTGGTATCTAGTAGACATTCTTTAAATATGTGCTGAGTAAATATGAGTTGGATCCTTGATTAATTCAGATCCTTGATTAACAGAGGCTTTTACCCATAATCCAGAATGATTTCCCTGTCTGTGAAAAATAGCTAGGCTCAAAAGGTTTTTGTTTTGTACTCTTTTACACAGTGGGGAAACTTGAAAATTATTTATACTTATCTTTTCAGAGATTTACAACATCGAATGTCTTTTTTAAAATGTCACCTAACATAATGAGACGACAGGAAGGCAAACAAAGTCAGAAGTCTCACAATTCATAATTTTGAAACTTAAACTACAAACCTACAGTAATCAAAACCGTGCGGCACTGGAATAAAGACAGATATGAACAGAGAACCTCAAAATAAACCCTCAAATATACAGCCAAGTGATTCTCGACAGAAGTGTTAAGAACATTCAACAGAAAAAGGACAGTCCTTTCAACAAACTGTGTTAAGAAAACTGGATATTCACTACATAAAATGAAGTCAGACCCTTACCTAATAGCATATACAAACAGTTAATTCAAAATGAATCAATGACCTCAATGAAGAGCTGAAACTATAAGCTTTTTAGAAGAAAATACAGGGGAAAAGCTTCATGACACTGGATTTGGTAATGATTTCTAGAGAGACAGGCAACAAAAGAAAAATAAATAAACTGGACATAAAATTAAAACTTGGGTGCCAAAGGATACCAGGAACTGAGTGAAAAGGTGAGCCACCAGATAAAATATTTTTAAATCATAAGTATAACAAGGAATCACTACTGAGAAAATACTGGATTGGCCAAAAAGTACATTCAGGTTTTTCTATAATAACTTATGGGAAAACCCAAATGAACTTTTGCCCAATCCGATATATAGAGTTCCTACAACTTAATAAAAACTCATTTTAAAAAATAGGGACAGGGCTTCCCTGGTGGCTCAGTGGTTAAGAATCTGCCTTGCAATGCAAGGGGCACCAGTTCAATCACTGCTCCAGAAAGATTCCACATGCCATGGATTAGCTAAGCCCCTGCAGCACGACTACTGAAACCCACATGCTCTAGAGCCCATGCTCTGCAACAAGAGAAGCCACCACCACAAGCAGCCCGCATGCTGCAACCAAGAACAGACCCTGTTCACCTCAGCAATAGAAAGCCCACGTGGGGTGACAAAGACCCACCACAGCCTAAATAAATATATAAATAAATAAAATAGGGACAGGACTCAGCCATTTCTCTAAAGATACACAAATGGTTTATAAGCATTAGAAAAGATGCTCGATCAAAATCACTTCAATTAGGGAAATGCAAATCAAAACCACACTGAGGGCTTCCCTGGTGGCTCAGTGGTAAAGCGTTCACCTACCAATGCAGGAGCCCAGTGGTAAAGTGTTCACCTACCCATGCAGGAGCCATGGCTTTGATCCCTGGTCCAGGAAGAGCCCACATGCCGCGGAGCAACTAAGCCCATGTGGCACAACTACTGAGCCTGTGCTCTAAAGCTCAGGGCCGGCAGCTACCAGGCACGAGCACAAGTGCTGAAGCCCAAACCTCGTGCTCCATAACAGAGAAGAGCCACAATGAGCAGCTGCACACTGCAACTAGAGAGCAGCCCCTCGTCCCTGCAACTAAGGAAAAGCCTATGCAGCAGTGAAGACTCAGCACAGCCAAAATAAGTAAATTAAATGTTTTATTAATGTTAAAAAAAAAAACAACACATGGAGATAACCACCTCACAGGCATTAAACAACAAAAAAGAGACCACCAGAAAAAAATCCAGTATTGGGAAAGACATGCAGAAATTAAAACCCTTTATGAAATTTCTGGGGGAAATGTAAAACAGTGCAGCCAACTGTGGAAAACATTATGGTGGTTTCTCAAAAAATTAAGCATAGAATTAAAGTATATATCCAAAAGAATAAAAGCAAAGACTCAGAGATATTTGAACATGCCATGTTCACAGCATCATTACACTCACAATAGCCAAACAGTGCATGCAACACAAGTAACGATCCATAGATGGAAGGATAAACAAAATACGGTAAACAGCAGGAAGGGAATTCTGACATATGCTACACTATGGATGAGTCCTGAGGACATTATGCCAAGCGAAATAGGCCAGTCACAAAAAGACGATGTATAATTCTATCTAAAGTAATCAAATTCATATAGGCAGAAAGTAGAACGGTGGTTGCTAGAAGCTGGTGGTAGGGGAAATGGAAAGTTAGTGCTTAATGGGTACAGTTTCAACTGAGGAAGATAAAAAACACTCAGGAGATGAATGGAAGTGATAGCCACAAAACGATGTGCACTGACACATAACTACACATTTTAAAATGTTAGATGTTATGTATGTATTGCCATACACACTAAAAAAAACTTGAATAATGCACTAAGATTTTCTATCAATATTTAAAATCACAGATTATATTCATGTTCACAGGAAAAACAAACAATTCAATATAAATACATCTCTAAAACTAGCAGTTTTCTTTTCTAGCTAGAAAGCAGCTTGGTTACTATTAAACACTTTATTGATGAAATGCCTAAGCTCACTTAAAAATCTAAGTGAATGTTAAAAGGATGCCTGAATCTTCCTAACAAAACACTAACAAATGTGCAATTTCTACTTAGGGCAAGAGAATATCTAAAAACCTGAATACGCCTACAACCTACAACCACTTGGAGTAATGGTCTGGAGGGATGGGGGGAGGGGAACCTGGGTGGGGGGAGGGCCAAGGGATATGCATCTGATTGATCTGGGAACATACATGTACAAAAATAAATAAATAAATAAATAAATAAATAAATAAATAAATAAATAAAATAAAAGAACTTAAGACTTACTGTGTTTGAATTCAAAATAAGGATTCCAGGTTGACCAAATTGCTAAAAAGTGGATTCTTCAACCTGAAGGTAAAGCTTAGTTCTATGTACTTTCCTCTCAGCTTCTTTGGCTTCTAACCCCTTACCCAAATCCTTCACCTCAGTTTAAATGGATTAGAAGTTATACTTCCCTACCATTTAAGTAGTAAACAGTACAGTTCTTTTCAGCATTGCTAACTATGAGTACAGACACAGGAGAGATACTGTGTATCACTAACCCAAGTGTCTTTTATTCTAGAAGAGCAGCAATCTAACAGACAACTGTAGTACTAAAGAACCTGAATGGTTATTTCCTGCATTTTAAAGACTAATACCAACCACATCAAGAAGGAAAATTTAATATTAAATAGTGTTTAAATATAAACCACTTTATTTATTTATTTTTCTAAGAAAAATAATTAAAGAGCCCTGCCTTATAACATAAATCAAAATAAAATCTAGATGGCTTAAACATTGGTATGTAAAAACAAAAACAAAAAACTTTTAAAAAATTGCAGAAAAACAATACACACACATACACATACACACACACATAAAATCTTGGGAGTAAGAAAGAATATATTTAAAAAAAGGAAAGTACTGATAATCAAATTGTAACCTAATTTAGAATCTACATTATATAATTTTAGAAGTTAAATTTATAATCTAAATTATATGGAAATCTGTATGTTCAACTTCATAAAACTAAAAGGAAATTATAAACTAAAAAAAACACTTTGGAAAAACAATTCAATATAAATACATCTCTAAAACTAGCAGTTTTCTTTTCTAGCTAGAAAGCAGCTTGGTTACTATTAAACACTTTATTGATGAAATGCCTAAGCTCACTTAAAAATCTAAGTGAATGTTAAAAGGATGCCTGAATCTTCCTAACAAAACACTAACAAATGTGCAATTTCTACTTAGGGCAAGAGAATATCTAAAAACCTGAATACGCCTACAACCTACAACCACTTGGAGTAATGGTCTGGAGGGATGGGGGGAGGGGAACCTGGGTGGGGGGAGGGCCAAGGGATATGCATCTGATTGATCTGGGAACATACATGTACAAAAATAAATAAATAAATAAATAAATAAATAAATAAATAAATAAATAAAATAAAAGAACTTAAGACTTACTGTGTTTGAATTCAAAATAAGGATTCCAGGTTGACCAAATTGCTAAAAAGTGGATTCTTCAACCTGAAGGTAAAGCTTAGTTCTATGTACTTTCCTCTCAGCTTCTTTGGCTTCTAACCCCTTACCCAAATCCTTCACCTCAGTTTAAATGGATTAGAAGTTATACTTCCCTACCATTTAAGTAGTAAACAGTACAGTTCTTTTCAGCATTGCTAACTATGAGTACAGACACAGGAGAGATACTGTATCACTAACCCAAGTGTCTTTTATTCTAGAAGAGCAGCAATCTAACAGACAACTGTAGTACTAAAGAACCTGAATGGTTATTTCCTGCATTTTAAAGACTAATACCAACCACATCAAGAAGGAAAATTTAATATTAAATAGTGTTTAAATATAAACCACTTTATTTATTTATTTTTCTAAGAAAAATAATTAAAGAGCCCTGCCTTATAACATAAATCAAAATAAAATCTAGATGGCTTAAACATTGGTATGTAAAAACAAAAACAAAAAACTTTTAAAAAATTGCAGAAAAACAATACACACACATACACATACACACACACATAAAATCTTGGGAGTAAGAAAGAATATATTTAAAAAAAGGAAAGTACTGATAATCAAATTGTAACCTAATTTAGAATCTACATTATATAATTTTAGAAGTTAAATTTATAATCTAAATTATATGGAAATCTGTATGTTCAACTTCATAAAACTAAAAGGAAATTATAAACTAGAAAAAATACTTGCAGAGTTAATGTTATTATCTTTATATCTAGGGACATTTAAAAACATATTTTTTAAAATGACAGTAGAATAATGCACAAAATAAAGACAGGAAATCTATACCACATAAAATATACATATAAGAAACTATGGAAATAAACATGATTATACCTTATAGTGACAGAATAAAAGAAATGGGCCCTATCATTCCCTGCTAATGTGAATACTGATATCTTTCTGAAGGTTAAATGAACAATGTCTCAAGGTTATAAAAATTTATATGCTACTGTATCCAAAAATTTCCCGTCTAAGAATATATCCTAATACTTTTCCTATATTTACAAATAATCAAAATGAAAAAATAATAATCAAACTGACCTGCCAGTTGTAAGAATAAGAATTCTCTATTTGTTCAGCATTATTCATCAAATATAAAAATTTAGCAATAAAGGACAATACCAATTAAGGGAGGTCCAGAGATTTAAGAATAGACAGCCATTTAAAAAATAAGACCTATAAATGAAACCGTTTTTAACAATACACTGATAAATTCAAAAGTTATAAAATAGGAACAATGCTTTTATTCTTTTTCCTTTTTTTTTTTTTTTGCATCTAAGTCATCGCTTATTTTTCATCCATCTTTATTCTTTGGCCGGTACGGGCCTCCCATCACAGTGGCCTCTCTCATTCCAGAGCACCAGCTCTGGGCGCATGCGCTCCAGAGCACTGGTTCCTAATTAGACACACCAGCCCAGCCATTCCTCGGCACGTGGGATCTTCCCGGGCCAGGGATCAAATCGGTGCCCCTTGCACTGCAGAGCAGACTCTTTACCCACTAGACTACCAGGGAAACCCAGGAACAACGCTTTTTAAAAATAAAAACTTACATATGTCAGAAAAACTCTGGAAGAATAACCAAAACGTAAAGTGACTACATTCAGAGACTTAGAAGTGATTGTTTTAAAAATCTGATAATTTTAAAAGAATCTACATTATATAATTTTAGAAGTTAAATTTATAATCTAAATTATATGGAAATCTGTATGTTCAACTTCATAAAACTAAAAGGAAATTATAAACTAGAAAAAATACTTGCAGAGTTAATGTTATTATCTTTATATCTAGGGACATTTAAAAACATATTTTTTAAAATGACAGTAGAATAATGCACAAAATAAAGACAGGAAATCTATACCACATAAAATATACATATAAGAAACTATGGAAATAAACATGATTATACCTTATAGTGACAGAATAAAAGAAATGGGCCCTATCATTCCCTGCTAATGTGAATACTGATATCTTTCTGAAGGTTAAATGAACAATGTCTCAAGGTTATAAAAATTTATATGCTACTGTATCCAAAAATTTCCCGTCTAAGAATATATCCTAATACTTTTCCTATATTTACAAATAATCAAAATGAAAAAATAATAATCAAACTGACCTGCCAGTTGTAAGAATAAGAATTCTCTATTTGTTCAGCATTATTCATCAAATATAAAAATTTAGCAATAAAGGACAATACCAATTAAGGGAGGTCCAGAGATTTAAGAATAGACAGCCATTTAAAAAATAAGACCTATAAATGAAACCGTTTTTAACAATACACTGATAAATTCAAAAGTTATAAAATAGGAACAATGCTTTTATTCTTTTTCCTTTTTTTTTTTTTTTTGCATCTAAGTCATCGCTTATTTTTCATCCATCTTTATTCTTTGGCCGGTACGGGCCTCCCATCACAGTGGCCTCTCTCATTCCAGAGCACCAGCTCTGGGCGCATGCGCTCCAGAGCACTGGTTCCTAATTAGACACACCAGCCCAGCCATTCCTCGGCACGTGGGATCTTCCCGGGCCAGGGATCAAATCGGTGCCCCTTGCACTGCAGAGCAGACTCTTTACCCACTAGACTACCAGGGAAACCCAGGAACAACGCTTTTTAAAAATAAAAACTTACATATGTCAGAAAAACTCTGGAAGAATAACCAAAACGTAAAGTGACTACATTCAGAGACTTAGAAGTGATTGTTTTAAAAATCTGGTCTAACCTTCTTACAAACAAAAAATCATTTGTAACTCTTTTTATTACGCACATCTCTAGGTACTTCTTGGTACTAAGAAGCCAAGTAAGTATAAAAGCTGACAAGATTTTCTTTCATATGTTTAGTCTACAATATCTGCAACTAATTCATGTTTTATTCTTTAAAAATAGGTATATAGTGTAATTCCAAATATTTTTCTAATTATATACTTAAAAAACTAAAAAATATAGCAAAATATTAATAGTGTTATATATGAACAGTATAATTACTTAATGGGATTTTCATTTTCTTTTATCTATATTCTCTATTTTCCAAATTTCCTATAATAGTTATAAACTTCTTTAAAAGTAAAACAGTGGGGAGCTCCCTGGTGGTCCAATGGCTAAGAATCCACACTCCCAGTGCAGGGTCCTGGGTTCGATCCCTGGATGGGGAACTGGATCCCACATGCTGCAACTAAAGAACCTGCACGCTGTAGCAGAGACGGCAAAGCCTGCATGCCACAGCCAGGACCCAGTACAGACAAACGGGTAACATTTAAAACCAAGACCCAGTACAGACAAGCGAATAAAATTTAAAAAATAAAATAAAACAATAGGCAAATTACATATATGTAACACAGATATACACTCACACTATGTTTTTAAAATAGGTAGTAAAAAATTAATATGTCAAATTATTTATAATGGTTAATGCTGGGAGGTGATGGTTTTTCTTATTTATTCTAATTTCTGTGTTCCGATTTTTTTAGAAAAAACGTACATTTATAATGGAACAACTGAATTATAGTTTCATAAACAGAAGGACAGAGATGAAATGCTAAGTTATCAAGAATAAAAATCAGACCTTTCTTTTACATCTTTTAGAGCTATAAAAGAAGTTTAAATTACTTAGTTTTCTAATACCTATGATATGTAACTGGTCCTCAAACTAGACTTTTCAAAGTATGTTAGCACAAATAATTTTTTTGGCCACAAATCTTAAAACATTAAAGTTTGATAAAAATTGAAGAAAAAATGTGTATGAGTATTATATGTATTGTGTGTGTGTGTGTGTGTCTTGTCCCAGTAACAAATATTGACTACTATTACTGACTTACCTATAGAATGAAAAGACTACCAAGTTATAAAATATAATATATATGTTAACAGTGCTGATTGGAACAAATTTTTATACCTTAAATAAACATATTTTGGATACTACTATATGTCTTAACTTTAATGCCTAAATAAACCTTTGTTAAATAGCTTAAAAAGTGGAAAAGGAGGTAAGAAACTGACAATTCAGAGTAATAATTCATTTTGAGTTGTTTATCTCTAAGCCATTAGAAAGGGAATACATTAAATTCTTCCTACATTATCATAAAAACACTTCTTACCTGCCAGTAACAAACTGCAAGAGAAGCACTCTCTCCTCTGGAGTAATATCCTCCACAACTTCCCAGAACCACTAAAACAACAATAAAAACTTAGCTCATATTTCAGAGCAACTGTAGGTTTCTTAGTACCAGAGAAATATGCAATATTCATAAAGCATATTTTATTCTATGAAACTCATTTATCAAAAAGGATTTCATATAAAGCTTTCATATGCAATTCCCATGAGAGGAATTTAGAGAAAACTTTACTTTGTTAATTAATGTAGGTTTTCATTCAATAGTGCTGAAAAGCTTACAAGATTAAATGGCAAAACTTAACTTCATTCTAAGCTCTAGAGAGATTTTACCTGAATAACTGGATCTTCTCTTTCATAGCCACTTGTGTATTCTGTATTTTTTATCCAATCACTCACATCAATTTCTGGCATGCCAGAAAGCAGTAACTCCTTTGGGGAAGAAGAAAAATATTGCATTAATCTTCTTTGAAAAAAAAAAAGTGATTACATTTAAATAGTAAATTTGACTTAATTAGAAACTAATCCCATGTAAAACTGATTTATTTCTGTAACAGTGTCTACATGTCATCAATAACAAGTATTATATGGGAAAGAACCCTTGATACTGATAATCTCAAATGCTGTGAGATGTGGAGATGGCTCTACACTAATGAAATTTAATTAAAGCATAAGAAGAGATAATACTTCATATTTATACAAAACATATATGCCACAACAGTTTATATATGCAACAATTTTATGAACATTATCATCTTTGGTTTATATATATTCTATGAATTTGTTAAATTTTATATAGATTCTATATTCTCAATATGAAAATAACAACAAAGATTTAAAGAAATCTGAGTTAGGAAAAGTCAAGAAACCCTAACTACAAAAAAAGATATTATCATAGTCAAAAATAGTTATTATTTTTTAAAAACCAAGACATATTTAGGCCTTAGAAGAATTCTATCCTGGAATAATTCCAATCCTTTAAAGTCGAATTTCCATGAGGTGGATAAAAAACACAATGTTCCTACTAATGACATTTGGTATTCTTTTTCCCAGGAAGACCATCAAGCAAACAAAATATCAACCAAATTACTAAGAATGAAATTAAGAATGGCAAAAGTATTTACCACTGTATCCCCCAAGAGAAACAGAACATGTAAAAAGCTTGTGCACATCCTGAAACAGCCCATATTTCACAAATGCATGTGTTCACTCATCAAACTGAGCAATAACTAGCCTATGCTTAACACTGACAAGCCAGAACAGCAGATTTTGACACTGCAGAGATAGATATAGCGTGGTTCAAAGTCACTTCTGCTACAGCAACTCCTCAAAAATATATAAGGTTTATACAGTAGAAAACCCTAAAAACACTATCAGAAAATTACTAGAGCTAATCAGTGAATTTAGCAAAGTCACAGCATACAAAATCAATACACAGAAATCACTCGCATTCCTATACACAAAGAAAATCAGAAAGCAAAATCAAAGAAGCAAGTCCATTCACCATTGCAATAACAAGAATAAAATATCTAGGAATAAACCTACCTAAAGAGAGAAAAGAACTGTATACAGAAAATTATAAGACACTAATGAAAGAAATCAAAGACAACATAAATAGATGGAGAGAAATACCATGCTCCTGGGTTGGAAGAATCAGTATTGTGAAAATGACCATGCTACCAAGTATCATCTACAGATTAAATAAGATCCCTATCAAATTACCAATGGCATTTTTCAGAAAACTAGAACAAAACATATCACAGTTCGTATGGAAACACAAAAGACTGCAGATAGTCAAAGCAGTCTTGAGAAAGAATTGAGCTGGAGGGATTAACCTTCCTGATTTCAGACTATACCAAAAAGTCAAGTCATCAAGACAGTATGTTACTAGCACAAAAACAGAAATATGGACCAATGGAACAAGATAGAGAGCCCAGAGATAAACCCACGCACCTATGGGTACCTAACTTTTGACAAAGGAGGCAAAAATATACAATGGGGCAAAGATACCCTCTTCAACAAATGGTGCTGAGAAAATTGAACAGCTACATGTAAAAGAATGAAGTTGGAACATTCCCTAACATCATACACAAAGATAAACTCAAAATGGATTAAAGACCTATCTATAAGACCAGAAACCATACAACTCTCATAGGAAAACATAGGCAGAACACTTGATGACATAAATCAAAGCAGGATCTTCTATGATCACCTTCTAGAGTAATGGAAATAAAACCAAAAATAAACAAGCAGGATCTAATTAAACAAAAACTTCTGCACAGCAAAATAAACTATAAACAAGGTGAAAAGGCAATCCTCAGAATGAGAAAAAATAATAGCAAATGAAACAACTGACAAAGGACTAATCTCCAAAATGTACAAACAGCTATCACAACTCAACACAGGCAAAACAAACAGTCCAACCAAAAAATGGGAAGAAGACCTAAACAGACATCTCTCCAAAGAAGACATATAGAAGACACGGCCAAAAAGCACATGAAAAGATGCCCAACTTCACCATTGCAATAACAAGAATAAAATATCTAGGAATAAACCTACCTAAAGAGAGAAAAGAACTGTATACAGAAAATTATAAGACACTAATGAAAGAAATCAAAGACAACATAAATAGATGGAGAGAAATACCATGCTCCTGGGTTGGAAGAATCAGTATTGTGAAAATGACCATGCTACCAAGTATCATCTACAGATTAAATAAGATCCCTATCAAATTACCAATGGCATTTTTCAGAAAACTAGAACAAAACATATCACAGTTCAGTATGGAAACACAAAAGACTGCAGATAGTCAAAGCAGTCTTGAGAAAGAATTGAGCTGGAGGGATTAACCTTCCTGATTTCAGACTATACCAAAAAGTCAAGTCATCAAGACAGTATGTTACTAGCACAAAAACAGAAATATGGACCAATGGAACAAGATAGAGAGCCCAGAGATAAACCCACGCACCTATGGGTACCTAACTTTTGACAAAGGAGGCAAAAATATACAATGGGGCAAAGATACCCTCTTCAACAAATGGTGCTGAGAAAATTGAACAGCTACATGTAAAAGAATGAAGTTGGAACATTCCCTAACATCATACACAAAGATAAACTCAAAATGGATTAAAGACCTATCTATAAGACCAGAAACCATACAACTCTCATAGGAAAACATAGGCAGAACACTTGATGACATAAATCAAAGCAGGATCTTCTATGATCACCTTCTAGAGTAATGGAAATAAAACCAAAAATAAACAAGCAGGATCTAATTAAACAAAAACTTCTGCACAGCAAAATAAACTATAAACAAGGTGAAAAGGCAATCCTCAGAATGAGAAAAAATAATAGCAAATGAAACAACTGACAAAGGACTAATCTCCAAAATGTACAAACAGCTATCACAACTCAACACAGGCAAAACAAACAGTCCAACCAAAAAATGGGAAGAAGACCTAAACAGACATCTCTCCAAAGAAGACATATAGAAGACACGGCCAAAAAGCACATGAAAAGATGCCCAACTTCACTCACTATTAGCGAAATACACCTCACACCAGTCAGAATGGCCATCATCAAAATCTACAGACACTAAATGCAGGAGAGGGTGTGGAGAAAAGGGAACCCTTTTGCACTGTTGGTGGGAACGTAAATTGATACAACCACTCTGGAAGACGATAGGAGATTTCTTAAAAGACTAGGAACAGAACCACCAAGTGATCCAGCAATCCCAATATTAGGCATATACCCTCAGAAAAGCAAAACTGAAAGGCACAAATGTACCCCATTGTTCAGTGCAGCATTTTCTTTTTACAATAGCTAGAACATAGCAATAACCTAGATGTCTATGAACAAATGAAAGGATCAAGAAGCTGTGGTATATATATACTATGGAATATTACTCAGCCATAAAAAGAAATCCATTTGAGTCAGTCCTAATAAGGTGGATGAATTTAGAAACCATTATTACAAAGTGAAGTAAATCAGAAAGAGAAGGATAAATATACTACACTAACACATACATATGGAATCTACAAAGATGGTACTGATAAATGTATACGCAGACCAGCAATGGAGAAACAGACATGGAGAACAGACTTACAGACATTTGGGGGAGGGAGGAGTGGGCAAGAGGTATGGAAAGAATAACATGGAAACTTACATTACCGGATGTAAAACAGACAACCAATGTGAATGTGCTGTAAGACTCACGTAACTTAAACAGGGACTATGCAACAACCTGGAGGGGTGGAATAGGGAGGGAGATGGGAGGGAAGTCCAAGTAAGAGGGGTCAACCGTATACCTATGACTGATTCGGGTTTATGTACAGCAATAAACAACAAAACTCTGTAATGGGAAAATAAAAATAAATTTAATTAAAAAAATTTTCTTTTAAATATATAAAGCTTATAGGGGATTCCCTGGTGGTTCAGTGGCTAAGATGCAGAGCTCCCAGTGCAGGGGGCCTGAGATCGATCCCACATGCTGCAACTGAGATCTGGCACAGCCAAATAATAAATATAATATATATGTATATACATGTGTATATACATATCAGGTTTATATAGTATAGAGTATACTCTGGAAAAGGTAAATGAAGGTGGTGTCCAAGAAATCTTGGGTGTTTGAGATCAATTCAAGGAGTCTGCAAGGTTCTCCCTTTTCCAAATGATTTTCCGGATTTTCTCTATAAATTTCAGCCAAACAACCTATCACAACAGATTATAAGCAGAAGCAGATATAAGAACCCAGTTTCTTCCTATGAAGTCAGACAATAAAGAAACTTGCAAAGACATAAAACAATGCTACTTTTCCCACAGTCGGCATTGCCTGTCTAGAGTGCATTTTAGTCCTCCTTGCCATAATATTACAAATTACTTTAACTGATGAAGGCATTCTGGTAGGGTCCATTTACCACCCCCAAATATACTTCCCATTTTCCTTTGAACATTCTGTGCCCCAGGTGGCTGATCCCTGCCGACTGGCTCTCTTGCCTGTTGGCTTCAGGCTGGGGTCCATTACTGGGAAACAGGCAAGAGTCTGCAGAGTATTTTCCACTCCCTCCCTGCTTCAGTACATTTTTGCAGTAACTATACCTCCTCAATTATAGCTACCACCTGGTGTCGCCTGGTGGTTCAGGCTCTCACAGAGCTCCTCACAGTAATTCCTCCACTTGTTTTCAATTCTAATGGTGATAAAGGCTTTCTACTGTTGCTATTGTCTGGATGCCTCAACCATATCTTTGTTTATGCTTAACCTGCCCATGCTTCTGTAAGTTCCTTCATTAAAGTTACTTTATTTGAACCATCTGGGGAAATTCTGTTCTCCATCAGTACCCCAACACAGATCTGCCAAGAAGAAATATGGATGAACTGCTACATGTTTCTTACAACCCATGAGTTTAAGCCTCTTCCCTTCTAGGCTGAAGATAAGCTTTTAATAATTGACTGATTCGGGTTTATGTACAGCAATAAACAACAAAACTCTGTAATGGGAAAATAAAAATAAATTTAATTAAAAAAATTTTCTTTTAAATATATAAAGCTTATAGGGGATTCCCTGGTGGTTCAGTGGCTAAGATGCAGAGCTCCCAGTGCAGGGGGCCTGAGATCGATCCCACATGCTGCAACTGAGATCTGGCACAGCCAAATAATAAATATAATATATATGTATATACATGTGTATATACATATCAGGTTTATATAGTATAGAGTATACTCTGGAAAAGGTAAATGAAGGTGGTGTCCAAGAAATCTTGGGTGTTTGAGATCAATTCAAGGAGTCTGCAAGGTTCTCCCTTTTCCAAATGATTTTCCGGATTTTCTCTATAAATTTCAGCCAAACAACCTATCACAACAGATTATAAGCAGAAGCAGATATAAGAACCCAGTTTCTTCCTATGAAGTCAGACAATAAAGAAACTTGCAAAGACATAAAACAATGCTACTTTTCCCACAGTCGGCATTGCCTGTCTAGAGTGCATTTTAGTCCTCCTTGCCATAATATTACAAATTACTTTAACTGATGAAGGCATTCTGGTAGGGTCCATTTACCACCCCCAAATATACTTCCCATTTTCCTTTGAACATTCTGTGCCCCAGGTGGCTGATCCCTGCCGACTGGCTCTCTTGCCTGTTGGCTTCAGGCTGGGGTCCATTACTGGGAAACAGGCAAGAGTCTGCAGAGTATTTTCCACTCCCTCCCTGCTTCAGTACATTTTTGCAGTAACTATACCTCCTCAATTATAGCTACCACCTGGTGTCGCCTGGTGGTTCAGGCTCTACAGAGCTCCTCACAGTAATTCCTCCACTTGTTTTCAATTCTAATGGTGATAAAGGCTTTCTACTGTTGCTATTGTCTGGATGCCTCAACCATATCTTTGTTTATGCTTAACCTGCCCATGCTTCTGTAAGTTCCTTCATTAAAGTTACTTTATTTGA
The DNA here is from genome assembly GCA_022376925.1 of Tragulus kanchil. Classification (NCBI taxonomy): domain Eukaryota; kingdom Metazoa; phylum Chordata; class Mammalia; order Artiodactyla; family Tragulidae; genus Tragulus; species Tragulus kanchil. The sequence goes on from JAIOJX010000026.1 coordinate 237,485,984, forward strand.
ACCATCTGGGGAAATTCTGTTCTCCATCAGTACCCCAACACAGATCTGCCAAGAAGAAATATGGATGAACTGCTACATGTTTCTTACAACCCATGAGTTTAAGCCTCTTCCCTTCTAGGCTGAAGATAAGCTTTTAATAATATTGACCATACTTTCATTGTTAATAATTGTGAATAAAAATGAGACTAAATTCTTTTAAGAAATTTGAAGCATTTCATGAACATCATATAATTATGCAAAGAGAACAAAAGATCCTTATTATCTCACTTAACACTTAGGGGGAAGTTATTAAATTGACTAAAAAAAGATGAAGTTGGAATTCCACAATAAAAAAATATCAATACATATAACAAAGAATTTGAGTCCCAATCAATAATTTATTTTCTCAAATATGACAAAATAATTGATCTCTTGGAGTTAGGTATAAAACATGTAACCCATAAACTAATCATCAGAAACTGAGTCATCAAATGTTCACAGCTGTTAGCTTACCAAGTATTCAGATGGCTCAGTGTTTTAATATCCTGGTACCAGCACGGATAAACTCATAAGCAGCACTGTACGGCAGCACAGTCCCTCAGACATTTGAGGAACCCCTCAACTGTAATAATATTAATGATAACAATGTTGTCACCATTTTTGAACCTGAGGATCATCTCAACTTGAGACTGCATTCTGTCCACAAATGTATGAATATGCCTCCAGTCAAGAATGCTAACACTATCAAGTATCTTCTTTTCATGAAAACTCTAGAATAGAATCTGTATCCTTTAACTCAGATGAACACGCTTGTGCCATGAACTTAGATGAACAAGAACTGAGATGTTTGAGCCAAGTTTGGTTTTTTTTAGTAATTTCCTATCTCAGTGTAGTAGATGCCTTTCCTATGAAAGACACAGTCACACAAAAGGTTCCAAATTCAAGTCCCATTACAACTCACACCACTGAGAAGTGGTGAAGAGAGACTGGGCTGTGGGTCAGAGAACATGGTTCACAGTCTGGCTGTAACACATACTCTGTGAATGGGCAAGTCCCATACTTTTTTTGGCCTAGTTTTCCTCATCTATAAAATGAGAAAAACACATGATGTGAAGGAGGCTGACGTGACGGTTTTAAAAGTTAACATGCATGAAGTCCCTGGCAAATACTAAGTTTTTGATAATAATAATTATCATTACTGAATCAGTCAGTGTCGTGCCAACAGTAGCTCTTCCCAAACAATCCCACCATCTGAATCTGCTCAACTGTGTGAAGCCAGAGTCTAAGACAGACTAGGAATCCTGACCTAACTTCTAATGTAAGAACTACAGTTAGAAACGTACCAATAACAGGGCTTCCCTGGAAGCTCAGTGGTGAGGAGTTCACCTGCCAATGAGGGAGACATGGGTTCGATCCCTGATTGAACCTGCTGCGGAGTGGCTAGGCCTATGAGCCACAACTATTTGAGCCTGTGCTCTAGAGCCTTGGAGCTGCGACTCTTGAGCCCATGGGCCACAACTATTGAAGCCCATGTGCCCTACAGCCCAAGTTCCATGACGGGAGAGGTTACTGCAACAAGAAGCCTGCTCACCTCAACTAGAGAGTAGCCCCCACTCCCAGCAACTAGAGAAGAGCCTGTAGCAGCAGTGAAATTCCAGAATAGCCAAAATAAATAAATAAATGAATAAAATTAAAGGAAAAAAAACCCTTACCAATAACAGACTAAAATGTGAAAAACAAAAGAATTAAATTTTCAGAAGAAAACACAGGAAAATACTTTTATGACCTTGAACTAAGAAACAATTTCTTAAACAGGACATAAAAGCTCCATTCATTTAAAACAAAAAGAAGAGAAAAACAAGTAATAAACCAAACTGTTTTAAAACTAAAAACTGTTGTTAATTAAAAGACACCAGAGTAGAAGATATTCATAATACATATATCTAACAAAAACTCCTATAAGGAAATAGAAAGACTCCTACAAATCACTGTAAAAAACCCAGAAAACACAATAGAAAAACAAACTGAATAAACACTTCAAAACCAGAGTATATGAATGACCAATAAACATAAAATACATTTAATTCCACTGATCATCAGCGAAATGCAAATTAAAATCATGAGGAGGGCTTTCCCTGGTGGTCCAGTGGGTAAGGACACCGCCTTGCAGTGCAAGGAGCGCCAGTTCGATCCCTGGCCTGGGAAGATCCCACGTGCCGCGGAGCGGCTGGACCCATGTGTCCAATTACCGCGCCAGAGCTCTGGAGCGCATGCGCCCAGAGCCGGCGCTCTGCAACAACAGAGGCCACCGCGATGGGAGGCCCACAGGAGCCAAAGAACAAAGACGGATGAAAATAGAGAAATGAAAGACCAACAGAAGTGGCCCGCCCATCCCCCTCCCTCCCCACCCTACCCCCCCAAAAAAAAGATAAATAAATAAAATAAATGTTTAAAATCATGAGGAAATACCACTACTATTTCACCAGAAGGCTAAAAATAAAAAAGAAACGTACCAAACGCTGCGTAGGATGCATAATGCCCAAAACTATCCTATACCAAATAAAAAAAATTTTGGTTTCCTTTACCAAAGAAAAAAATTCAGAAAAAATACAAATAATGCCTCTGGTAAATAATGTAAATAATGCCTCTGACTGGCCTTCAACATCTCCTATGCAGAACACTTTGGAAATACATTCAATTTTTGTTAATCACCACCTATATTCCACTTCATTTTAAGAATTGATAGCCTACTTATTAATCTTAAGAGAGGCACAATCACACATCTTAAAACTCCCTAAACATGAACATTTTAATGGTTTACTGTATCTTCTACATTATTGCATTCACCATTGTGCTCTAAAATTATTTCTAAATTACATCAACTGGAGTTTTGTAGTGTTGTGCTGTAACAGCAAAAGAACTGATGTTTTTCCTTACCAATTCGTACTCATCAAAAAGTTGTATGAGGGAAGGTGGAATGAACGTATGAAAGCCCTGTAAAAAAGCATTGATCTGAGGCTGAATCGCTCTTGTCATTCGAAGTTCAGTGACAAGTTGGACATACTCCGCCTATTAAAAAAAAATTTCTGTGGTAAGTTTTTTAATTTCATATACTTTAAATACTACTGATCATTTCTCATTTTAGAAATAAAGGTTTAGAATTAATTTGGCACCAATATTCACACATTTCAGCAAAACTGTAATCTACCATTCACTAAGCTGTTTAGGCCAAAATCCAAGGAATCAATCATCCAGGTTTCTCTCACACCCTCTATCAGCGAGTGCAATCAGCTCTACCTTAAACAAGTAATCTCAGTCAGACCTTGTCTCACGACCTCCACTGTGGCACCAAAGCCATCATCATCTCTCACCTGGATTACTGGAACATTTGGTGTCACGGCTGTCATGTTTGCCTCTGTATTGCTTCCCCACACCAGAATGACTTTTTAAACTATATATATATATATATTATTCTATAAGTGTAAACTATATATATAAACTATATGTATATGTAAACTCTCTCTCTCTCTCTCTATATATATATATATTATTCAGATCACATAACGCTCCTTCAAAAGACCTCACAATGACTTCCCATGACACTTTGAGTAAATCCAGATTCTTTCTCAAGCCCACAAGGCCCCAAATGACCCGACCTATGCCTCACTCTCTCATCTCATTTCCTTCTGCTCTCCCCTCTGTTCCCTCACTCTATCCCCCAAACACAGCTTGTTCAGGTCTCAATGTCTGTATACTTACTGTTTTTTTAACTTAAATGTCTCATTAGACTGTAATCTCTTTGCAAGCAGGGGCTTGTTTTGTTTACCAGTATATATCCTCAGCTCTAAAACAGAGGGTGCCGCTTTGTGTTCAACAAATAATGTGATGAATGTATACATTCAACAAATTCACTTAAAACACACCTTGAACTTAATCAAACAACTCATTCAAATCTACACTCAACATGAACATTTTAATGGTTTACTGTATCTTCTACATTATTGCATTCACCATTGTGCTCTAAAATTATTTCTAAATTACATCAACTGGAGTTTTGTAGTGTTGTGCTGTAACAGCAAAAGAACTGATGTTTTTCCTTACCAATTCGTACTCATCAAAAAGTTGTATGAGGGAAGGTGGAATGAACATATGAAAGCCCTGTAAAAAAGCATTGATCTGAGGCTGAATCGCTCTTGTCATTCGAAGTTCAGTGACAAGTTGGACATACTCCGCCTATTAAAAAAAAATTTCTGTGGTAAGTTTTTTAATTTCATATACTTTAAATACTACTGATCATTTCTCATTTTAGAAATAAAGGTTTAGAATTAATTTGGCACCAATATTCACACATTTCAGCAAAACTGTAATCTACCATTCACTAAGCTGTTTAGGCCAAAATCCAAGGAATCAATCATCCAGGTTTCTCTCACACCCTCTATCAGCGAGTGCAATCAGCTCTACCTTAAACAAGTAATCTCAGTCAGACCTTGTCTCACGACCTCCACTGTGGCACCAAAGCCATCATCATCTCTCACCTGGATTACTGGAACATTTGGTGTCACGGCTGTCATGTTTGCCTCTGTATTGCTTCCCCACACCAGAATGACTTTTTAAACTATATATATATATATATTATTCTATAAGTGTAAACTATATATATAAACTATATGTATATGTAAACTCTCTCTCTCTCTCTCTATATATATATATATTATTCAGATCACATAACGCTCCTTCAAAAGACCTCACAATGACTTCCCATGACACTTTGAGTAAATCCAGATTCTTTCTCAAGCCCACAAGGCCCCAAATGACCCGACCTATGCCTCACTCTCTCATCTCATTTCCTTCTGCTCTCCCCTCTGTTCCCTCACTCTATCCCCCAAACACAGCTTGTTCAGGTCTCAATGTCTGTATACTTACTGTTTTTTTAACTTAAATGTCTCATTAGACTGTAATCTCTTTGCAAGCAGGGGCTTGTTTTGTTTACCAGTATATATCCTCAGCTCTAAAAACAGAGGGTGCCGCTTTGTGTTCAACAAATAATGTGATGAATGTATACATTCAACAAATTCACTTAAAACACACCTTGAACTTAATCAAACAACTCATTCAAATGTAGCCTACTCTGAGTTAATCAAAAACAACATTCTGAATTAAAGTAAGCTATTTTGAACATTTTCTTTTAAAATACACATCATCATCATCATCAAGAATAGTGTCACTTAAAATTTAACTAACATTAAAAAGAACTGTATTTTGGCTCAAACCAAAATGAATTATCATACCTCTCTGTATATAAACTCGAGATACCATTGTTATTACTCATACGTGTGTGTGTGTGTGTGTCGGTCACTCAGTCATGTCCAACTCTTTGTGATCCCGGACTGTAGCCCACCAGGCTCCTCTGTCCGTGGGATTCTCCAGGAAAGAATACTGGAGTGGATTGCCAGTTCCATGATTATTCATATATTTTAAACTACACCTAAGTGAAACTTTAAGAGTTAAAGTCAGTATGTAAACAGTTCTCACCTCTCAGGAACGAATGCTCTAATAAACACAGAGAGAGAAAGCCTATTTTAGGCCCCTTTCTTTAATTTTTTTTGCAGAGGTACACCTGACACTCTGTCCTCCCACTCTCTAAAAAAACCCACAGGCACTGAGCTAGCAAGTTGTACATGACTCCAGCTATGAATACCCCATACATCTCAGAGCTACAGAAGTGTCACAGTGAATTGCTCACAGCTCTCCCCAACCCTGCATGGCTCCTTCTAAAGTCTGGCACGAGGAAAGCTACTGACTGTGCTATCCAATCTACTCTCACTCCAAATCCCAACCCCAACCACCCAAAGGTTTTTCTTCATTATATAGAAATTAATCAGTTTCTATAAGTTATATCCGGGAGTTAGAGAGAGGGGGAAATAGAAATGTGTGCCAAACAAACAAACAGAAACACAAAATAACCCTTCAAAATCCAATTTAAGAAATAATATATACAAGAAATAACCAGCAATGACTTTAGCACTAACACAAGATTATCTTTTAATTGATGTCTGCTCTAACTGAACTGCTTAATGAACATACTAAAAATGCTTCTGTTCCATTCATTAATTATGTATTTCTCTCAAGAGGTTTTACTTTTATCTTAAGGTACTATTCACTTGAATCATTATTCAAGACCTCAAATTATGAAGCATGAACTGCTCAGGTATACTTTACTTTGCCATTGAATTCCGTATTTATCAGAATAGTATGTACTTTCCTATCAATTAATTACTATTATTTCCTCATACATTCTATTTTTTAAAATTATCACAAATATACCAAAGTATTTCCACACTTCTTTTTATAGCTCTGGCCCATAATTATTGGATATCAATTTGTGAAAAGTCAGTTCCTTCAAATATCAGTCTCCATATTAATTTAAGTACAGAGAAATCTTGGTCTAAATTATTTCTGAGTAAAGTAATAAAATTCTAGCCAGCACAAATTCTTGAGTTATTTAAGAGTCTTCCAAATAGCTAAAAGATAACTGTGTTCAATAGAAAACACCTAAATCCAACTGTTTCTAAAATGTTTCCCTGCCTCCTTAAAGAGTACATCCTCAAAGAGAATAACACATATTAGCATGTTCTTGATGATACAATTATTACTATGAATATCCACTACTGTTAAGCACTAACATTCTGACTATTCATACTGTGCAGAAATACACTGGCTACAGTTTCATCACCTACGAAGGCTAAGTGACTCACCCCCACACTGCATGCCCTTGAGTAACTACATCAAGTGTTTTAAATGCTCTAAAGAAACAGCCAACATACAGATGACAATCAGTCCATGAAACACTGACGTAAAGAGTTGCTCAAATAAACATTAAATGTAAACTCAGGCTTGAAATTTACAGACCGTCTGGATTCACATCCACCATTTACTAGCCTTGCCATTTGGAGGAAAGCTATTTAACCTCACTATGCTTCAGTTTCCTCACCTGCAGAAAGCGGTATCTATACCTCATTGGATTGTCTATACCTCATAAGAACTTTTACCAGTACCTAGCACATATTAAGCACCTAGTAAATATCCGATGTTTTTATTTTTAAAGCTGTTCCCACACTGAAGGAACAGAAAGAGCTATCTCAAAAGGCTGTTACAGTAAATGAGAAATCACAAAGAACACAGCTCAAATACAAAAAATATACAGAGTAGTCAACAGGCAGTGGCTAGTATCATCACTAGGACGTACAGATGGTGTGATAAGGCTGATGGCTAGGAGGATAACACCATCCCCTGGCCTCCTGGAGCCCATCCACCTAAGTGGCTCATCCTCTAGTCCTTCTTCATCTTCCCAAACAGCTAATTACGGATGCCACCACGCTGTATAAATTCTACATTCTGCAAAGCTATCTCATTTTCTCTATCCTCACTGCCACTGTCTTATAAAATCCCTCCTGCATGCTCCCCAAGAGCAATGCCACAATCACTTCTCAGTTGCCCTCACTCCAATGTTGCTCCATTTCAACTCATTCTTCATAACCCAAGCTGAGATTGCTGTTCTTTTTCTTAAAGAAAAGCAAACAAACAGAAATTCAATCACGTCATTGTCCTCTACAGCATCTGCAATCATCCCCAGGCCCTCAGAATAACTTTCCAATCTCTAATCAAAGACACAGTGTCTTTCAGAATCTGGCCCATGTGTACCTCTCCCACCTCTTTTCCCATTCATTTACTTTGCAATCTAAACTAACATCTACAACTCTTATCTACCTGTGGCTCCCAAAACATACCTTCCTCTGTCATCTCTGTCTTCCTGTAAGTCCAGAACATTTCCTTCTCCCCTTCCTTACTCCTATCTGACCACTTAATGCTCCTCTGTAACTCAACTTCCATGCTACCTACTCCATCCCCTAGTATCCTGTCCCATCTCACCTCATTTTTTCCCTCCTAGTTTGAATGAACTTAAAGATTAGTATGGTAAAAGTGTTAACACTTAAAAGCCACAAAGCTTATTCTAAGAGACAGAACTGAAGGTCTAGCAAAAATAAGGTCAATCCATTTGAGCAAATTCCAGGACAAAGTAAAAAGAACAGGAAGACCTGACAAGCTGCAGTCCATGGGGTCGCAAATAGTCAGCCACGATTGAGAGACTGAACAACAACTTATTCTTTGGTCAAGAATTTAAAACTTCAATGCAGAAGATTCAGTCCTAATGAGATGGATGAATCTAGAACCTACTATACAAAGTGAAGTTAAGTCAAAAAGAGCAGGACTAGTATACTAACATATATATATGGAATCTAGTAAGAAATCTATTAAGATCGTACTGATAAATATACACACAGCATCAATGGAAAAACAGTCATAGAAAACAGACTTATGGACATTTTGGAGAGGGAAGAGTGGGTGAGAGATATGGAAAGGGTAACATGGAGCCCTACACTATCATATGTAAAAGAGATAACTACTGTCAATACGCTGTGGGTTAAGGGATCTTACATGGGTCATATGTGTTGGCTGGGGGGGGGGGGTGGGGGGTGGGGATGGGATATATATATATGACTAATCTGGGATTACACATATCTGTAAACAACAAAACTCTGTAAAAGAAAAAAGAATTTAAAACTGAAAAATGCAAAGTGAAAGCAAAACTCTTCTTAAAAAGCTGAAAATACTATTTAAAGATTTATTTATTTATTTATTTTGGGCAGGGGTCGGGTTGGGGAGGGAGGGGAGCAGGTGGGCCACTTCTATTGGTCTTTCATTTCTCTATCTTCATCTGTCTTTGTTCTTTGGCTCCTGTGGGCTTCCCATCGCGGTGGCGTCTGTCGTTGCAGAGCGCCGGCTCTGGGCGCATGCGCCCCAGAGCTCCGGCTCGGTAATTGGACACATCAGTCCAGCCGCTCCGCAGCACGTGGGATCTTCCTAGGCCAGGGATCAAACCTGCGCCCCTTGCACTGCAAGGAGGTGCCCTTACCCACTGGACCACCAGGGGAAGCCCTGAAAATACTATTTAAATGTAAATGTTCTGCCCCTGGTAATTCAGTCATTTTCTAAAGGGAAATCAAGGAAGTTTTTTCTCAAGATTTTAAAACAAATCACTGATAAATACAAAATTAAATTCAAAAGAGCATTTTATTTCAAATATGAAATTGATATTGCTCTTTTACCAATATTACTTGTATTTATTAATGTACTTTTAAAAAAAAGACAAAGATATTTTACCTATTTAGGACAAAGTACAAATGAACAGGAAAGACCCTGACAAGCTGCAGTCCATGGGGTCGCAAATAGTCAGCCACAATTGAGAGACTGAACAACAACTTATTCTTTGGTCAAGAATTTAAAACTTCAATGCAGAAGATTCAGTCCTAATGAGATGGATGAATCTAGAACCTACTATACAAAGTGAAGTTAAGTCAAAAAGAGCAGGACTAGTATACTAACATATATATATGGAATCTAGTAAGAAATCTATTAAGATCGTACTGATAAATATACACACAGCATCAATGGAAAAACAGTCATAGAAAACAGACTTATGGACATTTTGGAGAGGGAAGAGTGGGTGAGAGATATGGAAAGGGTAACATGGAGCCCTACACTATCATATGTAAAAGAGATAACTACTGTCAATACGCTGTGGGTTAAGGGATCTTACATGGGGTCTATGTGATGGCCTGGAGGGGTGGGTTGGGGGTGGGGATGGGATATATATATATGACTAATCTGGGATTACACATATCTGTAAACAACAAAACTCTGTAAAAGAAAAAAGAATTTAAAACTGAAAAATGCAAAGTGAAAGCAAAACTCTTCTTAAAAAGCTGAAAATACTATTTAAAGATTTATTTATTTATTTATTTTGGGCAGGGGTCGGGTTGGGGAGGGAGGGGAGCAGGTGGGCCACTTCTATTGGTCTTTCATTTCTCTATCTTCATCTGTCTTTGTTCTTTGGCTCCTGTGGGCTTCCCATCGCGGTGGCGTCTGTCGTTGCAGAGCGCCGGCTCTGGGCGCATGCGCCCCAGAGCTCCGGCTCGGTAATTGGACACATCAGTCCAGCCGCTCCGCGGCACGTGGGATCTTCCCAGGCCAGGATCAAACCTGCGCCTTGCACTGCAAGGAGGTGCCCTTACCCACTGGACCACCAGGGGAAGCCCTGAAAATACTATTTAAATGTAAATGTTCTGCCCCTGGTAATTCAGTCATTTTCTAAAGGGAAATCAAGGAAGTTTTTTCTCAAGATTTTAAAACAAATCACTGATAAATACAAAATTAAATTCAAAAGAGCATTTTATTTCAAATATGAAATTGATATTGCTCTTTTACCAATATTACTTGTATTTATTAATGTACTTTTAAAAAAAAGACAAAGATATTTTACCTATTTAGTTTCAATCTATAATTACCAAAGTCTTTCATTAACACTTAGGAAAAAATGACTCCCCCATGTGGAGATCAGCTTCCATAGACTTTTTCTTACTAACAAGCTTGGCAAGTCATTTAAGATTCAACATGCATTCAAATTCTGAAGTTGACTCCAAAGGCAATTATAACTGTACATCTATAAAACAAGTAAAAGGCTGACCCTAGAGCAACAGAAGTTCATAACAGAGATATATGTTTTAAAAATCACATGTCCAAAGAAAATGGTTTGAAAATTTTATTTGTAAATTGAATAACAAATCTAAATCAGGTAATCAATTTAAGATATTGGCTGGGCTTCTCTGGTGGTCCACTGGGTAAGGTGTCCACCTTGCAGTGCAAGGGGTACCAGTTGGATCACTGGTCCGAGAAGATCCCCTGTACTGCGGAGCGGCTGGACCAGTGCGTCCAATTACAAGCTGACACTCTGGAGCGCATGCACCTAGAGCTGGTGCTCTGCAACAAGAGAGGCCACTGCAATGGGAGGTCCACACAGGCCAAAGAATAAAGATGGATGAAAATAAATAAATAAATAAAACAATAAAAGAGGCCAAAATTAAAAATATATATATATATATATATATATACATATGTATAGGCTATCTGACTAATATTATTGGTAGGCAATAAGCAACCTGATTTTTTAATTTAAAAAATTTTTAATTAAATTTTTAATTAAATTAAATTTTTTTAATTAAAAAAAATCAGGTTGCTTATTGCTTGCCGATAATATTTTTTTTTAAATGAGGAGGCTCAATCTATTGTGGCAACTGTACATATAAGAAAAACAAAAGCTGAGAACTAAAGTATTAGTGATTGAGATCCTGCTTTTACTTCTATTACCAAAGCTCATCATGGAAAAGTAACACTGACAGACATACACTACCACGTGTAAAGTAGACAGCTGCTGGGAAGCTGCTCTATAATACAGGGAGCCCAGCCTGGCACTCTGGGATTCCTACAGGCGTGGGGAGGAAGGCTCAAGAGGGAGGGGATATATACAGTTATAACTTGATTTTTAAAAAAGGACTAATTCTCCAATAAATAAATTAAATCAAAAGAGCATTTTATTTCAAATATGAAATTGATATTGCTCTTTTACCAATATTACTTGTATTTATTAATGTACTTTTAAAAAAAAGACAAAGATATTTTACCTATTTAGTTTCAATCTATAATTACCAAAGTCTTTCATTAACACTTAGGAAAAAATGACTCCCCCATGTGGAGATCAGCTTCCATAGACTTTTTCTTACTAACAAGCTTGGCAAGTCATTTAAGATTCAACATGCATTCAAATTCTGAAGTTGACTCCAAAGGCAATTATAACTGTACATCTATAAAACAAGTAAAAGGCTGACCCTAGAGCAACAGAAGTTCATAACAGAGATATATGTTTTAAAAATCACATGTCCAAAGAAAATGGTTTGAAAATTTTATTTGTAAATTGAATAACAAATCTAAATCAGGTAATCAATTTAAGATATTGGCTGGGCTTCTCTGGTGGTCCACTGGGTAAGGTGTCCACCTTGCAGTGCAAGGGGTACCAGTTGGATCACTGGTCCGAGAAGATCCCCTGTACTGCGGAGCGGCTGGACCAGTGCGTCCAATTACAAGCTGACACTCTGGAGCGCATGCACCTAGAGCTGGTGCTCTGCAACAAGAGAGGCCACTGCAATGGGAGGTCCACACAGGCCAAAGAATAAAGATGGATGAAAATAAATAAATAAATAAAACAATAAAAGAGGCCAAAATTAAAAATATATATATATATATATATATACATATGTATAGGCTATCTGACTAATATTATTGGTAGGCAATAAGCAACCTGATTTTTTAATTAAAAAAATTTTTAATTAAATTTTTAATTAAATTAAATTTTTTTAATTAAAAAAAATCAGGTTGCTTATTGCTTGCCGATAATATTTTTTTTTAAATGAGGAGGCTCAATCTATTGTGGCAACTGTACATATAAGAAAAACAAAAGCTGAGAACTAAAGTATTAGTGATTGAGATCCTGCTTTTACTTCTATTACCAAAGCTCATCATGGAAAAGTAACACTGACAGACATACACTACCACGTGTAAAGTAGACAGCTACTGGGAAGCTGCTCTATAATACAGGGAGCCCAGCCTGGCACTCTGGGATTCCTACAGGCGTGGGGAGGAAGGCTCAAGAGGGAGGGGATATATACAGTTATAACTTGATTTCTTGTTGTAGGGCAGAAACCAACACAAGATTGTAGACCAATAATTCTCCAATTAAAAAATAAATTAATTTTTTAAAAGCCTGTCATTAACAAAATAATGTCAATAAGACAGTAAAATAAAAATGTGTTAAACTTACAAAACAAAACTTCCAAGCTTTTTAATGTTACAGTAATATTCCAGCTTCAGGCTGGACCATGATCAAGAGTCTAACCCCAATATGTGTATTCGTATTTGTTATTATTTATTAAAAATTTTCCTTCTTTATAGATTTCAATAAAAAGATACAAAGGCAAAAAATTAATAACATACATACTTCAAAAAGCTAAACAAAAATTGCATCAGAGTTGGGTGGCTATTAGTAGATACAAGTATAAATATAGCTGTCTACCATGCAATTGCTAGTAAGCCTTTCCACTTTGTTCTGGAGAAGGTACCTGAGAGGAGTGACAGATCCCCCCACCAGGTGGTATGTTCACAAACAGGAGTCATATGAGGGTCTCTCATGAAAGGCAATCTCTTGCTTACACTGAAAATTCTATGACTTCTTTACCCTGAGAGGAGGTATACAGTGCAAAATAAAATAATAAATGTACTATGAAGAGAATAATCTAGTGATTAGAAGAGCTTTAAAAATATTTTCATTCACTAACAAGTTCATACAGATTTTTTTTTAATTTTAAGCATTCTAGTCTTTTAATCTTCTAGCACTTAACATGATTTATTATATTAAAAATCAAGTAAGGTTTTCTTCAATGTAATTAATTTTGCTAACATGATGAAGAACATTAGACTTGAAACTAAGAGATCTGGGTTTTGACCCTAGCTTTACTATGAACTCTTCAGGCTTCAGCGTCTTCATGTGTAAAATAAGAGGGTAGATCAAAACTTTACCACGTGTAAAGTAGACAGCTACTGGGAAGCTGCTCTATAATACAGGGAGCCCAGCCTGGCACTCTGGGATTCCTACAGGCGTGGGGAGGAAGGCTCAAGAGGGAGGGATATATACAGTTATAACTTGATTTCTTGTTGTAGGGCAGAAACCAACACAAGATTGTAGACCAATAATTCTCCAATTAAAAAATAAATTAATTTTTTAAAAGCCTGTCATTAACAAAATAATGTCAATAAGACAGTAAAATAAAAATGTGTTAAACTTACAAAACAAAACTTCCAAGCTTTTTAATGTTACAGTAATATTCCAGCTTCAGGCTGGACCATGATCAAGAGTCTAACCCCAATATGTGTATTCGTATTTGTTATTATTTATTAAAAATTTTCCTTCTTTATAGATTTCAATAAAAAGATACAAAGGCAAAAAATTAATAACATACATACTTCAAAAAGCTAAACAAAAATTGCATCAGAGTTGGGTGGCTATTAGTAGATACAAGTATAAATATAGCTGTCTACCATGCAATTGCTAGTAAGCCTTTCCACTTTGTTCTGGAGAAGGTACCTGAGAGGAGTGACAGATCCCCCCACCAGGTGGTATGTTCACAAACAGGAGTCATATGAGGGTCTCTCATGAAAGGCAATCTCTTGCTTACACTGAAAATTCTATGACTTCTTTACCCCTGAGAGGAGGTATACAGTGCAAAATAAAATAATAAATGTACTATGAAGAGAATAATCTAGTGATTAGAAGAGCTTTAAAAATATTTTCATTCACTAACAAGTTCATACAGATTTTTTTTTAATTTTAAGCATTCTAGTCTTTTAATCTTCTAGCACTTAACATGATTTATTATATTAAAAATCAAGTAAGGTTTTCTTCAATGTAATTAATTTTGCTAACATGATGAAGAACATTAGACTTGAAACTAAGAGATCTGGGTTTTGACCCTAGCTTTACTATGAACTCTTCAGGCTTCAGCGTCTTCATGTGTAAAATAAGAGGGTAGATCAAAACTTTACTACGTGTAAAGTGCAAAAACTCAGTATCTGATTTTATTTGCCAAAACTAAATTTCATGTATTTTTAAAATATGAATAGTATCTAAGTTTCAAAAAGTAAAATTACATAGCTTAATTTAGGTCTTCTTTCCCATACTGTGAAACCCATCAATCTATTTTTATAGAAAACTATTTAGTAACAACTAACATTTAGGTTGTGTTTCTCAGTTTACAAAATGCTGGTACCACCTCTGTATGGGAGATATTATTATCCTAATCATACACAACAGAAAACTGAGGCTCAAAGAGGTTAAAATATGGCCAAGTCTTTGGCCTTTGAAAAAAACAACAAAATGATTCAATAAATATTATTTTTATAGTTGGCTGATTCTGAGACTGTCTTGGAATTACAATCCAATGAAATGAAAGGAAAAAGGTTTTAGTGCTGTTTTACCAGAAGTTGCTACTGGTAAGTGATACTACTGGAATTCCAAAATCATATTTTCTGACTCAATTTCATATCCTACCAAAACATAAAAACTGTATTATATATTAAAGTAATATAAGTTTCAACAGTGTAATTTAAAACATGTACCAAGTTTTAAATATATATATACACAAATAGGAGATATAATAATAAATAAAAATAATCAAGTTATAAAGTTAAAAAAAACTAAGTTCAGAGGTCTAAGAGAATATACTGGATCCCAAAAGAACAAAGGTTAAACACTAGAATTTTTATACTTTATTGGGACTCTTAACATCATACTTTTAAAACATGAAATAGTGATTTACTACAAATATGACAGTGATATGTTTATATTTTTAATCCCATGTTTTGACATGCAGATGCTCAACATACACAATCAACTGAACTATGCTCTAGGCTGCTTAAGAAACTACCTCAGCATACTAACACAACATGGCAGTGATCCTTTATAGTTTGAAGTTTATTTGATTGTTTAGTTAAGTTAAATATTTTATCTGTTATAAATATTATAAAACTCCAATAATGAAGGTTTTTCTAGCTAGTGCCACAAGACTTCTGAGTAATTAGCAAAAATCAGAGCTAAGTTACAAACATTGGCTAAGGTACAAATGTGAATACTTACTTTGTTATTTTGTGTTACAAGAATACTTCCACCCCCAGGTTTCAAAGGCACCTCTTCCATTGCTCCAAACACATCGGTCTCAACAGAAAAAGTTAGTTCTAGACCCAAATCACTAATATCATTATCTAAAATCCACTGCAAATTTTTGGCATATTCTGGATCAATGGATGCCACATCTTGGTAATTCACAGGAATACCTAAAAAGCGTAAAAATACAGCAGTTATGTTCTAACTATTTCTGCCTTTCCTTATCTATTTAATGGTGAAACACTGCCTCTACAGATAATCTGCAAAACTGCAAAATATTATTATCCTAATCATACACAACAGAAAACTGAGGCTCAAAGAGGTTAAAATATGGCCAAGTCTTTGGCCTTTGAAAAAAACAACAAAATGATTCAATAAATATTATTTTTATAGTTGGCTGATTCTGAGACTGTCTTGGAATTACAATCCAATGAAATGAAAGGAAAAAGGTTTTAGTGCTGTTTTACCAGAAGTTGCTACTGGTAAGTGATACTACTGGAATTCCAAAATCATATTTTCTGACTCAATTTCATATCCTACCAAAACATAAAAACTGTATTATATATTAAAGTAATATAAGTTTCAACAGTGTAATTTAAAACATGTACCAAGTTTTAAATATATATATACACAAATAGGAGATATAATAATAAATAAAAATAATCAAGTTATAAAGTTAAAAAAAACTAAGTTCAGAGGTCTAAGAGAATATACTGGATCCCAAAAGAACAAAGGTTAAACACTAGAATTTTTATACTTTATTGGGACTCTTAACATCATACTTTTAAAACATGAAATAGTGATTTACTACAAATATGACAGTGATATGTTTATATTTTTAATCCCATGTTTTGACATGCAGATGCTCAACATACACAATCAACTGAACTATGCTCTAGGCTGCTTAAGAAACTACCTCAGCATACTAACACAACATGGCAGTGATCCTTTATAGTTTGAAGTTTATTTGATTGTTTAGTTAAGTTAAATATTTTATCTGTTATAAATATTATAAAACTCCAATAATGAAGGTTTTTCTAGCTAGTGCCACAAGACTTCTGAGTAATTAGCAAAAATCAGAGCTAAGTTACAAACATTGGCTAAGGTACAAATGTGAATACTTACTTTGTTATTTTGTGTTACAAGAATACTTCCACCCCCAGGTTTCAAAGGCACCTCTTCCATTGCTCCAAACACATCGGTCTCAACAGAAAAAGTTAGTTCTAGACCCAAATCACTAATATCATTATCTAAAATCCACTGCAAATTTTTGGCATATTCTGGATCAATGGATGCCACATCTTGGTAATTCACAGGAATACCTAAAAAGCGTAAAAATACAGCAGTTATGTTCTAACTATTTCTGCCTTTCCTTATCTATTTAATGGTGAAACACTGCCCTCTACAGATAATCTGCAAAACTGCAAAATATTATAAACTAGTTCATAGCATGATGAATGAATGCTAACTGCTCAATTTGGAAGTCTATAAATGTAAGTTTATGTTTCTTCCACACTTGTACAATGTAACCTTTGAAAGAGCTATTTGGAAAATTATTATAAACTTTTAAAAGTGCCAATTCTTCTAAATATATTCATATTAAAATGCATTTTTAGCATGAACACATGCACACTAACACAGCTAAGGTGACTTAGCATGCACACACACTAAAATGGGGTAAAAAAATTTTATCAAAAATGTAAGTTATTTTTTTCTTCCCCTCGGGCCCTCAAATGCCTTACATACAAAGACATCCTCCAATCAAAATAAAAATTACTCACCCCAAATGACACCACTTATCTACTCAGTTTTCCCTAAAGACTATAAGGAAAATACTTTAAATAAATGCCTACCAAGAATGTGCTTGTAGAATGATCTCGTGAAGTAAATGTTCACCAGTTGCCTATGGTTCAGAGCTAATCCCAAGATCTGTCCAGCAAACCGGAAATAGTTCAAGTGATCAGGATTTACATAGGAGTTGCTATTAGGTTGAAAAGTTGTTCCTATTAAAATTAAGACAAAATAATTTACTTTTAAGACTATGCATAAGAGAGATCATTTCAATGTAGTTAGATTAGTTCACAGACAACTTCAGCAAAGCTAAGGTTATACTGTGTATAAACTTCCTCAAAAATGTTATGTGTGGAATATTTAACAGTGAAATTGGAAATACTAAAGATAACCATTAATTCACACAATTATCAAAATTTGAGAATACTTTTCACTGAAAGTAGCTGGAAGATGTGTAAGAGGGATCCTAGAAACACAGAGACACACACACATGCATGTGTGTTCACATTTTCCCAGGCCTGTGGAAATAACTACTCAGGCTGTGAATTAGGGCAGACATTGTCTCATTCATCTATACATGCCCAGTGTAGCAGGTGCTTGCTACATTTTGCTCCTTAAAGAATATGGCACAAGAGAATAACTAAAATTTCTAAAAGTACAACTGTTTTTGTCATGACAAATGAACAAGTTTGAGTTAAGTACCACTGAGCTATAAAAGTGAAAACAGCATGAGTAATAGTTACTATTGCCAAACTCTAGTGTGATAGAGTGTAATTCCATGAATGAATGCTAACTGCTCAATTTGGAAGTCTATAAATGTAAGTTTATGTTTCTTCCACACTTGTACAATGTAACCTTTGAAAGAGCTATTTGGAAAATTATTATAAACTTTTAAAAGTGCCAATTCTTCTAAATATATTCATATTAAAATGCATTTTTAGCATGAACACATGCACACTAACACAGCTAAGGTGACTTAGCATGCACACACACTAAAATGGGGTAAAAAAATTTTATCAAAAATGTAAGTTATTTTTTTCTTCCCCTCGGGCCCTCAAATGCCTTACATACAAAGACATCCTCCAATCAAAATAAAAATTACTCACCCCAAATGACACCACTTATCTACTCAGTTTTCCCTAAAGACTATAAGGAAAATACTTTAAATAAATGCCTACCAAGAATGTGCTTGTAGAATGATCTCGTGAAGTAAATGTTCACCAGTTGCCTATGGTTCAGAGCTAATCCCAAGATCTGTCCAGCAAACCGGAAATAGTTCAAGTGATCAGGATTTACATAGGAGTTGCTATTAGGTTGAAAAGTTGTTCCTATTAAAATTAAGACAAAATAATTTACTTTTAAGACTATGCATAAGAGAGATCATTTCAATGTAGTTAGATTAGTTCACAGACAACTTCAGCAAAGCTAAGGTTATACTGTGTATAAACTTCCTCAAAAATGTTATGTGTGGAATATTTAACAGTGAAATTGGAAATACTAAAGATAACCATTAATTCACACAATTATCAAAATTTGAGAATACTTTTCACTGAAAGTAGCTGGAAGATGTGTAAGAGGGATCCTAGAAACACAGAGACACACACACATGCATGTGTGTTCACATTTTCCCAGGCCTGTGGAAATAACTACTCAGGCTGTGAATTAGGGCAGACATTGTCTCATTCATCTATACATGCCCAGTGTAGCAGGTGCTTGCTACATTTTGCTCCTTAAAGAATATGGCACAAGAGAATAACTAAAATTTCTAAAAGTACAACTGTTTTTGTCATGACAAATGAACAAGTTTGAGTTAAGTACCACTGAGCTATAAAAGTGAAAACAGCATGAGTAATAGTTACTATTGCCAAACTCTAGTGTGATAGAGTGTAATTCCATTTAGGTTAAAAAGAAGTCTGGAAATAGATAGTGATGAACATACCTAATGCCAGCAAAGTGTATACTTTTAAATGGTCAAAATGGTGAATTGTATGTTATGTGTATTTTACCATAATGAAACAGTCTCAAAAAAAAGAATCTAATGCAATGGAAAAATCTAACACCAAGACCTCAACCCTCCTTACTTGTTTGTATGATCCCTACCTCAGATTACCAATTTTCTCATTCATTCACCAAATATTTATTGAGACCATGCTATTTACTTTTCTTCTAGGCATCTGAGCAAAAAAGGAAGAATAACTGATAAATCCAATGAAACAGCATCAAAAATAAAGGAAAAGTAAAAAAGTATTGGAAAGCGAAATGTTTGGTTATTGAGTGTACATTTTTTTTTTTTTGGCCTAATTTATTCAATACCCATTGATGAGCATCACCTCTAAACGCTGCACAGCACTGGGAAGTACAGACATAAAAGTGACCAAGGCAAGTGTGGTCTCTGTCTTACTTGATAGATGACATGAAAGATACACAAGTAAAACTTTACTCAACAGGAGCATACATATTTTAATCCTTTGTGCTCTGCTGTTCTTTGATTTATCAGTGCTGGCACTGGACTAAATTGCCATGACCAATAAGTTTACTGAAATATAAAGTACACATATAGACACTTACAGCGGAATGACTTAAAAGGGCCGCATGAAGCTAGTCATTCATTCACTGTTAAGTACCTTTTGAGAATCATTCCCACTCACACTGTAAGAATGGGTATTAAAAATCAAAGCAAATTTTTGTGAGACAAAGAAAGACTTCAAAGAAAAGCATAACCATAATTCTAAAAATACAACATTATGAGAATATGAGAATAATCACAATTTTATATATTCCCCTTCCTAGGCCTGTACATAATTTCTTCTCTAAGTACTTCCTGGGAAATCTGAATTATCAAAAAGAGTAGAGAGAAATCAAAAGAACAAAAAGGAAACAAACAAGGGAAAAAGTCTTCAGGAAATAGTTTTTAACTTGAAAACGAATTAAGATAGAATATAAAGTTGATGTCATGCTTTAAGTTCAAAACCCATAAAACTATGACATTTTATCATATCAGAAAAAACCTATTCAATAAGAAAATATCATTTTCACAGAATAGTAGTAACAGCACCTAATATTTCTGATTTATACATGCTAGGCAGGCATTGGGCTAAGCATTTTTTTTTACACATAAGCTGGTTTCTTCCTACATTAAAAAACATAGATTCTGTCACCATTTTCAAATAAGGAAACTGAGGTCTGGAAATAGTATCTTTAATGGCCCAAAATCATAGCAAAAAGAGGAACAGAGCCAGGACTGACATTCAGTAGAACACACCAAAGGCGCTGGCCACTGCACTCCACGTCTACTGCTCTATAGAAAGACTCCTAATTTAATTAGAAAGCATGTTTTAAAGAAATTACTATAAAGATTAGGTCTACCCAAGCATTCTTCTTATTTAGAAATTCTAAATGTAATTTTCTTCTTGTCAACTAAACATAAAAACAAGAAAACACTTCATTGTACTTTATTAATAATATAACCCCAAAAAGAAAAAAATTTTATATGGCTTACATTGCTATAAATCTGTGAAAAGAGCTTTACTAAAAATATATTTAATCCTTTGTGCTCTGCTGTTCTTTGATTTATCAGTGCTGGCACTGGACTAAATTGCCATGACCAATAAGTTTACTGAAATATAAAGTACACATATAGACACTTACAGCGGAATGACTTAAAAGGGCCGCATGAAGCTAGTCATTCATTCACTGTTAAGTACCTTTTGAGAATCATTCCCACTCACACTGTAAGAATGGGTATTAAAAATCAAAGCAAATTTTTGTGAGACAAAGAAAGACTTCAAAGAAAAGCATAACCATAATTCTAAAAATACAACATTATGAGAATATGAGAATAATCACAATTTTATATATTCCCCTTCCTAGGCCTGTACATAATTTCTTCTCTAAGTACTTCCTGGGAAATCTGAATTATCAAAAAGAGTAGAGAGAAATCAAAACAACAAAATGAAACAAACAAGGGAAAAAGTCTTCAGGAAATAGTTTTTAACTTGAAAACGAATTAAGATAGAATATAAAGTTGATGTCATGCTTTAAGTTCAAAACCCATAAAACTATGACATTTTATCATATCAGAAAAAACCTATTCAATAAGAAAATATCATTTTCACAGAATAGTAGTAACAGCACCTAATATTTCTGATTTATACATGCTAGGCAGGCATTGGGCTAAGCATTTTTTTTTACACATAAGCTGGTTTCTTCCTACATTAAAAAACATAGATTCTGTCACCATTTTCAAATAAGGAAACTGAGGTCTGGAAATAGTATCTTTAATGGCCCAAAATCATAGCAAAAAGAGGAACAGAGCCAGGACTGACATTCAGTAGAACACACCAAAGGCGCTGGCCACTGCACTCCACGTCTACTGCTCTATAGAAAGACTCCTAATTTAATTAGAAAGCATGTTTTAAAGAAATTACTATAAAGATTAGGTCTACCCAAGCATTCTTCTTATTTAGAAATTCTAAATGTAATTTTCTTCTTGTCAACTAAACATAAAAACAAGAAAACACTTCATTCGTACTTTATTAATAATATAACCCCAAAGAGAAATTTTATATGGCTTACAAAAAAGGACAAGTCAGAAACTTTATGGTCTATGTGCTTGAACATGTTATCTGCTATAAATCTGTAGAATACATGGTGGTGATGGTTTAGTTGCTAAGTCGTGTGTGACTCTTTTAACTTCACGGACTGTGCCCACAAGGCTCCTCTCTCTGTCCGTAAGATTTCCCAGGAAACAATACTGGAGTGGGTTGCCATTCCCTTCTCCAGGGGATCTTCCTGACCCAGGGACTGAACCCAGGTCTTCTGCATTGCAGGCGGATTCTTTACTGACTGATCACCAGAACAAGTAAGTACCACCAATGACTCCAAACCAAGTCTGTTTTTCAAATATGAAACTTTAGTGTCTCTTCAGAAATATATCAGAATCAGGGACTATAAAGAAAAGATATACATCTAAAATACACTGTTTTAATGTTAAATCTCACTTCAAAGATTAGGCCTAAACAACTAAACCAGGGCCTCTTACAGCTTATCACAAATATCACAAAGACGCAAAGTCCATCTCAGAGCAAATAATCAAAGGTTACGGAATTAAAGCAGCCAGTCCCATATTCCTAAATAACTTCAAATACACCAGGTATGTCTGAGGAGCCCATCACACAGGGGCATTCCTGCAGTTGCCTTGCCTCACTAAGGCTCAACCCCACCTAGTTCTCTCAGAGTCATCCTTCCTACTCAATGGAGGGGGTTTTTCTGCCTTTTGGTTTTGGTTTGAATGCAATCAGAAACTACAATTAATGTGAAGCTGGTTTCTTCCTACATTAAAAACATAGATTCTGTCACCTTTTCTGGAACTGGTTAATGGCCCAAAATCATAGCAAAGAGGAACAGAGCCAGGACTGACATTCAGTAGAACACACCAAAGGCGCTGGCCACTGCACTCCACGTCTACTGCTCTATAGAAAGACTCCTAATTTAATTAGAAAGCATGTTTTAAAGAAATTACTATAAAGATTAGGTCTACCCAAGCATTCTTCTTATTTAGAAATTCTAAATGTAATTTTCTTCTTGTCAACTAAACATAAAAACAAGAAAACACTTCATTCGTACTTTATTAATAATATAACCCCAAAGAGAAATTTTATATGGCTTACAAAAAAGGACAAGTCAGAAACTTTATGGTCTATGTGCTTGAACATGTTATCTGCTATAAATCTGTAGAATACATGGTGGTGATGGTTTAGTTGCTAAGTCGTGTGTGACTCTTTTAACTTCACGGACTGTGCCCACAAGGCTCCTCTCTCTGTCCGTAAGATTTCCCAGGAAACAATACTGGAGTGGGTTGCCATTCCCTTCTCCAGGGGATCTTCCTGACCCAGGGACTGAACCCAGGTCTTCTGCATTGCAGGCGGATTCTTTACTGACTGATCACCAGAACAAGTAAGTACCACCAATGACTCCACACCAAGTCTGTTTTTCAAATATGAAACTTTAGTGTCTCTTCAGAAATATATCAGAATCAGGGACTATAAAGAAAAGATATACATCTAAAATACACTGTTTTAATGTTAAATCTCACTTCAAAGATTAGGCCTAAACAACTAAACCAGGGCCTCTTACAGCTTATCACAAATATCACAAAGACGCAAAGTCCATCTCAGAGCAAATAATCAAAGGTTACGGAATTAAAGCAGCCAGTCCCATATTCCTAAATAACTTCAAATACACCAGGTATGTCTGAGGAGCCCATCACACAGGGGCATTCCTGCAGTTGCCTTGCCTCACTAAGGCTCAACCCCACCTAGTTCTCTCAGAGTCATCCTTCCTACTCAATGGAGCTTTCTGCTGGTTTGGTTGAATGCAATCAGAAACTACAATTAATGTGACCCTCTCTCCTTACAAAAGAATTTAAACATTGGGAAAGAGAAAATTTTCTGGAAATAAAAGCAACTTTACAAAACATTCAAAAACTGAAATCCCACCTTGACTTGAATGTAAGTCTTTCTTAAAGTAAAGAACTCTCAGGTAGGGCTTCCCTGGTGGTCCAGTGGATAAAGAGTCCGCCTTGCAGTGCAGGGGGCACCATTTCGATCCCTGGCCTGGGAAGATCCCATGTGCTGTGGAACTGCTGTGCAGTGTGTCCAATTATGAGCCGGCGCTCTGGAGCACATGAGCCCAGAGCTGGTGCTCTGCACCGCAAGAGGCCACTGCAGTGGGAGGCCCATACAGGCTGAAGAACAAGGATGGATGAAAAATAAACAAATGGAAAACCAATAAAAGAGGCCAAAATTGAAAAAAAAAGAACTCTCAGGTATACCTTATACAAATGAGGTGGTAACCACTTCCATTTAGCCTACAATATCAAATTACAATTCTGTTGGTAAGCAAACAACATTTCAATAGGGCAGAGCTGTTTTATCTGTATTACATGGTTAAATAAGACCTCTTAAGTTACAAAGTCAATCTTTTTTTAATTTTGGCCTCTTTTATTGGTTTTTATTTATTTATTTATTTATTTATTTTCATCCATCTTTATTCTTCGGCCTGTGTGGGCCTCCCATTGCAGTGGTCTCTTGGTGCAGAGTACCTGCTCTGGGCGCATGTGCTCCAGAGCACTGGCTTGTAATTAGACACACCGGTCCAGCTGCTCCATGGCATGTGGGAAAAGATATACATCTAAAATACACTGTTTTAATGTTAAATCTCACTTCAAAGATTAGGCCTAAACAACTAAACCAGGGCCTCTTACAGCTTATCACAAATATCACAAAGACGCAAAGTCCATCTCAGAGCAAATAATCAAAGGTTACGGAATTAAAGCAGCCAGTCCCATATTCCTAAATAACTTCAAATACACCAGGTATGTCTGAGGAGCCCATCACACAGGGGCATTCCTGCAGTTGCCTTGCCTCACTAAGGCTCAACCCCACCTAGTTCTCTCAGAGTCATCCTTCCTACTCAATGGAGCTTTCTGCTGGTTTGGTTGAATGCAATCAGAAACTACAATTAATGTGACCCTCTCTCCTTACAAAAGAATTTAAACATTGGGAAAGAGAAAATTTTCTGGAAATAAAAGCAACTTTACAAAACATTCAAAAACTGAAATCCCACCTTGACTTGAATGTAAGTCTTTCTTAAAGTAAAGAACTCTCAGGTAGGGCTTCCCTGGTGGTCCAGTGGATAAAGAGTCCGCCTTGCAGTGCAGGGGGCACCATTTCGATCCCTGGCCTGGGAAGATCCCATGTGCTGTGGAACTGCTGTGCAGTGTGTCCAATTATGAGCCGGCGCTCTGGAGCACATGAGCCCAGAGCTGGTGCTCTGCACCGCAAGAGGCCACTGCAGTGGGAGGCCCATACAGGCTGAAGAACAAGGATGGATGAAAAATAAACAAATGGAAAACCAATAAAAGAGGCCAAAATTGAAAAAAAAAGAACTCTCAGGTATACCTTATACAAATGAGGTGGTAACCACTTCCATTTAGCCTACAATATCAAATTACAATTCTGTTGGTAAGCAAACAACATTTCAATAGGGCAGAGCTGTTTTATCTGTATTACATGGTTAAATAAGACCTCTTAAGTTACAAAGTCAATCTTTTTTTTTTAATTTTGGCCTCTTTTATTGGTTTTTTTATTTATTTATTTTTCATCCATCTTTATTCTTCGGCCTGTGTGGGCCTCCCATTGCAGTGGTCTCTCTTGGTGCAGAGTACCTGCTCTGGGCGCATGTGCTCCAGAGCACTGGCTTGTAATTAGACACACCGGTCCAGCTGCTCCATGGCATGTGGGATCTTCCCAGGCCAGGGATCAAAACGGTGCCACTTGAACTGCAAGGCAGACTCCTTACCCACCGGACCACCAGGGAAGTCCCCAAAGTCAACCTTTTAATAGGACTGAAAATAAAGTTATTTTATGTAAACAGGTAAGTTAAGATTTAACATCATGATTTCTAGACTTTGTTTTTATTGTCCAATAACCGTTAAGAGTTAGAAATGCATATAAGGTTAGCAATTTTAATTTTTCCAAACAAGGACTTGTATTGTTTTAAAGTTCATCTACTAGCACCATTTTATAAAAGAAAACAGACTAAAGCATAAGCCTTAACTGCAGTAAACTGAGTTTTAGCTTACAAAGAACTGATGAAAACTTCCTTGAGGCCAGCAACAGTCCCTGAGATAAGCATTTGAGAACCGACTATTTAGAAGAAAGAATGCTAGGCCGAGCAGAGTTCCACTCAGGATCCTACCACTCATTAACCGCTAACAGAGTCAAAATTCCTGAATTTCAATTCCCTCTTCTAGAAAAAGGGAATAGCCACCTTAGCACACAGGGTGACTATAAGAATCAAAGGATAAAATGCACTGAAGTAGTGTGCTCACAGAAAACGTCATCTTGAATGAATTAACTTACCATCAGCTGACTGGGTAAACAGTGCATAATCAGGATTGACTATTTCATTAGACAGAATATCAAACCACTCACGTACAACACCTTGACCCTGAGTTCAAGAACATAAGATTAATTATCAACAGATATATAATGGTGACATTTTTTCTAAATAATAACATTAAAATGATATTAAATTTCTTCCATTATCAATTAAACAGTAAACTTTATTCAAGGGCATTTCAATCTTTCATAGACAGTGATCGTAACAATACTCATTTTATACCCACCATGCCTTCTTCTCCATGGAACCGTACAGCAATTCCTTGTTTCAGCTTTGCACAGTTTGCTTTTGACACAACTTCACAGCTACTCCTAAAAATAGAATCTAAATATGTAGCAGTGGTTAATTTTACATATTAAAATTTACAATAATTAGTATTCTGTGCCGCAGACACACACCACTTTGCTTGTTAAACATACCTCTGTGAACCAGCAGGATATCATTTTCATTCACTGGCCTGTGCACCATGTCTGAATCTGGCTGTCCTGAATGCAAATGTTCATAGAACCATTCACAGCGATCTTTAAATGGCTATCCCAACAAATAACAGTGAAATATGTTAGCAGTATTTTAGACACTTACCTATCAGATTTACTTAACTAGCATTCTAAATGCTCTTTCTACAAATAGTTATTCTCAGATCTTTATTTACAAGAAGTAGTTCTAAATAATGTTCGAACATTTTATCTACTATTCACAAAAAGGCAGATCTAAGTTGAAATACTTTGCCTACCTAGAGTGTATTTCTTTTAATTCCCTGCATTATGAACAGAAAAGACTTGATGATATCAGAAATACAACTGAACACACTCTCAATTTCTTTTAAATCCCAAAATACTTGTAAGAATGAATTTCCACATGTAGGAAAATTATGTCACATGTTCTATTTAATTTTCCATGAAAATAATCTTTACACCTAACTCTAGTTTCTATCCTTTCAACACAGCATCTAAAACGGAATTTGTTAAAAATAAGATCTTGTGAACAGTAAACTAAAAGTAAGATCTTGCGAACTATCTTTACTGCCTTTTGTTCTTCTGCCAGATATGCAAACTGTGATTTGTAATTTTATTAATCAGAATGTATTATTGACTACCTAGTATGTGCCAATACTGAAGATAACATAAAGGCTGTAAAAATTTCACTGCTAAAAACTGTTTACTACAGTTAAAGAGATGAGGCTGACATTGGAACAACACAACACATAATGATACTAAGTTCTAAACAAAGACATATAGACAATGGTGCACTAAGAATTTTGAGATTATGTAGATGAATGGAGTATAAAGGCTTCATGAGGTCCTGATCTGTCTGAACCAGGACTTACAGGTGGTAGGAATGGCTGAAGCAGGAGGGAAAGAAAGCACAACAGGCTAAGGGAGATAAGGAAAAGGGTACAAAAGGGGAAACAGTGTCTCCCTAGGAATATGCAGTGAAGGCACCAGCATAATCCTACATACAATGAAGAAAATAAGTTTTTGTAAGTAAACTAAGGATATAATTATGGCTCCTTTGAATCAAATAAAAGACACAAGAGCCACTGAAGATTCTTGGTTGGAGAAATAGCATGGTAAATACAGTAACTAAAATGAGAGTTGTATCAGGATAAAGGCAGGCCACCTAGGCAGCAGTTGAAATACCAGTAATTGAGTGAAAAGGTCCTGGTCATGGTAGGAAAAAGAACAATAAAGAAAATCCAAAAGACATGACTCCTCTGAATAAAGAAGAACATAACAGAAGACTTCTAGGGATGAAACTTAGTAAAAGAAATAGCTTAGAGCGGGAACCTTCTATCCACGCCACAATTTACCCTCAACCCCTAGAAGATACTGATGGAAGATAACAAATGAGATCTTACATATTCTGAATTTACGGTTAATTGGGATATAACTACTAAGAGCCTGGAAATAAATACTAGAACTTTCTGCCATTGAGACACTGGAAAGTGAGTCATGAACAAAGATGAAATAGGAGACAAGGTAATATCCCTTGTTCAAGAGATTAAAGATACAGGGGCCAGCACCAAGAACAGAGAAGTTTATGATCACAGGTCAGTATTGAGAATCTGCTTATTAGCAAATGATACACACAGCTAGGAAATAAAAGGAGAACCGGGGTGGTATAATACCACAAAAGCCAATAGTTTCAAGAGATAAATACAATCAACATCCAACACCACAAAGAGATTCTCTCTTGTGCAATTTTAAGGACACCAGTAAATTTCTCTGAGCTAAATATTAGTTTTGCTTCAAAATACTGAAATACCACTTTTCACTAACTTTTTTTTTTAGAGTTTTATTGTTCCAATAAAGAACTGTTTACTAAACAAGTTAAAGAGATGAGGCTGACATTGGAACAACACAACACATAATGATACTAAGTTCTAAACAAAGACATATAGACAATGGTGCACTAAGAATTTTGAGATTATGTAGATGAATGGAGTATAAAGGCTTCATGAGGTCCTGATCTGTCTGAACCAGGACTTACAGGTGGTAGGAATGGCTGAAGCAGGAGGGAAAGAAAGCACAACAGGCTAAGGGAGATAAGGAAAAGGGTACAAAAGGGGAAACAGTGTCTCCCTAGGAATATGCAGTGAAGGCACCAGCATAATCCTACATACAATGAAGAAAATAAGTTTTTGTAAGTAAACTAAGGATATAATTATGGCTCCTTTGAATCAAATAAAAGACACAAGAGCCACTGAAGATTCTTGGTTGGAGAAATAGCATGGTAAATACAGTAACTAAAATGAGAGTTGTATCAGGATAAAGGCAGGCCACCTAGGCAGCAGTTGAAATACCAGTAATTGAGTGAAAAGGTCCTGGTCATGGTAGGAAAAAGAACAATAAAGAAAATCCAAAAGACATGACTCCTCTGAATAAAGAAGAACATAACAGAAGACTTCTAGGGATGAAACTTAGTAAAAGAAATAGCTTAGAGCGGGAACCTTCTATCCACGCCACAATTTACCCTCAACCCCTAGAAGATACTGATGGAAGATAACAAATGAGATCTTACATATTCTGAATTTACGGTTAATTGGGATATAACTACTAAGAGCCTGGAAATAAATACTAGAACTTTCTGCCATTGAGACACTGGAAAGTGAGTCATGAACAAAGATGAAATAGGAGACAAGGTAATATCCCTTGTTCAAGAGATTAAAGATACAGGGGCCAGCACCAAGAACAGAGAAGTTTATGATCACAGGTCAGTATTGAGAATCTGCTTATTAGCAAATGATACACACAGCTAGGAAATAAAAGGAGAACCGGGGTGGTATAATACCACAAAAGCCAATAGTTTCAAGAGATAAATACAATCAACATCCAACACCACAAAGAGATTCTCTCTTGTGCAATTTTAAGGACACCAGTAAATTTCTCTGAGCTAAATATTAGTTTTGCTTCAAAATACTGAAATACCACTTTTCACTAACTTTTTTTTTTAGAGTTTTATTGTTTACCGCCATGCATCAACCTGAATCAGCCATAGGTATGCATATGTTCACTCCCTCTTGAACTCCCCGCCCAACTCCCTCCCCAGCCCATCCCTCTAGGTTTTCACAGAGGCCCTGTTTGAGTTTCCTGAGTCTTAGAGCAGACTTTCACTGGTTGTCTGTTTTACATATAGTAATGTAAGTTTCCATGTTACTCTTCCCGTAACACATATATATGGAATCTAGAAAGATGGCACTAATAAATGTATATGCAGAGCAGCAATTGAGAAACAGACATAGAGAACACACTTTTTACTAATTCTTAATAAAAGTATTTTTATGAAAATAACTGGTACAAGATTAATTTTTGCCTTTTAATATCTGTTCTTCCAGTAAGAGAAAAATGTTCTCTTTCCAAACTTAAATGTATGCTTTTATCCATACTTCTGGTAGTTGGCCACATTTTGAATAAAACGTTGCTGTTGTTATATTCATTACTGGATATATAAATAAAATATTTCATTTTAAGTAAGCAGACTAGAATGTTAAGTGCTTGAAATTTTAATGCTGATTATTCCTAAAACTTAGGTAAAAAAGGAGAAAACATTACATAGAAATAATGCATTTAAGTATGGGCTTTGAAGTTTGATAAACATGGTCTGAAATCTTAGATCTGTCACTACTAGGTTTGTGATCTTAGGGGAATTACCAACCCTCTCAGAACTTTAGTTTGCTTACCTGTAAAACGGGGAAAATAATACCTACTTGGAAGGGCTAATTCTGAGGATTAAATGAAATAATGCAAATACAAAACAAAAATTACTATTATCATAAATTAACTAAGGTTTATTAAAGCACGTATAAGCCAGGTACTATTTTAAGCACTTTGCATGCATTTTCACATATAACCCTTACAACACTCAGTAAAATGGACTTTTTATTATCCCCATTTCACCGGGTGGTATAATACCACAAAAGCCAATATTCTCTCAAAAAAGGTTTTTGCAATTTTAAGGACACCAGTAAATTTCTCTGAGCTAAATATTAGTTTTGCTTCAAAATACTGAAATACCACTTTTCACTAACTTTTTTTTTTAGAGTTTTATTGTTTACCGCCATGCATCAACCTGAATCAGCCATAGGTATGCATATGTTCACTCCCTCTTGAACTCCCCGCCCAACTCCCTCCCCAGCCCATCCCTCTAGGTTTTCACAGAGGCCCTGTTTGAGTTTCCTGAGTCTTAGAGCAGACTTTCACTGGTTGTCTGTTTTACATATAGTAATGTAAGTTTCCATGTTACTCTTCCCGTAACACATATATATGGAATCTAGAAAGATGGCACTAATAAATGTATATGCAGAGCAGCAATTGAGAAACAGACATAGAGAACACACTTTTTACTAATTCTTAATAAAAGTATTTTTATGAAAATAACTGGTACAAGATTAATTTTTGCCTTTTAATATCTGTTCTTCCAGTAAGAGAAAAATGTTCTCTTTCCAAACTTAAATGTATGCTTTTATCCATACTTCTGGTAGTTGGCCACATTTTGAATAAAACGTTGCTGTTGTTATATTCATTACTGGATATATAAATAAAATATTTCATTTTAAGTAAGCAGACTAGAATGTTAAGTGCTTGAAATTTTAATGCTGATTATTCCTAAAACTTAGGTAAAAGAGGAGAAAACATTACATAGAAATAATGCATTTAAGTATGGGCTTTGAAGTTTGATAAACATGGTCTGAAATCTTAGATCTGTCACTACTAGGTTTGTGATCTTAGGGGAATTACCAACCCTCTCAGAACTTTAGTTTGCTTACCTGTAAAACGGGGAAAATAATACCTACTTGGAAGGGCTAATTCTGAGGATTAAATGAAATAATGCAAATACAAAACAAAAATTACTATTATCATAAATTAACTAAGGTTTATTAAAGCACGTATAAGCCAGGTACTATTTTAAGCACTTTGCATGCATTTTCACATATAACCCTTACAACACTCAGTAAAATGGACTTTTTATTATCCCCATTTCACAGAAGAGAAAAATGCAGCACCAAGAGGTTAAGTAATTTGTGTGAATATTCAACTTCCAGAAGGCTAATGGATACTATTATCATCACAATAACGTTGAAATGATTTTGAATGAGTTTTTAAATGATAGTAAACTTATTTTTAATTGTAAGGTATTAAATATTAAACTCTATCCTTCATCTAGAAAATGAGGACTGTTTTAAAATAAATGCAAATGGCAACTTTTTTAAAAGTAATTCAAATGTAACATTAAATGGTACAAAATGCTACCTCCAAAAGCTAGTAAGTTATCTGTTAAGATCAAAACATCCCCACAGGCATATATATACACATATATAACTTTTAATTCTATTGGAGTGTATATATATATACACATACATATATATGCACATACATATGTAAATACACACACACAGACACACACACATACATATATCGACAAAGCCAAAAGAGACATTTCTCTATGTAAACTTTCTGATACCTGCATTTCCATAAAATCACAAAACAAGATTGATTACAGAAGCGCCTCTTAATAGTATTTGTACAGCAATACAAAATGTCTCTCCCTTTAACTACCAGGCTATGTGAAAACCACCAATAGAAGAAATCAGTCCCTTTGCAGAGGTGGTTTTTTTCTGTTTTGTTTTGTTTTTTAACATAGCCTCCAAATCACTGAAAGTTTCTTCATATAGTACAATGGTACAATGGTTTTTTCCCCTAATGTGAGTAAGTTGCTAACACGATGTCCAGACATTCCTAAATACTTCAGTATCTGTTTCCTACAAACAAGAGAATTCTCCTACATAAGCAATTCACAATCATTAAAACCAGGAAATTAACACTGATACATTACTATACTTAATCTTCAGACTCCATTTCAAGTTTTCCCAGGTTCCAAATAATATCCTGTAATAGCATAATGATTCATGACCTGCAT
Organism: Tragulus kanchil; assembly: GCA_022376925.1. Taxonomy (NCBI): domain Eukaryota; kingdom Metazoa; phylum Chordata; class Mammalia; order Artiodactyla; family Tragulidae; genus Tragulus; species Tragulus kanchil. Next base: position 237,518,802 of record JAIOJX010000026.1, read on the forward strand.
TTATTAATAGTTGCGCTGTCTCTTTCATTTGCTACAGCTGTTCTATATTTTCTTAATTTTCATAACCTACACTTAAAGACTACGAGTCAGTTATGTTACAGAATCTCTTTCAATTACATTTAGTCTGATGATTATGGGGTCACAGAGAATAGGACACAACTTAGTGACGGAATTAACAACAATGATGATTTCCCATGATTAAATTCAGGGTGTGCATCTTTGATCAGAATATGCCATATTCTCAGGGTTGGCACACTGATATGTCTGCTATGATCACTGTCAAGCTTCTCTACAGTCAAGTTCAGTCTTAATCTTTTTAAAAGTAATTCAAATGTAACATTAAATGGTACAAAATGCTACCTCAAAAGCTAGTAAGTTATCTGTTAAGATCAAAACATCCCCACAGGCATATATATACACATATATAACTTTTAATTCTATTGAGTGTATATATATATCACATACATATATATGCACATACATATGTAAATACACACACACAGACACACACACATACATATATCGACAAAGCCAAAAGAGACATTTCTCTATGTAAACTTTCTGATACCTGCATTTCCATAAAATCACAAAACAAGATTGATTACAGAAGCGCCTCTTAATAGTATTTGTACAGCAATACAAAATGTCTCTCCCTTTAACTACCAGGCTATGTGAAAACCACCAATAGAAGAAATCAGTCCCTTTGCAGAGGTGGTTTTTTTCTGTTTTGTTTTGTTTTTTAACATAGCCTCCAAATCACTGAAAGTTTCTTCATATAGTACAATGGTACAATGGTTTTTTCCCCTAATGTGAGTAAGTTGCTAACACGATGTCCAGACATTCCTAAATACTTCAGTATCTGTTTCCTACAAACAAGAGAATTCTCCTACATAAGCAATTCACAATCATTAAAACCAGGAAATTAACACTGATACATTACTATACTTAATCTTCAGACTCCATTTCAAGTTTTCCCAGGTTCCAAATAATATCCTGTAATAGCATAATGATTCATGACCTGCATTTATTAATAGTTGCGCTGTCTCTTTCATTTGCTACAGCTGTTCTATATTTTCTTAATTTTCATAACCTACACTTAAAGACTACGAGTCAGTTATGTTACAGAATCTCTTTCAATTACATTTAGTCTGATGATTATGGGGTCACAGAGAATAGGACACAACTTAGTGACGGAATTAACAACAATGATGATTTCCCATGATTAAATTCAGGGTGTGCATCTTTGATCAGAATATGCCATATTCTCAGGGTTGGCACACTGATATGTCTGCTATGATCACTGTCAAGCTTCTCTACAGTCAAGTTCAGTCTTAATCTTTGTAAATAGTATTCTAAAAGGAGATACTTTGAGACTATAAAAATATACCCCCCTTCATCATAATTTCCATTTATTCATTAATTCTTTCACTATAGATTTACAGGTTCCAATTTTATTTGCAGTATTTTGCCATCATTATTTATTTTGATGCTAAAATTGTTTCAGATTTGGCCATTAGACTCCATTTAAGCTGGTTCTGAATGATCTTGACGTAACTTCATCACTCGTTGAACAACTTTCTTGCACAGTAAGATGATCCAGGCTAATCTCATACTTTCCTTGAATTAGCCATTTCTCCAACAGACCCTAGATTACTGAGAATGGTATTCAGAGACCAGGAAATGGGTCTCAGGCTTGCTATAACTATCTATCGACATTGGAAACTCTTAAGTTCACACTGGTATCTCCAATCCCAGCTCAATAATTGTACATTATTCATTGTTTTCTTCCCTTCTCTAACAGTGAGACACTAGGCTTCCATTATCTTGGCTACACTTACTTATTCAGTCAACTGCCCCACTTCATACATAATCAACCTTAGGTCACTGATGTGGACCATTCCCTGCCTGGATACCCTACACTCTGCTCAAGCTCTGTCAAACTACTCTGAGTAATGGTCACCAGCTTGTACACTGGACATCCTCCATATACCTGTACAACTCACACACTCCATGCTGAGCTCCTCTTCCACATGCACCCCCTCCTTAGCACGTCCAAGATCCAAAACCCCTCAATGGGCCACCACCATGCACATGGACACCTGTACTGGTCAATGACAACACCATCCTCTTTGTTAGCAAAAAAGGTGGAGAGCCAATGCAGATGCTTTTTGATTGAATCACTCGGGAACGGAAGAGGGGGAAAAGGAAGTGAAAAGCAAAGACCAGTGTTAAAAGTAGCAAACTACATGGACAGTGGACATATGGACATTGTGGGGAATTAACAGTGGGTGGGAGGCGTAAAGGAAGTAGCATGAAGGCCTGTACTATCACATATGAAGAAAATAGCTCTAGTCATTGCTCTGTGAGAAAAGGGGATTCTGCATGGGTGCTGTGTGACGGTCTGGAGGGGTGGGATGGAGGGGATATATATATGACTAATCTGGGAACATACATATCTGTAAATAAAAAAACTGTAAAAGTTAAAAGTAAAATAAAAGCTTAAAAAAAAATAGCAAACTGCCTCTTGCAAAAACTAAACGCTTTTCTCATCTATAATCTCATTTACCCTAGAACAGAATAATAGTGTCAATTAAGAAAATAAATTTAAAAACCAAGTAGACTTTTAAATTCCAGTTCTCTCACTTATAAGCTGAGTTACTTAACCTCTTCTGCATGAGTACCTATCTCATATGTTCACTATGCAAATAATCTATATAAAACAAATCTATGGAACCTGACCTAAGTATTCAATAAATGAAAGTTATTACCACTGCCTTCTCTTTTATATCATTATTAAACAGATGCCAAAGGAGACCTATATACATTTGTATAATTTTATAAGGATTAGTTCTCAGCATTCTTTAATTTCTGAAAGGATTGCTGTCTCTGAAGACATTTTAAAACACCTATAGCTTATGTCTTATGACATAATAACCAAACTATTGCCTCCAGTATGGCCTACATTTCAGACAAATTATTTCCTACAACTTTGGCAGAATCATGTTATTCTTCTGAAATAAAGTTATCAGTGGTCCCTGACAGCCTAGCAAATGAAAATTCTTTAATCTGGCAATCAAGGTTCCATGTAGTATAACCCTAATGTACCTTCCCGGAATTATATGTCATTCCTCACCTACACAAAACTTCTTTAACCAACCTCTCCATCTACATGCCCTGACCCAAATCTTGGCGAGAATGTGCACCTTCTCCATTTATTGCTATCAAAATTTTGCATGTTTTCCAAAGTCTAGATTACAATCCACTTCTTTAAAATCTCCCTTGACTACAGCAGCCAAAAGCGAGCTCTTCCTCCCTCAACCTGCTGAAGAACCAGGTAATACTGTGATATTACAATATTTTATAGTTACATTTATTATTTCCCCTACTAGACTGAATTAAGATCCTTTTGGAGATAGAATGGATGCTTTCTATTTCAAAAGAGCTACCACTTACTGAACATAAATGCCAGTCACTATTTAAAACTTACTCTTCACAACAGAGGTTTTATGAAGTTAGTGTCATTATCTCTAGTTTTGTAATGAAGAACCCAAGACTCAAGAATGTTAAAAAGATGCTGAAAGTCACACAATTGATAAGTAGCAAAATGAGCTTTACCCAAGCATGTTTCATAAAACACTTGAGTTAAATGGAATGAGCCCTCAGGGGGGAAAGTTCTCAGATCAAATAAGTTTGGAGGATTAACAAAGTTAAATCACTACATTTACCAAAGGGATTCCAAAGCCTTTAGTAAGCTGCTATGCTTTATAAATCTGACATGGCATATATTACATTTGCCAAACATGTCTGGGGGTCAAACCCTGAAGAACCATCAGCCTCACAGGATTAGCACTCTATTTCAGGACTCTTGACAAGGTGCTATTTTTGCACATGATAGGCACTCAATACACATTTCTTAGTTACTCCTCATACAGAAGTAACACACTGTCACTCAATATGCTGATCTAAAGAATAATGCAATGTCACTTCACTTACAGCAGATGATCTCAAATAATTACTCTACTGAGTAGTATTCAAATTAAAACTTTAATTTTCATTAGGCAGGCTAAAGACAAGATTAAAAAAAAAAGCACTACCTGTGCCTTGATGATGTGCATGAATCTTGACATCAATTCAGGACATTCAAGAAGGAAGTGAAAGTGGTCAAATATGATCTTGGGATTCCTAAAAGAAAAATATATTCTGTTTCTAAGGATGGGAAGGATGAGTAGCACTAAATGACATACACATTTAGATACAGAGACATTGAAATATAATAGAAATACATATTAAGCCACACCTACTATATTTGTATGTGTCATTGAACATTTTTTGAATAATAACAGAAGTAATGCTTTTTTCTGTTGAGATAAAAACTGAAAAGTCTACAAGAGCAGTCCATAAAACCAAGAAAGTTTTACCTGTTAACAAAGCATTTTAAAACTTCATCATGTTTGCAGACAAATTCAATGAAACGCGGTGAAGTCATTCTGTGGAGGGTAAAAAATAATCAGAAGAGACACACAAAAGTTGGTGATATGGCAAATTTGAATATACAATGAATTCACTGGCTTCTACACAAAAGAGAAAATGGGGTTTGGTTTGTCTTTATAGAATCTGCGGCATGTCTAGCCAATTTTATAATGTGAAATACACACACACACACACACACACACACACACAGACCAGGGATGCCTCAGATTCTATATATATGTATATATATACACACACACTCAGATAAAGATAATAAACTTTTCATTAACATGATATAAATAAGCAACTTTTTAAAAACCTTGAAATTTTAACCATCTCTATATTTCCAATACATATTAAATGACCTTATAGAAAGTGGCATTCACCATTCTGCATGTTAATAACATACATGATGCTTTAAACTCAAATATTCTGTACTAATTCCAGATCAGTTCAATGAGTATTCTGAAGATAAGAACAGAACCAAAAACAGCAAAGTATTATTTATTTCTGCACTTAAAAAAAATAACAGCTTTTTCTTAGTTACTCCTCATACAGAAGTAACACACTGTCACTCAATATGCTGATCTAAAGAATAATGCAATGTCACTTCACTTACAGCAGATGATCTCAAATAATTACTCTACTGAGTAGTATTCAAATTAAAACTTTAATTTTCATTAGGCAGGCTAAAGACAAGATTAAAAAAAAAAGCACTACCTGTGCCTTGATGATGTGCATGAATCTTGACATCAATTCAGGACATTCAAGAAGGAAGTGAAAGTGGTCAAATATGATCTTGGGATTCCTAAAAGAAAAATATATTCTGTTTCTAAGGATGGGAAGGATGAGTAGCACTAAATGACATACACATTTAGATACAGAGACATTGAAATATAATAGAAATACATATTAAGCCACACCTACTATATTTGTATTTGTCATTGAACATTTTTTGAATAATAACAGAAGTAATGCTTTTTTCTGTTGAGATAAAAACTGAAAAGTCTACAAGAGCAGTCCATAAAACCAAGAAAGTTTTACCTGTTAACAAAGCATTTTAAAACTTCATCATGTTTGCAGACAAATTCAATGAAACGCGGTGAAGTCATTCTGTGGAGGGTAAAAAATAATCAGAAGAGACACACAAAAGTTGGTGATATGGCAAATTTGAATATACAATGAATTCACTGGCTTCTACACAAAAGAGAAAATGGGGTTTGGTTTGTCTTTATAGAATCTGCGGCATGTCTAGCCAATTTTATAATGTGAAATACACACACACACACACACACACACACACACAGACCAGGGATGCCTCAGATTCTATATATATGTATATATATACACACACACTCAGATAAAGATAATAAACTTTTCATTAACATGATATAAATAAGCAACTTTTTAAAAACCTTGAAATTTTAACCATCTCTATATTTCCAATACATATTAAATGACCTTATAGAAAGTGGCATTCACCATTCTGCATGTTAATAACATACATGATGCTTTAAACTCAAATATTCTGTACTAATTCCAGATCAGTTCAATGAGTATTCTGAAGATAAGAACAGAACCAAAAACAGCAAAGTATTATTTATTTCTGCACTTAAAAAAAATAACAGCTTTTCTTCATCTATCTGCGAAGGAAATAGTAAGCACGTAATACAAATCCAGATACCTGGGTTTTCTCTACTTTGTAATGCAAGTGCCGGACTTAAGGCTTGACCAGTGGGTGAGGCATCCACATCAAAGAGGCCTACCTTCAATAAACATACTGCCAGCCCCACAACTAGACAAAGAGCCAGAATGCTTCCCACCACAACTCCTGTGTTTAGAGATCTTGGTTAATTTTAATAACTGACAATTTGGGTCACTGGCTCTTTACCCTTCTCGTGCTTTACATTCCCACTCTTTCAAATTCACCAATAAAAACTGAGGTCTCAAAACCCTAGTGCCCCACCCTAACTCCAGGCTTGTGTCCGCTCCTTCTCTCTCCCTCCACAATGACCTCACTGTGTGGGCACAGGTATGCCATGTGATTTCCAGGTCCTGTAAGCAGTAAATCTTTTCCCCTCAAAGGTTTCCAGTGGTTACTGCTGAGGGACATCTGCAATAGGAAGAATCACAAGAACTAGTCCAGCCACAATACTGGTTACTGACAGGTGGAGACCGGATCACAAACCACTTGGCACAGTCAGCAGGATGGCATCACTGCCTATATGAACTGCTGTAAAATTTCTCTTACCCAAAATCTAGTTCATACCCTCCTGAAGATAATCTGTCAAAATACAAATCTTAAAAGTCTTCTCCACAAATATCAGTAAAAAGTTTTAGCTAGTGAAGCAGGTAACCTAACTTGTTCCATCTGCCAGACACAATATGGACTCAAAGGTAGTCTATAAACTTAAGTTGTATACTATTGTACCTGATTTATAACTAACATTTTGGAATGAGCGGCTCTGTCTGCCTGCTCGTTTCTGTGTATCTACAGATATATGTTATATGTAAGTGACTTTTTTTCTGTACCCCTGTATTATACTGACAAAATAAATTTGCAAAAGAGCTATATTTAATTGGCTTAAAAATAAATACTATGAATTAAGTATTCCTGAAACTCGGTAATACAGAAACTACCTCAAATATTTTTCAATTCCACATTATCTAGGATAACCTTCTGTAAGTAGAAGTTTGTTGGTTTAATTAAAAGTCATATCTCAAATGTACCAGTATTATATATAATATAGACATGGAATTTTTATTCTACTTGGGCTTACTATTCAAGTAAGTTCATGTTATCTAGGTTACAAGACTTGTCAGAAAGAAAAATAACTTGGGATGATGATCAATTCTGTCTGATATCTCATGAGACTTTCATGAGTAATCTGAACATAACTGTTAAGAACAGTGATTTAAACACATGTAAGTAGAGTAAGAATTCAGGCAAACTTTTCAGCAATAGTTATGTTTTATGGTATGTCTACTTAAAACAATTTCCCAAATCTCTTTGGTGACTTTAAACTTTCAAATTCACCAATAAAACTGAGGTCTCAAAACCCTAGTGCCCCACCCTAACTCCAGGCTTGTGTCCGCTCCTTCTCTCTCCTCCACAATGACCTCACTGTGTGGGCACAGGTATGCCATGTGATTTCCAGGTCCTGTAAGCAGTAAATCTTTTCCCCTCAAAGGTTTCCAGTGGTTACTGCTGAGGGACATCTGCAATAGGAAGAATCACAAGAACTAGTCCAGCCACAATACTGGTTACTGACAGGTGGAGACCGGATCACAAACCACTTGGCACAGTCAGCAGGATGGCATCACTGCCTATATGAACTGCTGTAAAATTTCTCTTACCCAAAATCTAGTTCATACCCTCCTGAAGATAATCTGTCAAAATACAAATCTTAAAAGTCTTCTCCACAAATATCAGTAAAAAGTTTTAGCTAGTGAAGCAGGTAACCTAACTTGTTCCATCTGCCAGACACAATATGGACTCAAAGGTAGTCTATAAACTTAAGTTGTATACTATTGTACCTGATTTATAACTAACATTTTGGAATGAGCGGCTCTGTCTGCCTGCTCGTTTCTGTGTATCTACAGATATATGTTATATGTAAGTGACTTTTTTTCTGTACCCCTGTATTATACTGACAAAATAAATTTGCAAAAGAGCTATATTTAATTGGCTTAAAAATAAATACTATGAATTAAGTATTCCTGAAACTCGGTAATACAGAAACTACCTCAAATATTTTTCAATTCCACATTATCTAGGATAACCTTCTGTAAGTAGAAGTTTGTTGGTTTAATTAAAAGTCATATCTCAAATGTACCAGTATTATATATAATATAGACATGGAATTTTTATTCTACTTGGGCTTACTATTCAAGTAAGTTCATGTTATCTAGGTTACAAGACTTGTCAGAAAGAAAAATAACTTGGGATGATGATCAATTCTGTCTGATATCTCATGAGACTTTCATGAGTAATCTGAACATAACTGTTAAGAACAGTGATTTAAACACATGTAAGTAGAGTAAGAATTCAGGCAAACTTTTCAGCAATAGTTATGTTTTATGGTATGTCTACTTAAAAACAATTTCCCAAATCTCTTTGGTGACTTTAAACTTCAGAGTTTTGCTAAGTTAAATGAAGAAAACTCACTGAATATCTAGGTTATTTCCAATTACTGAAGACCAGTTTATCCACTTTTGGCTTTATTATAGAGGGGCTAATGATAAATTTGATTCTTCTTAGTAAACATGTCTTGTACCACACTGAAAAATTATACTATAAGGAAGCACACGTATAGGATGCTTTAGAACTTATTAAATGTATTCATAAATTTGCCAATAAAAAGAATGCTGATATAGCAGCCAGTTTTACAGTTGCCTGTTTCTCAGTTTTCATAGAAATTAAAAGTTTCTAAGGGTTAAGAATTCTAATTAACATATATAATTCAAACTACAGGAAATAACAGAGGAAATTTCTCTAAATGCAAGGAAAGTAGGATGTGATTTGGAATAAGAAAGGTATGAGGCTGTTTTTTATGTTCAGCTACTGAGTCCTGTCTGACTCTTTCTGACTCCAGCACACCGCACTTCCCTCTCCTCCACCATCTCCTGGAGCTCGCTCAAACTCATGTCCATTGACTCAGTAATGCCATCCAACCGTCTCATCCTCTGTTGTCCCCTTCTCAAGGGTATTGTAAGTAATTCTGCCCTAAAGTTTGTTATTTCAGAGTGGACAAGGGGGGAATAATAAATTGGTATAGAAAGGTGGAAAGATACAGAAGGAGAGGGTTTTACTTTGTACAGTCAGGCTTCCTAAAACTCAAATGTTATCATAAGAGGTTTTTTTCTTCAATAAGCTTTATTATCAGTGTCATGTTTATGTAAGTTTTTCATTTACTAAAAGGACAGTTTTCCTGCAGTGCTTGTCTACTGCTGACGGTAGACTAAGTAGAAGTTTTTAATTAAAAGTCATATCTCAAATGTACCAGTATTATATATAATATAGACATGGAATTTTTATTCTACTTGGGCTTACTATTCAAGTAAGTTCATGTTATCTAGGTTACAAGACTTGTCAGAAAGAAAAATAACTTGGGATGATGATCAATTCTGTCTGATATCTCATGAGACTTTCATGAGTAATCTGAACATAACTGTTAAGAACAGTGATTTAAACACATGTAAGTAGAGTAAGAATTCAGGCAAACTTTTCAGCAATAGTTATGTTTTATGGTATGTCTACTTAAAAACAATTTCCCAAATCTCTTTGGTGACTTTAAACTTCAGAGTTTTGCTAAGTTAAATGAAGAAAACTCACTGAATATCTAGGTTATTTCCAATTACTGAAGACCAGTTTATCCACTTTTGGCTTTATTATAGAGGGGCTAATGATAAATTTGATTCTTCTTAGTAAACATGTCTTGTACCACACTGAAAAATTATACTATAAGGAAGCACACGTATAGGATGCTTTAGAACTTATTAAATGTATTCATAAATTTGCCAATAAAAGAATGCTGATATAGCAGCCAGTTTTACAGTTGCCTGTTTCTCAGTTTTCATAGAAATTAAAAGTTTCTAAGGGTTAAGAATTCTAATTAACATATATAATTCAAACTACAGGAAATAACAGAGGAAATTTCTCTAAATGCAAGGAAAGTAGGATGTGATTTGGAATAAGAAAGGTATGAGGCTGTTTTTTATGTTCAGCTACTGAGTCCTGTCTGACTCTTTCTGACTCCAGCACACCGCACTTCCTCTCCTCCACCATCTCCTGGAGCTCGCTCAAACTCATGTCCATTGACTCAGTAATGCCATCCAACCGTCTCATCCTCTGTTGTCCCTTCTCAAGGGTATTGTAAGTAATTCTGCCCTAAAGTTTGTTATTTCAGAGTGGACAAGGGGGGAATAATAAATTGGTATAGAAAGGTGGAAAGATACAGAAGGAGAGGGTTTTACTTTGTACAGTCAGGCTTCCTAAAACTCAAATGTTATCATAAGAGGTTTTTTTCTTCAATAAGCTTTATTATCAGTGTCATGTTTATGTAAGTTTTTCATTTACTAAAAGGACAGTTTTCCTGCAGTGCTTGTCTACTGCTGACGGAGACAGAGACGGTAAAAGGTTTTTCTTTACCCTCTAAGTAATCTGGCTAGAAAAGCAAAGATTTTGTATTTCATCAAAATAATTTACTGTGATTCACACTGACTTAATCAGGTCTGTGATTACTTAAGAAAAATGAGCCTTCTCAGTATGAAGAGTTAGGATCTGCTTACAACAATGTGTCTGCATTTTCCTTTAAAATCACCTGTCACTTTGGTTGGGGAGATAATTATCATTTCATAATGATCTGTGATCCTATTTAATCAAGTGTCTAAAACCTTTTTATTATTTTTTGACAAACATCCCCAAATCAAATTCTAAATAACATCTTTTTGACCTAGAAGCAGTTTTTGGATTTTTGAAAGAGCCCCAGAGCATCTCAAAAGATAGAAGTTTTCGGGCTTCCCTGGTGGTCCAGTGGGGAAGGAGTACGCCTTGCAGTGCATAGGGTGCTGGTTAGATCCCTGGCCTGGGAAGATCCCACGTGCTGAGGAGCTGCTGGATTGGTGCGTCCAATTATGAGCCAGAGCTCTGGAGCGCATGCGCCCAGAGCCGGTACTCTTCAACGAGAGGCCACTGCAATGGGAGGCCCACACAAACCAAAGAACAAAGATGGATGAAAATAAATAAATGAAAGACCAACAAAAGTGGCCCCCAAAAAAGGTAAGTTTTCTCTCCTTATAAAAAGGGAGACATTAAATTAATCAGGCTTATCTGATACATTAAATTAAATCTCAAATAAGAAATAATGCTGGGGCTTCCCTGGTGGTCCACTGGGTAGGGACGCCGCCTTGCAGTGCAAGGGGCACCGGTTAGATTCCTGGCCTGGGAGGATCCCACGTGCTGCGGAGCGGCTGGACCCATGTGTCCCGCTGCTGAGCCGGAGCTGTGGAGTGCACGCGCTCAGCGCTGGTGCTCTGCGGCAACAGAGGCCACTGCGACGGGGGACCCGCGCAGGTCAAGGAGCAAAGATGGATGAAAATGGATAAATGAAAGAACAGAAGTGGAATACCAATAGAAGTGGAAGTAGACAAAAAAAAAGAGAAATACCAATAGAAGTGGAAGTAGACCCAAAAAAAAAGAGAAAGAATGCTAAACATTTTTACCAATACTCTTATATGAATATATATTATTAAAATAAATGTTCCAGAAATATGAAATTCCTAAAAATCTGGGATGCAATGTTACTCATCATAATTTAAGTTATCATTTTAAAATGCTGTGTGTTAAAGAAATAACCAAATTCCCCTGTCAACTGTATTACAATGAACTCTCATCAGCTCTTTAACCCCTGGCATTTTTTTAAGTCTTTTCCCATTTATAGACATTATTGTTTTACTCTGAGGCTTTTGCAAAGGTGCTTCATCTTTAAGGAGATTCAAAGAAGGGACTCTGACAAATACAGGTTTCTGAAAAGTTTTACATCATACTACTGAACTGGGTAAGCTTTTAAAGAACTCCGAGGGAAAACTGGATTTGCAACACTGCTAACTAAAGATCAAGATGAGGATAATTACAATTTTATGATTTTTTATTTGAAACACTACTAGTTCTTTAGCCTTTTATTCATCAGATATACAGAAAGTTTTTCTTCTATGTTAGCTATGACTCAGTAATTTGGTAAACCATACATCTGCAAACAAAGATGAAACAACTACTTTTTCTCCTAAACTGATCCCTCCAGAATTAGCAAACTCTCTGGGTACCCTTATTTTCATGGCAATACAGTTACCTACATAAGTTCAGTAAGAATCTATACTGAAAACACTGGTTATATTGTCGAGGCTTTGACTGGAATGTCTTTGAGAGAGAGGAATGTATAGACTCTGACAAGACCAGACAGCTTCACAGAACTAAGGGTGATAATATTATGAAGCCAATAACCTCGTATGGAAAAATCAACCTGGTACCTTCCTTAAGAGGTTCTTGGTACAGTTACCAGGGCGAGTAAGGAAGGACACTTCCTGGCAGGCCCAGAAACTTCAAGCTATTTTGGGACCTAAGAAGAAAGGAATTCACCCAAATAGGTATTTACATCCCTGTCTTGGCTTCTCAGCCTTCAGAGGCTTTTAAACATTCAATTTGAGCCTCCTTATGAAAAGTTCTGGCAAAGCAGACATAAAGGAGCCTAAATGACCAATCACTGTTGCTCCACTATGTAATAACTAGGTCAAGTTTAACACAACTAGATTCACTGTGCAAACATAAAAAGTCTCCCTTTGATTATCTCTGATAGAAATGGGGGTGACAGTAGAGTGAAAAATTACATTTCAATGGAATATTATAGTACGCCCTTGAAGATATCAGAATCTAGTCCTCTGAAGTGTCTTTGAAGTTTTTTTCTTCCTACCTGTAAACTGAACTGGATACTAAATTTTTATTTCCTCCAATATCTAGCTACAATTCTTCAAATTAATGTTTCCAATTTTTCTCCCACCCTTCTTACTTGGAATCACTGAGAACTCAAACTGCTCCTTTTCCAAATTCATATAAGATAATGGAAGACTTGATGTAAAATTCAGAGAAATTACCACAACACCTCATACATAGACAATCTTCGTGCCTGTTGCAAGATGGATCACGAAGAAAAATCACCAGATACAATCAAACTGCAAACCAGGAAAATCTATCAGAGTGCCTCCACTCTGTCTACTTCAAAGTTGACTTTCTCCAATAAACAAATCACCAGATACTAATCCCTGGTTCAAGACTGCAGATATACAGAAAGTTTTTCTTCTATGTTAGCTATGACTCAGTAATTTGGTAAACCATACATCTGCAAACAAAGATGAAACAACTACTTTTTCTCCTAAACTGATCCCTCCAGAATTAGCAAACTCTCTGGGTACCCTTATTTTCATGGCAATACAGTTACCTACATAAGTTCAGTAAGAATCTATACTGAAAACACTGGTTATATTGTCGAGGCTTTGACTGGAATGTCTTTGAGAGAGAGGAATGTATAGACTCTGACAAGACCAGACAGCTTCACAGAACTAAGGGTGATAATATTATGAAGCCAATAACCTCGTATGGAAAAATCAACCTGGTACCTTCCTTAAGAGGTTCTTGGTACAGTTACCAGGGCGAGTAAGGAAGGACACTTCCTGGCAGGCCCAGAAACTTCAAGCTATTTTGGGACCTAAGAAGAAAGGAATTCACCCAAATAGGTATTTACATCCCTGTCTTGGCTTCTCAGCCTTCAGAGGCTTTTAAACATTCAATTTGAGCCTCCTTATGAAAAGTTCTGGCAAAGCAGACATAAAGGAGCCTAAATGACCAATCACTGTTGCTCCACTATGTAATAACTAGGTCAAGTTTAACACAACTAGATTCACTGTGCAAACATAAAAAGTCTCCCTTTGATTATCTCTGATAGAAATGGGGGTGACAGTAGAGTGAAAAATTACATTTCAATGGAATATTATAGTACGCCCTTGAAGATATCAGAATCTAGTCCTCTGAAGTGTCTTTGAAGTTTTTTTCTTCCTACCTGTAAACTGAACTGGATACTAAATTTTTATTTCCTCCAATATCTAGCTACAATTCTTCAAATTAATGTTTCCAATTTTTCTCCCACCCTTCTTACTTGGAATCACTGAGAACTCAAACTGCTCCTTTTCCAAATTCATATAAGATAATGGAAGACTTGATGTAAAATTCAGAGAAATTACCACAACACCTCATACATAGACAATCTTCGTGCCTGTTGCAAGATGGATCACGAAGAAAAATCACCAGATACAATCAAACTGCAAACCAGGAAAATCTATCAGAGTGCCTCCACTCTGTCTACTTCAAAGTTGACTTTCTCCAATAAACATAATGCCAACAACTAGATAAGGAGCCACTGCCAATCGTGAAGCTCCCTGGTTCTAGAGATCTTGGTTGACTCTCGTAACTGACCATTTGAGCCACTTGTGTTTCTCTTCTCACGCTTTCAATTCCCACTCCCAGTGTTTTAAATTCACCAATAAAGAGTGAGTGTTCTAAACCCTAGGCCTCTACCTTCTATTAATAAAGACAGAACCCCTAGCCCTCAGGCTTTCTTTCAACTGGAAACCTTGCTGTGTGGCCCCAGGTGTGTTGTGTAACTTCCAGATCCTGTAAGTAATAAACCTTTTTTTTTTCCCCCAAAGTTTCCTGATGATTATTGCTGCAGGGTGTCTTGCAATCATAATAAGAACCACAAGGGCTGCTCTGGCCACAACACTGGTTCCTGATATAAAGAGATCAGCACACAAAATAAGCAGAAACCGTCTTACCCTGGAGGCATCTGACAAGAGCAGCACATGTAAAAAGCTTGAATGACAGCGCTGAGCCGGTTGGCTGTCATCGAAATAACATCCTGACAGTCTGCACTGGCTTCCTGTTTCCCTCCAAGAGCATCTGGTTTAGATTCCCCCGTGCCAGTGGATAGATTTTCATAGCTCCCAGGTCCTGGAGGTTCAAATGGAGGAAGGGAAGTACCATCTTGATCTTGGCCTTTTTGTTTCAGTAAAATAGAAGTGATATCTGTTGAGTCCTTTTTGTTTTTCATCAATTCTGTAGCTATTAAAACTAACCACTCATCTAATGAGTGCCAAAGCAATTCAAGAGGCTAAGAAAAAAAGAAAAAAAATTTTTTTTAAAAAAACATCATTCTTAAATGGCAGGATAAAAAACCCACTCAGACAAATACTATGAAAGAGAATATTTACTCTATATTCTTCTATTTTCCCAAGTTTATGTGACAACAATGCCTAAAATAACAAAAACACGTCATAGAAATGACAATTTCTTCATTTATAGCAAAAGTTTATTTTGCATTTACTTATTTGTTGAAATAAAAAAGGAAAACTAAACTAACAAAAAATTTATAAGCAATGTTCCTTCTTTTAAAAATGTTCAAATATTTAGTTTTAAAACCAAAATTACATTTATGAGTACTATCCCCTAATCTTTACTGAATTAATGTGTCAACAGTTTTTGTTTTTCAATTTAAAAAATAAGTATTCATAAAGAGTTTAACAACTTAGTTACTGTACTCTTCTCTTTACATGTAATCTGTGATTTTGAAAATTTCTGACAAGAAATTTTAGGGTTTCCCTGGTGGTCCAGTGCATACAGAGCCTGCCTTGCAGTGTAAGGGGCACTGGTTCAATCCCTGGCCTGGGAATATGCCATGTGCCAGCATAGTGGCTGGACCAGTGTGTCCAATTATGAGCCAGCGCTATGGAGCACATGTGCCCAGAGCTGGTGCTCTACAACAAGAGAGGTCACTGCAATGGGAGGCCCACACTGCCAAAGAATAAAGACGGATGAAAAACAAAATGACTGACAAAAAACATTTTAAACATCACATATTTAATGTGTACACACAAAATAAGCAGAAACCGTCTTACCCTGGAGGCATCTGACAAGAGCAGCACATGTAAAAAGCTTGAATGACAGCGCTGAGCCGGTTGGCTGTCATCGAAATAACATCCTGACAGTCTGCACTGGCTTCCTGTTTCTCAAGAGCATCTGGTTTAGATTCCCCCGTGCCAGTGGATAGATTTTCATAGCTCCCAGGTCCTGGAGGTTCAAATGGAGGAAGGGAAGTACCATCTTGATCTTGGCCTTTTTGTTTCAGTAAAATAGAAGTGATATCTGTTGAGTCCTTTTTGTTTTTCATCAATTCTGTAGCTATTAAAACTAACCACTCATCTAATGAGTGCCAAAGCAATTCAAGAGGCTAAGAAAAAGAAAAAATTTTTTTAAAAACATCATTCTTAAATGGCAGGATAAAAAACCCACTCAGACAAATACTATGAAAGAGAATATTTACTCTATATTCTTCTATTTTCCCAAGTTTATGTGACAACAATGCCTAAAATAACAAAAACACGTCATAGAAATGACAATTTCTTCATTTATAGCAAAAGTTTATTTTGCATTTACTTATTTGTTGAAATAAAAAAGGAAAACTAAACTAACAAAAAATTTATAAGCAATGTTCCTTCTTTTAAAAATGTTCAAATATTTAGTTTTAAAACCAAAATTACATTTATGAGTACTATCCCCTAATCTTTACTGAATTAATGTGTCAACAGTTTTTGTTTTTCAATTTAAAAAATAAGTATTCATAAAGAGTTTAACAACTTAGTTACTGTACTCTTCTCTTTACATGTAATCTGTGATTTTGAAAATTTCTGACAAGAAATTTTAGGGTTTCCCTGGTGGTCCAGTGCATACAGAGCCTGCCTTGCAGTGTAAGGGGCACTGGTTCAATCCCTGGCCTGGGAATATGCCATGTGCCAGCATAGTGGCTGGACCAGTGTGTCCAATTATGAGCCAGCGCTATGGAGCACATGTGCCCAGAGCTGGTGCTCTACAACAAGAGAGGTCACTGCAATGGGAGGCCCACACTCGCCAAAGAATAAAGACGGATGAAAAACAAAATGATGACTTAGAGGCAAAAAAAAGACATTTTAAACATCACATATTTAATGTGTACACACACATACAGGCATACCTAACAACACACAACTCATCTCTAATAACTACCAAATATTGGCTAGCAAATCCATAATTCAAAGTAAATATTAACAGCTTAATAAAAAGGGAAAGATGGCAGTAAATAGTTCTTTATTTCTATACTATATAAAATATTTTTTGAGAATAATGAAAAGTCTTTTGTAAATTAACAGCAAATGAAATTTTATCTTCTAGATAAGATGAAATACATATATCATCTCTAATAAATAATAGTTTTTAACACAATGAGAAATACAAATGCCCAACTATTATTAAAAGGCATGCTACTGGGAATCTAATGTACACCATCGTCACTACAGTTATCAATACTGTATTTAACTGTACAGTTAAACTTTTAACTGTACAGTTAAAAGTTTCTATGAGAGTAAAGCTTTAATGTTCTCACCATAACAACACCAACAAAATGGCAATTTTATGAGGTAAGGATGTGTTAACTAACCTTACTGTAGTAAACATTTTGCAATATATACTTGTATCAAACCATCACACTATACCTTAAGAGGTTACTTGACCTTTTATATCACAAGCATAGCTCAATAAAACTCGAAGGAAATAAAGACCTGCTAGAACATTTATAAATAAACATTTATTAATAAAACATTCAGAAATAAAAATGAACAGTGACAGCCCGGGGCGGGGGAGTGGGCAAGGGAGACAATGGTTAAACGGTCTTCCATTCCTACGCTATTCTAAATAGTCCTAATGAGAGTTATAAACTCTTTCTGCAAAGGAAGATAAAATTTAATCTCACTTTTTCGTTTTCATAGGATTAAAGAATGCTACAAACTAGACATCTGCCTCTGAAAGACCCACCCTTAACTATTACAACTAAAAGAAAGAATCTTACTTTGAAAGGCCACTGTGTAAAGAGATTATACAACTATACTTGGAACTTTTATAAAGTTCTCTTCTGCCAAGAAACTCTTTCTAGTTATTATCTAATAAACCCCCTGTACTGTTATCTTCAGCCCGTCTTCAGATTTCAAGAACATTCTCTTTTTGAGAATATGAACAAGTAAACCACCCCTAAGCCTTCACATAAATATTAAACCACAAGGCAAGAAGAAAAAAAACACTACCGCCATCAACAAAATCCAGTTCCCTCCAACATACATTTAGTTAATACAACCTAGGTAAACAAGTAATCAAAGTGAGAAACTAATTTCTGAGAAACCCTTTCTGGGACTGAAATGAGCACCCTTCTCTCCCACAAGCAAGGCTTTTCCAAGGTGAGGCTCAGCAGTTGGATGCTTGACTTCTAAAGGGTCCCTGAACTGCTTTCAAGAGTAAGCAGCACAAGCTGCCATCAGTTCTGACATGGCACCTTCACTGAAAATGTCTTCATTTTAATCATGATCCAAGTTTGAGTCTATAGTTTCTCTTCATGAGAAAAATATTAACTGGCTATAAAAGATGAAAAAACACTTTTTATGTCAGTAAAACTTTTAGCTTTACATCAAAAAATAAATTCCATCCAAAGAAAGAACAGGTGGTGATGAAAACTCCTTCAAACATTTTGCAATATATACTTGTATCAAACCATCACACTATACCTTAAGAGGTTACTTGACCTTTTATATCACAAGCATAGCTCAATAAAACTCGAAGGAAATAAAGACCTGCTAGAACATTTATAAATAAACATTTATTAATAAAACATTCAGAAATAAAAATGAACAGTGACAGCCCGGGCGGGGTGGGCAAGGAGACAATGGTTAAACGGTCTTCCATTCCTACGCTATTCTAAATAGTCCTAATGAGAGTTATAAACTCTTTCTGCAAAGGAAGATAAAATTTAATCTCACTTTTTGGTTTTCATAGGATTAAAGAATGCTACAAACTAGACATCTGCCTCTGAAAGACCCACCCTTAACTATTACAACTAAAAGAAAGAATCTTACTTTGAAAGGCCACTGTGTAAAGAGATTATACAACTATACTTGGAACTTTTATAAAGTTCTCTTCTGCCAAGAAACTCTTTCTAGTTATTATCTAATAAACCCCCTGTACTGTTATCTTCAGCCCGTCTTCAGATTTCAAGAACATTCTCTTTTTGAGAATATGAACAAGTAAACCACCCCTAAGCCTTCACATAAATATTAAACCACAAGGCAAGAAGAAAAAAAACACTACCGCCATCAACAAAATCCAGTTCCCTCCAACATACATTTAGTTAATACAACCTAGGTAAACAAGTAATCAAAGTGAGAAACTAATTTCTGAGAAACCCTTTCTGGGACTGAAATGAGCACCCTTCTCTCCCACAAGCAAGGCTTTTCCAAGGTGAGGCTCAGCAGTTGGATGCTTGACTTCTAAAGGGTCCCTGAACTGCTTTCAAGAGTAAGCAGCACAAGCTGCCATCAGTTCTGACATGGCACCTTCACTGAAAATGTCTTCATTTTAATCATGATCCAAGTTTGAGTCTATAGTTTCTCTTCATGAGAAAAATATTAACTGGCTATAAAAGATGAAAAAGCACTTTTTATGTCAGTAAAACTTTTTAGCTTTACATCAAAAAAATAAATTCCATCCAAAGAAAGAACAGGTGGTGATGAAAAACTCCTTCAAACAAAAGTGAAAAGGAAAAAATGACCTCTAAGTGAGAGGAACAAAACTCAAAAATCCCCACCCTGGAAGGAGACGATGGCTAAAAGCTAGGAAGCAACACCTGCTGCTCATGTGTGTATAAGAGCCCTGGGCCCGAACTGCAACCATCCTATTCTCAAATGCTGACAATTTCCAAAAATTAAAGGTTTGAATAATTCCAGAAATAATATCCAAAAAAGGCTACGTCTGTGTAGAAATGATAATGACAATAATGATACCAAGAAAAGCTAAAAAGAGCTTCAATAAAGTAACACAGCTAAGAATGAAGAGAACGAGGGAAAAAAGAAGAGTAGTAGTCATCTTAGGCCTTTATTTTCTTTTTTTCTGACTGTTTATTTCTTCATTTCACTAAAACTAAATCTCTTAAACCAAAAATGGTTTAAGGTAGCTTAAACAGGTAGCTGTCCCTCAGAAGACTTGTTCAGAAAATTCATTCCTCAATAACAAAAAGAAAGCCATGAAAATAACTTTAATTTCTAACTGTGGTAGCAGTCAAAGACAAAAAAGATTAAAATATACTTTAAAAATTAAAAAAACAATTACATATCATATCTGTGATGCCGTTTCTATTCATAAATCATACTGATAAAAACATCAGATACAAATCAACTGTTACAGAAAAATGAGTCAACGGCTACTGAAAGAATTAGATTCAAGAAGCCTAAACTGTCTTCCCCAGGCTCACCCTGCTTCGATACCAGAACTACCTTCTCCCTCAGATGTTTCAAAGTTTGCAAAGCTCTGGATAAAAACCTCTTAACCATGGAAGAATGCCTAAGTGTTAAGATTAAGTTAAAGGTCTTCTAAGATAAATCAGAAAACTAGTAACAGGATAGTAAACAATTTCACCTACTAAAAACACATGGCCTATAAAGCCACTCATTCTTAATGGAAACCCATTAGCTAATCCCAACAATAAAGTGACCTGTGGGAGTACCTAGTTAGAAAGTAGGGATCAAGTGCTACCTTAGACAAAATGTGGTAAAAATTAAAACAGTATTTCCAACCTTACATTGCAGCAAGTCAGCAGATGGTTCAGATTTTTATAACATCAATCATCCCACAATGAACAGAACACATTAAATACATGGATGACAATGCAATTTCTATTTTTATCCTCATAAGTGGGAGGGCGGATCATTTTGCTGTCCACCAGAGATTCCCCACATTTAATTCATAAAATAAGAATTCATAATAAGAGAAAGAAATTAATTCCTTAAGAGTAACACTTGTTAATGTTAAAAAAAAACCTGAGTTTTGTAACAAAAATGTTTTACCAAAGTGAAACGTCAAAATTTAAGAGAAAATAAGTGGTCAGAGAAAAAAGCAACTGTCAATAATACTGAACAAAAAATTCCTCAAAAAGAGAAATACAGGGCTTTCCTTGTGGCTCAGTGGATAAGAACCCATCTGCCAATGCAGGAGACACAGGTTTGATCCCTGATCTGGGAAGATCCCACATACCGCAGAGCAGATAGACCCACACACCAACAAAGACCCAGCACAGCCAAAAATTAATTAATTAATTAATTAATTAAGAAAAGAGAAATACAGATACTAACAAATAAAATAAAACAGAAGTAAAAAACTTTATATTAGGTTGGGCTTCCCAGGTAGCTCAGTGGTAAAGAGTTCACCTGCCAATGTAGGAGACATGGGTTCAATCCCTGATCCAGGAAAATCCCCCATGCTGCGGAGTCACAACTACTGATAAAAACATCAGATAATCATGAGATAGTAAGACAAATTTAAAACCTAAACTGTCTTCCCAGGCTCACCCTGCTGATACCAGAACTACCTTCTCCCTCAGATGTTTCAAAGTTTGCAAAGCTCTGGATAAAAACCTCTTAACCATGGAAGAATGCCTAAGTGTTAAGATTAAGTTAAAGGTCTTCTAAGATAAATCAGAAAACTAGTAACAGGATAGTAAACAATTTCACCTACTAAAAACACATGGCCTATAAAGCCACTCATTCTTAATGGAAACCCATTAGCTAATCCCAACAATAAAGTGACCTGTGGGAGTACCTAGTTAGAAAGTAGGGATCAAGTGCTACCTTAGACAAAATGTGGTAAAAATTAAAACAGTATTTCCAACCTTACATTGCAGCAAGTCAGCAGATGGTTCAGATTTTTATAACATCAATCATCCCACAATGAACAGAACACATTAAATACATGGATGACAATGCAATTTCTATTTTTATCCTCATAAGTGGGAGGGCGGATCATTTTGCTGTCCACCAGAGATTCCCCACATTTAATTCATAAAATAAGAATTCATAATAAGAGAAAGAAATTAATTCCTTAAGAGTAACACTTGTTAATGTTAAAAAAAAACCTGAGTTTTGTAACAAAAATGTTTTACCAAAGTGAAACGTCAAAATTTAAGAGAAAATAAGTGGTCAGAGAAAAAAGCAACTGTCAATAATACTGAACAAAAAATTCCTCAAAAAGAGAAATACAGGGCTTTCCTTGTGGCTCAGTGGATAAGAACCCATCTGCCAATGCAGGAGACACAGGTTTGATCCCTGATCTGGGAAGATCCCACATACCGCAGAGCAGATAGACCCACACACCAACAAAGACCCAGCACAGCCAAAAATTAATTAATTAATTAATTAATTAAGAAAAGAGAAATACAGATACTAACAAATAAAATAAAACAGAAGTAAAAAACTTTATATTAGGTTGGGCTTCCCAGGTAGCTCAGTGGTAAAGAGTTCACCTGCCAATGTAGGAGACATGGGTTCAATCCCTGATCCAGGAAAATCCCCCATGCTGCGGAGTCACAACTACTGAGCCTGTGCTCTAGAGCCTAGGAGCCACAATCATAGAGCCTTTGTGCTGCAACTACTGAAGCCCAAGTACCCTAGAGCCTGAGTTCCACACCAAGAAAAGTCACCACAAGAAGCCTGCCCACTTCAACTAGAGAGTAGCCCCCACTCCCTGCAATTGGAGAAGAGCCTGTGGCAGCAGGGAAAAACCCAGAATAGCCAAAAATAAATAAATAAATAAAGTTTTCAAATCCTTAAAAAACAAAACAACTTTATATTAGGTTGATGAATATGTAACTGTGGTTTTGGCCATGAATTTTAAATCATTATAACTAGACTCAAACATATCTTCATTAATCGAAATAGAAACAACTATAATCAACACATTTTGCCAATGAAAAATAAGTTGGTTTATTCCTGTAGCATAAAAATTTGTGCCTTAGGAGTCAATGAACTCTTGGAAAGCATTTTCTTCCTCCTGCTGGTTGTGGAAGTGTTTTCCCTACAAAAATTTGTTAAGATGCTTGAAGAAGTGGTAGGCAGTTGGCAAGAGGTCAGATGAATCTGGTGGATGAGGCTAAGCTTCCGAAACACTGAGGGTGGGATGTGCGATCAGGCACTGTCAGGGAGAAGAACTGGGTTCTGTTGACCAACACCAGCTGCAAGCCTTGTGTTTCTCAGTGCATCTCATCGATTTGCTGAGCATACTTCTCAGATGTGATGGGTTTCACCAGGATTCAGAAAGCTGTAGTGGATCAGATCAGCAACAGACCACCAAACAGTGACCATGACCGTTTTTTCAGTGCAAATTTAGCTTTGGCAAGTGCTTTGGAGAATTTTCTCAGTCAAAACACTGAGCCAATCATCACCAATTGTCATTTAAAGCCCACTTTTCATCACAGGTCACAATCTGATCAGAGAAATGGTTCACTGTTGTTGCATAAAATAAGAGAAGACATTCCGAAATGACAATTTTTTAAATTTTTGGTCAACTCCTGAGGCATCCACTTTTTCACCTTCCCAATTTGCTTCAAATGCTGAATGACTACAGAATGGCTGACAGTGAGTTTCTTGGCAACTTCTTATGTAGTTATAAGAAGGTCAGCTGGTCACTGTCAACTTCCAATGGCCGGCCACTGCACTCCTCATCTTCAAGGCTTTCCTTTGTAAAACTACTTGAATTACCACTGCACCATATGTTCGTTAGCAGTTTCTGGGACAAATGCATTGCTGATATTGTGAGTTGTCTCTGCTGCTTTACAACCCATTTTGAACTTGAAATTAAAGAATCGTCTGAATTTGCTTTTTGTCTAACATCATTTCTATAGTCTAAAATAAATGTAAAATAAACAGCAAGTAATAAGTCATTAGTAAAAAAAAACAAAGCAAGAAATGTCCATTAAAATAATCTGTAACATACCACATTTATTTAAGAATGTATTCCAATACCAAATGGCAAAGTTCAACAATACAAAACCACAATTACTTTTGCACCAACCTAATCTATTATGTACATATGTATACCACTAATATATAACAATGAAAACAAAGAGTCTGGATTCTATAAAAGATAAAAGATAAACAATGATATCCTTTTCTACTATGTTTTAACTGTACTTACTGGCAAGGTAAAAGAATAAATCAAGCACAAAATGCCTATAAAGAGGTTACTTAGCACATAATTATTTTCTGGTATCATTAGCAATCGGTGGATGCTGCTAAACACCAGGCACTGTCAGGGAGAAGAACTGGGTTCTGTTGACCAACACCAGCTGCAAGCCTTGTGTTTCTCAGTGCATCTCATCGATTTGCTGAGCATACTTCTCAGATGTGATGGGTTTCACCAGGATTCAGAAAGCTGTAGTGGATCAGATCAGCAACAGACCACCAAACAGTGACCATGACCGTTTTTTCAGTGCAAATTTAGCTTTGGCAAGTGCTTTGGAGAATTTTCTCAGTCAAAACACTGAGCCAATCATCACCAATTGTCATTTAAAGCCCACTTTTCATCACAGGTCACAATCTGATCAGAGAAATGGTTCACTGTTGTTGCATAAAATAAGAGAAGACATTCCGAAATGACAATTTTTTAAATTTTTGGTCAACTCCTGAGGCATCCACTTTTTCACCTTCCCAATTTGCTTCAAATGCTGAATGACTACAGAATGGCTGACAGTGAGTTTCTTGGCAACTTCTTATGTAGTTATAAGAAGGTCAGCTGGTCACTGTCAACTTCCAATGGCCGGCCACTGCACTCCTCATCTTCAAGGCTTTCCTTTGTAAAACTACTTGAATTACCACTGCACCATATGTTCGTTAGCAGTTTCTGGGACAAATGCATTGCTGATATTGTGAGTTGTCTCTGCTGCTTTACAACCCATTTTGAACTTGAAATTAAAGAATCGTCTGAATTTGCTTTTTGTCTAACATCATTTCTATAGTCTAAAATAAATGTAAAATAAACAGCAAGTAATAAGTCATTAGTAAAAAAAAACAAAGCAAGAAATGTCCATTAAAATAATCTGTAACATACCACATTTATTTAAGAATGTATTCCAATACCAAATGGCAAAGTTCAACAATACAAAACCACAATTACTTTTGCACCAACCTAATCTATTATGTACATATGTATACCACTAATATATAACAATGAAAACAAAGAGTCTGGATTCTATAAAAGATAAAAGATAAACAATGATATCCTTTTCTACTATGTTTTAACTGTACTTACTGGCAAGGTAAAAGAATAAATCAAGCACAAAATGCCTATAAAGAGGTTACTTAGCACATAATTATTTTCTGGTATCATTAGCAATCGGTGGCAAACTGAAATCTTAACAAAACAGACAATACTAAAAATAATCTATACTCAGTCTGTCAATAGTAACCATATCTATATTTGGTTTGATTTTCCACTCATAATTACAGATGAAGAAAAGGACAAGTGGAAAACCAATCAGGGGTAGATTCAGTAACTACCAGCATGAGTCATACTAGAACACATTAAGAATAACTTGGCATGTGAATGTTTGTGCAATAAAATCCACTTAAAACAGCACTAACAGTATTCAGATTTGAATTTTACAAAGACAGAAAATTATCACTTTTAACCAGTATTAAAGGAAAGTGGTATGCTGAAAAGCTAAAATCTGAATTATAGGAAGATGCATAACTTCTTTCTTCCAGGAGATGGCAGAATAGGGGAAAAAAAGGAAGAAAAAAAAAATACAGCTGAAATGATACAAAATACATTTTAAAAAGTCTCAATGTTTCTTAATTTGAAATTATCCCACAAATTGTTAGGAAACCCCATAAAAGAAAGTAAAAAACATACATACACAGAACACACACAATAATAAAACCTAAATGAAAACTAGACGTTTTCATGCTATGTACTAGCCTGGATGGGAGGCGGGTTTGAGGGAGAACAGAATCATGTATGTGTATAACTGAGCCTCTTCACTGTTCACCTAAAACTATCACAAAATTGTTAATTGTTAAGATCCATAATCTAATTTTTATAAGTAGATTTAAATATTAAATACCTTTACTCTAAGCATAAAAGACTAGTGAAATTAAAACTTTACTTGTAAGAACAATAAACAAAGTTCACCAACTGACTTGCTGCTGATTAGACAGAGAAGAAAGGAGAAAGGTCTTAATTTAAAAAGTGTCAGTCATGGGTATATACCAAATTTAAATCCTGTTCATGAGGTTTCTAATTAATGAATGCATGTTCTGGCAAATTCATCTCTTTTACATCTATTTTCCTAACAACATCACATACTTTTCTGACCTTGAACACCTGGCTCCTTGGAGTTTTATTCCCATTGTAGCCCATATCAATTCCATTGCTTGGAGACGATGGACCAATTCGAAAGACATGACAAAATATCCTCACAATCCTTAAAAGGCTCTTCATTTGAGCATCGTAATTACTAGATATGCTGAAAATAAAAATTAAAATATAAACAGATTAGACGGAGTAAAACAAATTCATCTAAAAAGGCTTATTTTAATGCATTTTATTACACTTATCATCTGTTTCATTATTTAATAAGTAAAATTTCCTTCCTATCATGATATGGAATGTTTTGTTTACCAGAAAATTAACAAATATACATCATTTAGATTGCATATGAATGATTTATTAACTTTTAAGCTACTAGAATATAGCTAACGATCAAAGTATAAAATATGAATAAAATCACCACTACTGAACAGTATGTAAATTAAACTGATTCTTTAGAACTCTGAGAACATTTCACTGAGAACCAAGAGTAGAAATGTTGATTATGATTTTAGATCAACCAACAACTCAATGGTAGAGGCTGAACTCTACCCATTATTCTATCCATAACCCCATTTTCCCTAACCCACTCCAGAATAGAAACCAAATGTTCACATATAGATCATACACAGATTATATGATCTTAAAGTTACTATCTGAATTAGGGTGGTTCTCTATGTAATGGGTTGTCTTATGCCTGTACATAAAGGAAATATATCCTACTATGAAAAAGATTATGATCCAATTAATTCTAAGTCATATTAAATACAATATAAACTTTCTTTGACAAATCAAAAAGCCCTTCAAAATCCCACAGTATCTGGAGATAGTTCATCATCATCATGAATATCAATCATTACTCTTCCACAGAGAAACTGAAGGAGTTAAGTTAAATGTGTACAGAATCTAATGATAAGGTATTTTTTAAAAATCTGTCATTATTGTTCAGGAGGTGATTTTATTTTGAAACCTCCAACATCAGTTGTCTTCTACTACGACCGCTACACAAAAGCAGAGTAAGGGAGGCATAAACACTTGGACAAATGATATGATTGCCTAGTTATAAATTTAATCATCAAAACTGATCCTATCTTCCTCAGTCCATTACAATACCATAAAGGACATGGTATTTTGGGGCATCCTCTAACATTGAAAACAATGATGATTAGTAATATGGAAATAGCAAATTCCTATTTTAAGTATTCTGACTTGGTAAGTGAAAAATCAGACAGTATTTTCTATTCTGGTGACAACAGAACCAAAATTTCCTGACATTCTTACTTCAATATTCATGTTTTTTTCTTATTCTAAAAATTATTAAATTTTTAAGAATAAATAAAAATTAGCTATTAGTTACAAGTGTTACTAAAATATAATAGCAGGCTTCCCCTGGTGGTCCAGTGGGTAAGGACACCGCCTTGCAGGGCAAGGGGCGCCGGCTCAATCCCTGGCCTGGGAAGATCCCACATGCCACAGAGCGGCTGGACCGATGTGTCCAATAACCGAGCCGGAGCTCTGGCGCGCATGTGCCCAGAGCCGGCGCTCTGCAACAGCAGAGGCCACCGCGATGGGAGGCCCACAGGAGCCAAAGAACAAAGACGGATGAAAATGGAGAAATGAAAGACCAAAAGAAGTAGCCCGCCCATCCCCCTCCCTCCCCACCCCACCCCCCAAAAGATAAATACATAAAAATTTTAAAAAATAATAAAATAAAATATAATAGCTATTGCTAAGCATTCTGTATTTGACTGGAATAGCTATGACACATTAGCAAAACATTTTGTTTTAGTGAATTTGAATCAACTGTGTATAGATTCAATAGTTTAACTTGCACTGATTTTTACATATTTGTCTTTACAAAGTTGTTTTTAATTCTATAACATAAGATTCTTGAGACTGACAAAAGAAAACGCCATTTGGTTGAAACTAATATTTCCTTGTTTTACTGTGTCACAGCTATTGCAAAAGTTATTGACTCTCAAATTCTTCAATCAGAAAGATATGAATTTAATCACCCTCGGTGAAATTACCATATATATAAATATTAAAACTAATATACCTAGTCAGGTACTTAAAACTAAGTACCTGATCTAGGGAACTTCATGAGTTAATTTTAAGAAGTATCTTCTTACGCAATAGAGTCTGAATATCATCAATTATTAAGATAATTTAAAATAATCTAATATTCTTAGGCTATATAAATACTACTTTACCCAGTTTAAACTTCTTCCAAGCTAAGTCACTGATCTAAAAAATGTCACATTTCACTTTCCAACAAGTGAAAAATCTCTTTCATACTATACAGTAAAATCATAGAATCCCAACTTCATCACAAAGTTCTCCAGCTCATCATAAAATGATAAATTTTTCCCAAACCATGAGGTCTCAATATAAAAGTTTAAAAATTAGTTTCCTAATTCAAAACCCTATCAACCTACTTTCGGTTAATATATGAGTATACTTTCATTCACTGCCATATTTAGCAAATAACTGGGATTTCTTTTGCATTTGCACACTGATAACTACCTTTGTCTTTAATTAGAAATATACAGAAAGCAAGATAACTCACTTATTTAGTGAACTACAACACTATGTGCAAAAGGGGGCTCATTATTTATCATCTTTAGCAAACATTCCTAAAATCAGTTAGACAAAAGGCTCTCCGTTCTTCCCAATGTATGCTAAAGAAATCTCAATCACTGCTAATTAATGATACATATTTGAATTATTTTAATTAAAATTTCACTTAAAATAAATGGCCAAAATTATATCACATTGTGAATTAAGACATATAAAATGATTGACAAACCAACAGAAGAAAGGCAATCTACAGAAAGTACCATTAAAATAAACTGGCGGGGGCTTCCCTCGTGGTCCCGTGGGTAAGGACACCGCCTTGCAATGCAAGGGGTGCCGGTTCGATCACTGGCCTGAGAGGATCCCACGTTTCACGGAGCAGCTGGACCAGTGTGTCCAATTACAAGCCAGCACTCTGGAGCGCATGCACCCAGAGCCGGCGCTCTGCAACTAGAGCAGCCACTGCAGTAGGGGGCCCGCACAGGTCAAAGAACAAAGATAAATAAATGAAGGATCAATAGAAGTGTCCAAAAAGAAAAAATAAATAAACTGGTGGAGGGGAATGATTTGTATCTAAGATCTTAAGAATCTAACTTGGTAGCTGTGAGATAAGAGATTGTAGCTCCTAAAACCCTAAAGTCGTAAGTACACTAGGAGCATCTTCTGTTCTCACATTGGGTTTTTGGCCCCAGTTCCTCACACAGAGTTCCTAAATCCTTTGGAATTTCCTAGGTGAGAGCAGTATCTTTTGTGGTAACGAGGCAACTCTTAGTGTCTTTTTGGATGGAGGCTGATCACCAGAAAGTCCAAGCAATGATTACAGCTTGGAATTTTTAGCCTCAACACCCATTCTCCACAGAAAGGTAGAGGCTGGATATGGACTTAATGATTAACACATCTATGTGATAAAACCTCAACATAAATAACAAAACTATGGGGGGTTCAGAGAGCTTCCAAGTTGGCAAACACATCCTCATACTGCAAGGGTGACACACCCCAACTCTATGGGGAATTCCTGTACTATGGACCTTCCCAGACTTCATTCTGTGTATCTGTTCATCTACTTGTTCACCTGTATCCTTTATTATGGGCTTCCCAGATGGCACAACAGGTAAAGAACCCCTCTAAAAATGCGGCTTTAGTGAACTACAACACTATGTGCAAAAGGGGGCTCATTATTTATCATCTTTAGCAAACATTCCTAAAATCAGTTAGACAAAAGGCTCTCCGTTCTTCCCAATGTATGCTAAAGAAATCTCAATCACTGCTAATTAATGATACATATTTGAATTATTTTAATTAAAATTTCACTTAAAATAAATGGCCAAAATTATATCACATTGTGAATTAAGACATATAAAATGATTGACAAACCAACAGAAGAAAGGCAATCTACAGAAAGTACCATTAAAATAAACTGGCGGGGGCTTCCCTCGTGGTCCCGTGGGTAAGGACACCGCCTTGCAATGCAAGGGGTGCCGGTTCGATCACTGGCCTGAGAGGATCCCACGTTTCACGGAGCAGCTGGACCAGTGTGTCCAATTACAAGCCAGCACTCTGGAGCGCATGCACCCAGAGCCGGCGCTCTGCAACTAGAGCAGCCACTGCAGTAGGGGGCCCGCACAGGTCAAAGAACAAAGATAAATAAATGAAGGATCAATAGAAGTGTCCAAAAAGAAAAAATAAATAAACTGGTGGAGGGGAATGATTTGTATCTAAGATCTTAAGAATCTAACTTGGTAGCTGTGAGATAAGAGATTGTAGCTCCTAAAACCCTAAAGTCGTAAGTACACTAGGAGCATCTTCTGTTCTCACATTGGGTTTTTGGCCCCAGTTCCTCACACAGAGTTCCTAAATCCTTTGGAATTTCCTAGGTGAGAGCAGTATCTTTTGTGGTAACGAGGCAACTCTTAGTGTCTTTTTGGATGGAGGCTGATCACCAGAAAGTCCAAGCAATGATTACAGCTTGGAATTTTTAGCCTCAACACCCATTCTCCACAGAAAGGTAGAGGCTGGATATGGACTTAATGATTAACACATCTATGTGATAAAACCTCAACATAAATAACAAAACTATGGGGGGTTCAGAGAGCTTCCAAGTTGGCAAACACATCCTCATACTGCAAGGGTGACACACCCCAACTCTATGGGGAATTCCTGTACTATGGACCTTCCCAGACTTCATTCTGTGTATCTGTTCATCTACTTGTTCACCTGTATCCTTTATTATGGGCTTCCCAGATGGCACAAGAGGTAAAGAACCCCTCTACCAATGCAAGAGACATGAGATGCTGGTTCGATCCCTGGGTCAGGAAGATCCCCTGGAAGAGGGCACAGCATCCTTTCATAAACTGGGAAACAAAAGTACATGTTTCCCTGAATTCTGTCAGCTATTCTATAAATGCAAGTGGGAGGAGATCATGAAAATTTCTGATTTGTAGTCAGGTAACTAAAGGTTGGGGGTGATCTAGGGATCCACTATTTGCAAATGATATCTGAGGTGGGGGGCAGACTCCTAGGACTGAGTTCTGACCCTGTAGGATCTGATGCTTTCTCCAGGTAAACAGAGTCAGAATTGAGTTAAACTGTAGGACACTAGCTGGTGTCAAAGAAATGTTTGGTGGGAAAAATAAAAACTCATACACCTGGCTCCCCAAATGGTATGGATGTGACAGTACGTCAAAGTAACAAAGAAACACAGGAGGAAAACCAGGTTTTGCCAAGATGGCACCAATGCAGTGAACTCTAACACAGTAATAATAGGCAGTACTCACCACCAATTCAACAAAAAAGATGTTTACAGACCAAAATGGCCATAACAACAGATTCTACAAGGCTTGTGAAAGGTATCATTCATTGCAAGTGGTGAGGCAGTACAGTTCAGCAAAGCAGTGTGAAAACTTGTTTTGGCTATAGACCCTTCTTTCTTTTTTGGGGGGCGGGGGGTCGGGTTAGGGAGAGGGGGGCAGGCGGGCCACTTCTGTTGGTCTTTCATTTCTCCATTTTCATCCATCTTTGTTCTTTGGCTCCTGTGGGCCTCCCATTGCGGTGGCCTCTGTCGTTGCAGAGCGCCGGCTCTGGGTGCACGCGCTCCAGAGCGCTGGCTCATAATTGGTCACACCAATAATTTTACATACCGGTCTGTGGCAACCCTCCTGGGCCAGGGATCGAACCGGTGTCCCTTGCACTTCAAGGCAGACTCTCTACCCATTGGACCACCAGGGGAGCTCATTTCCTATATATATATATATATTTTTAAGATTTATTTATTTATTTATTTTGGGCGGGGGTCGTGTTGGGGAGGGAGGGGAGCGGGCGCGCCACTTCTATTGGTCTTTCATTTCTCTATTTTCATCCATCTTTGTTCTTTGGCTCCTATGGGCCTCCCATTGCGGTGGCGTCTGTCGTTGCAGAGCGCCGGCTCTGGGTGCATGCGCTCCAGAGCTCTGGCTCGGTGATTGGACACATCAGTCCAGCCGTTCCGCGGCACGTGGGATCTTCCCAGGCCAGGGATCCAACCGGCGCCCCTTGCACTGCAAGGCGGTGTCCTTACCCACTGGACCACCAGGGGAAGCCCCCGGACCCCTCTTTCTTGTCCTGTTTCTCCTGCTACACTAATTTAAGCCCTGTCATTTGTAAGAGCTAAACTGGAGTCCAGGATCTGCTCTGTTTTGAGGATATAAATTCTGGTTCGTCTAGCCTAGCAAATCACTGAAATTCAATTTTCTTATATATAAAATGGACAGAATTTCTACATCAGAAAGTTACTGTGAGGTTTAAAGGAAATAATGTATTTGGAAGGATATTGCTGCCTACTAATTTGTGTGTATTTTTAAACACTTACCTAAGCAATTTATGTCCATTTGTTGTGGCAACTTCAGCAAGGCTTGTCAGAATCTTTAAATACTGGCTTTCACTTTGCTGAGACAAGTGCTCCAGAACGTAACTAAATTTTTACAATTAAAAAATCTATTAAATACTGGCTTTCACTTTGCTGAGGCAGTACAGTTCAGCAAAGCAGTGTGAAAACTTGTTTTGGCTATAGACCCTTCTTTCTTTTTTGGGGGGCGGGGGGTCGGGTTAGGGAGAGGGGGGCAGGCGGGCCACTTCTGTTGTCTTTCATTTCTCCATTTTCATCCATCTTTGTTCTTTGGCTCCTGTGGGCCTCCCATTGCGGTGGCCTCTGTCGTTGCAGAGCGCCGGCTCTGGGTGCACGCGCTCCAGAGCGCTGGCTCATAATTGGTCACACCAATAATTTTACATACCGGTCTGTGGCAACCCTCCTGGGCCAGGGATCGAACCGGTGTCCCTTGCACTTCAAGGCAGACTCTCTACCCATTGGACCACCAGGGGAGCTCATTTCCTATATATATATATATATTTTTAAGATTTATTTATTTATTTATTTTGGGCGGGGGTCGTGTTGGGGAGGGAGGGGAGCGGGCGCGCCACTTCTATTGGTCTTTCATTTCTCTATTTTCATCCATCTTTGTTCTTTGGCTCCTATGGGCCTCCCATTGCGGTGGCGTCTGTCGTTGCAGAGCGCCGGCTCTGGGTGCATGCGCTCCAGAGCTCTGGCTCGGTGATTGGACACATCAGTCCAGCCGTTCCGCGGCACGTGGGATCTTCCCAGGCCAGGGATCCAACCGGCGCCCCTTGCACTGCAAGGCGGTGTCCTTACCCACTGGACCACCAGGGGAAGCCCCCGGACCCCTCTTTCTTGTCCTGTTTCTCCTGCTACACTAATTTAAGCCCTGTCATTTGTAAGAGCTAAACTGGAGTCCAGGATCTGCTCTGTTTTGAGGATATAAATTCTGGTTCGTCTAGCCTAGCAAATCACTGAAATTCAATTTTCTTATATATAAAATGGACAGAATTTCTACATCAGAAAGTTACTGTGAGGTTTAAAGGAAATAATGTATTTGGAAGGATATTGCTGCCTACTAATTTGTGTGTATTTTTAAACACTTACCTAAGCAATTTATGTCCATTTGTTGTGGCAACTTCAGCAAGGCTTGTCAGAATCTTTAAATACTGGCTTTCACTTTGCTGAGACAAGTGCTCCAGAACTTGCCGTAACTAAATTTTTTACAATTAAAAAAATTATTACATATTAATCCAATAAACTTTGTCAAGAAATCAAGTACTTGTTACTTTAATAAGTGTCCCAAAGCTCACTTAGCTGAATGAAGCCCTTTACAGTTATTTGGCCTCACATAAAATCAAAAGCTTACACAGAAATGACATAAAATCTTTGTTCAAAATCACCCAGTGAAAAAGTACAAATAGAAATATAGAATACTAATTCCAAACTTATAAACTTCTAAAGAAAAAGTTAAACTCCATAATTATTCAAAGAGTAGAGCTATTATATATACAGAGCTCAGTAAACTGGTGATTACTAATCATAACATGAATGATATTCCTTCTTATATTCATTTACGTAGAGAAAAGCAAAAAAGCCAGTTCAAATTATTAAAATATTTAAATAAAATTACTAAACACATTTGTAAAATGTCCTATACACCAAACATGAACAAAGCTTTACTATTAGCACAATTACATTACCATGTTTTCTCGGAGATCTTCATTCTGTGTCATCTGAATAATTGTCTGGAAAAGCCTAGGGTGATACTGAATTAATACTTCACAGGTCTCTCCATATCCACCCTAAAAACAAGATTTAAAATTACCTAGGATAAAAAACAAAATTCC
The DNA here is from genome assembly GCA_022376925.1 of Tragulus kanchil. NCBI lineage: Eukaryota > Metazoa > Chordata > Mammalia > Artiodactyla > Tragulidae > Tragulus > Tragulus kanchil. The sequence continues at coordinate 237,553,378 of JAIOJX010000026.1, forward strand.
TAAAGGAAAACTTGTTTCTTCTACATGTAAGTTTGGTACCAAATCTGTGGGTTTTCCATACCCATACCCAGCAACTGTCCAGTTCTCTGTGGACACTCACTGGGTGTCCCACAGTTTAATTCAATTATGATGCCAACTGTCTGGAGTTAGGGCAGACCACACAGTAGGGAATCAGTCCCACAAGAGCTCCCCCAATTCAAGAGTCAATCACAAGTTCAGGTCACCAAAAATCTGTAAGTAAGGTGCTCACATGACCTCCTCCTCAGGTCTGATAATTTTCAGGTCTGAATAAATGGACAGAATTTCTACATCAGAAAGTTACTGTGAGGTTTAAAGGAAATAATGTATTTGGAAGGATATTGCTGCCTACTAATTTGTGTGTATTTTTAAACACTTACCTAAGCAATTTATGTCCATTTGTTGTGGCAACTTCAGCAAGGCTTGTCAGAATCTTTAAATACTGGCTTTCACTTTGCTGAGACAAGTGCTCCAGAACTTGCCGTAACTAAATTTTTTACAATTAAAAAAATTATTACATATTAATCCAATAAACTTTGTCAAGAAATCAAGTACTTGTTACTTTAATAAGTGTCCCAAAGCTCACTTAGCTGAATGAAGCCCTTTACAGTTATTTGGCCTCACATAAAATCAAAAGCTTACACAGAAATGACATAAAATCTTTGTTCAAAATCACCCAGTGAAGAAGTACAAATAGAAATATAGAATACTAATTCCAAACTTATAAACTTCTAAAGAAAAAGTTAAACTCCATAATTATTCAAAGAGTAGAGCTATTATATATACAGAGCTCAGTAAACTGGTGATTACTAATCATAACATGAATGATATTCCTTCTTATATTCATTTACGTAGAGAAAAGCAAAAAAGCCAGTTCAAATTATTAAAATATTTAAATAAAATTACTAAACACATTTGTAAAATGTCCTATACACCAAACATGAACAAAGCTTTACTATTAGCACAATTACATTACCATGTTTTCTCGGAGATCTTCATTCTGTGTCATCTGAATAATTGTCTGGAAAAGCCTAGGGTGATACTGAATTAATACTTCACAGGTCTCTCCATATCCACCCTAAAAACAAGATTTAAAATTACCTAGGATAAAAAACAAAATTCCTAAAGGAAAACTTGTTTCTTCTACATGTAAGTTTGGTACCAAATCTGTGGGTTTTCCATACCCATACCCAGCAACTGTCCAGTTCTCTGTGGACACTCACTGGGTGTCCCACAGTTTAATTCAATTATGATGCCAACTGTCTGGAGTTAGGGCAGACCACACAGTAGGGAATCAGTCCCACAAGAGCTCCCCCAATTCAAGAGTCAATCACAAGTTCAGGTCACCAAAAATCTGTAAGTAAGGTGCTCACATGACCTCCTCCTCAGGTCTGATAATTTTCTAGACCAGTTCACAGAAGTCAAGGAAACACTTTAACTTACCTGTTTATTATAAAGGCCACAACTCAGGAACAAGCAAATAGAGGAGATGCATAGGGCAAAGTATGTGGGAAGCGACACAGAGGTTCTGTGCCCTCTGGGCAAGACACCTTCCCAGCACTCTGAGGTGTTCGCCAACCTGGAAGCTCTCTGAGAACCACACTCTTCAGGGTTTTTAAGCAAGTTCCATTACAGAAGCATGAATGACTATATTATCAGTCACAGGTAACTAAACTCAGTCTCTAGCCAGACTCCTTCCCCAGGAGTGGGGAAGGAGGCTGCCCTTTTAACAACACGGTTGGCTCATCTGCCTTTCAGTCACCAGTTGTCTCATTAATATACAAAAAGACATTCTTATCACTCTGCAGAGATGCCAAGGGTCTTAGAAGCTCTTGTGTTAGTAACTGGGACAAAGACAAATATATATTTCTTAAACTATCACAGTTTCTTTTAAAGATCATATTCTTAATAGAATAAAAATCTTTGCACCCATCCTCTTGAGAAAAAAAAGATCTTATCTGTCTCAGTTTCTATTGCAAATTAAGAAAGTAGAATATACATTAACAGCATACCTGTACACATAAATCCAGAGGGGTAACTCCATTTTTATCTGGCAGATACTTGGCTCCTCGTACTAGAAGAATCTGTGCTGTGTCTCTCTGACCATGACTGTACAGAAATAGAACCAAGGTAAACATGTCATCTTCTTAATTTTTAAGTCATTCTCTGTAAATTATGGACAGTTAGTATCAATCAACAGGGGATTAACAATTTTTAAAAAACTGAGAGGAAGATCTGAACCCATGTTTCCTGCACTGGCAAGCATACTCTTTACCACTGAGCTTCCAGGGAAGTCCCTGAAAGTGTTAGTCACCCAGTCGTGTCTGACTCTTTGTGACCCTATGCATGGACTGTAGCCCGCCAGGCCCCTCTGTTCATGGAATTTTCCAAGTAAGCATACTAGAGTGGGTTGATATTCCCTTCTCCCAGGGATCTTTCCAACCCAGGGATCAAACCAATGTCTCCTGCACTGGCAGGAAGGTATTTTACCACTGAGCCACCAGCGAAGCCCCTAGGTTTCATTATTAAACAAATTAACCTGATCTTAGATACAGACAATAAAAAATAAACATATAAGGTAGGAACATTAAAACTTCTCAGCTACTTTTATAAAATGGCCAAGGAAGTCATACACTTTCAAAGAGTATCTGATCAAAGAATTTTAGCTCTAGCTGCCATCGTGCGTCCCTGCACGTGTGCGCCTAACCTCAGCTGGTCTGCCCAAGTCCACCTGAGCACCAACCCTAGTCCTCTGCGTGGCCCCACTTCCGCTCCAGCAAGATGAAAGAAACTATCATGAGCCAGGAGAAACTCACCAAACTTCAGGCACAAGTGTGCATTAAAGAAGTTAGGGGTAAATAATATCTTTGGTATTGAAGAGATGAATACGTTCACAAATCAAGGAACAGTAACCTACTTTAACAATCCTAAAATTCAGGCATCTCTGGCAGCAAATACTTTCACAATTATAGGCCATGCTGAGACAAAGCAGCTGACAGAAATGCTGCCCAGCGCCTTAAACCAGTTTGGCGCAGTCTTCCCAGTTTAAGGAGACTGGCAGAAGCTCTGCCCAAACAATCTGTGGACTGAAAATCACCACTTGCCACTGGGAAGGATGATGGTGATGAAGTAAGTTCCAGATCTTGTGAAGAATTTGATGAGGCTTCCAAGAATGAAGCAAACTGAATTGCTCCTGAAAAACTTCTGAAGAACATAAATCTCAAAGTTACTGCAGGCTGCTATTCTATATTATGTCTGCTTTTTAAAACTTTGTTTATGGGTCTGATAAGATCTAAATCTCTAATTTTCAGCCCAAGCCCCTGGACATTGCAGCTCTTTTCAGTTTTTGCTTATATACAATTCATTCCTTGTAGTTAATTAAGCTAAAGAAGTCTAAGAATAAAGTTTGAAACAAAGATTAAGCTCTTTGCCTAGTATATGGGTTTATTTTTTATTTCATTGATACCAGTTTGTACACTGAAAGCAAAACTGTTTACAGAAAGCTAATTATGGCATGTAATGTGGCTGATAATCGTGAGTGGAATCTGATGAAAGATTTTAAATGACAGTTAAAAGAAAGATTTTGATTTTGTAGATGAAACAAATTACTACTCAAGCACCTAAAAAAACTGAAACATATTAAAAAAGATCTTAGATACAGACAATAAAAAATAAACATATAAGGTAGGAACATTAAAACTTCTCAGCTACTTTTATAAAATGGCCAAGGAAGTCATACACTTTCAAAGAGTATCTGATCAAAGAATTTTAGCTCTAGCTGCCATCGTGCGTCCCTGCACGCGCGCCTAACCTCAGCTGGTCTGCCCAAGTCCACCGGAGCACCAACCCTAGTCCTCTGCGTGGCCCCACTTCCGCTCCAGCAAGATGAAATAAACTATCATGAGCCAGGAGAAACTCACCAAACTTCAGGCACAAGTGTGCATTAAAGAAGTTAGGGGTAAATAATATCTTTGGTATTGAAGAGATGAATACGTTCACAAATCAAGGAACAGTAACCTACTTTAACAATCCTAAAATTCAGGCATCTCTGGCAGCAAATACTTTCACAATTATAGGCCATGCTGAGACAAAGCAGCTGACAGAAATGCTGCCCAGCGCCTTAAACCAGCTTGGCGCAGTCTTCCCAGTTTAAGGAGACTGGCGGAAGCTCTGCCCAAACAATCTGTGGACTGAAAATCACCACTTGCCACTGGGAAGGATGATGGTGATGAAGTAAGTTCCAGATCTTGTGAAGAATTTGATGAGGCTTCCAAGAATGAAGCAAACTGAATTGCTCCTGAAAAACTTCTGAAGAACATAAATCTCAAAGTTACTGCAGGCTGCTATTCTATATTATGTCTGCTTTTTAAAACTTTGTTTATGGGTCTGATAAGATCTAGATCTCTAATTTTCAGCCCAAGCCCCTGGACATTGCAGCTCTTTTCAGTTTTTGCTTATATACAATTCATTCCTTGTAGTTAATTAAGCTAAAGAAGTCTAAGAATAAAGTTTGAAACAAAGATTAAGCTCTTTGCCTAGTATATGGGTTTATTTTTTATTTCATTGATACCAGTTTGTACACTGAAAGCAAAACTGTTTACAGAAAGCTAATTATGGCATGTAATGTGGCTGATAATCGTGAGTGGAATCTGATGAAAGATTTTAAATGACAGTTAAAAAGAAAGATTTTGATTTTGTAGATGAAACAAATTACTACTCAAGCACAAGTGAAACTAGAACTCAGATCTCTGGTTTTCTAGACCAATACTCTTCCCACAGTACCATTACCTAAAAATGTGTGTTATTTCACAGAGAGAAAGACTATACAGATTCACCAGAAACTTAAAAAGATAAAAACAGCCTATTTATTCTTCTCCACAAACTGACACTGTATAAAGTACAACTGGAATTAATTTTTAAAAACAGCATGCTACTATGAAGTTGGTGGCAGATTTAGATATATCACTCTCTTGATACTTTATTATAATACTGATTACCTTCCGTATTACAAATATCAATAGATGAAAATTAAGAACAATATCTAATTTACTCTAAAAAAGCAGAAAACCAAGAAACCAGTAAATCAGCAATCCCTCCAAAAGCAACAGAAACTAATTTTACTAATCTACATTAAGAAAAACAGCATCATCTGTTAGATGGAAATGCTCGCCAACACATTATATATTATAGTTAATAGTAACTTCTTTACAAATAACACTGCTCTATTCTGCATAATACCTAAAAATAGGGGCTAAGTGAAAGGAAACTAACTTGAGCTTAATTTACTTAAGGAAACAGTGATTTCTTTGCTAGGATCCAAGGTTCACAAAGAGTCTGACATAATGAAACAACTTAGTACTAGTAATGAGGTTATGAAACCCCAGATTTACAAAGCTATTCTCTTCAACTTCAGTGACATTTCTTTTAGAATTATTCATTTCCTGGCTCAGATGTGTTTAATCTTCCCAACTAAACTGTAAAGTTCTTGACAATAATTTGTTCTATAACACCAAGCATGGCAATTGACTTATAACCCTCAATATATTTGTTGAGTTATATGATGCAATTTAATTTTAGATTACCATTCATTTAACAAGTGAGCATTTAATAAGGTACTGAGCTACCAAAAAAAAACAGCTGAGGCTTCCACTGGTGGTCCAGTGGGTAAGGACACCGCCTTACAGTGCAAGGGGCGCCAGTTCGATCCCTGGCCTGGGAAGATCCCACGTGCCACGGAGCGGCTGGACTGATGTGTCCAATTACCGAGCCAGAGCTCTGGGCCGCATGCGCCCAGAGCCGGCACTCTGCGACGACAGAGGCCACCGCGATGGGAGGCCCACAAGAGTCAAAGAACAAAGACAGATGAAAATAGAGAAATGAAAGACCAATAGAAGTGGCCCGCCCGTAACCCTCCCTCCCCACCCTACCCCCAAAAGATAAATAAATAAAATAAATGTTTAAAAAAAAAAAACTGAATCTTAATTCATTTGGGATTAATTTTTTACCACATACAGCAACAAGAATAATTAATATCAAGAAAAAATACCACTATGACATTCTTAGGAAGCTGGAGAATGTACAAAACTATGTTAAAATATCATCTGTAATCAGGTGGCATTTCATTTCAAAAGTAAGTTAGAAGAAACAACTTCTAATAATACATAAAATCTGCATAACCTCACTAGGGTCACAAGTACCACCTGTGAAAAAAACAACAAAGAAGTTTATCCTGTGACAGCCTGCTCACAATGCTGCATGAAAGATCTTTCCGTTCAAATAAATGCAAAAAATTTGCTCAATAAATATTCTTTACAATTCAATTTGTTTTTTATACTGATTGAGATGGTATTCCCTTGAAGGATGTGTCAATGTATTTTCTGGAAACTAAGAAGTTGAAAAATATTTAACTAATAAGAAACCTGTAGTATTTCTAAAGCACTTAGAACTGATTTCTCAAGAACTTTCAAGTCTCCTAACTTTAGGCTCTTGCAGTGATATGAACTGAAAACTTGGCTAATATGCATATAGTACATGTATCACATTTTTTGGAACTGCTTATGAAACAAAAAGGCTGTATTTTCTCCTAATCATTTCCTATTCTAAAAGTTTGCAATTTTGAGTCTATGGACTCTAAAATAACTACTTTGTAGGGCATTTCCTAACTGAAAGGAGATGCCTGGCAGTAGCTGTAAACCATTTTCAGAATTTTAACTCACTCTCTCACTCTTACTACAGACCTCCAACATGTCATAAAAATCTCACTAATTCACTCTATCTACCTACACCCAGCTAAACACTGCTTTCTTTAACAGAAAAACAGGCTTTCTACAGATACAGAAACTATCTGAAAAATCATTACATATCCAAGCCTTTATTAAAAGAATCCAGTTAAGGGACTGGGAAGTATTATGACTGAATACAAAAACAATCTAATAATTTAAGGACTTGAAGCATTTGTAGATATCATATAAAAGTCCTGAAAACAAAGGCACCTGAAGATTCAGGCAGAAGGGGAAGATAACCTATGTCTACAGTCCACATGAAAAAAATCTAATGAATTATTCTAATTCTAGTACAAAATATGTAGAAAGGAAAAGTAGCCAGGAGCCATATTCTGTCATAATTTTAGTTCAAAATCAATCTGAAATGACTTACTCAGAGAAGCATTATTTTATTAAATAGTGCTTAGAATTAGAACAGAATATAAAGGTAAAAAGAAAAGACTTGGGCTTCCCTGATGGTCTCGTGGGTAAGGACATTGCCTTGTAGTGCAAGGGACACCAGTTCGATCCCTGGCCTGGGAAGATCCCACGTGCCACGGAGCAGCTGGACCGATGCGTCCAACTACCAAGCCGGAGCTCTGGAGCGCATGTGCCCAGAGCCGATGCTCTGCAGCAACAGAGGCCACTGCAATTGGAGGCCCACACAGGCCAAAGAACAAAGATGGATGAAAATAGATAAATGAAAGACCAATAGAAGTGGCCAAAAAAAAAAAAAAAAATTTGCCTGTACAATGGGACAGAGTCAAAATTCTTAGAAAAACCTGAGCAATGAAATTGAATAAGGGCGATACAACTTCATGCTCACTGGTGTGGAAAACTCTGTTAAGAGTTTAGTGAGTATCTACCAACTAGAAAGTATAAAATCCTCTGCAGGATGCTATTAAGTCATCTCATTTGATTAGCACTATAGTTCCACAAGGTAGGTACCAGTATTTCTACTTCACAAAGAAACAAAGTTTCAGAGGTCAAAGCAATTTGACTAGTTTGGGGCTGGTATTTGAACCCTGCCTCATATCTATTTTAGTATCTTTTCAACCTAATTAAAAAAAAAAAAACTGTGTCAGCAGTTGATCCTTGAATTAGACACATGACATATCCACTAACTTCACTCAACAATAAAGACTCACATTAGGTGCTTCCCTGGTGGTCCAGTGGGTAAGGACACCGCCTTGCAGTGCAAGGGGCGCCGGTTCCATCCCTGGACTGGGTAGATCCCACGTGCCACGGAGCAGCTGGACCGATGCGTCCAACTACCAAGCCGGAGCTCTGGAGCGCATGTGCCCAGAGCCGGTGCTCTGCAGCAACAGAGGCCACTGCAATTGGAGGCCCACACAGGCCAAAGAACAAAGATGGATGAAAATAGATAAATGAAAGACCAATAGAAGTGGCCAAAAAAAAAAAAAAAAATTTGCCTGTACAATGGGACAGAGTCAAAATTCTTAGAAAAACCTGAGCAATGAAATTGAATAAGGGCGATACAACTTCATGCTCACTGGTGTGGAAAACTCTGTTAAGAGTTTAGTGAGTATCTACCAACTAGAAAGTATAAAATCCTCTGCAGGATGCTATTAAGTCATCTCATTTGATTAGCACTATAGTTCCACAAGGTAGGTACCAGTATTTCTACTTCACAAAGAAACAAAGTTTCAGAGGTCAAAGCAATTTGACTAGTTTGGGGCTGGTATTTGAACCCTGCCTCATATCTATTTTAGTATCTTTTCAACCTAATTAAAAAAAAAAAAACTGTGTCAGCAGTTGATCCTTGAATTAGACACATGACATATCCACTAACTTCACTCAACAATAAAGACTCATATTAGGTGCTTCCCTGGTGGTCCAGTGGGTAAGGACACCGCCTTGCAGTGCAAGGGGCGCCGGTTCGATCCCTGGCCTGGGAAGATCCCACGTGCCACGGAGCGGCTGGACCGATGTGTCCAATTACCGAGCCAGAGCTCTGGAGCTCATGCGCCAGAGCCGGTGCTCTGCGACAACAGAGGCCACTACGATGGGAGGCCCACACGGGCCAAGGAACAAAGATGGATGAAAATAGATAAATGAAAGACCAATAGAAATAGCCCACCCGCCCCGCTCCCCCAAACCCCAAAATAAATAAATACATATTTCAAAAAAAAAAAAAAAGAAAACTCACATTAAGTTCAGCTTTTTATCTTAGAGCCCTGTAACTTGTCTGTTCTATTTCTCATTTTCCTTTCCCTTTTGTTTTTCAGAGACAATACATTGGGAATAATTTAAATTTTTTAAGGTATACCTTTATCTAGATATCAGGAATACAATTAGAAGTCTGCCTACAGAATGAACCATGTTCCATGTTTACCATCCTGCTACAAGAAGAACTTATTTTCCAGTTTCAATTTTCATCAGGTTTGCTTAACCATCATTGTTCAAAGAGATGTAAAGCTTGCCAAATTAAAACTTAATGATGAAAAAAAAAACATTCATGATGGGTACATAATACTAGCAGAAAGAACTTCTAAAAAATTCTTTTACCATATCCCTATGCTCAGACTAACTATATGAAAATCACAGATAGGTACACAATAATATATCTATATTTTACCATTACACGTGGCATTGTTTTACATAAGATATTTTTCAAAAATGTAATTACAGTGATTCACTCATTCAAAAATAATTACTAAGCACCTAAGCACAAAGCACTGTACTACATGTGGAATATAAAGTGATGAATAATTCATGTTTTTACTGGGCTTTCATTTTGGCAGGGTAGACACACTGTAAACAATAAACAGTATAAAATATAAAGTGCTGTGAAGGAAATGATTAGGGTGCTGTGACAGGAAATATACAGAGAGGCCTACTTAGATTGGTCAGGAATTCCTAAAAAGGAACAGTGAAGAACGTGGACTCAGCCTCATAAAAAGTCTTCAGAAGAACATTTCAGGTAAAACAAACAACATGTAGAAAAGTCTGTTGGAAGGAGTCCGTTGTATTTGAGGAATTCAAAGAGAACAAGTGTGGCTGAATCACAGTGAGCTAAGCAGGGTCCAACCATGCAGGTCCCAGGAAAGAAGGCATGCACATGTGCTCAGTCAGGTCCAACTGTGCAACCCTATGAACTGCAGCCTGCCAGACTCCTACCTTCATGGTTTTTTTCAGGCAAGAATATTATAATAGGTTGCCATTTTCTCCTCCAGGAAAGAAGGCAGAGTTTGGATTTTATTCAGAAATGCAACAAAGAAGCACTGAGAAGTTTAAACAGAAGATTTAAACACAACAGGATAACAGGCAAATGATTTTTAAGAAGGTCATTGTGGTTTCTGAGAAAAAAACAGAAGGAAGGCAAACAACATAGGAATCAGGAAAACCAGTTAAGATGCCACTACAGTATTCTAGATAAAGGGTTACAACTTTAACTAAGGTGGTTTAGCATAGTGGAAGGAAGTAATGACATTCAGAATGTATTCTTAAAGTGGAATTTACACAACTTACTAATATACACAAAGCTGAGGGTCAGTGAGAGAGAGAGAGAGAAATGAAAAAATATGACTAGTTTATGGCTTATACAACTGAGAAGATAAATGTTCCAATGACTGAGACGAGAAAACCTGGAGAAAAGGCTTGAGGAGGCAATTGGGAGCTACAATTTACATAGGGCAACACCTGAGATTCTGAGACTTTCAAGTGATGGTGTAAATCAAGCAACTGGACATTCAAATCTGAAGCATCAAAGAAAGGTCTCATCTAGAGTCCCCAAGGAGTCAGGGCTTTTTATTTTCAAAAATGTTTGTGAAAAAAAAGTGCACAAAGCACTGTACTACATGTGGAATATAAAGTGATGAATAATTCATGTTTTTACTGGGCTTTCATTTTGGCAGGGTAGACACACTGTAAACAATAAACAGTATAAAATATAAAGTGCTGTGAAGGAAATGATTAGGGTGCTGTGACAGGAAATATACAGAGAGGCCTACTTAGATTGGTCAGGAATTCCTAAAAAGGAACAGTGAAGAACGTGGACTCAGCCTCATAAAAAGTCTTCAGAAGAACATTTCAGGTAAAACAAACAACATGTAGAAAAGTCTGTTGGAAGGAGTCCGTTGTATTTGAGGAATTCAAAGAGAACAAGTGTGGCTGAATCACAGTGAGCTAAGCAGGGTCCAACCATGCAGGTCCCAGGAAAGAAGGCATGCACATGTGCTCAGTCAGGTCCAACTGTGCAACCCTATGAACTGCAGCCTGCCAGACTCCTACCTTCATGGTTTTTTTCAGGCAAGAATATTATAATAGGTTGCCATTTTCTCCTCCAGGAAAGAAGGCAGAGTTTGGATTTTATTCAGAAATGCAACAAAGAAGCACTGAGAAGTTTAAACAGAAGATTTAAACACAACAGGATAACAGGCAAATGATTTTTAAGAAGGTCATTGTGGTTTCTGAGAAAAAAACAGAAGGAAGGCAAACAACATAGGAATCAGGAAAACCAGTTAAGATGCCACTACAGTATTCTAGATAAAGGGTTACAACTTTAACTAAGGTGGTTTAGCATAGTGGAAGGAAGTAATGACATTCAGAATGTATTCTTAAAGTGGAATTTACACAACTTACTAATATACACAAAGCTGAGGGTCAGTGAGAGAGAGAGAGAGAAATGAAAAAATATGACTAGTTTATGGCTTATACAACTGAGAAGATAAATGTTCCAATGACTGAGACGAGAAAACCTGGAGAAAAGGCTTGAGGAGGCAATTGGGAGCTACAATTTACATAGGGCAACACCTGAGATTCTGAGACTTTCAAGTGATGGTGTAAATCAAGCAACTGGACATTCAAATCTGAAGCATCAAAGAAAGGTCTCATCTAGAGATAAGCCCTCAAGATAGGATATGACTTCAGGGAATCAAACAATGATAGTTTTCATAAATTGCAGCACTAAAAAGGAACTGGTGTTCTAGCCAAGCAATTCAATCTTAAGTATAAAATGAGAAAAAAAAAAAAAAAAAAACTGGTTTCAGACAAGGTCCAGAAGTCTAAAGGTCCAAACGTCTTTGTATGATAATTCAAGCCTTAATGATTTGAATTAGTCAGACCAAATCAACATCAGAGACCCTAAAGAGAAACTAAGCACCAAGAAAAGCAGATCTTTCATCTAAAACAAACCTCCAGGGAATTCCTGAGTGGTCTAGGAGTTACAACTCAGCTCTTTCACCATTGGGTCCCAAGGTCAGTCACTGATCAGGCACCTAAGATCCAGCAAGCCACACAGCACGGCCAAAAGATTTTTTTAAACCTCTAGTAAAATGACATAAAATAGGAAAAAAGAAAAGAAGAGCTTTCTGGAGAGCAGTATATCTAAAATAGAACACCTAAATAGTACAATTTCTATGACCTAAACCAAAAAAGAAAAATCAAGTGTACTGCGAACTGCTCCTAACTGCAACTAAATGTACATAACATAGAGGGTGGGTAGAGGTATGTGTATAATTATTACACTGTTATCTACGTAAGAAGTGGGGTTTTCTTATTACTGTATCACTAATGCCTATAATAATTTATGACATATAGTGAGTGCTAACTAAATGTTTGCCTATTATGTGAATGAATCAATGAACAAAAAGTATGCTTAAAGAAAATGAACCAAAAGTATAAAACCTAAGATGCCACTACAGTATTCTAGATAAAGGGTTACAACTTTAACTAAGGTGGTTTAGCATAGTGGAAGGAAGTAATGACATTCAGAATGTATTCTTAAAGTGGAATTTACACAACTTACTAATATACACAAAGCTGAGGGTCAGTGAGAGAGAGAGAGAGAAATGAAAAAATATGACTAGTTTATGGCTTATACAACTGAGAAGATAAATGTTCCAATGACTGAGACGAGAAAACCTGGAGAAAAGGCTTGAGGAGGCAATTGGGAGCTACAATTTACATAGGGCAACACCTGAGATTCTGAGACTTTCAAGTGATGGTGTAAATCAAGCAACTGGACATTCAAATCTGAAGCATCAAAGAAAGGTCTCATCTAGAGATAAGCCCTCAAGATAGGATATGACTTCAGGGAATCAAACAATGACAGTTTTCATAAATTCGCAGCACTAAAAAGGAACTGGTGTTCTAGCCAAGCAATTCAATCTTAAGTATAAAATGAGAAAAAAAAAAAAAAAAAAACTGGTTTCAGACAAGGTCCAGAAGTCTAAAGGTCCAAACGTCTTTGTATGATAATTCAAGCCTTAATGATTTGAATTAGTCAGACCAAATCAACATCAGAGACCCTAAAGAGAAACTAAGCACCAAGAAAAGCAGATCTTTCATCTAAAACAAACCTCCAGGGAATTCCTGAGTGGTCTAGGAGTTACAACTCAGCTCTTTCACCATTGGGTCCCAAGGTCAGTCACTGATCAGGCACCTAAGATCCAGCAAGCCACACAGCACGGCCAAAAGATTTTTTTAAACCTCTAGTAAAATGACATAAAATAGGAAAAAAGAAAAGAAGAGCTTTCTGGAGAGCAGTATATCTAAAATAGAACACCTAAATAGTACAATTTCTATGACCTAAACCAAAAAAGAAAAATCAAGTGTACTGCGAACTGCTCCTAACTGCAACTAAATGTACATAACATAGAGGGTGGGTAGAGGTATGTGTATAATTATTACACTGTTATCTACGTAAGAAGTGGGGTTTTCTTATTACTGTATCACTAATGCCTATAATAATTTATGACATATAGTGAGTGCTAACTAAATGTTTGCCTATTATGTGAATGAATCAATGAACAAAAAGTATGCTTAAAGAAAATGAACCAGGACAGAAGTATAAAAACAACCTAATGCATAACTTAATATCCAATACGAATGATTCAAGAATTTTTTTTAAGTTATGAATCTAGAGAAAGCAAAGAAATGGCTCTGAATTAAGACATACCTTAATAGCTTATCCCATCAGAACTAAGTTGGTACTTGATAAAGAAAACTTCGTAAATTACTGGATTACTGATACACCTTTTTAAATAGTTAACCAAGCACTTAGCCTAAAATTTAAATAATCAAGTAAATCAGTGGGAAGGGGGGGATATACATATGACTAATCTGGGAACATACATATCTGTAAACAACAAAACTCTGTAAAAGTTAAAAGCAAAATAAAGGTTTAAAAAATATATATATTTGGACATCTAACAAAAAAAAAAAAATGGGAAAAGGACCTAAATAGACACCTCTCCAACGACGACATACAGATGGCCCACAAGCACATGAAACGATGTTGAATCTCGCTTACAATTAGAGAAATGCAAATCAAAACTACAATGAGATATCACCTCAATCCTGTCAGAATGGCCATCATCCACAAATCGACTGACAATAAATGCTGGAGAGGTTGCAGAGAAAAGGGAACACTCCTGCATTGCTGGTGGAAATGTAAATTGATACGGTCTCTATGGAAGACAGTGTGGAGATTTCTTAAAAACTAAACAAACCTCCAGGGAATTCCTGAGTGGTCTAGGAGTTACAACTCAGCTCTTTCACCATTGGGTCCCAAGGTCAGTCACTGATCAGGCAACTAAGATCCAGCAAGCCACACAGCACAGCCAAAAGATTTTTTTAAACCTCTAGTAAAATGACATAAAATAGGAAAAAAGAAAAGAAGAGCTTTCTGGAGAGCAGTATATCTAAAATAGAACACCTAAATAGTACAATTTCTATGACCTAAACCAAAAAAGAAAAATCAAGTGTACTGCGAACTGCTCCTAACTGCAACTAAATGTACATAACATAGAGGGTGGGTAGAGGTATGTGTATAATTATTACACTGTTATCTACGTAAGAAGTGGGGTTTTCTTATTACTGTATCACTAATGCCTATAATAATTTATGACATATAGTGAGTGCTAACTAAATGTTTGCCTATTATGTGAATGAATCAATGAACAAAAAGTATGCTTAAAGAAAATGAACCAGGACAGAAGTATAAAAACAACCTAATGCATAACTTAATATCCAATACGAATGATTCAAGAATTTTTTTTAAGTTATGAATCTAGAGAAAGCAAAGAAATGGCTCTGAATTAAGACATACCTTAATAGCTTAACCCATCAGAACTAAGTTGGTACTTGATAAAGAAAACTTCGTAAATTACTGGATTACTGATACACCTTTTTAAATAGTTAACCAAGCACTTAGCCTAAAATTTAAATAATCAAGTAAATCAGTGGGAAGGGGGGGATATACATATGACTAATCTGGGAACATACATATCTGTAAACAACAAAACTCTGTAAAAGTTAAAAGCAAAATAAAGGTTTAAAAAATATATATATTTGGACATCTAACAAAAAAAAAAAATGGGAAAAGGACCTAAATAGACACCTCTCCAACGACGACATACAGATGGCCCAAAAGCACATGAAACGATGTTGAATCTCGCTTACAATTAGAGAAATGCAAATCAAAACTACAATGAGATATCACCTCAATCCTGTCAGAATGGCCATCATCCACAAATCGACTGACAATAAATGCTGGAGAGGTTGCAGAGAAAAGGGAACACTCCTGCATTGCTGGTGGAAATGTAAATTGATACGGTCTCTATGGAAGACAGTGTGGAGATTTCTTAAAAAACTAAAAATAGAAGCACCATACGACCCAGTAATCCCACTCTTAGGCTTATACCCTGATGAAATCAAATCTGAAAGAAGCACCTGTACCCCAATGTTCACTGCAGCTCTCTATACAATAGCTAGAACATGGAAGCAACCTAGATGTCCATCGATGAATGAATGGATCCAAAAGCTCTGGTACATATATACAATGGAATACTACACAGTTGTAAAGAGAAATGAAGAAGAATCAGCCCTAATGAGGTGGCTGGATCTAGAACCTATCATAAAAACTGAAGTCAGTCAGAAAGAGAAGGACAAATACAGTATATTAACACATATACATGGAATCTAATAGGATAGTGATGATGGCACACACAGTGAAGCGACGGAAAGACAGACATGGACAGTGGACACAGGGACATCGTGGGGAAGGAACAGAGGGTGGGAGGCGTAAAGGAAGTAGCATGAAGGCCTGTACTATCGTAAGTGAAGAGAATAGCTATAGTCATTGCTCTGTGAGCAAAGGGGATCCTTCAGGGGTGCTGTGTGATAGTCGGCAGGGGTGGGAAGGGGGGATATACATATGACTAATCTGGGAACATACATATCTGTAAACAACAAAACTCTGTAAAAGTTAAAAGCAAAATAAAGGTTAAAAAAAAAAAAAGCGCCACTTACTACATATGAAAACACTGGCAGTGTAAGATGCTTTTCATTGTGCAGTTAAATAAAAGAACCATAATACTATACTTCACCTTAAAATAGGGTACTGTATTTCTGCAAAAATAAGAGTTTTAGAAAATACATGTTTGTGTTTGGAAATGCAGCAGATAACAACATTCCTTAATGAGAGCATCGGGCAATATAAAATATCGTACCTGCAAGCGAAGTAGAGTGGAGTGGCTCCTGATACGTTTGGCCTGTTAATATCGGCACCAGTCCAGCAAGCACTGTAGCGACATCGGGAAACGATGTTGAATCTCAATGGAAGAAAACAAAAATGATCACCTCAATCCTGTCAGAATGGCCATCATCCACAAATCGACTGACAATAAATGCTGGAGAGGTTGCAGAGAAAAGGGAACACTCCTGCATTGCTGGTGGAAATGTAAATTGATACGGTCTCTATGGAAGACAGTGTGGAGATTTCTTAAAAAACTAAAAATAGAAGCACCATACGACCCAGTAATCCCACTCTTAGGCTTATACCCTGATGAAATCAAATCTGAAAGAAGCACCTGTACCCCAATGTTCACTGCAGCTCTCTATACAATAGCTAGAACATGGAAGCAACCTAGATGTCCATCGATGAATGAATGGATCCAAAAGCTCTGGTACATATATACAATGGAATACTACACAGTTGTAAAGAGAAATGAAGAAGAATCAGCCCTAATGAGGTGGCTGGATCTAGAACCTATCATAAAAACTGAAGTCAGTCAGAAAGAGAAGGACAAATACAGTATATTAACACATATACATGGAATCTAATAGGATAGTGATGATGGCACACACAGTGAAGCGACGGAAAGACAGACATGGACAGTGGACACAGGGACATCGTGGGGAAGGAACAGAGGGTGGGAGGCGTAAAGGAAGTAGCATGAAGGCCTGTACTATCGTAAGTGAAGAGAATAGCTATAGTCATTGCTCTGTGAGCAAAGGGGATCCTTCAGGGGTGCTGTGTGATAGTCGGCAGGGGTGGGAAGGGGGGATATACATATGACTAATCTGGGAACATACATATCTGTAAACAACAAAACTCTGTAAAAGTAAAAAGAAAATAAAAAAAAAAAAAAGCGCCACTTACTACATATGAAAACACTGGCAGTGTAAGATGCTTTTCATTGTGCAGTTAAATAAAAGAACCATAATACTATACTTCATCTTAAAATAGGGTACTGTATTTCTGCAAAAATAAGAGTTTTAGAAAATACATGTTTGTGTTTGGAAATGCAGCAGATAACAACATTCCTTAATGAGAGCATCGGGCAATATAAAATATCGTACCTGCATGCGAAGTAGAGTGGAGTGGCTCCTGATACGTTTGGCCTGTTAATATCGGCACCACTGTCCAGCAAGCACTGTACTGTCTGAGGAGAAAAGAAACAAAGTAAAGCCAGAGAAGTCAAAGACAGTCATGACAATTTTAAGCCACTTAAGGAAAGTTCTTACCACAACCTGAAGCCTTTTTTTTCTTTTTATTACTTTTTTAAATTTAGCTTTTACAGAGTTTTGTTGTTTACAGATACGTATAGTCCCAAATCAGTCATAGGTATATCCCTGACAACCTGAAGCTTTAAAGACGGGTAGCAACAAGACAATTATGATGGGTGAACAAATAACACTTTTTGGTAAGTTCTGAGCCTCAGGCACTACACAGTATGTGTGGAATCATCAATGTAATGTTAATTGAGCTAACATGGGAAGGTTCTAGAAAATCACTGACACATGAAGTAGCTACCAAGGACTTGAAATGTGGCCAGCAGAGCTGAAGAATGGAATTTTAAATTTTATTTCACTGTAATTGAGTTTAAATAGCTACATGTGGATAGCAAACTGGACACTGCTACTCTAAATATCTGAATGTTTGGCCTCTAAAAATAAATAGCAGATACCAGTGCTCTAACTTTCTCAAAATTCTAAGAGCATAATTATTAAAGTACAAAATATTAAAAAGCTAAGAAGTCCTTTTACTGTTCACAGCAGCAAATACCAACCCAGTTTCTCTGACAGTCACTCATCCACACTCTTGTCCCCTAAGCTCCACTTTTACAATCACCTGGCGTGTACTAAGGGACACATTATCACATGTCTATAGGTAACTACATATGAATGGACAGACGACATTTAAGAGTGAACTGAAGCAGGACGCTATCCTGAAAAACAAACAGAAAAAAGAAGATAAATGAAGATAATAAAGGGAACCAAAGAAAACAGCAACAAAAATTTTTAAAGTTACTAATACTCTAAGAGAGAAAAGAAAATACACTCTCCACGGGACAAAAACAAGACTCTAGGAAAAATACACTCAGAAAATAGACATTAGGGCTTCCTGATGGTCCAGTGGGTAAGAGTTCACCTTGACAAGGGACACCAGTTCAATCCCTAAAGATAAGCACCGTTTGGCCTGTTAATATCGGCACCACTGTCCAGCAAGCACTGTACTGTCTGAGGAGAAAAGAAACAAAGTAAAGCCAGAGAAGTCAAAGACAGTCATGACAATTCTAAGCCACTTAAGGAAAGTTCTTACCACAACCTGAAGCCTTTTTTTTCTTTTTATTACTTTTTTAAATTTAGCTTTTACAGAGTTTTGTTGTTTACAGATACGTATAGTCCCAAATCAGTCATAGGTATATCTCTGACAACCTGAAGCTTTAAAGACGGGTAGCAACAAGACAATTATGATGGGTGAACAAATAACACTTTTTGGTAAGTTCTGAGCCTCGGGCACTACACAGTATGTGTGGAATCATCAATGTAATGTTAATTGAGCTAACATGGGAAGGTTCTAGAAAATCACTGACACATGAAGTAGCTACCAAGGACTTGAAATGTGGCCAGCAGAGCTGAAGAATGGAATTTTAAATTTTATTTCACTGTAATTGAGTTTAAATAGCTACATGTGGATAGCAAACTGGACACTGCTACTCTAAATATCTGAATGTTTGGCCTCTAAAATAAATAGCAGATACCAGTGCTCTAACTTTCTCAAAATTCTAAGAGCATAATTATTAAAGTACAAAATATTAAAAAGCTAAGAAGTCCTTTTACTGTTCACAGCAGCAAATACCAACCCAGTTTCTCTGACAGTCACTCATCCACACTCTTGTCCCCTAAGCTCCACTTTTACAATCACCTGGCGTGTACTAAGGGACACATTATCACATGTCTATAGGTAACTACATATGAATGGACAGACGACATTTAAGAGTGAACTGAAGCAGGACGCTATCCTGAAAAACAAACAGAAAAAAGAAGATAAATGAAGATAATAAAGGGAACCAAAGAAAACAGCAACAAAAATTTTTAAAGTTACTAATACTCTAAGAGAGAAAAGAAAATACACTCTCCACGGGACAAAAACAAGACTCTAGGAAAAATACACTCAGAAAATAGACATTAGGGCTTCCCTGATGGTCCAGTGGGTAAAGAGTTCACCTTGCAGTGCAAGGGACACCAGTTCAATCCCTGGCCCAGGAAGATCCCACGTGGCACGGAACGGCTGGACTGGTGTGTCCAATTACGAGCCTGCACTCTGGAGTGCACACATCCAGAGTTGGTGCTCTGCAACGAGAGAAGCCACTGCAACGGGAGGCCTACACTGGCCAAAGAATAAAGATGGACAGAAATAAATAAATAAACAATAAAAGAGGCCAAAATCAAAAAAAAAAAAATACGACAGAACAAATAAAAATTCAATAGATGTTTAGAAATACAGTGTTGAAAAACTCTACCAGAAACAAAAATACAAACAAAACAGGAAAACTAATAGAAAAACTAATGGAGAAAACTAGCCAATCAATCCGAGGAGACATGTTATAGAAACTGAGAATAAAGAAAATGAAGGAAGTGAGGGACCAAAAGGAAGTAATCAAGAAACAATAGGAAAAAAATACCCAAGAACTGAAGAACACAAGTTGCAAGATTGAAAAGGCTCACAAGTATGCAACTCAACGCATTAAAAGACCTACAACTGGGCTTCCCTGATGGTCCAGTGGGTAAAGAGTTCACCTTGCAGTGCAAGGGACACCAGTTCAATCCCTGGCCCAGGAAGATCCCACGTGGCACGGAACGGCTGGACTGGTGTGTCCAATTACGAGCCTGCACTCTGGAGTGCACACATCCAGAGTTGGTGCTCTGCAACGAGAGAAGCCACTGCAACGGGAGGCCTACACTGGCCAAAGAATAAAGATGGACAGAAATAAATAAATAAACAATAAAAGAGGCCAAAATCAAAAAAAAAAAAAAATACGACAGAACAAATAAAAATTCAATAGATGTTTAGAAATACAGTGTTGAAAAACTCTACCAGAAACAAAAATACAAACAAAACAGGAAAACTAATAGAAAAACTAATGGAGAAAACTAGCCAATCAATCCGAGGAGACATGTTATAGAAACTGAGAATAAAGAAAATGAAGGAAGTGAGGGACCAAAAGGAAGTAATCAAGAAACAATAGGAAAAAAATACCCAAGAACTGAAGAACACAAGTTGCAAGATTGAAAAGGCTCACAAGTATGCAACTCAACGCATTAAAAGACCTACAACTGGGCTTCCCTGGTGGTCCAGTGGGTAAGGACACCGCCTTGCGGTGCAAGTGGCACCGGTTCCATCCCTGGACTGGGAAGATCCCACATGCTGCGGAGCGGCTGGACCGATGTGTCCAACTACTGAGCTGGAACTGTGGGGCGCATGCGCCCAGAGCCGGTGTTCTGCGACAACAGAGGCCACTGCGATGGGAGGCCCACGCGGGCCAAAGAACAAAGATGGATGAAAACAGATAAATGAAAGACCAATGGAAGTGGCCCGCCCGTCCCTCTCCCTCCCCACCCAGTACCCCCCAAAATAAGTAAATAAATAAATATTAAAAAAAAAAGACTTACAACTAGGCATATCCAAGTGAAATTCATAATACTGGGAATATTAAAATTCCAGAGATAAACAGAATTCAGACTGCCATTAAACGTATTCACATCAACACTGAAATCTAAAAGGTGAAATGCCCTCAAAATTATACAGTGAATGGCTTCCAATGTAAAATTTCACAGCTAGCCACATTATCATTCAAAGACAAACTTTTAAATAAAAAATATGCTTTGGGAAAAAAAAGCTGTTATGTATAATTTCGAAAAAATTAACTCCAACACACCCGTTCTCAAGAAGCTACTGGAGGATATCCTTTTCAAAAACAAGGGAATACAACATATCAAAATAGAAGATGTGGACTCTAGAATACTGAAGATCAAACTCACACAAGATTAAGTAATTCCCGGGCTTAGAGGGAAAAAATGTATATGATATTATCCAATGAATCTATCTTTGAAGAAATCAGTTAATAAGGAAGATTTTGTGAAAGTAAATAGAAAGAAGTACTGATTCACATTCACTGGGATCACAGGAAAAGCAAGGGAATTCCAAAAAAGCATCTATTTCTGCTTCACTGACTACACTAACGTCTTTGTGTGGATCACAACAAAGCAAGGAAAATTCTTAAAGAGATAGGAATACCATACCACCTTACCTGTCCACTGAGAAATGTGGATGCAGGTCAAGAAGCAACAGAACAGGACATGGAACAACTGACTGGTTCAAAATTGGGAAAAGAGTGCATCAAGGCTGTGTATTGTCACCCTGCTTATTCAAATTATATGCAGTGTACATCATGCAAAATGCTGGGGTGGATGACTAACAAACTGGAATCAAGATTGCCAGGAGAAATATCAACAACCTCAGATATGCAGATGGCGCCACCCTTACGGTAAAAAGCGAAGAGGAATTAAAGAGCCTCTTGACAAACGTGAAAGAGGAGAGTGAAAAAGCTGGCCTAAAACTCAACATTCAAAAAACTAAGGGGGCTTCCCCTGGTGGTCCAGTGGGTAAGGACACCGCCTTGCAGGGCAAGGGGCGCCGGTTCGATCCCTGGCCTGGGAAGGTCCCACGTGCCGCGGAGCGGCTGGACCGATGTGTCCAATTACCAAGCCGGAGCTCTGGAGCGCATGCGCCCAGAGCAGGCGCTCTGCAACGACAGACGCCACCGCGATGGGAGGCCCACAGGAGCCAAAGAACAAAGACGGATGAAAATAGAGAAATGAAAGACCAATAGAAGTGGCCCGCCCTCTCCCCTCCCTCCCCAACCCGACCCCCGCCCAAAATAAATAAAATAAAATAAAATAAAATAAAAAAACTAAGATCATGGCATCTGATCCCATCACTTCATGGCAAATTGATGGGGAAAAAGCAGAAACAGTGGCAGATTTTATTTTCTTGAGCTCTAGAACCACTGTGGACAGTGATTGTGGCCACAAAATTAAAAGAAGCTTGCTCCCTGGACGAAAAGCTAAGAGAAACCCGGACAGCACGTTAAAAATCAGAGACATCGGGCTTCCCCTGGTGGTCCAGTGGGTAAGGACACCGCTTTGCAGTGCAAGGGGTGCCGGTTCGAGCCCTGGCCTGGGAGGATCCCACGTGCCGCGGAGCGGCTGGACTGATGTGTCCAATTACCGAGCCAGAGCTCTGGAGCGCATGCGCCCAGAGCCAGTGCTCTGCATCGACAGACGCCACGGTGATGGGAGGCCCACAGGAGCCAAAAAACAAAGACGGATGAACACAGAGAAACGAAAGACCAATAGAAGTGGCCCGCCCTCTCCCCACCCTCCCCAACCCGACCCCCGCCCAAAATAAATAAAATAAAATAAAATAAAATAAAAAAACTAAGATCATGGCATCTGATCCCATCACTTCATGGCAAATTGATGGGGAAAAAGCAGAAACAGTGGCAGATTTTATTTTCTTGAGCTCTAGAACCACTGTGGACAGTGATTGTGGCCACAAAATTAAAAGAAGCTTGCTCCCTGGACGAAAAGCTAAGAGAAACCCGGACAGCACGTTAAAAATCAGAGACATCGGGCTTCCCCTGGTGGTCCAGTGGGTAAGGACACCGCTTTGCAGTGCAAGGGGCGCCGGTTCGAGCCCTGGCCTGGGAGGATCCCACGTGCCACGGAGCGGCTGGACTGATGTGTCCAATTGCCGAGCCAGAGCTCTGGAGCGCATGCGCCCAGAGCCAGTGCTCTGCATCGACAGACGCCACCGCGATGGGAGGCCCACAGGAGCCAAAAAACAAAGACGGATGAACACAGAGAAACGAAAGACCAATAGAAGTGGCCTGCCTGCTCCCCTCCTTCCCCAACCCGACCCCTGCCCAAAATAAATAAATAAATAAATCTTAAAAAAAAAAAAAAAATCAGAGACATCACTTTGCTGACAAAGGTCCATATACTCAAAGCTATGGCTTTGCCAGTAGTCATGTAGAGATATGAGAGCTGGACCATAATGAAGGCTGAGTGTTGAAGAACTGATGCTTTTGAATCGTGGTGTTGGAGAAGACTGGAGTATCCCGTGGACTGCAAGATCAAACCAATCAATACTAAAGGAAATCAATCCTCAAAATTCACTGGTAGGACTAATTGGAAGCTGAAGCTGAATCTCCAATACTTTGGTCACCTGATGCAAAGAGTCGACTCACTGGAAAAGACCCAGATGCTAGGAAAGACTGAGGACAGGTGTAGAAGGGAGCGACAGAGGATGAGATGGTTGGATGGTATCATCGGTTCAACAGACATGAGTTTGAGCAAACTCCAGGAGACAGTGAAAGACAAGGAAGCCTGACGTGCTGCAGTCCATGGGGTAGCAGAGTCAAACACAACTTAGTTACTGAAGAACAACTTATTCACACACACACACACACACACACACACACACACACAACTGAGCAAAGCTAATAGTTACCCAGTATAAAATGTTATTATAGTTTACTACTTGATTCAGCAATAAACAATATTTCCCTAACAAACTATACAACTAATATTGTCTCACAGAAGTTTAATACAGGGCTTCCCTGGTGGTCCAGTGGGCAAAGAGTCCGCCTTGCAGTACAGGGGCACCAGTTCAATCCCTAGCCCGGGAAGATCCCACGTTCCACAAGGTGGCTGAGCCAGTTTGTCCAATTACAAGCCAGCGCTCTGGAGCCCATGTGCCCAGAGCCTGGTGCTCTGCAACGAGAGAGGCCACTGCAATGGTAGGCCCACACAGGCCAAAGGGAAGAGGACTTACATTAGTTAAATCCTCATTCACCATAACAATAAATGATTCAGTGGTATCTAAAAGTCATAAATTGAGAAAGATCAGTAGAAACATATGTGGAAATAGATACAAAAGAAAAGTTAAAAGAATTGAAAATTGCTGCCTAGTGAACACGAATTGAGAAAGAAGGGTGATTTAAGGGACCATAATTTCTTATTACAGTACTTTGATAAAAATATTTTAAGATATAATTATTCATGTATTATTGCTATTTGAATTTGCTTCTATCTTAAGAGGAATTCAAAAATCTATGTAATAGCAACATTGTAACATAATGCTTTATTATCAGCTATATAACTGTGAAACTCAAGAGGAATGGTCAAGAAAAACTCTAAATTTTAAAATAAGCTCTCAGATTATTATTTATAAGGCAAGGCCCACTTTGACATCTGACCTAGACATTGCAAATGTGTGGTCTCAAATCAGAAGTGAGACGGAGAGCAGCAATAACATTCACTGACTGTTAAGAAATCACACAGACAGGAAGCTATCTCTCAAAAGGCACAGAAGAGAGAAAACCAATTACATTAAAAACACCTATTAAGTCCTTAAACACAGCAATGCAGACAGAAGTTGAAATAAATTAACAACACATACTATGTATTCATAAGAATTATTTAATTGTTAAAACTGTATAATGACAAAACAATCGATTAAACTTAGCATGTGCTTGAACACTGTAATAAGCATTTATCATTTCATTTACTGCATCCTGTGGGGAAGCTGATATTCTGCTGATATTCTCTCCACTTTCACAAGGAGGAAACTCAGGCTCAAGGAGGTCAAGTAATATGCACCCAATGTACAAATAAACAGTAGAGCAGGGATTAAAACCTAAGTCATAACACTAGACAATAGACCAAAAAATCAGAAATTCTAATTTTTCTAAATTCAGAGTACTAAATAGTTTTATGGCTAATCTGGAACATCTTCTTAAACTATATTACTTATAGATGATCTCCTAATTCCCTACTAAATACCTATTTAAGAGTCAAGCTCAAGAGCTGAGAAAAATTGTGTTTGGTTTATAAATAATGCCATTTCTAAGTCTACATAGTTTTTACAGTACTTCTGTATTTTTATTTCCACTACAGATCTCACAAACAGATTAGCCATTAGACTAAGAAATTCCTCTAGAAAGTAAGACAAACTTCAGGCAAATCATAACAAGAAAGCATGATGTACAATATGAACTGTCATATATTTCTATCATATACTTACACAGGAAATACACTACAAACACATGAAAAATTCTGTTCTTAAGAGAGGAAAGCACTTGATTAAGTAGAAAAAAGTCATCCAGCATTTTCTTTTATATTTATAAATATTTCTGCTTTCCTGTTTTAACAAACTTATCCCAATTAAGAGCCTCAAAATGCACAACTATTAAAAGAAATATTTTTTAAAAGTTTGAATAGTTCATATGTAGATAAAATGTTGCCTGAAGACACTGAGAAAACCTCATTCCCCTCAGAGTAAGAATGAAAAAAAAAAAAAAATACATAAACAGATTTGAAGGTAAAGAGTAAAAAAATTGTCTTGTAGCACTGAGTGTTACATCAATCTTCATGATTAAAAAAAAGTTCACAGATTTCAAATTCAATGTTGATGATAAGAAAACAAACCAATTCATAAAAAACCTATTAAGTCCTTAAACACAGCAATGCAGACAGAAGTTGAAATAAATTAACAACACATACTATGTATTCATAAGAATTATTTAATTGTTAAAACTGTATAATGACAAAACAATCGATTAAACTTAGCATGTGCTTGAACACTGTAATAAGCATTTATCATTTCATTTACTGCATCCTGTGGGGAAGCTGATATTCTGCTGATATTCTCTCCACTTTCACAAGGAGGAAACTCAGGCTCAAGGAGGTCAAGTAATATGCACCCAATGTACAAATAAACAGTAGAGCAGGGATTAAAACCTAAGTCATAACACTAGACAATAGACCAAAAAATCAGAAATTCTAATTTTTCTAAATTCAGAGTACTAAATAGTTTTATGGCTAATCTGGAACATCTTCTTAAACTATATTACTTATAGATGATCTCCTAATTCCCTACTAAATACCTATTTAAGAGTCAAGCTCAAGAGCTGAGAAAAATTGTGTTTGGTTTATAAATAATGCCATTTCTAAGTCTACATAGTTTTACAGTACTTCTGTATTTTTATTTCCACTACAGATCTCACAAACAGATTAGCCATTAGACTAAGAAATTCCTCTAGAAAGTAAGACAAACTTCAGGCAAATCATAACAAGAAAGCATGATGTACAATATGAACTGTCATATATTTCTATCATATACTTACACAGGAAATACACTACAAACACATGAAAAATTCTGTTCTTAAGAGAGGAAAGCACTTGATTAAGTAGAAAAAAGTCATCCAGCATTTTCTTTTATATTTATAAATATTTCTGCTTTCCTGTTTTAACAAACTTATCCCAATTAAGAGCCTCAAAATGCACAACTATTAAAAGAAATATTTTTTAAAAGTTTGAATAGTTCATATGTAGATAAAATGTTGCCTGAAGACACTGAGAAAACCTCATTCCCCTCAGAGTAAGAATGAAAAAAAAAAAAAATACATAAACAGATTTGAAGGTAAAGAGTAAAAAAATTGTCTTGTAGCACTGAGTGTTACATCAATCTTCATGATTAAAAAAAAGTTCACAGATTTCTTTTGTGTAAAAATGCTCTAAAACAGGAGAAAGGATAATGCAGAATTCAATTATTGATGAAATAACATAAGAAATGAAGCATGGGGCTTCCCCTGGTGGTCCAGTGGGTAAGAACATCGCCTTGCAGTGCAAGGGGCGCCGGTTTGAGCCCTGGCCTGGGAAGATCCCACGTGCCGCGGAGCGGCTGGACTGATGTGTCCAATTACCGAGCCGGAGCTCTGGAGCGCGTGCGCCCAGAGCCGGTGCTCTGCAACGACAGATGCCACCGCGATGGGAGGCCCACAGGAGCCAAAGAAGAAAGACGGATGAAGATAGAGGAATGAAAGACCAATAGAAGTGGCCCGCCCTCTTCCCTCCCTCCCCAACCCGACCCCTGCCCAAAATAAATAAATAAATCTTTAAAAAAAAAAAAAAGAAATGAAGCATGGGGCGTCCCTGGTGGTCCAGTGGGTGGAGAGTCCGCCTGCAGTGCAGGGGCACCCAGGAAGATCCCACGTGCTGTAGGGCAGCTGGACCACTGTATACAATTACCGGCCAGAGCTCTGGAGTGCCTGTGCCCAGAGCTGTTGCTCTGCAGTAGGGGAGGCCACTACAATGGGAGGCCCACAGAGGTGGAAGAATGAAGATGGATGAAAAATACGTAAATAATAATAAAATTTAAAAAAAACAATAAAAGAGGCCAAAGTTTAAAAACAAAGTCGAAGAAACGAAGCAAAAAGGCACAGAACTTAAAAAGCTTTTTTAACATTACCTATGTGTATATGAAGGGTAAAATACTTTTTTGAAACTAGGAAAATTCTGTTGGAGGAAACTCTGAGTATTTATTAAATTAAAAACATAAAAGGTCTTGAATAAACAATACTACTTAAGGCTTTTAAACTATGCAGAAACATGAGGCAAAACATAATTTAAGAGAACAAATTCTGGATTCAACTACTAAAATCCCTAAGGAGTTTTCCAGCACTAGACAAATCAGATACAATCTTTCGTAAGAATGAGCACTATCAACATACACTTCTCTTGTAGGTACAAAAGAAAAAAACGCAAACATTCAGAAATGGAAAGAAAATGGGGGGCTTTCTCCATGGCTCAAAGGTAAAGAGACTGCCTGCAATGCAGGAAAGAAAACGGCAGAACACTGGTTGGAATGACACTGCATTTGACTAGTCCATTCCACCTTATAACAAAAATTCCAATGTTTGTATGTGCTAGTAGAGTGAACCACTTTACATACATGAGTCCCAG
Source organism: Tragulus kanchil (assembly GCA_022376925.1). NCBI lineage: Eukaryota > Metazoa > Chordata > Mammalia > Artiodactyla > Tragulidae > Tragulus > Tragulus kanchil. The sequence continues at coordinate 237,581,559 of JAIOJX010000026.1, forward strand.
CAGTGAACAAAATGGACAAATATCAGCTTTCATAAAGTTTACCTTCTAGTGGAAAAGGAAAATAAAGGGACATAAGAAATAAAACATGTAGTGTGCTACAGAGTGATTTAGTACTACAGAAAAACTGACAGGATTCTCTATGGCAGTGCATGTGTGCTGTCATTTCAGTGGTGTCCAACTCTTTCACGATCCTACAAACTCTAGCCTGCTAGTCTCCTCTGTCCATGGGATTCTCCTGACAAGAATACTGGAGTGGGTTGCCATTTCCTACTCCAAGGGATCTTCACAACCCAAGGATTGAACCCTGGTCTCTTTCATCTCCTATACTGGCAGGCAGGTTCTTTACCACTAGCACTGCCTGGGAAGCCCCTCTATGGAATATCTGGATTCACTCTGAGCAAATTTCTCACCCCTTAACCCCTACATACAAATACTTCTGTGAAAACTGAATTGCATCTGGTTAAAAGACTACATGACATGAAGTACCACCCTGTAAAAAAAAAAAATTGTAATTTAGAATGGTCATAAGTTCCTCTGTTTTCAAAATATTATGGCTTCTCATTTACTTCCAGAACTTAAGCTCAGTAGGTTACAATTTAGTAAACATAAACATATAGAAGCATAGTGACATAAATATCCGTGACTGACAGGTGACTACCTATATCTTTCAAGTTAATGTAATTTAAGTACACTGAATTGAAATCATTTTATGTGTCTAATTTAGGTCACCAAAATATGCTTTTAAAATAATTTAGACCTTCAAATTCCCTGTCCAACCTTCTTCCCCTTAAAAAACAACAACAGAAACATCACACTATTCTCCTATTTCTAGATAATCTAAAATGGGAGTCTTTCTCCTTACAGAGAAAGAAAACTACTAAAATCCCTAAGGAGTTTTCCAGCACTAGACAAATCAGATACAATCTTTCGTAAGAATGAGCACTATCAACATACACTTCTCTTGTAGGTACTAAAGAAAAAAACGCAAACATTCAGAAATGGAAAGAAAATGGGGGGCTTTCTCCATGGCTCAAAGGTAAAGAGACTGCCTGCAATGCAGGAAAGAAAACGGCAGAACACTGGTTGGAATGACACTGCATTTGACTAGTCCATTCCACCTTATAACAAAAATTCCAATGTTTGTATGTGCTAGTAGAGTGAACCACTTTACATACATGAGTCCCAGCAGTGAACAAAATGGACAAATATCAGCTTTCATAAAGTTTACCTTCTAGTGGAAAAGGAAAATAAAGGGACATAAGAAATAAAACATGTAGTGTGCTACAGAGTGATTTAGTACTACAGAAAAACTGACAGGATTCTCTATGGCAGTGCATGTGTGCTGTCATTTCAGTGGTGTCCAACTCTTTCACGATCCTACAAACTCTAGCCTGCTAGTCTCCTCTGTCCATGGGATTCTCCTGACAAGAATACTGGAGTGGGTTGCCATTTCCTACTCCAAGGGATCTTCACAACCCAAGGATTGAACCCTGGTCTCTTTCATCTCCTATACTGGCAGGCAGGTTCTTTACCACTAGCACTGCCTGGGAAGCCCCTCTATGGAATATCTGGATTCACTCTGAGCAAATTTCTCACCCCTTAACCCCTACATACAAATACTTCTGTGAAAACTGAATTGCATCTGGTTAAAAGACTACATGACATGAAGTACCACCCTGTAAAAAAAAAATTGTAATTTAGAATGGTCATAAGTTCCTCTGTTTTCAAAATATTATGGCTTCTCATTTACTTCCAGAACTTAAGCTCAGTAGGTTACAATTTAGTAAACATAAACATATAGAAGCATAGTGACATAAATATCCGTGACTGACAGGTGACTACCTATATCTTTCAAGTTAATGTAATTTAAGTACACTGAATTGAAATCATTTTATGTGTCTAATTTAGGTCACCAAAATATGCTTTTAAAATAATTTAGACCTTCAAATTCCCTGTCCAACCTTCTTCCCCTTAAAAAACAACAACAGAAACATCACACTATTCTCCTATTTCTAGATAATCTAAAATGGGAGTCTTTCTCCTTACAGAGAAAGAAAACTGCTGGGAAAGAATCCTGAAAGAAAAGCATTGAAAAGGTCATTTCATATGGCCTTTAAGAAATCCACAAGATGAAACAATGCACTTTCAACAGACTTCATGACCTTTCAAGTGATAAAACAACGTCCTGAGTGAAAAACTAATGTGCAAAGCTAATGTTTGGGTCAATCTCAAAAGTCATTAAATTGAAGGCAGTGACTAACCAAGACCACCTGTGCCCAATACACTGATAAATTACAAAGCAAGAAATCTCTCTGCTTTTTTCTTTGACTCTATCAATGTCGACTCTCTGAACAACAATGATCAAAGTAAAACTGAATAGAATATTCAATATTAAACCATAAGCAAAAATATGAGTTGCTGTATTATCATTACCAAAACAATGATAACTGAACACCAAAAAAAGAATCATGGTGTTAAAAATAATTTTGATGACACAACAGAAATGCACAAACAACTTATGCATGAAATAAAATGACCAACTCATTAATCAGTGGCTGGTTATATAGATTTTCTCTAGAAACCTGTCCACTTAAGTCTATCAAGACTTTGAATCTTTATGTAATATTGAGCAAAAGTCAGTATTATTCAGTTGTGTTAGTAAAAAAACATAGTCACAGAACTTTCTATTATTTACTCACATTTCTCAGAAGTGATTAAAGAAAAATTCTAACATTAGAATAAATAAAATTATTCTGAACCTAAAAACACATTCTGAAATGTTAAGCGCATTTACCATTGTGCTTCAAGGCTGAGTTCAGTTAATGTTTTTGCAAAAGCTTTCAATTAAGGTTGTTTGGCTGTCTTGTAATTCTCTGGATGGAAAGCTTGGAAGCTGGCTAAAAATTTCGAGAGAGCTGACTGAACATAGGTGAACTTAACAAGCCTACAATTTTAGTAATAAAAAATGCACTTAGTTCTATCAAAGATAATCTACTCTAAGCAGAGTTCAATTATCATTTCATATTGTTTGTGAACCTTCATGTCACCATAGAAATTTAGCACTGTTAGGTTTATTCTGATAAAAATAAAACTTCCTTTTCAAGTGAACTGAAATTAGTCCTACTAATCCTGCTAATGTACTTATATAAACTGAGACTGAACCATCTTACAATTCTCTAGAGTTTCTAAATCCAAGTTATACCAGGAAAACAGTAAGCAAACACTTGTGGCAAATAAAGACCTAACGACAAAGTTACCAAAAAAGTTCAACTTATTGTCGAAAAAAATTGAAGTCAATTATACATATGTACAATAATATTAGGTTTTACTATACTTCTTAAAAGTGAGATTAAAAATCAAAAAACATACTGGGCCTTGTTTACTCTCATGCAAGAGTAAATGCCAATACACTGATAAATTACAAAGCAAGAAATCTCTCTGCTTTTTTCTTTGACTCTATCAATGTCGACTCTCTGAACAACAATGATCAAAGTAAAACTGAATAGAATATTCAATATTAAACCATAAGCAAAAATATGAGTTGCTGTATTATCATTACCAAAACAATGATAACTGAACACCAAAAAAAGAATCATGGTGTTAAAAATAATTTTGATGACACAACAGAAATGCACAAACAACTTATGCATGAAATAAAATGACCAACTCATTAATCAGTGGCTGGTTATATAGATTTTCTCTAGAAACCTGTCCACTTAAGTCTATCAAGACTTTGAATCTTTATGTAATATTGAGCAAAAGTCAGTATTATTCAGTTGTGTTAGTAAAAAAACATAGTCACAGAACTTTCTATTATTTACTCACATTTCTCAGAAGTGATTAAAGAAAAATTCTAACATTAGAATAAATAAAATTATTCTGAACCTAAAAACACATTCTGAAATGTTAAGCGCATTTACCATTGTGCTTCAAGGCTGAGTTCAGTTAATGTTTTTGCAAAAGCTTTCAATTAAGGTTGTTTGGCTGCCCTTGTAATTCTCTGGATGGAAAGCTTGGAAGCTGGCTAAAAATTTCGAGAGAGCTGACTGAACATAGGTGAACTTAACAAGCCTACAATTTTAGTAATAAAAAATGCACTTAGTTCTATCAAAGATAATCTACTCTAAGCAGAGTTCAATTATCATTTCATATTGTTTGTGAACCTTCATGTCACCATAGAAATTTAGCACTGTTAGGTTTATTCTGATAAAAATAAAACTTCCTTTTCAAGTGAACTGAAATTAGTCCTACTAATCCTGCTAATGTACTTATATAAACTGAGACTGAACCATCTTACAATTCTCTAGAGTTTCTAAATCCAAGTTATACCAGGAAAACAGTAAGCAAACACTTGTGGCAAATAAAGACCTAACGACAAAGTTACCAAAAAAGTTCAACTTATTGTCGAAAAAAATTGAAGTCAATTATACATATGTACAATAATATTAGGTTTTACTATACTTCTTAAAAGTGAGATTAAAAATCAAAAAACATACTGGGCCTTGTTTACTCTCATGCAAGAGAGTAAATGCATTAAGAGTCCAAGTACGGCTTCCCTGGTGGTCAAGTGGGTAAGGACACCGCCTTGCAGTGCAAGGGGCGCCGGTTCGATCCCTGGCCTGGGAAGATCCCACGTGCCACGGAGCGGCTGGACCAATGTGTCCAATTACCGAGCCGGAGCTCTGGAGCGCATGCGCCCAGAGCCAGTGCTCTGCGACAACAGAGGCCACCATGATGGGAGGCCCACACGGGCCAAAGAACAAAGATGGATGAAAATGGAGAAATGAAAGACCAACAGAAGTGGCCCGCCTGCTCCCCTCCCTCCCCACCCCACCCACACCCCCACCAAAATAAATAAATAAATCTTAAAAAAAAAAAAAACAAAGTCCAGGTAGCGATCCTTGTACTGTTCTTACGTATTCACATCATCAATGCAGTAACAGTACCAATAGTATCATTACTCTGAAGCGTCCTCTAAAGTGTTCCCAACACTTTTCTTAGTTATGTAGTCAGTAGACAGAATATACCTTAGGAGACAGATAAGGGTAGAAGAAGAAAAATGTTGCCAAAGACTATATATGTAAGCCAGATGAATAAATTCTCAATTTTTTTTTATTTGAAATCAATATCCAAAGACAATACAATAATTCTAGTAATATATAGCCTTATCTTGGTGAAGGGGCTTGCGTTAATTTGATGAAGTTATGAGCCATACCATGCAGGGCCACCCAAGACAGGCAGGTCACAGTGAGGAATTTTGACAAAAAGTGGTCCACTGGAGGAGGGAATGGCAAACCACTCCAGTATTCTTGTCATGAGAACCTCATGAACAGTACGAAAAGGCAAAAAGATACTATACCAGAAGATGAGCTCGCCAGGCCAGAAGATGTCCAATATGCTACCAGAGAAGAGTAGAGGGCAATTACTAACAGTTCCAGAAAGAATGAAACAGCTGGGCCAGAGCAAAAATGATGCTCAGTTGTGGACGTGGTGAAAGTACAGTCTGATGATGTAAAGAACAATATAGCATAGGAAGCTGGAATTACAGGTCTATGAATCAAGGCAAAGAGCTAACTCATTGGAAAAGACCCTGATGATGAGAAAGACTGAAAACCAGAGGAGAAGGGGTGACAGAGAATGAGATGGTTGGAGGGCATCACTGACTCAATGGACATAAGTTTGAGCAAACACAGGAAGAGAGTGAAAGACAGGGAAGCCTGGTGTGTGGCGGTTCATGGGGCCGCAAAGACTCAGACACGACTTAAGAGACTGAACAATAACAAACTGGCTGTGCTCAAGCAGGAGATGGCAAGAGTGAACACCGACATCTCAGGAATCAGTAAACTAAAATGGATGGGAATGGGCAAATTTAAATTCAGATGACCATTATATCTACTACTGTGGGCAAGAATCCCTTAGAATAAATGGAGTATTCCTTATACTCAGCAGAAGAGTCCGAAATGCAGCACACTGATACCAACAGTTCCATAAAGACCCACAAGGTCTTCTAGAACTACCACCACAAAAAGATGTCCTTTTCATCATAGTGGACTGGAATGCAAAGGCAGAAAGTCAAGAGATACCTGGAATAATAGGCCAAGTTTGGACTGAGAGAACAAAATGAAGCAGAGCAAAGGCTAACAGTTTTGTCAAGAGAATACACTGGTCTCAACAAACACCCAAAAAGACAACTCTACACATGGACATCATCAAATGGTCGATAAAGAGACCAGACTGACTACAGTCTTTGTGGTCAACAATGGAGAACCTCTATAAAGTCAGCAAAAACAAAACCTGGAGCTGACTGTGGCTCATTATCACCAGCACCTTCTAACAAATACCAGGCTTAAATTGAACAAAGTAGGGAAAACCACTAAGCCATTCAGGTATAATCGTCTCTCTTAGGATTACACAGTGAACATGACCAATAGATTCAAGGGATTAGATGTGGTAGACAAGAGTGCCTGAAGAACTACAGAGATTTGTAACACTGTTTAGGAGGTGGTGACCAAAATCATCCCAAAGAAAAAGAAATGCAAAGCAAAACAGTGGTCTGAGGAGGCTTCACAAATAGCTGGGGAAAGAACAGAAGTAAATAGCAAGGGAGAAAGGGAAAGATATACAGAACTGAATGCAGAGTTCCAGAGAATAGCAAGGAGAGAAAAGAAGGCCTTCTCAATAAACAATGAAAAGAAATAAGAGAAAAACAACAGAATGGGAAAGACTAGAGACCTCTCCAAGAAAACTGCAGAAATCAAAGGAACGTTTCATGCATGGATGGTCAGGATATAGGACAAAAACAGTAAAGATGTAACAGAAGTAGAAGAGATTAAGAAAATGTGGCAAGAATACACAGAAGAATGCAACAAAAAAGGTCTTAAATGATCTGGATAACCACAACAGTGTGGTCACTAACATAGTCAGACATCCTGGAGTGTGAAGTCAAGTGGGTTTTAGGAAGCATTATTACAAAGAAAGCAAGTGGAGGTGATAAAATTCCAGCTAAGGCATTTCAAATCCTAAAAGATGATGCTATTAAAGAGCTGCATTCAATATGTCAGCAAATTTGGAAAACTAAGTAGTGGCCACAGGACTGGAAAAGTTCAGTTTTCATTGAAACAGCACACAATGTTCAAACTACTGTACTACTGTGCTCATTTCGCATGCTACTAAGGTAACGCTCAAAATCCTTCAAGCCAGGCTTCAGTAGTATGTATACAGAGAAATTCCAGATGTACAGGCTGGATTTAGAAAAGGCAGAGAAACCAGAAATCAAATTGTCAACAAATGGAGAACCTCTATAAAGTCAGCAAAAACAAAACCTGGAGCTGACTGTGGCTCATTATCACCAGCACCTTCTAACAAATACCAGGCTTAAATTGAACAAAGTAGGGAAAACCACTAAGCCATTCAGGTATAATCGTCTCTCTTAGGATTACACAGTGAACATGACCAATAGATTCAAGGGATTAGATGTGGTAGACAAGAGTGCCTGAAGAACTACAGAGATTTGTAACACTGTTTAGGAGGTGGTGACCAAAATCATCCCAAAGAAAAAGAAATGCAAAGCAAAACAGTGGTCTGAGGAGGCTTCACAAATAGCTGGGGAAAGAACAGAAGTAAATAGCAAGGGAGAAAGGGAAAGATATACAGAACTGAATGCAGAGTTCCAGAGAATAGCAAGGAGAGAAAAGAAGGCCTTCTCAATAAACAATGAAAAGAAATAAGAGAAAAACAACAGAATGGGAAAGACTAGAGACCTCTCCAAGAAAACTGCAGAAATCAAAGGAACGTTTCATGCATGGATGGTCAGGATATAGGACAAAAACAGTAAAGATGTAACAGAAGTAGAAGAGATTAAGAAAATGTGGCAAGAATACACAGAAGAATGCAACAAAAAAGGTCTTAAATGATCTGGATAACCACAACAGTGTGGTCACTAACATAGTCAGACATCCTGGAGTGTGAAGTCAAGTGGGTTTTAGGAAGCATTATTACAAAGAAAGCAAGTGGAGGTGATAAAATTCCAGCTAAGGCATTTCAAATCCTAAAAGATGATGCTATTAAAGAGCTGCATTCAATATGTCAGCAAATTTGGAAAACTAAGTAGTGGCCACAGGACTGGAAAAGTTCAGTTTTCATTGCAACAGCACACAATGTTCAAACTACTGTACTACTGTGCTCATTTCGCATGCTACTAAGGTAACGCTCAAAATCCTTCAAGCCAGGCTTCAGTAGTATGTATACAGAGAAATTCCAGATGTACAGGCTGGATTTAGAAAAGGCAGAGAAACCAGAAATCAAATTGTCAACATATGTGGGATTATGGAAAAAGCAAGGGAATCCAGGAAAACATCTACTACTTGTGCTTCATTGACTGTGCTAAAGCCTTTGACTGTGTGGATCACAACAAACTGGAAAATTCTTAAAGTGATGGGTATACTTTATACGTTACCTGTCTACTGAGAAACGTGTAGGAGAGTGAAGAAGCAACAGTTAAAACCAAACATGGAACAACTGACTGGTTCAAAATTGAGAAAGGAGTATGTCAAGGCTGTATACTGTCACCCTGCTTATTTAACTTACATGCAGAGTACATCACGCAAAATGATGGGCCAGATGAATCACAGGCGGGAATCAACACTGCAAGGAGAAATATCAACAACCTCAGATATGCATGTGATACCATTATAATGGTACAAAGTAAAGAGGAACTAAAGAGCTTCTTGATGAAGATGAAAGAGGAGAGTAAAAAAGCTGCTTAAAACTCAACATTCAAAAAACTAAGATCATCATATCCGGTTCCATCACTTCATGGCAAATAGAAGGGAAAAAAGTGGAAGCAATGATAGACTTTCTTTTGTGGGGCTCCAAAATCACTGCTGATGGTGACTGCAACAATAAAATTAAAAGATACCTGTTCCTTGGAAGAAAAGCCATGACGAATCTAGACAGCATGTTAAAAAGCAGAGACGTCCCTTTGTCAACAAAGGTGCATATAGTCAAAGCTATGGCTTTTTCAGCCGTCACAGATGGATGTTGAGAGCTGGACCAGAAAGAAGGCTGAGTGCCCAAGAATTGATGCTTCTGAATTGTGATGCTGGAGTATATTCTTGAGAATCCCATGGACTACAAGGAGATTGAAGCAGTCAATCCAAAAGGAAATTAATCCCGAAAAGTCACTGAAAGGACAGGTGCTGAAGCTCCAATATTCTGGCCACCTGATCTGAAGAGCCAACTCACTGCAAAAGACCTGATGTTGGGAAAGACTGGAAGGCAAAAGGAGAAGAGGGTGGTAGAGAAGGAGATCAAAATCAATCTTTCTTCCAAATCTTTTGTCAAAGTAATGTAAATCTAAAAAGGCAAAAAGAAACCAGAAATCAAATTGTCAACATATGTGGGATTATGGAAAAAGCAAGGGAATCCAGGAAAACATCTACTACTTGTGCTTCATTGACTGTGCTAAAGCCTTTGACTGTGTGGATCACAACAAACTGGAAAATTCTTAAAGTGATGGGTATACTTTATACGTTACCTGTCTACTGAGAAATGTGTAGGAGAGTGAAGAAGCAACAGTTAAAACCAAACATGGAACAACTGACTGGTTCAAAATTGAGAAAGGAGTATGTCAAGGCTGTATACTGTCACCCTGCTTATTTAACTTACATGCAGAGTACATCACGCAAAATGATGGGCCAGATGAATCACAGGGGGAATCAACACTGCAAGGAGAAATATCAACAACCTCAGATATGCATGTGATACCATTATAATGGTACAAAGTAAAGAGGAACTAAAGAGCTTCTTGATGAAGATGAAAGAGGAGAGTAAAAAAGCTGCTTAAAACTCAACATTCAAAAAACTAAGATCATCATATCCGGTTCCATCACTTCATGGCAAATAGAAGGGAAAAAAGTGGAAGCAATGATAGACTTTCTTTTGCGGGGCTCCAAAATCACTGCTGATGGTGACTGCAACAATAAAATTAAAAGATACCTGTTCCTTGGAAGAAAAGCCATGACGAATCTAGACAGCATGTTAAAAAGCAGAGACGTCCCTTTGTCAACAAAGGTGCATATAGTCAAAGCTATGGCTTTTTCAGCCGTCACAGATGGATGTTGAGAGCTGGACCAGAAAGAAGGCTGAGTGCCCAAGAATTGATGCTTCTGAATTGTGATGCTGGAGTATATTCTTGAGAATCCCATGGACTACAAGGAGATTGAAGCAGTCAATCCAAAAGGAAATTAATCCCGAAAAGTCACTGAAAGGACAGGTGCTGAAGCTCCAATATTCTGGCCACCTGATCTGAAGAGCCAACTCACTGCAAAAGACCTGATGTTGGGAAAGACTGGAAGGCAAAAGGAGAAGAGGGTGGTAGAGAAGGAGATCAAAATCAATCTTTCTTCCAAATCTTTTGTCAAAGTAATGTAAATCTAAAAGTTACTTGTCAATAAAGCAAGAATACAGTATTCTTTTATAAATTATTAGATTTTATAAAGCAAGAAAAATGTGTTTGATTATAAATTCTACAAAGCTTTAGAGCTTTAGCCAGTTGTTCAAATTCTTTTCATGCATTCTTGAGATTTACCATAAAATAAGATTAAAAGGCAAATTTCAGGGCATTTCTTTATTGTATCATCCTCTTTAATTTGAAAAGAGCTGATACTCTTTTGAAAATATTTTTAATGGATCTTCTTTCCCTCTTTAAAGTTTTAGATTTTATTCTATAAAATGTATGTGTGCATGTACTCTGTCATGTCCAACTCTGCGAAGCACAGATAGTGGTCCATCGGGCTCTTCTGTCCGCAGAATTTTCCAGGCAAGAATACTAGAGCGGGTTGCCATTTCCTACTCCAGGGAATCTCTCCAACCCAGGGATCCAACCCATTACACCTCCTGTGTCTCCTGCTGTTGCAGGCAGATTCTTTACCAATGAGCCTCCTGGGGAGCTCCATAAAATTATACATATAATCAATATATAGTATTGATTCTAAAAAAAATAAAACATTAAAACTTCTGTGCACTGGTATGTGTCTACATGAACATAAGGTTGGAAGACCTTTTAATGAATATGCAAAAATTAACTACTTTTAGACAACAAAAGAGCCATTTTCATTTGCTGATACCTGAACCTTTTTAGACTTTGTGTAACTTATGGAAAGATATACAGTTAAAAGCAAAATCAATAATCCCTATACCATGTAATAACTTGTATCTTAGAGCTCTTAAATCATATTCATCTCAAGATAAAAGAATACACTCATCCACTAAGATGTGAACAGGTCCCAGAAATACATTATGACACATCAGTAATATTAGCACAACTATCAACACAGATTTTTAGAGGTGTAACTCCATCTGGAGGCTAGGAGATGGACTAATTTTTCAAGATTCCTTTTTGCTCTAATTGAAGAATGAAGGATATATACAACGAATCAGTAAATAGTGCTAAACATTCCCTTTGTGTATATATGATCCTCACAGAGAACCATGGACCAACTGTGAGTTTTAGGCATCTCACCCGCTAATATAATCAGTCACAAGTCAATGTGGTTTTTTATACTTGTCCTCCTTTACCATATCTGCAAAATCTCACCCTGTGAAACCCATCACCACCATGAAGTCCTGCTGGCCATAAATCTGAAAATACAGTTCTTCAAAGGCATTTGACTATGAGGAATTCTCCCTTACTTTACCACACCTGCTTTAGGTTGTAAACCATATGGAGTATATTATACTTACACTAACTACTCTTCAATAACTTCAGAAAGCAATTCTAAATCTTTAATGCACTCTGTTTGAATGCACATGTTTGAACCAAGGGTTTCTGTGTACTTCTAACTTCTTCACTAGCTCAAGGCACCTAAAATTAGCTTTTGTAGATAATTCCTAATCAGAATTTAGTTTTTTACTACACAAGTTATTGGCCAACAAGAAGGGTTTACAATCTTAATAAATGACATACTACTCATTTGTTAAGACATACAGTGTTTACATTAAAGTGGGTGTCTTTCTGTCAGGTAAGAGCTACCAGCAGGACTCCCTCTAACAGGCAACAGTTGCTTCCTGGGGCCAGTCAAGATTAGAACATTTCAGATGTTTTTTTTTTTTCTTCCCCCTCTCCCCTACACAGAATACTTCTTAAATTTAGTAGTACGGACTTGGAGAAAGTAAAAAGTAATAAAACGGAATAATTCTGAAAACACTGGGCTAGTTTTCAGATGCTAAAAAACAAAAGAATAATAATGAACATTCAAAAAGGGCCTGAACTTTTTAGACTCTACAAAAAATAATCCCTATACCATGTAATAACTTGTATCTTAGAGCTCTTAAATCATATTCATCTCAAGATAAAAGAATACACTCATCCACTAAGATGTGAACAGGTCCCAGAAATACATTATGACACATCAGTAATATTAGCACAACTATCAACACAGATTTTTAGAGGTGTAACTCCATCTGGAGGCTAGGAGATGGACTAATTTTTCAAGATTCCTTTTTGCTCTAATTGAAGAATGAAGGATATATACAACGAATCAGTAAATAGTGCTAAACATTCCCTTTGTGTATATATGATCCTCACAGAGAACCATGGACCAACTGTGAGTTTTAGGCATCTCACCCGCTAATATAATCAGTCACAAGTCAATGTGGTTTTTTATACTTGTCCTCCTTTACCATATCTGCAAAATCTCACCCTGTGAAACCCATCACCACCATGAAGTCCTGCTGGCCATAAATCTGAAAATACAGTTCTTCAAAGGCATTTGACTATGAGGAATTCTCCCTTACTTTACCACACCTGCTTTAGGTTGTAAACCATATGGAGTATATTATACTTACACTAACTACTCTTCAATAACTTCAGAAAGCAATTCTAAATCTTTAATGCACTCTGTTTGAATGCACATGTTTGAACCAAGGGTTTCTGTGTACTTCTAACTTCTTCACTAGCTCAAGGCACCTAAAATTAGCTTTTGTAGATAATTCCTAATCAGAATTTAGTTTTTTACTACACAAGTTATTGGCCAACAAGAAGGGTTTACAATCTTAATAAATGACATACTACTCATTTGTTAAGACATACAGTGTTTACATTAAAGTGGGTGTCTTTCTGTCAGGTAAGAGCTACCAGCAGGACTCCCTCTAACAGGCAACAGTTGCTTCCTGGGGCCAGTCAAGATTAGAACATTTCAGATGTTTTTTTTTTTTCTTCCCCCTCTCCCCTACACAGAATACTTCTTAAATTTAGTAGTACGGACTTGGAGAAAGTAAAAAGTAATAAAACGGAATAATTCTGAAAACACTGGGCTAGTTTTCAGATGCTAAAAAACAAAAGAATAATAATGAACACTGGTGTTCAGAAGAAATGCCAGGAAAGGAAAAAAACTCATATATCCTTCCTTTCATACAACTTTTATTAAACATACAACAATGTCAACCTTGAACTCACTATCTTAAAGAAATGCAATATTCTGTGAATTGAGGTCATACATAAAGCATCTTAGTATGTAAGAACCAACATCCTGAACCCAGGTTCGGAAAAAAGTGTTTGTAATGACAGATGTCCAGATTCTACTAGGAATTCTCCCAACAAAAACAAAAGACTCAGAGTGTGTACAAATATAAACAAAAACATTTTTATCTTTGTAGATGTTTGGGGGTGTTTTTTGTGTCAGTTTTTTGGGTTTTTTTTAAAGGGAACACACTCTTTTTTTTTTTTTTTTGCCACTTTTATTAGTCTTTCATTTATTTATTTTCATCCATCTTTGTTCTTTGGGCTGTGTGGGCCTCCAATCGCAATGGCCTCTGTCACTGCAGAGCACCAGCTCTGGGTGCATGTGCTCCAGAGCTCTGGCTCGGTAGTTGGACACACGGGTCCAGCCGCTCCACAGCACGTGGGATCTTCCCAGGTCAGAGATTGAACTGGCGCCCCTTGCACTGCAAGGCGGTGTCCTTACTCACTGGACCACCAGGGAAGCCCTCAGTTGGTTTTTGTTTTAAGTTAGTAAATAAATACTATTCTATTATCCATTATGTTAAATGTGGGGAAAAAAATGGAATGTAGCCAGGATATGAAATTATAAAGAGCAGCAATTCAATCTAAAATCTTAAGCTAACAATCATTAAATGAGGCCACAATCTCCTAATGAGAAAGAATACTATTAGCAATTTTAAAAGCCACATGTTTATACACAGGGATAACAGTAAAGTACTGCCATAAAACAAACGCATGATTTTAGAAATTTAGAGTAAGAAAGAAAACAGCTGTGACTCTAGAACTTATATTCCGAGAGAATAGACAAATATGATCATCCAAACTGAACTATTTAAGCAATGTCAGAGCTTACTTTCTTCCCAGTCTAATTTCAAAACTTGAGGCTTAATACTAAAAATATGAAAATGGTAAAAAAAAAATATCAAAAAGTTACATGATAAAACTGAGACCATAATAAATATTATAAACAAATTATATGTGAATATTTAAAATTTTAAATATACAGCTATTAATATCTATCAGTCAGAAATAAAACTGAAATCCAAATTACAAATACATTAGACATACTTAAAAGCACTATTTTGTTTCTTTTATCCACAGAAAATATACTAATCAGAAGTGTACATGATGCAAAAAATTTTGTAAGATTTTGCTTTATGTTTCCAATTATGCATAGTGAAGAACTTTTCATAAATTTGAAGTTTTCAAAAGTAAGCACATGGAACTTAATTAAAGACCTCGAGGCTTAATTTACCGTCTTGTGACCATTCTGGCAGGCCACATGAAGCGCTGTCTGCCCCATGGCGTCCTCAACATCGACATCACTGACGTGTTGTACAAGGTCATGGAGTAGTTCTGTCCGCCCATTCACAGCCAGCCAGTGTATCTGTGCAGCCATTTAGTTACTTAACATTTGTGCAAGAGTGTTTCATATAAAAACAGCAAATAAATAATGCAATTATTTCTCAACTGGGAGCACAATATGCATACTAATGATTAAAATTAAAATTTAACGCAATATACATTTTTCCTATATTTTAAATAGGGAAAAATATGCCATCAGAATGTGGGTTACACAGTCATGTACTTCAAACTCAAGCATTTCAAGGTTCAAAATTATTAAAAATTTTAAACTGAGGGTCACCAATACTCTGCTTTTTAGATGACCATGGACTGTATGACTAGCTTACCTGTAGAAAAAGAGGTTCTAGATATTTTCCCTCCCCCAGAAACAAGCATAAGTTAAAAAGCAATCAACATGGGCTTCCCTGGTAGTCCAGTGGGTAAAGAGTCTGCCTTGCAGTGCAAGGGGCACCGGTTCAATCCCTGGCCCAGAAAGATCCCACGTGCTGCGGAGCATGTGTCCAGTAATGAGCCAGTGACTGGAGCATGCACCCAGGGCCAGTGCTCTGCAACAAGAGAGGCCACTGCGGAAGGCCCACGAAAATATGAAAATGGCTTCAAACCAGTCTAATTTCAAAACTTGAGGCTTAATCTAAAAATATGAAAATGGTAAAAAATATCAAAAAGTTACATGATAAAACTGAGACCATAATAAATATTATAAACAAATTATATGTGAATATTTAAAATTTTAAATATACAGCTATTAATATCTATCAGTCAGAAATAAAACTGAAATCCAAATTACAAATACATTAGACATACTTAAAAGCACTATTTTGTTTCTTTTATCCACAGAAAATATACTAATCAGAAGTGTACATGATGCAAAAAATTTTGTAAGATTTTGCTTTATGTTTCCAATTATGCATAGTGAAGAACTTTTCATAAATTTGAAGTTTTCAAAAGTAAGCACATGGAACTTAATTAAAGACCTCGAGGCTTAATTTACCGTCTTGTGACCATTCTGGCAGGCCACATGAAGCGCTGTCTGCCCCATGGCGTCCTCAACATCGACATCACTGACGTGTTGTACAAGGTCATGGAGTAGTTCTGTCCGCCCATTCACAGCCAGCCAGTGTATCTGTGCAGCCATTTAGTTACTTAACATTTGTGCAAGAGTGTTTCATATAAAAACAGCAAATAAATAATGCAATTATTTCTCAACTGGGAGCACAATATGCATACTAATGATTAAAATTAAAATTTAACGCAATATACATTTTTCCTATATTTTAAATAGGGAAAAATATGCCATCAGAATGTGGGTTACACAGTCATGTACTTCAAACTCAAGCATTTCAAGGTTCAAAATTATTAAAAATTTTAAACTGAGGGTCACCAATACTCTGCTTTTTAGATGACCATGGACTGTATGACTAGCTTACCTGTAGAAAAAGAGGTTCTAGATATTTTCCCTCCCCCAGAAACAAGCATAAGTTAAAAAGCAATCAACATGGGCTTCCCTGGTAGTCCAGTGGGTAAAGAGTCTGCCTTGCAGTGCAAGGGGCACCGGTTCAATCCCTGGCCCAGAAAGATCCCACGTGCTGCGGAGCATGTGTCCAGTAATGAGCCGGTGACTGGAGCGCATGCACCCAGGGCCAGTGCTCTGCAACAAGAGAGGCCACTGCAACGGAAGGCCCACCAGGCCGAAGAATAAAGACAGATGAAAAATAAATAACAAAATCAAAAGAAGCCAAAATTTTAAAAAGAAAAAGAAAAGCACAAGCACTCCAAAAGACTCTTTCTTTAAAAAAAAGAAAAAAGTAATCAACACAGTAGTTGTCATATTCTTTACTTCTTATACTTTACATGTAATGCATGAAACATATATAAGTAACATCATACAGAGAATAAAAAATATAAAACACCTAAAGTCTACATTTCAAAGATAATCAATGCTAGAACTTCGGACTATGCTTTCCATGCATTTTTCATCTGCCTTTTTTCCAGTAAAAGACGTACCATGCAACTTCTGTTTTAAAATGGTAGCTTTGAACCCATGCATCAGCTCCTACTTCTTTCCCCAACACCACTGAAATGACAGATTAAGATAATGGAGGAGGAAATGGCAACCCACAGCAGGAAAATCCCATGGACTGAGCAGCCTCGCAGCCTACAGTCCAAAGGATCACAAAGAGCCAGACACAACTGAACAACTGAACACATACATTAAGATAAAGAACAGGAGAGAATACAATAGCAACACATTTTGGAAGCTTCTGTCTGATTTGTCAGAACAAAAGGATAAGACCTAAATCAGTAATAGAGAACACCAGAAGAAAAATTCAGATCACAGAACTCCCAAAAAACTCAAGAACAGGTAGCAAGCACCCTGCTGTTTCTCTTAAAGTTACATAAAACTTTCATATGAACTAGGAAACCAAAATATCTGTGTGACCTGCTTTATTGCAGTATTCATTTTATTAACGTGGGCAGAAAGAGAACCTGTAATATCTCCAAGGTATGTATAAAAAATAAAAATCCAAAACAAGAAA
The DNA here is from genome assembly GCA_022376925.1 of Tragulus kanchil. Taxonomy (NCBI): domain Eukaryota; kingdom Metazoa; phylum Chordata; class Mammalia; order Artiodactyla; family Tragulidae; genus Tragulus; species Tragulus kanchil. The sequence goes on from JAIOJX010000026.1 coordinate 237,598,962, forward strand.
AAAGCAAAGGAATCTCCAGGATGATGGTGAAGAGAGTCCAAATAACTCTGTACAAAAGGCCTAGAAATCAACCAAGAGGTAAAAAGCAATCAACATGGGCTTCCCTGGTAGTCAGGGGAAGGCGGCACCGGTTCAATCCCTGGCCCAGAAAGATCCCACGTGCTGCGGAGCATGTGTCCAGTAATGAGCCAGTGACTGGAGCGCATGCACCCAGGGCCAGTGCTCTGCAATAAGAGAGGCCACTGCAACGGAAGGCCCACCAGGCCGAAGAATAAAGACAGATGAAAAATAAATAACAAAATCAAAAGAAGCCAAAATTTTAAAAAGAAAAAGAAAAGCACAAGCACTCCAAAAGACTCTTTCTTTAAAAAAAAGAAAAAAGTAATCAACACAGTAGTTGTCATATTCTTTACTTCTTATACTTTACATGTAATGCATGAAACATATATAAGTAACATACATGCAGAGAATAAAAAATATAAAACACCTAAAGTCTACATTTCAAAGATAATCAATGCTAGAACTTCGGACTATGCTTTCCATGCATTTTTCATCTGCCTTTTTTCCAGTAAAAGACGTACCATGCAACTTCTGTTTTAAAATGGTAGCTTTGAACCCATGCATCAGCTCCTACTTCTTCCCCCAACACCACTGAAATGACAGATTAAGATAATGGAGGAGGAAATGGCAACCCACAGCAGGAAAATCCCATGGACTGAGCAGCCTCGCAGCCTACAGTCCAAAGGATCACAAAGAGCCAGACACAACTGAACAACTGAACACATACATTAAGATAAAGAACAGGAGAGAATACAATAGCAACACATTTTGGAAGCTTCTGTCTGATTTGTCAGAACAAAAGGATAAGACCTAAATCAGTAATAGAGAACACCAGAAGAAAAATTCAGATCACAGAACTCCCAAAAAACTCAAGAACAGGTAGCAAGCACCCTGCTGTATCTCTTAAAGTTACATAAAACTTTCATATGAACTAGGAAACCAAAATATCTGTGTGACCTGCTTTATTGCAGTATTCATTTTATTAACGTGGGCAGAAAGAGAACCTGTAATATCTCCAAGGTATGTATAAAAAATAAAAATCCAAAACAAGAAAAAAGCAAAGGAATCTCCAGGATGATGGTGAAGAGAGTCCAAATAACTCTGTACAAAAGGCCTAGAAATCAACCAAGATGACTTAAATAAGTATCAGCATTCTCCATCACAGACTTCCTCAAAACTATTCAAGATGAAAAGTACTAAACATATGTTATGAAGATATTTACAAAACTCAGCTAAAGTCTAGCATTGAACCAACAATACACATTTGGAAAACAAAATTTTGATCTGCAATGAAGCAGAAAACAGAAATAAAAGAGATACAGATTGAAAATAATTCATTAAAAAAAAGAGATTGAAAAGGAAAAGATATAACTGTCTCTATCTACAGATGACATTGACTGTCTATGTAGAAAATCCTAAGGAGTCTACCAGAAACTCCTAAAAAATGAGTTCACCAAGGTTGACAGTATACATGATTGACACATGAACAGCAACTGTATTTCTACGTACTATCAATGAACATGAAGAAATAAAATTAAAAACAGATTACTTAACAATTGTTCCAAAGAAAATAAAATACCTAGCTATATACTTAAAACATGCACAAGATCTGTACATAGAGCAATATAAAATTCTGATGAAAGAAATCAAAGACCTAAATAAACGGAGAGACACACTGTGTTTATAGATGGGAAGACACAACACAGTAAACATGTCAATTCTCCCCAAATTGTATTTATAGGCTTAATTCCAATAAAAAAAAATTCTCAACAAGTTTTCTCATCATAGACAAATTTATTCTAAGATATATATGGATAGGTGAGAAAACCAAAGTAGCTAACACAATCTTGACAAAGAAAAATAAAGTGTGAGGAATTAATCTATCTGATACTAAGGCTTACTATATAGCTAGAGTAATCAAGACAGTGTGGTACTGGCAAATGCACACAGATCACTGGAACAGAACTGAGGACCCAGAAATAACTCCATACAAATGTGCTTGAAAGATTTTTGAGAGAGATACAAAACCAATTTCACACAGGAAATACATAGTTTTTACAACAAATGGTGCTAGAAAAAATGGAATCCATACATTAAAAAAAAAATGAGTCTTGACTTAAGCATCACAGACTTCCTCAAAACTATTCAAGATGAAAAGTACTAAACATATGTTATGAAGATATTTACAAAACTCAGCTAAAGTCTAGCATTGAACCAACAATACACATTTGGAAAACAAAATTTTGATCTGCAATGAAGCAGAAAACAGAAATAAAAGAGATACAGATTGAAAATAATTCATTAAAAAAAAGAGATTGAAAAGGAAAAGATATAACTGTCTCTATCTACAGATGACATTGACTGTCTATGTAGAAAATCCTAAGGAGTCTACCAGAAACTCCTAAAAAATGAGTTCACCAAGGTTGACAGTATACATGATCGACACATGAACAGCAACTGTATTTCTACGTACTATCAATGAACATGAAGGAATAAAATTAAAAACAGATTACTTAACAATTGTTCCAAAGAAAATAAAATACCTAGCTATACACTTAAAACATGCACAAGATCTGTACATAGAGCAATATAAAATTCTGATGAAAGAAATCAAAGACCTAAATAAACGGAGAGACACACTGTGTTTATAGATGGGAAGACACAACACAGTAAACATGTCAATTCTCCCCAAATTGTATTTATAGGCTTAATTCCAATAAAAAAAAATTCTCAACAAGTTTTCTCATCATAGACAAATTTATTCTAAGATATATATGGATAGGTGAGAAAACCAAAGTAGCTAACACAATCTTGACAAAGAAAAATAAAGTGTGAGGAATTACTCTATCTGATACTAAGGCTTACTATATAGCTAGAGTAATCAAGACAGTGTGGTACTGGCAAATGCACACAGATCACTGGAACAGAACTGAGGACCCAGAAATAACTCCATACAAATGTGCTTGAAAGATTTTTGAGATACAAAACCAATTTCACAGGAAATACATAGTTTTTACAACAAATGGTGCTAGAAAAAATGGAATCCATACATTAAAAAAAAAATGAGTCTTGACTTAAGCATCACAGACAAGAAAAATATTGGCTCAAAATAGATCACAGGCTTAGAAGCAAAATGTAAAATTATGAAACTTTTTGAAAAAGACCAAAGAAAATCTTCAGCATCTACAGCTAGGTAAAGAGCTCCTAATCTTGGTAAGAGAAACACAATTCATAATGGAAAAACACACAGATCATCAAAATTTAAGACTTTTGCACTACAAGCAACCACTTAAGAATTTTAAAAGGCACACTAAAAATTGGGAAACAATATTTGCAAATCACATACCTGATAAAGGTTTACTATCTTCAAGCTATAAAGAATTCTAATAGAGCTTCCCTGGTGGTAAAGAGTCCGCCTTGCAGAGCAAGGGACGCCGGTTCGTTCCCTGGCCTGGGAAGATCCCACATGCCATGGAGCGGCTGGGCCGGTGTGTCTACTTACGAGCCAGCACTCTGGAGCACGTGCGCCCAGAGCTGGAGCTCTGCAAGGGGAGAGGCCACTGCAATAGGAGGCCCACACAGGCCAAGGAATGAAGATGGGTGAAAATAAATAAATTTAAGAAAGCAATAAAAGAGGCCAAAATTTAAAAGAAAAAAAAAAGAATTCTAACAACTCAATTTTTAAAAAAATAGAAAATGGGCAAATGACATGAACTCATTTCACCAAAGAGGATAATCAGGATGGCAAATAAACAAATGAAAAGCTGTTCAACAACACTGGCAACTAGGTAAATGCAAATTAAAACCACAATGAGATATCATTAACACATAGCTATCATAATGGCTAAAACAAAATACAGTGACACCACCAAATGCTGACAAGGATGCCAGAAAACTAGTTCATTCATATGTTGCAGGTGGGAATGTAAAACGATACAGGCAGTCTGGAAAAGTTAGCCAGTGCATTTTAAATCTAAATATGAAACTACCTTACAACCTGGCAACCGTATTCCCAGGCATTTACTCCAAAAAAATGAAACCTTTACATTCACACAAAAACCTGTACCTATGTTCATGGCATCTTTATTCAAAATAGCCCCAAACAGGAAGCAACCCAAATGTCCTTCAGCATCTGGTGAATGGTTAAACAAACAGTGGTACATTTACAACAAGGAACACTAGTCAGCAATGTACAGGAACAAATTATTGATACACACAACCAAGATTCATCTCCAGAGAATATGATGAGCACACAAAAGGCCATCTAGTATGCTTCTGTTTATAATACATTCTTGAAATGACAAAATTTTAGAAAGGGAGAACAGATAATTAGTTGCCAGGGTTAGGCATGAGATGAAGGGAAGGTTCTGGTTAAAAAGAACAAAACAAAATATCTTTGTGGAGTTGGAAATATTCAATATATTGACTATAGTAGGCAGTAAATCTGTCTAAAGCTTAATATACCTACATAAACAGGTAAAAGTGGGTACAAGATAAATAGGAAAAATCTGAATAACATAAACTGTATCACTGTCAATATCCTGGTCATGACATTATACTATGGTTTTATAAAATGTTACCACTGATGAAAACTACACAAAATATGCAGAGGATTTATTTGTATTGTTTCTTCCAATTGCATATGAATCTATAAGTATCTCATTTGTGAAAATACAATTATCAATTATATGAAAAAACAAAATGCTGTGCTAGAAAGAAAAGCAACTATAAGGCTTTCATGGTGTTCCAATGGCAAATGACATGGTCCCAATGCCAGGGGCGTGGGTTTGATGCCTCATCACAGAACTAAGAACCAATATGCACAAAACACAGTTCCCCAACAAAAGCAACTGTAAATTGTCTGGCCAAAAATTTACACTGGAAAATTACATAACAAAAATTACAACTATACTGGACTAGTATAATGGAAATGTGTTTGTATATGATGGATAAGAGGAGGTGAAACTGAAAAAGAAATGCATAACTTTATCTTTCAGAAAATCAATGGGTGATGCCTAAAACTGAGAAGTCAAAAGAGCAGTAATACTAGCACATTATTTAGACATAGGGAAACAAAATTTTTAAATCCATTAAAATAACTGAAAGAAGTTAACTGTGGAAGTGAAATTCGGAAGCTGAGGAAGAAAGTCAACATAAATCACAGCAACATCTTCTTTAATACACCTTCCAGAATAATGGAAATAAAAACAAAAATAAATAAATGGGACCTACTTAAACTCAAAACCTTCTGCAAGCAAAGGGAACAATAAACAGAACCAAACAGACAGCCCAGAGATTGCACAAAAATATTTGCAAATGTGACTGATAAAGGATTAGTCTCCAAAATTTATAGCTTATGATATTTAGCAGCATCAAAACAAATAATCCACTCAAAAAGTAGGCAGAAGACTAAATAGATATTTCTCCAAAGAAGACATTCAGATGGTCAAGAAGCACATGAAAAGATGTTTAACAGTTGATTATTAGAAAAATGCAAAGCAAAACTACATTGAGCTATCACCTTACATCAATCAGAATGGCTATAAACAAAAAATCCACAAAGAATAATGCTGGAGAGGGTGTGGAAAGAAGGGAACCTGCCTGCATTGCTGGTGGGAACGTAAACTGGTACACCCACTATGGAGAACAGTATGGAGGTTCCTTAAAAAAAAAAAAAACTAAAAATACAGCTAACACTTGCAAAAAAGTGAAGTTGGAACATTCCCTGACACCATACACAAAGATCAACTCAAAACAGATTAAAGACCTAAATGTAAGACCAGAAACCATCAAACTCTTAGAGGAGAATATAGGCAAAACACTCAAGGACATAAACCAAAGCAAGATCTTCCATGCCCCATCTACTAGAATAGCGGAGCTAAAAACAAAAATTAACATGTGGGACGTAATGAAACTGAAAAGCTTTTGTACAGCAAAAGAAACTACAAAAATGCTGAACAGACAACCCACAGAATGGGAGAAAATCATAGCAAACGAAACAACAAAGAGAATTAATCTCCAAAATCTACAAGCAACTCAGACAACTCAACATCGGAAAAACGAACAACCCAATCAAAAAATGGGAAAAGGACCTAAACGGACACCTCTCCAACGACGACACAAGAGATGGCCCAAAGGCACATGAAACGATGTTGAACTTCGCTTACAATTAGAGATATGCAAAGCAAAACTACATTGAGCTATCACCTTACATCAATCAGAATGGCTATAAACAAAAAATCCACAAAGAATAATGCTGGAGAGGGTGTGGAAAGAAGGGAACCTGCCTGCATTGCTGGTGGGAACGTAAACTGGTACACCCACTATGGAGAACAGTATGGAGGTTCCTTAAAAAAAAAAAAAACTAAAAATACAGCTAACACTTGCAAAAAAGTGAAGTTGGAACATTCCCTGACACCATACACAAAGATCAACTCAAAACAGATTAAAGACCTAAATGTAAGACCAGAAACCATCAAACTCTTAGAGGAGAATATAGGCAAAACACTCAAGGACATAAACCAAAGCAAGATCTTCCATGCCCCATCTACTAGAATAGCGGAGCTAAAAACAAAAATTAACATGTGGGACGTAATGAAACTGAAAAGCTTTTGTACAGCAAAAGAAACTACAAAAATGCTGAACAGACAACCCACAGAATGGGAGAAAATCATAGCAAACGAAACAACAAAGAGAATTAATCTCCAAAATCTACAAGCAACTCAGACAACTCAACATCGGAAAAACGAACAACCCAATCAAAAAATGGGAAAAGGACCTAAACGGACACCTCTCCAACGACGACACAAGAGATGGCCCAAAGGCACATGAAACGATGTTGAACTTCGCTTACAATTAGAGATATGCAAATCAAAACTACAATGAGATATCACCTCACACCTGTCAGAATGGTCATCATCCACAAATCGACAGACAATAAATGCTGGAGAGGCTGTAGAGAAAAGGGAACACTCTTGCATTGCTGGTGGGAATGTAAATTGATACAGCCTCTATGGAAGACAGTGTGGAGATTTCTTAAAAAACTAAAAATAGACACACCATTCGATGCAGCAATCCCACTATTAGGCTTATACCATGATGAAATCAAAATTGAAAGAAGTACCTGTACCCCAATGTTCATTGCAGCTCTTATACAATAGCTAGAACATGGAAGCAACCTAGATGCCCATCGATGAATGAATGGATCCAAAAGCTCTGGTACATATATACAATGGAATACTACACAGTTGTAAAAAGAAATGAGGAAGAATCTGTCCTAACGAGGTGGCTGGATCTAGAACCTATAAAAAGTGAAGTCAGTCAAAAAGAGAAGGACAAGTACAATATACTAACACATACATGGAATCTAGTAAGAGTGTAATGATAACACACACAGTGAAGCAATGGAAAAACAGACATAGACAGTAGACATATGGACACTGTGGGGAATGAACAGTGGGTGGAAGGCATAAAGGAAGTAGCATGAAAACCTATACTATCATATGCGAAAAAAATAGTTATAGTCATTAAGCTGTGAGAAAAGAGGATCCCGCAGGGGTGTGCTGCGACGGCCTGAAGGGGTGGGATGGGGGGATATACATATGTCTAATCTGGGATCATACATATCTGTAAACAACAAAACTCTGTAAAAGTTAAAAGTAAAATAAAAATTTAAAAAAAAATAAAGAAAACACAGCTAACATTATGACCCTGAAATTCCACTCCTGGGCACATACCCAGAGGAAAACATGATTGTAAAGGATACATGCACCCCAGTGTTCACTGCCGCACTGTTTATAATAGCCAAGACATGGAAACAGCCTAAATGTCCACTGACAGAGGAATTGAAAAGGAAGATGTGGTACATATATAGAACGGAATACTACTCAGTTATTAAAAATAATGAAATGATGCCACTTACAGCAACATGGATGGACCTAGAGTGTGTCATACTGAGTGAAGCAAGTCAGATAGAAAAGCAAAAATATCACATGACATCCCTTATATATGGAATCTAAAAACGAAATGATACAGGGACTTCCTTGGTGGTCCAGTGGCTAATACTCACGCCCCAGTTCAGAGGGTGTGGATCCCTTTAGGAACTAAATCCCACATGCTGCAAAACCCTAATGCTGGAGAGGCTGTAGAAAAGGAACACTCTTGCATTGCTGGTGGGAATGTAAATTGATACAGCCTCTATGGAAGACAGTGTGGAGATTTCTTAAAAAACTAAAAATAGACACACCATTCGATGCAGCAATCCCACTATTAGGCTTATACCATGATGAAATCAAAATTGAAAGAAGCACCTGTACCCCAATGTTCATTGCAGCTCTTATACAATAGCTAGAACATGGAAGCAACCTAGATGCCCATCGATGAATGAATGGATCCAAAAGCTCTGGTACATATATACAATGGAATACTACACAGTTGTAAAAGAAATGAGGAAGAATCTGTCCTAACGAGGTGGCTGGATCTAGAACCTATAAAAAGTGAAGTCAGTCAAAAAGAGAAGGACAAGTACAATATACTAACACATACATGGAATCTAGTAAGAGTGTAATGATAACACACACAGTGAAGCAATGGAAAAACAGACATAGACAGTAGACATATGGACACTGTGGGGAATGAACAGTGGGTGGAAGGCATAAAGGAAGTAGCATGAAAACCTATACTATCATATGCGAAAAAAATAGTTATAGTCATTAAGCTGTGAGAAAAGAGGATCCCGCAGGGGTGTGCTGCGACGGCCTGAAGGGGTGGGATGGGGGGATATACATATGTCTAATCTGGGATCATACATATCTGTAAACAACAAAACTCTGTAAAAGTTAAAAGTAAAATAAAAATTTAAAAAAAAATAAAGAAAACACAGCTAACATTATGACCCTGCAATTCCACTCCTGGGCACATACCCAGAGGAAAACATGATTGTAAAGGATACATGCACCCCAGTGTTCACTGCCGCACTGTTTATAATAGCCAAGACATGGAAACAGCCTAAATGTCCACTGACAGAGGAATTGAAAAGGAAGATGTGGTACATATATAGAACGGAATACTACTCAGTTATTAAAAATAATGAAATGATGCCACTTACAGCAACATGGATGGACCTAGAGTGTGTCATACTGAGTGAAGCAAGTCAGATAGAAAAGCAAAAATATCACATGACATCCCTTATATATGGAATCTAAAAACGAAATGATACAGGGACTTCCTTGGTGGTCCAGTGGCTAATACTCCACGCCCCCAGTTCAGAGGGTGTGGATTTGATCCCTGGTCAGGGAACTAAATCCCACATGCTGCAACTAAAAGATCCTGCATGCTGCAACAAAAAGCAAAGGTCTAACATGCTGCAACTAAGGCCTGGCACAGCCACACAGATAAAGATAGACATTAAAAAAAAAAGAAAAAAAATGTACTAATGAACTTACAAAACAGAGACTCACAGGTTAATAAATTTATGGTTGCCAGAGGAAGGGACAGTTCGGGAGTTCAGGATGGTTATGTACTCACTGCTATATTTAAAATGGATAACCAGGGCTTCCCAGGTGGCTCAGTGGTAAAGAATTCCCCTGCCAATGCAAGAGGCATGGGTTCTATCCCTGGTCCAGGAAGATCCCACACGCTGCAGAGTAACAAAGCCCATGTGCCACAACTACTGAGCCCGTGCTCCAGAGCCTGGCAGCTGCAACTACTGAAGTCCAAGCACCAAGAGCCTGTGCTCTGAAACAAGAAAAGCCACGACAATGAGAAGCCTGCACACCACAACTAGGGAATAGCCCCTGCTCGCCACAACTAAAGAAAAGCCCACGCAGCAACAGACTCAGCACAGTCAAAAATAGATAAATAATTTTTTAAATGGATAACAAGGACTTACTGTATAGCACATGGAACTCTGCTCAATGTTGTACAGCAGCCTGAATGAGACGGGAGTTTAAGGAGAGAATGGATACATGTATATGTATAGCTGAGTCCCTTCAGGGTTCACCTGAAACTATCACAACATTGTTTATCATCTGTGTGTGTGCTCAGTTACTCAGTCGTGTCCAACTCTCAGCTACCCTATGACTGTACCCTCTAGGCTCCCTGTCCATGGGATTCTCCAGTCAAGCATACTAGAGTGGCTTTGCCACGCCCTCCTCCAGAGGATCTACCCAACCCAGGGATCAAACCCAGGTCTCCTGCATCTCCTGCAGTGGCAGATGGATTCTTGACTAGTCATACTGAGTGAAGCAAGTCAGATAGAAAAGCAAAAATATCACATGACATCCCTTATATATGGAATCTAAAAACGAAATGATACAGGGACTTCCTTGGTGGTCCAGTGGCTAATACTCCACGCCCCCAGTTCAGAGGGTGTGGATTTGATCCCTGGTCAGGAACTAAATCCCACATGCTGCAACTAAAAGATCCTGCATGCTGCAACAAAAAGCAAAGGTCTAACATGCTGCAACTAAGGCCTGGCACAGCCACACAGATAAAGATAGACATTAAAAAAAAAAGAAAAAAAATGTACTAATGAACTTACAAAACAGAGACTCACAGGTTAATAAATTTATGGTTGCCAGAGGAAGGGACAGTTTGGGAGTTCAGGATGGTTATGTACACACTGCTATATTTAAAATGGATAACCAGGGCTTCCCAGGTGGCTCAGTGGTAAAGAATTCCCCTGCCAATGCAAGAGGCATGGGTTCTATCCCTGGTCCAGGAAGATCCCACACGCTGCAGAGTAACAAAGCCCATGTGCCACAACTACTGAGCCCGTGCTCCAGAGCCTGGCAGCTGCAACTACTGAAGTCCAAGCACCAAGAGCCTGTGCTCTGAAACAAGAAAAGCCACGACAATGAGAAGCCTGCACACCACAACTAGGGAATAGCCCCTGCTCGCCACAACTAAAGAAAAGCCCACACAGCAACAGACTCAGCACAGTCAAAAATAGATAAATAATTTTTTAAATGGATAACAAGGACTTACTGTATAGCACATGGAACTCTGCTCAATGTTGTATAGCAGCCTGAATGAGACGGGAGTTTAAGGAGAGAATGGATACATGTATATGTATAGCTGAGTCCCTTCAGGGTTCACCTGAAACTATCACAACATTGTTTATCATCTGTGTGTGTGCTCAGTTACTCAGTCGTGTCCAACTCTCAGCTACCCTATGACTGTACCCCTCTAGGCTCCCCTGTCCATGGGATTCTCCAGATAAGAATACTGGAGTGGGGTTGCCATTCCCTACTCCAGAGGATCTACCCAACCCAGGGATCAAACCCAGGTCTCCTGCATCTCCTGCAGTGGCAGATGGATTCTTGACTACTGCACCACCTGGGAAGCCCTGCTAATTGGCTATATCCCATTACAAATTAAAAGTTCAAAAGGAAAAAAAAAAAGAATGTTTACTTGTCTTCAGGGAAGAGTCATAAGGTAGATGTGTATTTATTTGACATACAATGCCATACAATTCACAGGACTTACAATTAGTTTTTTTAAAGCATACAGCTTATTGTGTTTTAGTATACTCACACAGAGTTGTGCCATCACTACAATCAATTTTAGAACATTTTCATTTCCCACCAAAGAAACTCTGTTTCCATCAGTACTCTCATTTCCTGAGCTGGATACATAAGATACAGGCCTCACTCTAGCCCGGCCAACTGGGTGGAATAACTCATCCACTGCCTTTAGTTTTTCTTATTGGTATTCTTTCACTGTTTTTTCATAGCACCCTCAGAGGCAATGAACTCAGACAGATGGGAGACAGTATAGGCACCACAGTCAAACAAGCATCCCATCATTCTTATCGCCTCACTTTTCTAATTTTGCTGAGTTCAGAGCAAACCAAGTCTAGATACTTCACCCTCAAGAGCAGTATGTATAAATAGAGCTGAGAAATGTACCTGAAATCATTCTGTGTTATCTCAATTACCACGAAGAAATAACTACAGACATGTCTGTACTATACTCTGCATTGCTATCACCTTTAATATTATTTTCTAAAAAGCACTTTAAAATCTCAGAAAAAAATTCTTAGCACTTACTGCAGTAAGACCTTCATTATTACAAATGTTGACATCAGCACTGTATTCCAATAATTTACTCATGCATTTCTTCTGCCTGGAAAGAGACAATAAAGATAACTATTACTAGAATAAACTAATGACAATTATTTTATTGAAGTATTAACTATACTCACTACTTTTTAATTTACTTTTTTAACTAAAGGGTAATTGCTTTACAGAATTTTGTTGTTTTCTGTCAAATATCAACATGAATCAGCCATAGGTATATAAACGTCACCTCCCTCTTGAACCTCCCTCCCATCTGCCTCCCCATCCCACCCCTCCAGGTTGTTACAGAGCCCCTGTTTAGGTTTCCTGAATCATACAGTAAATTCTCATTGGACATCTATTTTACATATGATGATATAAGTTTCCACATTACTCTCTTCACACATCTCAGTTCTCCTTCCCCCCACGTCCCCAACCCGTGTCTATAAGGTTGTTCTCTATGTTGTTTCTTCACTGCTGTCCTGCAAATAAATTCATCAGCATCATCTTTCTAGATTATATATATACACGCATTAGTAAATGATATTTATCTTTCTCTTTCTGACTTACTTCACTATGTATAATAGGCTCTAGATTCGTCCACCTCATTAGGACTGACTCAAATGCATTCCTTTTAATTACTGAGTAATATTCCATTGTATACATGTACCACGCCTTCTTTATCTATTCATCTGTCAATGGGCATCTAGGTTGCTTCCATTTTCTAGCTATTGTTTATAGTGCTGCAATGAACATTGGGGTATGTATGTTTTTTTCAATTTTGGTTTCCTCAAAGTATATGCCTAGTAGTGGGATTGTTGGGTCATATGGTGGTTTTATTCCTAGTTTTTTAAGGAATTTCTGTTATCATCTTCCATAGTGGCTGTATCAATTTACATTCCCACCAAAAGTGCAAAAGGGTTCCCTTTTCTCCACACCCTCTCCAGCATTTACTGTTGCAGACTTTTTGATGATGGTCATTCTGACTGGTGTGAGGTGATACCTCATTGCAGTTTTGATTTGCATTTCTTTAATAATTAGCAAAGTTGAACATCTCCTCATATGTTAGCCACACGTATGTCTTCTCTGAAGAAATGTCTGTTTAGATCTTTTTCCCACTTTTTGATTGGGATGTTTGTTTTTCTGGTATTGAGTCATATGAGCTGCTTGTGTATTTTGGAAATTAATCCTTTGTCAGTTCTTTTCATTTGGTATTTTCTCCTATCTGAGGGTTATCTTTTCACCTTATTTATAGTTTCCTTTGCTGTGAAAAATCTTTTAAGTTGGGGCTTCCCTGGTAGCTCAGTGGTAAAGTTTGCCTTCCAATGCAGGAGACACAGGTTCAAACCCTGATCAGGGAAGAGCCCACACGCTGCAAAGCAACTAAGCACGTGAGCCACAACTACGGAGCCTGTGCTAGAGCAGGCTCCACAGTTCTAGAGAGCTCTCTAGAGCTCATAGTCTCTAGAGCTCTCTAGAGAGCCTCGGAGCCACAACTATTGAGCCCATGTGCCACAGCTATTGAAGGCCATGTGCCCTAGAGCCCGAGTTTCACAACAAGAGAAGTTACTGCAACAAGAAGCCTGCTCACCTCAACTGGAGAGTAGCCCCCACTCCCTGCAACTAGAAAAGAGCTTGTGGTGGTAGTGAAAACACAGAATAGCCAAAAATAAATAAAAAAATAAAAATTTTTTAAAGATCTTTTAAGTTTAATTAGGTCCTACTTGTTTTATTTCCATTACTCTAGTGGGTGGGTCATAAAAGATCTTGCTCTGATTTATGTCACCGATTGTTCTACCTATGCTTACATTCATTATTAACTGATAGCAAATAAACTGTATCTGCAATATTTAAAAAAATAAGTAAATGTAATATATGAAACAAATTGTTTCTATGACTCAAAGACAATGGGATTTTTAAAAAGGCACAATGAGGTTTTAATGCTATTGGGACAAATTCATCATTCAAAATGTTACAAAATTTCTAGTTTAGACAGAATATTTGAAATAGGAATCATCATTAAAAATGTAAGACATAAGCCTAATAGAAGAGGAATGGATAGAGTAAAATTATGTCTTGATGTTGTGACCTATATTCTTGATTGTAAAATATTTAAAATACTAAGATGAGTTAAATAAAAATTATGTCTTGACTTAGTTTTTCAGTGAAAAAACTTTTTATTCTTGATGTTAGCCACGTATGTCTTCTCTGAAGAAATGTCTGTTTAGATCTTTTCCCACTTTGATTGGGATGTTTGTTTTTCTGGTATTGAGTCATATGAGCTGCTTGTGTATTTTGGAAATTAATCCTTTGTCAGTTCTTTTCATTTGGTATTTTCTCCTATCTGAGGGTTATCTTTTCACCTTATTTATAGTTTCCTTTGCTGTGAAAAATCTTTTAAGTTGGGGCTTCCTGGTAGCTCAGTGGTAAAGTTTGCCTTCCAATGCAGGAGACACAGGTTCAAACCCTGATCAGGGAAGAGCCCACACGCTGCAAAGCAACTAAGCACGTGAGCCACAACTACGGAGCCTGTGCTAGAGCAGGCTCCACAGTTCTAGAGAGCTCTCTAGAGCTCATAGTCTCTAGAGCTCTCTAGAGAGCCTCGGAGCCACAACTATTGAGCCCATGTGCCACAGCTATTGAAGGCCATGTGCCCTAGAGCCCGAGTTTCACAACAAGAGAAGTTACTGCAACAAGAAGCCTGCTCACCTCAACTGGAGAGTAGCCCCCACTCCCTGCAACTAGAAAAGAGCTTGTGGTGGTAGTGAAAACACAGAATAGCCAAAAATAAATAAAAAAATAAAAATTTTTTAAAGATCTTTTAAGTTTAATTAGGTCCTACTTGTTTTATTTCCATTACTCTAGTGGGTGGGTCATAAAAGATCTTGCTCTGATTTATGTCACCGATTGTTCTACCTATGCTTACATTCATTATTAACTGATAGCAAATAAACTGTATCTGCAATATTTAAAAAAATAAGTAAATGTAATATATGAAACAAATTGTTTCTATGACTCAAAGACAATGGGATTTTTAAAAAGGCACAATGAGGTTTTAATGCTATTGGGACAAATTCATCATTCAAAATGTTACAAAATTTCTAGTTTAGACAGAATATTTGAAATAGGAATCATCATTAAAAATGTAAGACATAAGCCTAATAGAAGAGGAATGGATAGAGTAAAATTATGTCTTGATGTTGTGACCTATATTCTTGATTGTAAAATATTTAAAATACTAAGATGAGTTATAAAAAATAACAAATTAATAAAATGCCTATCTATTCATGCCCTTACCCACTTAGTTTTTTCAGTTTTTTTACTACAGTAAAATAAACATACATAAATTTATCATCTTAACCATTTTTAAGTGTACAGTTCAGTGATATTAGGGCTTCCCTGGTGCCTCAGGCAGTAAAGCATCTGCCTGCAATGCAGGAAGCCTGGGTTCAATCCTTTAGTCAGAAAGATCCCCTGAAGAAGATAATGACTACCCACTCCAGTATTCTTACCTAGAGAATTCCATGCACAGAGGAGTTTGGCAGGCTATAGCCCACAAGGTCGCAAAGAGTCAGACATGACTAAGCAACTAACATTTGATCACTTCATCAGTGATAAGCACATTCATATTGTTGTGCAACTGTCACCACCATCCATCTCTAGATAGAACTCTTTTCAGCTTGCAAAACTGAAACTCTACATTCATCAAACAGTAACTCCCCATTCCCTCTCCATTGTAGCCTTTGGCAAGCATTATTCTACTTTTTATCTCTAAGACTTTCACTTATCTAAATATTTCACAAAAGTGGAATCATACAGTTTGTCTTTTTGTGACAGGCTTATTTCACTTAGTATAATGTCCTCAAGGCTCATCCATGTTGTAGCATACAACATGGGTACAGAATTTCCTACCTTTTAGGGGCTTCTCAAGTGATGCTAATGGTGAAGAACCTGCCTGACAATGCAAAAAACATTAAGAGACGTGAGCTTAACCCCTGGGTTAGGAAGATCCCCTGGAGAAGGGCATAGTAACCCCCTCCAATATTCTTGCCTGGAGAATCCAGGGGTAGAGGAGCCTGGCAGGCTACAGTCCATAGGGTCACACAGAGTTGGACCCAACTGAAGAGACTTAGCACTCATGCAAGGCTTCACTGTATGTATATACCACATTTGGTTTATCCATATCGTAATGGACACGCCTAAATTCATCATTCAAAATGTTACAAAATTTCTAGTTAGACAGAATATTTGAAATAGGAATCATCATTAAAAATGTAAGACATAAGCCTAATAGAAGAGGAATGGATAGAGTAAAATTATGTCTTGATGTTGTGACCTATATTCTTGATTGTAAAATATTTAAAATACTAAGATGAGTTATAAAAAATAACAAATTAATAAAATGCCTATCTATTCATGCCCTTACCCACTTAGTTTTTTCAGTTTTTTTACTACAGTAAAATAAACATACATAAATTTATCATCTTAACCATTTTTAAGTGTACAGTTCAGTGATATTAGGGCTTCCCTGGTGCCTCAGGCAGTAAAGCATCTGCCTGCAATGCAGGAAGCCTGGGTTCAATCCTTTAGTCAGAAAGATCCCCTGAAGAAGATAATGACTACCCACTCCAGTATTCTTACCTAGAGAATTCCATGCACAGAGGAGTTTGGCAGGCTATAGCCCACAAGGTCGCAAAGAGTCAGACATGACTAAGCAACTAACATTTGATCACTTCATCAGTGATAAGCACATTCATATTGTTGTGCAACTGTCACCACCATCCATCTCTAGATAGAACTCTTTTCAGCTTGCAAAACTGAAACTCTACATTCATCAAACAGTAACTCCCCATTCCCTCTCCATTGTAGCCTTTGGCAAGCATTATTCTACTTTTTATCTCTAAGACTTTCACTTATCTAAATACTTCACAAAAGTGGAATCATACAGTTTGTCTTTTTGTGACAGGCTTATTTCACTTAGTATAATGTCCTCAAGGCTCATCCAGGTTGTAGCATACAACATGGGTACAGAATTTCCTACCTTTTAGGGGCTTCTCAAGTGATGCTAATGGTGAAGAACCTGCCTGACAATGCAAAAAACATTAAGAGACGTGAGCTTAACCCCTGGGTTAGGAAGATCCCCTGGAGAAGGGCATAGTAACCCCCTCCAATATTCTTGCCTGGAGAATCCAGGGGTAGAGGAGCCTGGCAGGCTACAGTCCATAGGGTCACACAGAGTTGGACCCAACTGAAGAGACTTAGCACTCATGCAAGGCTTCACTGTATGTATATACCACATTTGGTTTATCCATTCATCCGTAAATGGACACTTAGGTTCCTTTATTTTAGCTATTGTGAACAACACTGCTGTGAATTCAAGTACACAAATATTTCGGAAGACCCTAAATGAAATTTGGGTAGGGGGGTATATACCCAGAAGTGAAATTACTGGATACTGTAATTCTACTTTTGTTTTTAAGGAAACAAGTAGTTTTCAGAGTATCTGTACCATTTTCCTTTCCCACCAACAAAGCACAAGGGTTCCAATTTCTCTACACCCTCATCAGCACTTGTCATTTTATGTTTTTTCTTAATAACCATACTAATGGATTTGAGTTGCTATCTCATGGCTGTTTTAATTTGTATTTTCCTGATTAGGGATATTAAGCTCTTCTCATGTACTGGCCACCCATATGTCTTACTTGGAGACATGTCTACGAAAGTAACACTGCCGCCTTTTCAACTACCTACCCATTTCATTTTGCTCACAATGTTTCCTCTTAGCCTGATCCATTCTTTCTCACTCTTCAGTATTTAATCTCAATTTCTCCTTCATTAATAATTAAATGGAATTATTAAATGGAATTATCGTACTTTGGAAACAAAGTAATACACACACACTGTATATATATGTATGTGTGTATATATATATGTATGCAATTTATGCATATCCTTAACTATACTCAGTACTGAAGTATAAGAAAATGTGATTTAATCAAGGGCATGAAAAAATTTATGATCTAGCTGAGTAAACTATTATATACACACATAAAAAAATAAAAAATAATGTACGTGTAATAGCATATTATGTATAACATTATACAACATAGTACATATAGTATTAGTATCAGTACTGAGATACTGTAATTTATAATTTGGCTATTGATTTGTACCTTTTAATGCTCTCATAAAAAATTGGTATTCTAGTGAGTAAAGAAATGATTTTCCTGAGTTCTGTGAGCACTTCTAGCAAGTTAATCAAATGAGAGAAAGGGATCATGGGAACCTCTAATTTACAGTCAGTTGGTCAAAAATAGTGGTGACAACCTAGACTCTCGACTGGAATTCTGAGCTGGAAGTGGCTGTCGAAACCTCCAATCTGTAGCCAGTCAGTCATAAGCACTACTGGCAACCAAGCTGGCAACTGGCGTCTTTAGCGGAAGGCGGTCCACAGGACGGGGTCTCTGACTGACAGAATCTGCTTCTACCTGAAGGTACATAGTTTGTACATAATACATGTAATATATATAACTATTTACTCAGATAATAAATTTTTTTCACGCCCTATCATATTCATATTTTTTTAACCAACTCAGTACTAAGCATGGCTAACTGATTGTTAATTATTCAATCTTATAATACCTAAAATTATTATTAACTGAATAAACCTTTTAAAAGAAAACATATTACATTTCTTGCTTTGACTTTTTATTTCTGAAATGAAGCTAAGTGTCAACTAAAATCAGTATTTTAATCAAAGAAATGGAAGAAAATAAACTGAGTAAACTTACAAGTTCAAATATTTACAAAGTTCCTTCACTGAATACAATGTTATGAAAACCTTAGGAAATAAATCTTCAATAACTTCAATAACTGTGAGACAACAGACCAGAAAGCCCTGTTAAAATTAACATTACATTGTTTAAATTATGCTTGTGTTTGTGTGTGTGTGTGTGTGTATACTGTTGGACTTCTAAGATCTATTCAGAAACCTGTTGTGGACCGCTGGCCTACTGCCAAAATAAACACTTAGGTGGGACTGTGCCAGGGAAAAGGTTCCAAAGAAGTGTTTAGGGTAGAGGTTGTTGAGAAAACCAGCAAAACATAAGGCGCCCCCATTCCCAAAAATGAACTGCAAAAAGTACAGAACAATATGAGAAATACATCCCTTTTCTAACTTAACAATCATCACAGCTATTTTCCAGAACCCTGAGTAAATCGAAAAGACCCATTTGGTGCTCACCTCTTTTGCTTAGAATGGAGTTAAAATATTAACACATGGGCTTGGCCCTTTGTGAGCCCATACTCTAGCCTCCCAAAATAGTGAAAAAATGTTTCAAATCTGACCAATATGCAATCTAAAGATACACAATAATTTTTAAGTCTTCCCTTTTAACATTCTCATACAACCATGAGCAATAATGGTTCCTACTGTACCGGAAGCAACTACTTTCCTGTCCACATACTGCAACAATTATAAGAAATTTATGATAACCCAAATGACACAGGGAACAATCATCCAAGTGCTTTGAGGCAACTTAAGGGGTCTTCCACAAGAAAGGACTAGTTTAGTACTAACGTATCCAGCACTGGTAGCTGAAGACAGAAACTCTAAAGCATGTCAGGAGAAATATTCTACCCCTCTGACAATGACAGACAAGGGAACAAAATAAACACAAATCAGATGGACCAGCCAAAGGGCAGAATTCATCCATGGCCCTTCTCAGGCTAGATAAAGTTGAACTTCTATATAAAGTACATCAAAAAACGATTTCTGAAACTATCAAAAGCTACAGTAACAATATCTAAGTAATCCCTTTACCTCTATAATGATAAACAAAAAATATTACATTTCTTGCTTTAAATTTTAAACGCTTAGATTTTAATCAAAGAAATGGAAGAAAATAAACTGAGTAAACTTACAAGTTCAAATATTTACAAAGTTCCTTCACTGAATACAATGTTATGAAAACCTTAGGAAATAAATCTTCAATAACTTCAATAACTGTGAGACAACAGACCAGAAAGCCCTGTTAAAATTAACATTACATTGTTTAAATTATGCTTGTGTTTGTGTGTGTGTGTGTGTGTATACTGTTGGACTTCTAAGATCTATTCAGAAACCTGTTGTGGACCGCTGGCCTACTGCCAAAATAAACACTTAGGTGGGACTGTGCCAGGGAAAAGGTTCCAAAGAAGTATTTAGGGTAGAGGTTGTTGAGAAAACCAGCAAAACATAAGGCGCCCCCATTCCCAAAAATGAACTGCAAAAAGTACAGAACAATATGAGAAATACATCCCTTTTCTAACTTAACAATCATCACAGCTATTTTCCAGAACCCTGAGTAAATCGAAAAGACCCATTTGGTGCTCACCTCTTTTGCTTAGAATGGAGTTAAAATATTAACACATGGGCTTGGCCCTTTGTGAGCCCATACTCTAGCCTCCCAAAATAGTGAAAAAATGTTTCAAATCTGACCAATATGCAATCTAAAGATACACAATAATTTTTAAGTCTTCCCTTTTAACATTCTCATACAACCATGAGCAATAATGGTTCCTACTGTACCGGAAGCAACTACTTTCCTGTCCACATACTGCAACAATTATAAGAAATTTATGATAACCCAAATGACACAGGGAACAATCATCCAAGTGCTTTGAGGCAACTTAAGGGGTCTTCCACAAGAAAGGACTAGTTTAGTACTAACGTATCCAGCACTGGTAGCTGAAGACAGAAACTCTAAAGCATGTCAGGAGAAATATTCTACCCCTCTGACAATGACAGACAAGGGAACAAAATAAACACAAATCAGATGGACCAGCCAAAGGGGCAGAATTCATCCATGGCCCTTCTCAGTCTAGATAAATTTGAACTTCTATAGAAATTACAGCAAAAAACGATTTCTGAAACTATCAAAAGCTACAGGAACAAGTAGCTTCTAAGTGGAACAAGGTGCCCCTAAGTTGTACAAGGCACCCATTCAGTAAATAAAAACCAGAATACTTCTATACTGAATTATCAAAAGCAATCTTTATAGGAATGAAAGGCGTAAGTTAGATGTTATGTTAGGGTTATGGTTGCTTCTTATTCCTTTTCTCCTGAATGATTTGCCACATGAATTATGTAATAATATGCCATGTTTCCTTCATCTTTAAAATGTAATTGTCTCCAAATTGAATGTCTCACCAAAAAAAAAAAAAAAAAAAGATAAATATGGGGGTTTCCCTGGTGGTCCAGTGGATAAGGACACCGGCTTGCAGTGCAAGGAGCGCCGGTTCGATCCCTGGCCTGGGAAGATCCCACGTGCCATGGAGCAACTGAACCAATGTGTCTAATTACTGAGCCGGAGCTCTGGAGCGCATGCGCCCAGAGCTGGTGCTTAGCAGTGGGGGCAGCCACGGAGATGGGGGGCCCACAAAGGCCAAAAAGAATAAAGATGGTAGAAAATAAATAAATGAAGGACCAAAAGAAGTGGCCAAATATATATATATATATATATATAATTAAAAAAAGAAAAAAATAAATATGTGAGGCGACAGATGAGAGGAATTCTTTAATGATGTACACTGTAACTATATTATAATTTTATTTGCCAATTATACCTCAACAAAGCTGGAAGGAGAAAAGCAACAGTGTCCTCAATGATTAAGTCGCCTCCTACATCAGCAGTCTACATTTTATCCCTGCTGTGCACCCTCCTGTCCTTCCAGTTACAGTTGTTGAGACACTGTACTGAGATAGTTCTATAGTTCTCTATGTATAACTTCTTCAAAGAGCTTTGTCACTGTCCCACCAGCAAGTGAAATAATGCATTGAGACGCTGATCAATGCAGCAACGGAACCAGTGATAGATTTACTCTATATTTACTGTTTACTCTAACCTTAGCAATCCAATGACAGACAAGGGAACAAAATAAACACAAATCAGATGGACCAGCCAAAGGGGCAGAATTCATCCATGGCCCTTCTCAGTCTAGATAAATTTGAACTTCTATAGAAATTACAGCAAAAAACGATTTCTGAAACTATCAAAAGCTACAGGAACAAGTAGCTTCTAAGTGGAACAAGGTGCCCCTAAGTTGTACAAGGCACCCATTCAGTAAATAAAAACCAGAATACTTCTATACTGAATTATCAAAAGCAATCTTTATAGGAATGAAAGGCGTAAGTTAGATGTTATGTTAGGGTTATGGTTGCTTCTTATTCCTTTTCTCCTGAATGATTTGCCACATGAATTATGTAATAATATGCCATGTTTCCTTCATCTTTAAAATGTAATTGTCTCCAAATTGAATGTCTCACCAAAAAAAAAAAAAAAAAGATAAATATGGGGGTTTCCCTGGTGGTCCAGTGGATAAGGACAGTGGCTTGCAGTGCAAGGAGCGCCGGTTCGATCCCTGGCCTGGGAAGATCCCACGTGCCATGGAGCAACTGAACCGATGTGTCTAATTACTGAGCCGGAGCTCTGGAGCGCATGCGCCCAGAGCTGGTGCTTAGCAGTGGGGGCAGCCACGGAGATGGGGGGCCCACAAAGGCCAAAAAGAATAAAGATGGTAGAAAATAAATAAATGAAGGACCAAAAGAAGTGGCCAAATATATATATATATATATATATATATATATATATAATTAAAAAAAGAAAAAAATAAATATGTGAGGCGACAGATGAGAGGAATTCTTTAATGATGTACACTGTAACTATATTATAATTTTATTTGCCAATTATACCTCAACAAAGCTGGAAGGAGAAAAGCAACAGTGTCCTCAATGATTAAGTCGCCTCCTACATCAGCAGTCGACATTTTATCCCTGCTGTGCACCCTCCTGTCCTTCCAGTTACAATTGTTGAGACACTGTACTGAGATAGTTCTATAGTTCTCTATGTATAACTTCTTCAAAGAGCTTTGTCACTGTCCCACCAGCAAGTGAAA
This sequence comes from Tragulus kanchil, assembly GCA_022376925.1. Taxonomy (NCBI): domain Eukaryota; kingdom Metazoa; phylum Chordata; class Mammalia; order Artiodactyla; family Tragulidae; genus Tragulus; species Tragulus kanchil. The sequence continues at coordinate 237,622,016 of JAIOJX010000026.1, forward strand.
TAATGCATTGAGACGCTGATCAATGCAGCAACGGAACCAGTGATAGATTTACTCTATATTTACTGTTTACTCTAACCTTAGCCAAGATACCCTATGACATACTTTATGTGGCCAATTATCATTAAAAAAAAATTGCTCAGCCAGCACATTCCTACTACAACACGGACAACTAAAACCAGTTCACATGCTAAATCAGGCAATGGGACAGACCAGATACAGTCAAAAGAGTATGCCTCGGGGGGCTTCCCTGGTGGTCCACTGGGTAAGGACACCACCTTGCAGTGCAAAAGGCGCCAGTTCCATCCCTGGCCTGGGAAGATCCCACGTGCCACAGAGCGGCTGGACCGATGTGTCCAATTACCGAGCCGGAGCTCTGGAGCATATGTGCCCAGAGCCGGTGCTCTGCGACAACAGAGGCCACTGTGATGGGAGGCCCACACGGGCCAAAGAACAAAGATGGATGAAAATAGATAAATGAAAGACCAATAGAAGTGACCTGCCTGCCCCCCTCCCTCCCCAAACCCCTCCTCCTCTCAGAAAAAAAGAAAAAAGTATGCCTTGTCCCTGTCCAATCTAGACATCACTGTGGTTCTTGGTTTTCTGGTTCCACTTTAATCCTTGTCTGTAAAAATCTGGCATCACATTGACAAAGTGGACAATTTTAGCCCCATATCCATCTCACTTAGGCAGCTGCCTTAAGTACCTAGAATCCAGTTCAAAACAGGCAACGAAATGCTTTCCAGAGTATTCAGAAGAATAAACACATATAAGTATTTTTTCATAGTGAATTTTTATAGCATTCAAATAATGTTTATAAGTTCCTCAATTCTTGAATCAAAAACTACATATTTTGATTTTAAGTATAATTCCAACCATTTCAGTCCAGTTTTTCAATCCAAGAGAATTTTAAGAAGTGAAAAATACTGTAGTAGCAGACACAGATGTGACTGTGAAATTCTTAACAGAAAAAGGAGAAATCATAAAAAGTAACAGGATGGTTTAAAATAGCACACAATGAATCAGTATGCTCATTCACAAATAATTATAAAGAAACTAGGTATAATATATTTATTGTCTTTAATTGCTTTAACAAAACTAACTAAACAATTTGGAAAATAAGCCATGGAGTCAGATGTGGCAAAAGACAAGTAGGAAAAATGACACTAAAACAAAAAGGTGAAAAATTATGTTTTTCAGAAAATATCATTATAATGCAAATAAAAATAAATTCTGACAAATACATTTTCAGGAAGAAAAATATTAGTAAATAACTTGATAAATTATTAATATTATAGTTATTTAAAAGTCATTCAAGATTATTATTTAACATAGTAATCTAAGACCCTCTTCCCAAGGAAAATATTGAGGGAAAAAAATTACCAATTGAAGGTAGAGTGTCTTGGCTATGTCATTACTGACAATACAATTTAAGCTACTCAAGAAAAAATATTTACCCATTTCTAGCAGCCAAATGAAGAGGTGTACAGCCTGAAATATCTTGATAGTTAGGATTTGCTCCCTTCTTCAAAAGCAGAACCAAGCATTCCACTGATCCACAACTAAAACAATATTAAAAAAACAATTCAGAGACATTTACAAACAGCCATAGTTGACAAAGCTTAATTAAAAAACAAAAAGCTCTATTAAACACATTATTCTGTGGGTCTGTACTGACCTCCAAGTTAACTCCTGTCACAAATAGTAAATATCCTCTACTTTCAAGATGGCACATTCTACTACAAAATCTATGAAGTATTTGAGAAGTTCACATGAAACAAAATAAATCAGTATTAGCACATAAAAGAAACCATATAATACTCTCAACTTTTGGGCTTCCAAAAGCCGAATTTATACTGAAAAATCAATTTTATTTAGGGAGAATTAGCCCTAAATCTTAAAAGGTGATAATTATGTCAACAAACTGATTAGTTACACACTGGGAGATTATGAATAAAAATTATTCTCACACAAAAAGTACAAAACCAACAACTTCACATGCAATAGCATATAAATTCTTAGACTGGTGGGATAAAAGTAAAATTTTGATGAATGTATCCTCTTAAGAACAGCCAGAAAAGATAATCCCCATGCCTAACCTCCCCTAATCTGATCTGTTGCTTAGTTGCCCAGTCATGTCCAAGCTCTTTTGAGACCCCATGGATAAAAGGGTTAAAATTTTGATGATTTCCCAACCCAGATACCCTATCCAATTGCTTTAACAAAACTAACTAAACAATTTGGAAAATAAGCCATGGAGTCAGATGTGGCAAAAGACAAGTAGGAAAAACGACACTAAAACAAAAAGGTGAAAAATTATGTTTTTCAGAAAATATCATTATAATGCAAATAAAAATAAATTCTGACAAATACATTTTCAGGAAGAAAAATATTAGTAAATAACTTGATAAATTATTAATATTATAGTTATTTAAAAGTCATTCAAGATTATTATTTAACATAGTAATCTAAGACCCTCTTCCCAAGGAAAATATTGAGGGAAAAAAATTACCAATTGAAGGTAGAGTGTCTTGGCTATGTCATTACTGACAATACAATTTAAGCTACTCAAGAAAAAATATTTACCCATTTCTAGCAGCCAAATGAAGAGGTGTACAGCCTGAAATATCTTGATAGTTAGGATTTGCTCCCTTCTTCAAAAGCAGAACCAAGCATTCCACTGATCCACAACTAAAACAATATTAAAAAAACAATTCAGAGACATTTACAAACAGCCATAGTTGACAAAGCTTAATTAAAAAACAAAAAGCTCTATTAAACACATTATTCTGTGGGTCTGTACTGACCTCCAAGTTAACTCCTGTCACAAATAGTAAATATCCTCTACTTTCAAGATGGCACATTCTACTACAAAATCTATGAAGTATTTGAGAAGTTCACATGAAACAAAATAAATCAGTATTAGCACATAAAAGAAACCATATAATACTCTCAACTTTTGGGCTTCCAAAAGCCGAATTTATACTGAAAAATCAATTTTATTTAGGGAGAGTTAGCCCTAAATCTTAAAAGGTGATAATTATGTCAACAAACTGATTAGTTACACACTGGGAGATTATGAATAAAAATTATTCTCACACAAAAAGTACAAAACCAACAACTTCACATGCAATAGCATATAAATTCTTAGACTGGTGGGATAAAAGTAAAATTTTGATGAATGTATCCTCTTAAGAACAGCCAGAAAAGATAATCCCCATGCCTAACCTCCCCTAATCTGATCTGTTGCTTAGTTGCCCAGTCATGTCCAAGCTCTTTTGAGACCCCATGGATGGTAGCCTGCCAGACTCCTCTGTCCATGGGGTTTCCCAGGCAAGAATACTGCAGTGGGTTGTCACTTCCTTCTCCAGGGGATCTTCCCAACCCAGGGATTGAACTCACATCTCCTACTTGGCAGGCCAATTCTTTACCCCTGAGCCACAAAAGGAAGCCCTCTAATCTGATCTAGAACAAGTGAAAACACCAGATATAAGACATGAGTCCAACCCCAAAATCAAAAAAAAAATCTAGAGAAAGAATGCAAGCATAGCATGCTATGCCCTCAATTAAGACAAAGAACCATTCAGATGTCTGTTCTCATCTCTCTCCATATTACTATAAAATCACATTGCTTCAAAACTGCTGATCATTACTCGACTACAGTTTAATCCAAAACATCTTTAGTCTTACTTTGCTGCAATGTGAAGCAAGCTTCTTTTCACACGTCCAAATGCATAATTGACATCAAACTTCGAATTTGATAGTAGCTCAGACACAGACCTACGTCCAAAGAAGAGTCAACATTAAAAGAAGTTTTTTAAAAAAACATAACAACCCCCAGGTTAATGCTCCTTAGTTATTACTCTTATCAATTATTCAAAAGATTTTGTCCTACATCAGCCAAAGAACAAGGCACTACTCTAAGCTTGGCAAGACAGCCAGCATAGTGTCATCCAGAAACCAGCTGCCCTCACCTATAAACTGGTGCTGAAGGGTCCTTATCTGCTGCTCTGACTGTGCCACCTGCTCTGAGGACACCTAAGTTGACTTCAGTTCCCGCTAGATCCTTGAGAAACAAGGAGAGTAGGCCTGTCTGCTCACCTTGCAGAAAGTTGAATCTATTCATATTAACTTTGGCCAAATAAGAAAAATCAGACAAAAACATGGTTTAATTATATCAGATAGGAATTTCAAAGTAAAAAAAACCAATCATTTATATTTTAAACATGTTTCAAACTAATAACAATAATAAAAGAAAATGTCTCTTTACTTTCTCTTCATAATACCAAACTACCCAATGGCTAACCACAGCAGAGGTATCTATTACAAGTATAAAAAAGAAAATGTCCTTACTTAATAACCAAAGTTGCCCAGTCATGTCAAGCTTTTTGCCAATACCCATCCTCTGTCCATGGGGTTTCCCAGGCAAGAATACTGCAGTGGGTTGCCACTTCCTTCTCCAGGGGATCTTCCCAACCCAGGGATTGAACTCACATCTCCTACTTGGCAGGCCAATTCTTTACCCCTGAGCCACAAAAGGAAGCCCTCTAATCTGATCTAGAACAAGTGAAAACACCAGATATAAGACATGAGTCCAACCCCAAAATCAAAAAAAAAATCTAGAGAAAGAATGCAAGCATAGCATGCTATGCCCTCAATTAAGACAAAGAACCATTCAGCTGTCTGTTCTCATCTCTCTCCATATTACTATAAAATCACATTGCTTCAAAACTGCTGATCATTACTCGACTACAGTTTAATCCAAAACATCTTTAGTCTTACTTTGCTGCAATGTGAAGCAAGCTTCTTTTCACACGTCCAAATGCATAATTGACATCAAACTTCGAATTTGATAGTAGCTCAGACACAGACCTACGTCCAAAGAAGAGTCAACATTAAAAGAAGTTTTTTAAAAAAACATAACAACCCCCAGGTTAATGCTCCTTAGTTATTACTCTTATCAATTATTCAAAAGATTTTGTCCTACATCAGCCAAAGAACAAGGCACTACTCTAAGCTTGGCAAGACAGCCAGCATAGTGTCATCCAGAAACCAGCTGCCCTCACCTATAAACTGGTGCTGAAGGGTCCTTATCTGCTGCTCTGACTGTGCCACCTGCTCTGAGGACACCTAAGTTGACTTCAGTTCCCGCTAGATCCTTGAGAAACAAGGAGAGTAGGCCTGTCTGCTCACCTTGCAGAAAGTTGAATCTATTCATATTAACTTTGGCCAAATAAGAAAAATCAGACAAAAACATGGTTTAATTATATCAGATAGGAATTTCAAAGTAAAAAAAACCAATCATTTATATTTTAAACATGTTTCAAACTAATAACAATAATAAAAAAAGAAAATGTCTCTTTACTTTCTCTTCATAATACCAAACTACCCAATGGCTAACCACAGCAGAGGTATCTATTACAAGTATAAACCTCATCACACAGCCAGACAACTGCACCTCATACAAGCCCTATAAAAAAAGAGTGTAAACACTTCATCAATAAAAGAACACCAAAGTAGTAGAATATTAGGGAATAAGTTTCCCATCAGCCTTAATCATTTGCTATAAAGATCAGTGACCTCTAACAGAAACCATCATATTTTTTTCACTGTCAATGATCAAGCAATGACCAATGGTTTATTTTCTGACTACTCATTTAGAAAATCTCTTCACAGTACTATAAATCAACTATACTTCAATAAAAAAATTTAAATTTTAAAAAATATTTAAAAAGAAAATCTCTTACCATAAAATTTTATAGTTAAGAAGGGTCTTAGAAAATCTTGTTTCTTGTTTCACAGACATAAAATTATAACACAGGTTAAATAACTTGCCCCAGGACAAAAATATATGTCCAAGCCCTATGTGCATATTTATATACAATTAGGTAAATATATTCTTAAAAAATATAAATTTGTGAAATAGGCACTCACCTGTGTTGATCAGCCATAACCATTGGCATTAACGTATAAACAGCAGTTTCATTATCTGAGTATAAAAAAAAAGGAAAAAGTATTATCTCCTATTTTTTTCCCAGAGGGTGATATTTATGACTACTTTAGAAGTTTTCTCAACTTTAAATAAAATTCTGGGAGAAGAGATGGAAGATGACTATGGATAGTGCAAAACACCAGAGGTATTGCAAAATTTGCAATAATGTAGAATGTTTCATCATATTTACAAGTACTTTGGAGGAATTTTAAGTTTATATGAATATCAAAGATATATATATGCTAAAATAATTTTAAAACATTAAATATGCATAATACTTGCTTCTTGTCAATACTGCAAAAAAATACATTTTAAACTAACCCAATCATTTATATTTTAAACATGTTTCAAACTAATAACAACAAAAAAAGAAAATGTCTCTTTACTTTCTCTTCATAATACCAAACTACCCAATGGCTAACCACAGCAGAGGTATCTATTACAAGTATAAACCTCATCACACAGCCAGACAACTGCACCTCATACAAGCCCTATAAAAAAAGAGTGTAAACACTTCATCAATAAAAGAACACCAAAGTAGTAGAATATTAGGGAATAAGTTTCCTATCAGCCTTAATCATTTGCTATAAAGATCAGTGACCTCTAACAGAAACCATCATATTTTTTTCACTGTCAATGATCAAGCAATGACCAATGGTTTATTTTCTGACTACTCATTTAGAAAATCTCTTCACAGTACTATAAATCAACTATACTTCAATAAAAAAATTTAAATTTTAAAAAATATTTAAAAAGAAAATCTCTTACCATAAAATTTTATAGTTAAGAAGGGTCTTAGAAAATCTTGTTTCTTGTTTCACAGACATAAAATTATAACACAGGTTAAATAACTTGCCCCAGGACAAAAATATATGTCCAAGCCCTATGTGCATATTTATATACAATTAGGTAAATATATTCTTAAAAAATATAAATTTGTGAAATAGGCACTCACCTGTGTTGATCAGCCATAACCATTGGCATTAATGTATAAACAGCAGTTTCATTATCTGAGTATAAAAAAAAAGGAAAAAGTATTATCTCCTATTTTTTTCCCAGAGGGTGATATTTATGACTACTTTAGAAGTTTTCTCAACTTTAAATAAAATTCTGGGAGAAGAGATGGAAGATGACTATGGATAGTGCAAAACACCAGAGGTATTGCAAAATTTGCAATAATGTAGAATGTTTTATCATATTTACAAGTACTTTGGAGGAATTTTAAGTTTATATGAATATCAAAGATATATATATGCTAAAATAATTTTAAAACATTAAATATGCATAATACTTGCTTCTTGTCAATACTGGAAAAGAAATTTTTAGAAGTCTTTACAAAACAGCACTGAAGTCTTCCTTTTACTTATTACTTAATTTGCATTTTCATTTATACTTTATAGAATAAATTCACAGAAATGACTCAAGAAGTTGAAAGTCAATAATATCTATGATCTCATGTGATACTTAGATAAATTTATTTCAGCTAGTGTTTGTATTTACTTTTACATATTATTAGTGGTCATTCTTCAATTGAATGCACTTTAGAGCTTTATGTTTTTTAATGTTATTTACAATAAATAACCCTGATACAACCCATTTAGCCCTTAAAAAGTTAAAACAATGCTAAAATAATGAGTTAAAGTTTGAGAAAAAGAGTATATGCTTAATATCAAAGCATTCCCCCAAATACTAAAGGAAAAACAGTTAATTTAGAGTGGAAAACGCAGCAGATATCACCTTAGTCAACTCATCAAGGGTAACATCACCAGAAAAAATACTTATGGATATCTCACAGTACTTGAGTTTCCACTGACAAGAGCAAACCAAGTATTCGGCAAAGTATTCTTGCCAAATATCTGTAACTTGATCTACTCGTGGGAAAACATCAGACAAACGCAAATTAAGTGGAATTCCACAAAATACCAGGTCAGTCTTCTTAAAAAGTCTCAAAGACCATTAAAGACAAGGAAAAATTGAAGAATTATCACAGTTCAGGGGAGGCTAAGGAAACATGACAACTAAGTGCAACGTGGTGTCCTAGACTGGATCCTAAAATAGAAAAAATGCATTAGTGGGAAAACTCATGAAATTCTAATAAAATTCTGTAATGTGGCTAATAGGATTACACCAGTATTAATTCTTGAGTTTTGATAAATGCACTTGTTGTATAAGATGTGAACATAAGAGGAAGCTGGCTGAGGGAGAACTGTATAATATTTAAAAAAAAAAAAACATTTTTTTGCATGATTTATTTTTCATCCATCTTTATTCTTTGGCCTGTGTGGACCTGCCATCACAGTAGCCTCTCTCGTTGCAGAGCCCTGGCTCTGGGAGCAGGCACTCCAGAGTGCTGGCTTGTAATTGGACACACCGGCCCAGCCAATCCTTGGCACGTGGGATCTTCTCAGGCCAGGGACCAAACCAGTACCCCCTGCACTGCAAGGCAGACTGTTTACCCACTGGACCACCAGGGAAGCCCAAGAACTGTGTAATATTTATTCAACTATTCTGTAAGTCTAAAATTACTTTTAAAAGAAAAAGAAGAGGTAAAAGTTATGATTAAAAGATTCTTAAGAGATGAGTGAACCAAATATATGGTGTCGACTACAACTGGATACGGAGTCAAACAAACCAACTGTAACAGAACATTTCTGAGAGGAGAAATCTTAATACGGACTGGGTACTAGACGAGAATTAAAAATTACTCTTGTGTTGGCTCTAATAATGGTATTCTGATTATACTTGAAAAAAACATGTATTTAGAAATATATCTTGAAGTATTTATAGGAGAAAAATTAAGTTATAATTTCTTCACATTTTCGTTCATTATTTTTAACTATCTTTGAGTATATACATGAAGAACAATTTAGTCCCAGTCAATATTCACAAGTCCAGTGTCTAGATGCAACAATTTTTTCACTATAAAAATGGCTAATAACCAAAGATTCCCATTAATAACAGCCAACATGTTGTAAACTATTATCTTCAAGACACTGTTCTAAACACTTCACATACATACACATCATCTCTTTTATCCCCATTTTACAAAATAGAAAACTGAAGCACTTGTTAATTAATTAGCAAGCTGTGTGATGGTGCCATTAAGTGGATAAACTTGAATTCAAAGCTGGCTGATTCCAAAGCCTCCATTATAAAAATCTTACAGTGCACACAGTATATGTAAAAAATATAAATGTCAGTCACTCAGTCCTGTCCAAATCTTTGTGATCTCATGAACTGTAGCCCGCCAAGCTCCTCTGTCCATGGAATTCTCCAGCCAAGAATACTGGAGAGTGCTACCATTTCCTACATAAGAGGATCTTCCTGACCCAAGGATTGAACCCCGGTTTCCAGTATACACTACATATAAATAACCAAAAGGTCTACAATACAATACTAATTCTTGACACATACCCTACAGTCTGTTTTATTCTATTTCGATTTTTTCAAAAGCTTACTGCCATCACTATATCATTCTCATTACTCACCAGTGAGTCACTAACAGGAGTTGAAAAACACTGAACTAAGCCTCCCTCAGCATGGCAACATTCTTTCTCTCTCATAAAATACATTCCACAATAATACCAAGACAATTTCAATTAAGTCACTCCATAATAAACAAAGTCATGAACAGAAAATACCCTTATTTGTGAATTTAAGCTTATAAACCAAGATAGAAAATTTTCACATACATGTTTAGGGGGTTAAAATTTCTTGTGTATGGCCCCCTAACAGAACATTTCTGAGAGGAGAAATCTTAATCGGACTGGGTACTAGACGAGAATTAAAAATTACTCTTGTGTTGGCTCTAATAATGGTATTCTGATTATACTTGAAAAAAACATGTATTTAGAAATATATCTTGAAGTATTTATAGGAGAAAAATTAAGTTATAATTTCTTCACATTTTCGTTCATTATTTTTAACTATCTTTGAGTATATACATGAAGAACAATTTAGTCCCAGTCAATATTCACAAGTCCAGTGTCTAGATGCAACAATTTTTTCACTATAAAAATGGCTAATAACCAAAGATTCCCATTAATAACAGCCAACATGTTGTAAACTATTATCTTCAAGACACTGTTCTAAACACTTCACATACATACACATCATCTCTTTTATCCCCATTTTACAAAATAGAAAACTGAAGCACTTGTTAATTAATTAGCAAGCTGTGTGATGGTGCCATTAAGTGGATAAACTTGAATTCAAAGCTGGCTGATTCCAAAGCCTCCATTATAAAAATCTTACAGTGCACACAGTATATGTAAAAAATATAAATGTCAGTCACTCAGTCCTGTCCAAATCTTTGTGATCTCATGAACTGTAGCCCGCCAAGCTCCTCTGTCCATGGAATTCTCCAGCCAAGAATACTGGAGAGTGCTACCATTTCCTACATAAGAGGATCTTCCTGACCCAAGGATTGAACCCCGGTTTCCAGTATACACTACATATAAATAACCAAAAGGTCTACAATACAATACTAATTCTTGACACATACCCTACAGTCTGTTTTATTCTATTTCGATTTTTTCAAAAGCTTACTGCCATCACTATATCATTCTCATTACTCACCAGTGAGTCACTAACAGGAGTTGAAAAACACTGAACTAAGCCTCCCTCAGCATGGCAACATTCTTTCTCTCTCATAAAATACATTCCACAATAATACCAAGACAATTTCAATTAAGTCACTCCATAATAAACAAAGTCATGAACAGAAAATACCCTTATTTGTGAATTTAAGCTTATAAACCAAGATAGCACATAATTTTAAATAAGCATCATAAATTCACATGGGTTTATTTACAGGCTGTTTATTTAAATAAAACTTAAGAGGTAGATCTTATTTTTCTAAATCACATCCAACCTTGTAAAAAGTATAGCTCATATATACTGAAAGACAAATAAAACCACAACTTTGATGCTGGAAGGAGACTCTCTGGCAAATAGTACACTAAGAAAGAACGGAATAAAATCTGCTGCCACATGCTTCCTTCTCCACATTAATGAAGAAACCTTGAGAATTACATATATAATAAAAGTCCAAAGTGATAAAACTTTTGCACACTTAAAAGCGACAAGAAAATTTTAAACTTCCTCTCACTTCATCGGATATGTTGGCCATTTTTATTAATAGTTTCAGAACCACTAAAAGAAAAACCTCGAAGAACAGAAAGTTCAGATTCACTATGCTAATTTCAATCTCTCCTTAAACCATAAAATGGGAGTTTTTAAAAAAAAAAATTGATAATTATCCTAATCATCATTCAAGTATACCCTCCAATGGGCTTGAGTTCTATCTTAACAAATGACATTTGCTGTAAATGCAGCAGTTAAGATTACTTTTTCCACATAAGTAAACAATATAAGCCAAGATTTTAAAAGTCCACTGAGAATCTATATCCCTAAAATCACTGTTTTCTCTCACTTTATGGTCTCACAATATTCCTGTTAGCCCTGACTAACAACCTGCACTCCATTACTTAGTGGGAATACTCAAGTTTTCATCATCCCAAGAGAACTTAAGTACGTCCTCCTAATATCCAGTTCAGTAAACATTTGCAGTCTACTCCTATACAACAAAAGTTACTTTTAGAGTGAAGTCTGATTAAAAACTTCAACCTTAATAATTTGTTTCAATCAAATGCTTATTAATCACTGAATTCTAACAAGGAAAGATAAATATCTGATTATTTCCTAAATTTAAATAAATCTCAGGACTTCTGCTCAGCCCTTAAAATGTTAAGCCCAACAATATGGATTTTTATAACTGGAATGACACACACACACTTTAAAGAGTCAATCTCAAAGAATTCAAAAAGATTCCACAGAACTAAGGGACAAATATAAATTAAAAGAACAAAATGAGCAAACTCATTATAATCAAAGGAAAAACTTATCTAAGCAACGTGCAGTAAAGTTTTATTTTTTATTACTCTAGTGTCCATAGCCTCTCAGACTCTTTGATGGAACTTACTTTTAAGTTGAGAGGTTGATACTCAAGAGTCTTTAAAATGTTGTTATAATTAGATCTATACTCTTCTGTGTAATAATCTTAAGAAAATATTTATAAAGGCAGACTAAGATTTAAAAATCAAAGCTGCTTCTCATAAAATCTATTATAAAAAATTAGATTAGTGCTTCCCTGATGGTCCAGTGGGTAAAGAGTCCACCTTGCAGTGCAGGGGGCACTGGTTCAATCTCTGCTCTGCAATGAGAGAGGCCACTGCGATGGGAGACCCACACATGCCAAAGAACAAACATGGATGAAAACAAATGATGACTTAGAGGGGAAAAAAAAATTAGATTAGGGGAGGGAGATGGAAGGGGAGCTCTAGGGAGAGAAGACATACAGATACCCATGGCTGATTCACGTTGATGTTTGGAAGAAAACAACAAAATTCTGTAAAGCTATTATTCTTCAATTAAAAAAAAAAATTAAAAAACCAGATTCAATGTTTGTTATGTATTATCTTATGAAAGCCTACAGAAGCATAAAGGATATTTAAAGATATAAAAACCATTATGCCTTCTAAAAGTAGAGCAAAAGACTATATGCAGTATGATGTTAATTTGGTAGAGAAAGAAACAAAAGAAGAAACTCAAGAAAACACTAACACTGTTTATTGCTGGGTGTGAAATAAGAGATTATTTTTCTTTTTCAAAATTTTCTACAATGAAAACATACTACATTTAAAACCAGGAACAATCACCCAAATATTCTAAGTCACATTTATGTAAGAAATTTAAAAAAAAAAAAACTTACACTGAGCAAAACAAATTGCTGTGTCAATGAAACTACAAACGCAGCAACAGATACTAAAATTCTGACTAAAGGAAATGAATAAGCACTTAAAATGTTAAGCCCAACAATATGGAAACTTCCCCTTTCTAAAGAAAAAACCGTAAGGGACAAATATAAATTAAAAGAACAAAATGAGCAAACTCATTATAATCAAAGGAAAAACTTATCTAAGCAACGTGCAGTAAAGTTTTATTTTTTATTACTCTAGTGTCCATAGCCTCTCAGACTCTTTGATGGAACTTACTTTTAAGTTGAGAGGTTGATACTCAAGAGTCTTTAAAATGTTGTTATAATTAGATCTATACTCTTCTGTGTAATAATCTTAAGAAAATATTTATAAAGGCAGACTAAGATTTAAAAATCAAAGCTGCTTCTCATAAAATCTATTATAAAAAATTAGATTAGTGCTTCCCTGATGGTCCAGTGGGTAAAGAGTCCACCTTGCAGTGCAGGGGGCACTGGTTCAATCTCTGCTCTGCAATGAGAGAGGCCACTGCGATGGGAGACCCACACATGCCAAAGAACAAACATGGATGAAAACAAATGATGACTTAGAGGGGAAAAAAAAAATTAGATTAGGGGAGGGAGATGGAAGGGGAGCTCTAGGGAGAGAAGACATACAGATACCCATGGCTGATTCACGTTGATGTTTGGAAGAAAACAACAAAATTCTGTAAAGCTATTATTCTTCAATTAAAAAAAAAAATTAAAAAACCAGATTCAATGTTTGTTATGTATTATCTTATGAAAGCCTACAGAAGCATAAAGGATATTTAAAGATATAAAAACCATTATGCCTTCTAAAAGTAGAGCAAAAGACTATATGCAGTATGATGTTAATTTGGTAGAGAAAGAAACAAAAGAAGAAACTCAAGAAAACACTAACACTGTTTATTGCTGGGTGTGAAATAAGAGATTATTTTTCTTTTTCAAAATTTTCTACAATGAAAACATACTACATTTAAAACCAGGAACAATCACCCAAATATTCTAAGTCACATTTATGTAAGAAATTTAAAAAAAAAAAAAAGACTTACACTGAGCAAAACAAATTGCTGTGTCAATGAAACTACAAACGCAGCAACAGATACTAAAATTCTGACTAAAGGAAATGAATAAGCACTTTAAAAAAAATGAACTCAAATGTGGCAACAAAACAGAGAAAGAATAAGCTGAAGCCAAAAGTCTTGTTTCTAACATCAGGATTATATTCCGTCTATTACTTTACATCAGCAAAGTGCCAAACACAAACATTTTTTGAGTCATATCAAATTTCGCTATTGTGAACCACAGGCAGTAGACACTAGGGAATGTCTTTTCACGAAAATCATCTGCAAGTCCCCAGTCCCACATATTTCGCCCGCAATTCAAAGAAAATTTTAATTGTGGGAGAGAAAGGTGGATATAAACTAATGTAATATTATACATTAAAAATAAAAAAGCCTACCAGCCGTAAACCCCACCCTTTCTCAGCTGAATGAACACAATCAAAACCCTCCTAGAGGTAGCAGGGCTCTGTCCTACTTCCGCTAAACTATCTGAATCCATGAGGATGCAAACAGAACGGCTTTCTCACTTCTTCTATTACTTGTGTTTTACCTATCCTGAAGGAACTCTGACACAATGAACCAAAATTACTAAACTATAGGGATCCTGTCTTACTCCTTTGTAGAGGCGCCCTAGCCTCCACCTGTCTGATGAATAAACGAGGAAGGCAGATACGCCTATTAAAGTGTATACATGTAGACACACAAGCACTTTAAATACACGTTTGACATTTAACATCCTTTTATTTATCTGCTGATTGTAAAAATGGTGCTCTACAAGCTGAAAAAGACCACTCGATAGTCCCCTCAGCAGCTTAAAGTAAACAATACTACTGGGGGGCGGGGGGAACATCTCTATGCCCAGCGAGCAGTGAGTGTAAAATGGCCAGCAACCGTGATGTTTTCTGAATCCGGGTCTCCGCCATCCGGGTGATATTCTGCTCCTTCGCCAAATCCCCTGAGTCAGGAGAGGCTTCCTTCCGTCTGGCAGCTGTAGGACCCCGCAGCCCGGGCCCCTCCCACAAACCCCACCTGCCCCGGGCAAGAGCGGCGGGCGAGTCCGGGCCAGGGGTCCCAGCCCGGCCCCTTCCGGCCAAGGAAAGCAAATGGGGGTGTCAGTGCAGCCTTGGGCGAGTTTTCCCCCCCACCGCCCCTCCGGGTGCCCGAGCCCCGCCCCCGGCGGCCCCAGCCCGAGGCCCGCTCACCGTCGGGCAGCTCCACGGTGCGCGCGCGGCGCAGCGAGCGCGTCAGGCGGTTGAGCTGTTCCATCGCTCTCTCCATCCTCGGGGCGCCCTCGGCGCACCCCCTGCCCTCCCGCGGCCTCAGCGCCCGGCGCCCTACATCCTGCCCCGCGCCCGTCCCGCGGGCGGAGCCGCCGGCTCGCCCGGGCTAAGGTCCGGGGCTGCGGGGACAGCTGGGGACCGCGTCCTCCGTCCGGGGTCCGTCGGACCGACCACTGAGGGTACTCCCGCCGACGGAGACGCGGCTCGCGCTCTTCCTGCCGCCGCGTCCCTCCCGGACTCGCACAGCCTTCTGGGAGCAGTAGTTCCGAGCCGCGCGCCCGGGGCGGAGCCACGCTGGGTGCGCCCGTAGCTCCGCGCCACCGCCTCGCAGACGCCGGGGTAGGGCGGTGCGTGCGGGAAGAGGTGCGCAGACTGGGTGTACGCGCAAGTTTCTGGGGAGACTTCCTGGGCACCCTGTTCTTTTGCTCTGCAAAGCTGTAAGAAAGCAACTCCCTTCAGTTCTTTCTGCTTATATAGCAGATTGGGATTTGCACAATTGTTCTTAAAATAAATCTATCGTCAGTGATCCCAATATTGGTACACTTGTTTTCTGGATACGGACGTTTGACATTTAACATCCTTTTATTTATCTGCTGATTGTAAAATGGTGCTCTACAAGCTGAAAAGACCACTCGATAGTCCCCTCAGCAGCTTAAAGTAAACAATACTACTGGGGGGCGGGGGGGAACATCTCTATGCCCAGCGAGCAGTGAGTGTAAAATGGCCAGCAACCGTGATGTTTTCTGAATCCGGGTCTCCGCCATCCGGGTGATATTCTGCTCCTTCGCCAAATCCCCTGAGTCAGGAGAGGCTTCCTTCCGTCTGGCAGCTGCAGGACCCCGCAGCCCGGGCCCCTCCCACAAACCCCACCTGCCCCGGGCAAGAGCGGCGGGCGAGTCCGGGCCAGGGGTCCCAGCCCGGCCCCTTCCGGCCAAGGAAAGCAAATGGGGGCGTCAGTGCAGCCTTGGGCGAGTTTTCCCCCCCACCGCCCCTCCGGGTGCCCGAGCCCCGCCCCCGGCGGCCCCAGCCCGAGGCCCGCTCACCGTCGGGCAGCTCCACGGTGCGCGCGCGGCGCAGCGAGCGCGTCAGGCGGTTGAGCTGTTCCATCGCTCTCTCCATCCTCGGGGCGCCCTCGGCGCACCCCCTGCCCTCCCGCGGCCTCAGCGCCCGGCGCCCTACATCCTGCCCCACGCCCGTCCCGCGGGCGGAGCCGCCGGCTCGCCCGGGCTAAGGTCCGGGGCTGCGGGGACAGCTGGGGACCGCGTCCTCCGTCCGGGGTCCGTCGGACCGACCACTGAGGGTACTCCCGCCGACGGAGACGCGGCTCGCGCTCTTCCTGCCGCCGCGTCCCTCCCGGACTCGCACAGCCTTCTGGGAGCAGTAGTTCCGAGCCGCGCGCCCGGGGCGGAGCCACGCTGGGTGCGCCCGTAGCTCCGCGCCACCGCCTCGCAGACGCCGGGGTAGGGCGGTGCGTGCGGGAAGAGGTGCGCAGACTGGGTGTACGCGCAAGTTTCTGGGGAGACTTCCTGGGCACCCTGTTCTTTTGCTCTGCAAAGCTGTAAGAAAGCAACTCCCTTCAGTTCTTTCTGCTTATATAGCAGATTGGGGATTTGCACAATTGTTCTTAAAATAAATCTATCGTCAGTGATCCCAATATTGGTACACTTGTTTTCTGGATACGGACGTGAACTTTAGAAATACTCCATTTTCATGTGTCAAATTTAAAGAATGATAAAGTCAAACAAATGCAAACACAGAAAAAAATTTTCATTCATTGCAAGTAACTTAACAGTAGCTTAATTATATGCTCCACGATTTCCTGAGGGCAAAGCCTTCAATCTATCTGTGTCTTGTTTTCTGGTAATTACAACAACACCTGACACAAAGTTAAAACTCTAGGAAAGATATGGATGATGACAACCTCAAAGAAAACTTCCGTTTATTTGATACTGTGCCAAAGTGTCCAGGTGATCACAGATCCTAGTGGGGAAATTCAAAGGCTGACTTTGTGAGTTGCAAAAAACTTGACAATACCAACAAAGTGTGGAAGAAATGAACTACAACAAAATTATTGGGGGGAAATCGTGCTCTACACAGAAGCTGAGCACAAACCAGGAAAAAAACAAATTTGAAAAAGTTGAAACATGAAAGAATTAATCCAATTCCGGTAACTATAAGCCTACCTGACACCAATGACAACAAAACAGAAATTTTCTCTTCTTGGATATAATCAACATCCAAGTGATGCTGAAGGTAAAAG
Organism: Tragulus kanchil; assembly: GCA_022376925.1. NCBI lineage: Eukaryota > Metazoa > Chordata > Mammalia > Artiodactyla > Tragulidae > Tragulus > Tragulus kanchil. The sequence goes on from JAIOJX010000026.1 coordinate 237,639,405, forward strand.
AGAACCAAAGAGCTTGGTCTTTCTCAGCTTCTTCCTCAAACAGGCAAAGGTGTTCCTGCAATGAATGGGCACATGTATGTTGGCCCAGAAAGAGTAAGAGAATCTCACCTGCCAGGATGTACAACAGCAGATGGTGGCTGGCCTGGGTGTTCCCTTCCAATGCCATCCTGAATCAGTTCCAGCTTCCTGCTCTGTTATTTGTGCCACTGATGCAACAGGCTCAAAGCAGGCCTCCTAACCAGTTGATTCAGAGGAGACCTAAACCAGTTCAACAAGGCTGAGATGTCAAAGCTCCAAAGGAATTCAAGCACTGCGGACCAGGCCATGTCCAGCCCTTCGCAGCTAGAAATGTCCGTGCCTTTCTTGGCCTCCTCGTACCATTCAGAAAGTCAAGATCCCCACTGCTCTACAGAAGTTAGCGTCTCAGCCTCTGCTGTTGGTGCCACTCCATATAAGTCATTTCTGCTATCCTGTGGGCACCAAGTCTGGAGTTTATGTGCAGAGCAAGAAACCCCAATAACTGCCATGGTGGGCATTGCTCTCCATGCTGGTCATTGTTCACCACAGGAGCAGATGATGGGAAAATGTTATAGAATGCAGCTGTGGATTCTCAGTTTTAAATTCTTCAACATGATGCAGTCTCTCAAACAGTTCTGCTGTTAAGGCACATGAAATTGATCATTATAGGCTTATCACTGCCTGTCCAATAGAACTTTTTACAATGACAACCATATTCTATAACCTACACTCTCCAAAACAGTAGCCACTAACCAAATGGGGCTATTGGGTGCTTGAAATGTGACTAGTGCAACTAGATTTTAAATATGCATCTGAATGTAATTAGTCTAATTAATTTAAATTAAATGGCCACATGTGTCTTTTAGCGGTTTCGATATTGGACAGGGCAGTTCATCACACCAAAAAGGAACTGCCCATGAGGATAACAAAAAGCCCAAATAGGGGCTTCCCTGGTAGCTCAGTAGTGAAGAGTTTGCCTACCAATGCAGATCCCTGATCCAATAAGATCCCACATGTTACAGAGCAATAAAACCTGTGAGCCACAGCTATTGAGGAGCTGCACCTATTGAGCCCACATGCCACAACCATTGAAGCCCATGTGCCCTAGAGCCTGAACTCCACAAGAAGAGGTTATCACAACAAGAAGTTTGTTCACCTCAACTAGAGAGTAGTCTCTACTCCCCGCAACTAGAGAAGAGCCTGTGGCAGCAGTGAAAACCCAGAGTAGCCAAAAACAAATAAATTAAAATTTTTTTTTTTAAAGATTTAGGCTTCAAATACACACACACACACACACACACACACAGCCCAAAAGTTCCTCATACATTATACTTGAAGAAAGAATTGAATATTCTCATTTGCCAGTGGAAATCAACACTGAGAATATAAAATGAAAGCTTCAGAAGGATACTTATATCATAAATTCCATTATCAAAAGCATAGAGCTTTTCACTGATAAGAATTCAGATTTTTTTCTGTGACCTGGTTTTAACTTTCTTACTTTCTTTTTTCTATTTCTAGATTTTTTTTCTCCCTGAAAATTGGTTTTATTGGAGATACCCAAGCTTAAGTTTCTCCATTTAAAAAGAAGAAGTGATTAATAAAAAACAGTAAAATAGCTGGAGGAGAGGAGAAGCAGAGGACAGCCACTGTAAAAACAAAACATAAAAATAAGATGGTAGGGCTTCCCCTGGTGGTCCACTGGGTAAGGACACTGCCTTGCAGTGCAAGGAGCGCCAGTTCAATCTCTGGCCTGGGAAGATCCCACGTGCCGCAGAGTGGCTGGACAGATGTGTCCAATTACCGAGCCGGAGCTCTGGAGCGCACGCTCTGCAACGACAGACGCCACCGCGATGGGAGGCCCACAGGAGCCAAAGAACAAAGACGGATGAAAATAGAGAAATGAAAGACCAATAGAAGTGGCCCGCCCGCACCTCTCCCTCCCCAGCCTGACCCCCGCCCAAAAATAAAATAATAAATAAATCTTTAAAAAAAATAATAAGATGGTAAAAATAAGCCCTAATATGCCCATGGCCATAATCACATAAATTATAAACAGAATACTGTAGATAGGATGAAAGATGGTCTCCTTTCCAGACAACATATATGCTTAAAATATAGAACAAAATTACTCCTGGAGAAATTTAACTGCAGTAAATTTTTTTTCTATTTTCTTGTGTCCTGAAATAATACACTACAAACACTGAGGATTACATTAAAAAATCCATATCTAACTCTACAGATTCAAAGCACTGTAGAAACCAATTCTCCTCCATTTGTAACAACCATGGGAAGAAAGTATACACCCTCAGCAGCTGTTCCTCATGGATATGAATTACAAGACACCAGAACTTTTCTCAGGAGTAGATTATCTCAAGTCTATATGAAGTTTAGGATTGTAAATGTATTAGCTCTTGGGAGAGATGTAAAGTATGGGATTTCCATAAATCATTTAAATTGGGATTGTGCAAGGTAGGAGCTTTGGTGTATGACAGTTTTGATGTTTCAGATATTCATATACCTATTGCAAAAATTTCACACTCCAAACTAGCATATATATATATATATATACACATATATATATTATTGGAGTATAGTTGCTTTACACTGCTGTGTCAATTTCTATTGTACAGCAAAGTTAATCAGCCATATGTGTACATATATCCCTTTTTTCTTTTTTTTTGAATTTCCTTCCCAGTTAGGTTACCACAGAGCACTGAACAGAGTTCCCTGTGTAAGACACTAGGTTCTCATTAGCTATCTATTTTATATGTAGTAGTGTATATATGTCAATCTCAATCCACCCCACCACTCCCTCTCTTCCCTTGGTGTTCATAGGTTTGTTCACTAAGTATGTGCCTCTATTTCTGCTTCTAAAGGTTCATGCTAATATAAGAGCAGTGCTGTGTCTTCCAAAGTGAGGCATTAAGATACACACAGAGGGAGACAACATCCAAAATGAGACTCATACTGAGAATTTTTAAAATTTAAGCCATTAATACATTTGTAGAAATCTTTCATAATAAATGAAATAAAATCAGTAATTTTATGTAATTACTATGAAAGGACTTTCCAAATTTTGTAGTAAGTTTAATAATCTTAATAATACTTTAATAATCTTAGTAATTACTGATGAGAACATGAAAAATAATGTTTCCTACCAAAATAAATAACAGTGCCAAGAAGACCAGCATCACTAAACTTGTGTATATTTGAAATTATTCGTATTTCCCCCTATCTCAATAACGTTCTTTTTAAAACATTCAGTTTGGATTAAGTCTAAAATACATTGGTGAGTTTATTCCATCATCAGTAACTTAATTCTACTGGAAAAAAAAGGATTACATTAAAAAATCCATATCTAACTCTACAGATTCAAAGCACTGTAGAAACCAATTCTCCTCCATTTGTAACAACCATGGGAAGAAAGTATACACCCTCAGCAGCTGTTCCTCATGGATATGAATTATAAGACACCAGAACTTTTCTCAGGAGTAGATTATCTCAAGTCTATATGAAGTTTAGGATTGTAAATGTATTAGCTCTTGGGAGAGATGTAAAGTATGGGATTTCCATAAATCATTTAAATTGGGATTGTGCAAGGTAGGAGCTTTGGTGTATGACAGTTTTGATGTTTCAGATATTCATATACCTATTGCAAAAATTTCACACTCCAAACTAGCATATATATATATATATATACACATATATATATTATTGGAGTATAGTTGCTTTACACTGCTGTGTCAATTTCTATTGTACAGCAAAGTTAATCAGCCATATGTGTACATATATCCCTTTTTTCTTTTTTTTTGAATTTCCTTCCCAGTTAGGTTACCACAGAGCACTGAACAGAGTTCCCTGTGTAAGACACTAGGTTCTCATTAGCTATCTATTTTATATGTAGTAGTGTATATATGTCAATCTCAATCCACCCCACCACTCCCTCTCTTCCCTTGGTGTTCATAGGTTTGTTCACTAAGTATGTGCCTCTATTTCTGCTTCTAAAGGTTCATGCTAATATAAGAGCAGTGCTGTGTCTTCCAAAGTGAGGCATTAAGATACACACAGAGGGAGACAACATCCAAAATGAGACTCATACTGAGAATTTTTAAAATTTAAGCCATTAATACATTTGTAGAAATCTTTCATAATAAATGAAATAAAATCAGTAATTTTATGTAATTACTATGAAAGGACTTTCCAAATTTTGTAGTAAGTTTAATAATCTTAATAATACTTTAATAATCTTAGTAATTACTGATGAGAACATGAAAAATAATGTTTCCTACCAAAATAAATAACAGTGCCAAGAAGACCAGCATCACTAAACTTGTGTATATTTGAAATTATTCGTATTTCCCCCTATCTCAATAACGTTCTTTTTAAAACATTCAGTTTGGATTAAGTCTAAAATACATTGGTGAGTTTATTCCATCATCAGTAACTTAGTCCCAAATTCAATCCAAACAAATATTTATAAGCAAGATGCAAGGTGGAAGTACAATAAAGACTTTTTTCAGTCTCAAAGAGTTCAACTTCTGGAATAAAAACATGCACAGATCTGATAGTAATACGTAGCAAACTGTGGAGAGTCCTTTACCTTGTACTCAAAACCCTGGGGATGTGAGAGAGAGAAATATCACTTCATTGTGTGGAGGGAGTAGAATCAAGGAAAAGTCCACATTTGAAAAGAGGTCATGTTAACACGTGGGAAATAGAAACAAGCAGAACAATGTGATTAACAAAATATTAACAGTTGATACTTGTTGAACATCAACAGATTATTTAGACAAGGTTTGTGGGTAGTTGGAGAATTAAGATTAACACATGCTAGTTTTCAGTTAGCCTTGAATGTCATGAATAGGCGCTTGAAGCCAGTTCTGCAAGCAGCAGGGAGCAACATAATCAGATAGCAGTGGAAGAGAACAGTAACAGCTGAATGAGTTAAGAGTTCAATGTACTTCAGTTGTACAGGTGAGTGGGGAAAGAACACTGAATTAAGGTAGAAGTGAAGGGAAAAGACATGAGTACTGTGCGTTGACAGGATGCAGAATCTTGACTCTCGATGAACAGTGGGTAAGAGTTAAGGGTAAGAGTTAAAGATGATTCCAAAGTTAGTGGTAGTCAGAAGTAAGTTCTTTTGAGAGGAAAAAAGCCTGTTCTAAAGTTGCATAGTCTATGTCTCTAACTCCAAATTATTAGATTGCAGAATCTGAAAAGGTTTATCAAGGTTGAGTCTCGAGTATGGGATAATCCTATGCTAGACACATTTAATAAATGCCTCTCTTCTGAGTCCTGGTTTTCCACATCTATTTAGTGTGGGTTTCAACTATATGAAAAATTCACTTTCAATTGCCCCTGAAGAATTATTTTGTTCACCTTTTCTTCAAGACAAACAGTACAGTGAAAAATAGTAAAAGGTCTAGGAAATGGCAACCCACTCCAGTATTCTTGCCTGGAGAATTCCATGGACAGAGAAACCCAGCCCCAGTCCAGGGGTCACAAAGAATTGGCCACGGCTGAGCACGCATTCTACCACACTAATTTGCCAGGGCAGGATGGTTTACATTTACAGATTCGAGACATAGTACCGACCCTGACACCAAAAAATTCTGATTCAACTGTCTGGTTGCAAGGGCCTGCATCTACAAACTGAAATCAGGACTTGTCCAGTTGCAAGTGACAGAAATGTGACTTCAGCTAGCATATGTAACATTAAAAATTTATTAATACAGAAATATGGTTTAAGCACCCCAAGGGAAGGAGGTATCATTAGAAGAACCCTCTCTGGTCTCTGTCAAAGGTATCTTCTTAAAGAGCAACTGGAAATATTTCACTTTCTGCCTCAGAATCTATGCAGCTGTCCCCATTCTCCGTAATTTAGAGTCTACCTCCTAAATATGCTACTCAAAGCCTTACAGATCTGTTCTCAACGAGACTTTCTGGGCTTGTTTTAATAGTTGCCTATGTTTATTGACTGCTTACTGAACAGGATCTGTCTTACAAGGAAACAAGTTACGATTAGACTTTCTGACTTTATCCCTACTAACCATGTGCCTCGAAAAAACTTCCTTAACCTCTGGAAACCTCCATTTTCATCATTTACAAAATGGGGGTAATTACAGTAATCTGTCTTATTTCACTCATTTCATTCTGCATTTCATGGTGGGAAACATGATCTCACGTCTTACAGCTTCTCTTGATGGCTCATTCTTGGATCAAGGCACAGAGTCAAGCCTATTTAAATAGGCTGTTTTCTTAGAAACCACGTGCATGGCAGATGTTTCTCAAAAGATAGAAGCTGAGAGATGCAAAATAATTTTGGCCGACATAAAAGAAGTGGACTTATTTATTCAACCCTACATCTATATCTTAGAAATAAATGCTTATTTGGTACATCCTTGACATCTATTCTTTCAAATTTTTTATTTTTATTCTTCCTTTAATCTTTTTTGTATGTTTTCTTAGATTGCACTTCCAGCCTTGCATTTATCACCTGAATTCTTCATTTTTAGCACTATCACATCCCCAAGAATTCTTCAATTAATCAAGTATCTTAGCCCTTGGGTTAAAAAAAAAAACAACAACAAAGGTAAACTGAGCTGATCTAACAGAACTTGCTGTCCCACCTACCCTCAGCAATAGCGACTGTGGAAGGTTGTGTCCCCCCACCGCTCTCTTGACCCACATTGGCCATTTAGAACAAGGTCTAAAACAGGGCCTTCAAAGTGGTAGATTTCATGCTGTCAAGAAAGACCAATTTTCTTACGCTTTATTTCACTTTGGATACATTCCACGACTGCAAGGTCCCCAGTTAACCTTAGTCAATTAACAGTTGACTACCAGGCCCCACCCTGCTTCCTACCTAATCCCCAGTTTCAGTTTAACCCCTACGTTTTAACATTTGGGGCACTGATTCTTCAAATTACATTTATGACTAAGTATGCCTATAGCATTCACTAAGGCAGAACTTCACTTTATACAGAAATCCGTGCTAAAAAAACAGTAAGGATGGTTGGATCTAACTCTTCTTCGCAATTACCTAAAACGTGAATACCTGGGAATGCAAGTGTGTAGACACAGAAGTAGGATGGAGCAAATCTTTGATGTTTAAGGGTACTTTATTAGTTGAGCAATAAGATGGAGGGGGATGATTTCATTTTCTGAATTATTCTACATAGAACTTTTATTCTCTCTCTGAATTTCAACACAATAGATCTACTTATACTTCCTGGGTCATATGAAGAGAGGTCTGGTGGGGACTGGGGCAGAAAGCAGATGAAAGGGGAAGTGGGTGTTCCAGACTGCTTGTCTGAGAAATAGTCAGGGGTTTGAGGGAAACATCTGTACTACTGTGCTCATACACCCAGCTTTCTGTTAGTGAATTAGATGGTTATGACCATCTCATTTCTAGAATAGGTGTCCCAGACATACTGAGGGTGGGAAGGAGTCAGATTCTCACTGCGGAACCCACATGACTATGATCTACTTACAGTGTTGCTCAGGAAAGTGCCTCTAGGCTGGCACAATTCTACTATAGCTATTCTAATATAATTATAGAATAGCTACTCTACTAGCTATTCTTTTCTGAATAGCTTTTTATAATTGAGTTGATTATAACTTTAAACATTTTTGGAAGATATCATCAGACTGTAAGACTAAAAGAAAGCTTTTCATCCTCCTGACACCTCTTTATTTCTCCCAATCCCTACATCATCATGTGCTTAACAGATGAAACAAGGGCATAGCAAGTGTTTCATGCTGAAGGAGACACTGACTAAATATAGGGTGCTGTCTCTGTCTTTAAGAAAAGAACAAGTGAAAACTGGTAACGGAGACAGGGAATAGGTGAAATATTTGGCATAAAACAAATTGAGGCATGCAAATTTTAATTCACCGAACACATACTAAGCCTGTAAGTGTCTCAGTATTAAGATCTCAAAACCTGGGCTTCCCTGGCAGCTCAGTGGTGAAGAGTTCACCTGCCAATGCAGGAGACATGGGTTTGATCCCTGGTCCGGGAAGATCTCACATACTGCAGAGCAACTAAGCCCGTGAGCCGCAACTATTGAGCCCATGTGCCCTACAGCCCGAGTTCCAAAACAAGAGAAGTCACTGCAACAAGAAGCCTGCTCACCTCAATTAGAGAGTAGCCCCCACTCCCTGCAACTGGAGAAGAGCCTGCAGCAGGAGTGAAAACACAGAATAGCCAAAAATAAATAAATAAATTTTTTTAAATCTCAAAACCTAAAAGGAGCCAATCACAAACAGCCAACCAGACTTTTCAAAATAAGGCAACCACTCAAGTCATAGCCATCATATATTTCCTTGTTTAGCTTCCATGTCTTCTCTATAAACAGCATGCTCCAGCTCCTGTTAGTGGGGCACTTCTAACTACTTCCGGTTGGATCCACCCAATTTGAATGGATTTCTGCTCAAATGAAGTCTTAAAATTTTTGACATGCTTCAGTTTGCATTTCAACAGTACCTGTCTGACTCTTTCTTTCATTTTCGAGATTTTTCATCTTTTATTTTTTCTCATTAGACTTACTTCTGCCTGACACAGAGTTGTTTATCTAATCCTCCCACAGTAGACTGTATGATTCTTGAGGGCAGGACCTTTGCTTATTGTTGCTCAGTGCTATACCTTCAGGACCTAGCATAGTATTTGGCAATCATAGGAGCACACATACTTATTGGCAAGAATGAGGTTCAGGAAGGGAAGGATTCCCATGCTAATTTCCTGTCTAGCAGATAAGACCCTCTCCATAAGGAGGTACATTCTCCAAATATAATGCTCCTATTTCTCTGCTCCTGTTTCTCTCCAACAATCAGTTCTCTACCAGCACAACATCTCTCTTAATGTAACTTTGATCCATTTCTTATCTTATGCCACCCCTTCCAATTCTTAGTCCCCTTGTTGTTCCTCTATGATCACCAGAAAATCACTAACTCCAGTCCACTGATAACTTTAAGCTACATGAATGTATTTACTATTTCTTCCTCCCTTTCCGTGTTTGTTAATATTATCCTGAATACACACACACACACACACACACACACGAGATTTCTAAAGTAGAGACAGACCCTTATTATTCACTAAAAAGCAAATAAGCAGGCAGTGGGTGGAAGGGAGCTCTAAGAGGGAAGATATGTATATATACCTATAGTTGATTAACTTTTTCATATAGCAGAAACTAACACAACATCGTAATGTCATTATGCGCCAATAAAAATTTTTAGTTAAAAAAAAAAGCAAATAACCACACTGTGGTTTCCCATGCCACTATTCTTTCCCCTGCAGTGACACAACAAAAGCCAGATACTATTCTGGAGACTCAGATGGTAAAGAATCTGCCTGTAGTGCAGAAGATCTGAGTTCAGTCCCTGGGTCAGAAATATCCCCTAGAGAAGGGAATGGCTACCCACTCCAGTATTCTTACCTGGAGAATTCCACAGAGAGAGGAGCCTGATGGGCTACAGTCCATGGGATTGCTAAGAGTCGAACAATTACTGAGCAATTAGCACTACGACTACTACATTTATATAAAAGAATCTGGCAGCTGTTCACCTTCCTTCAGAAAGTCTCCTCAGAGCTGGGATGGAAAAGACCCTGGATTCTCAGGTGGGATGGAAAAGGTCCTGATCACTTTCTTCTCTGTAAACAGAAGTCTAATGGAAAATATAAGACAACTGTTTTCAGCTTTACAGCCCAGAAATGCCTCCAGCATCCTAGGTATCACATGCCCCATCCCCAACTCTAAACACATGCCTCTCTGAGGTAAATCTCTCCAGAACTCCCGTATTATCTAATTACCCATAAGTCACTTTTAAGAGCTTGCTGGAGCCAAGTTCCAGTAACATGCTCAGAAGAAAGCCCTAGCTAGATAGAAACAGAGAAATGTTTTCTCTACAGCCCTACACTATCTTACCCTCCAAATCTGCTAGTATCCATCCAAGAATTTAATTGCAAGCATCAGAAACTTATCTGACTGATTTAAGCTGAAGAGGAGACACTATAAAGCATATAGCCAGGCTTGGGAACCAGGCATGTCCATGGGGATCTGGACAGCAGCCAGGATTACAGTAAGGATCACTCCACAGAAAGAGTCTGATGTGACTGTAGATGAATGCCAGGCACCACAGCCAAGTGGCTGTTATCAACTGTTAGCTGCTGACACAAACACTGGATACCACAGCAGAACTGGTACTTGGCTTCTATGGTGTGAGGTCGGTGTTGACTGTAGCTAAGACATATTATGGAGAGTTGCCCTCCAAAGAGAAGGGAGTTCTGCTGTTAGGCAGCCACAAAAACAACAGACGACCACTATCTTACTATTCTGTCCATATTCTTTATCTCAGTTTGTGTCTACATTCATCCAAATGCGTAAGCCAGAAATTACACATCATCTTTTAATTGTTTGTTTTTATATCTAAAAGGCCTCACAATTCTTTTTGTGTGTGTGTGGGTTAAGGTTTATTTGGGGTATAATGAGAACTGCAGCCCTGGAGGCAGCACCCCAGAAAGCTCTGAAAGGCTGCTCCAAAGAGATAGGGGAGGAAAGCCAACAAAGGTTTCAGTGGTGGTGGGGGGGACGGGGAGGAATTCAAATGCCATCAAGTAAAGGGTTTCCGAAGGGGGTTTTGTTTTACAAATGGTCTGACAGGAGGAAGTTTAAGGGTTTTCTTTTACAGATAGTTTGGGTCAGTCTAGTGCTTTTATAGGTATGAGGAGATGCAAGGATTAAGATGATAAAATCTATTCCTAAAAGTCATTTATCTATCTAAACACCTGTTCCACCGGATTCCTTGGGATCACAGAGTGCCTGGCTCCACCCTGATTCCTTTCAGGGGGTGTTGAAGGTCAGCAGCTCCCAACGCAGTGTTCAATCTTCGCAGAGGCAGATGGCAAATGCCCTTGTTGTCCATTCATCGGCAAACGAATTGGTAAGAGCCAATTTGTAGTTGACACAGCCCGCTTGTGGTCATAAATCTGACCATTCTTTGAGGCATTTCATGACCATTTTGTCCCATGTTGCTGGGAAGGCTCATTCCCAGGTCTAACGAAGAAGAAGGTATTGCTGATAGGCCACTCAATGTGCTATTATGGACTAGGTCTTAATAGTCAAATTTCTCTGGACACCTGTCTCCTAGTTATGATCCAGGAAAGTATTCCCTCTCATTGCATCTTATCACATCCAGAGTTACGCCATTACAATTATTGATCACATACCAAGTTATACATTTCATCAATGGTTTCTAGTCTAGTCATCATTGTTTTTGTTGGGGGCTCAGTTATACATTTGGCAATATAAGAAACAATAATCTTGTAAAACAGGCAAAGTACAAATAGTATAGCTAACAACATATTAATGGAATTGCAAGTAAATATTCTAGCCATGAGCCTCCCACACCAAATCAGCCTTTTAGAAGATAGTCAAAACTAGGGCTAACATTAAAGATTCATCAGGCATGAGAATATAGCATTCAGTCTGAATTAAAGCACAGATAACCTCCCTAAGATGGTATATGGCACCAAGGGCCAAAAGCCCTCACAATTCTATTGCACCTGTCTACCTGCCCCTTAAGAATGTCTTCACCCCTTCCAGGTTTATTGAGATACTATTGATGTTACTTTTAGTTGTAGGTATGTATGTATTGATTTGATATGTGTATCTGTTGCAAAATGGTTACCACCATAAGTTAATATTTATTTGCCTTAGTTATATTTTTCTTGTAACGAGAACTTGTAAGATCTACTCTTCTAACAACTTTCAACTACAAAATGCAGTGTTAATTGTACCATGATGCCAACTATATCTCCTAAGCTTATTTATCAGATAGTAGGAAGGAGTGAATAGGCATACTTGGTAAGGAGGCCAGCAGTTTCCAAGGAGGAGGAGAAGGAGACTGAACAAACATTTTTAGCCAAGGTGCCTTCACCTTGATTGCTATGCCTATAGCAGCTCCCAACGCAGTGTTCAATCTTCGCAGAGGCAGATGGAAAATGTCCTTTTTGTTCAGTCATTGGCAATCAAATTGGTAAGAGCCAATTTGTAGTTGACACACCCCCATTGTGGTCATAAATCTGACCATACTTTGGAGAGTGTTTCATGACCATTTTGTCCCATGTTGCTGGGAAGGCTCATTCCTAGGTCTAGCGAAGAAGAAGGTATTGCTGATAGGCCACTCAATGTGCTATTATGGACTAGGTCTTAATAGTCAAATTTCTCTGGACACCTGTCTCCTAGTTATGATCCAGGAAAGTATTCCCTCTCATTGCATCTTATCACATCCAGAGTTACGCCATTACAATTATTGATCACATACCAAGTTATACATTTCATCAATGGTTTCTAGTCTAGTCATCATTGTTTTTGTTGGGGGCTCAGTTATACATTTGGCAATATAAGAAACAATAATCTTGTAAAACAGGCAAAGTACAAATAGTATAGCTAACAACATATTAATGGAATTGCAAGTAAATATTCTAGCCATGAGCCTCCCACACCAAATCAGCCTTTTAGAAGATAGTCAAAACTAGGGCTAACATTAAAGATTCATCAGGCATGAGAATATAGCATTCAGTCTGAATTAAAGCACAGATAACCTCCCTAAGATGGTATATGGCACCAAGGGCCAAAAGCCCTCACAATTCTATTGCACCTGTCTACCTGCCCCTTAAGAATGTCTTCACCCCTTCCAGGTTTATTGAGATACTATTGATGTTACTTTTAGTTGTAGGTATGTATGTATTGATTTGATATGTGTATCTGTTGCAAAATGGTTACCACCATAAGTTAATATTTATTTGCCTTAGTTATATTTTTCTTGTAACGAGAACTTGTAAGATCTACTCTTCTAACAACTTTCAACTACAAAATGCAGTGTTAATTGTACCATGATGCCAACTATATCTCCTAAGCTTATTTATCAGATAGTAGGAAGGAGTGAATAGGCATACTTGGTAAGGAGGCCAGCAGTTTCCAAGGAGGAGGAGAAGGAGACTGAACAAACATTTTTAGCCAAGGTGCCTTCACCTTGATTGCTATGCCTATAACAATAATCTATTTTGCCTAAGAATTTCTTTAAGCCCAGAGTTAATGGTTATAACAACACTGTATCTTGCTAGAGGACATATTTCTCCTTCTTAACTTGTACCTATGTTATCTAAAGATGAATGTTGTGGGTCTGGTAAGACCTTTATCACCTAAAAATAGTCTCTTGATCTACTATTAATAACCACTTGGAAAAGTACAAAGTGCCTTGCCTAAACTAGCTTCTTGGGGTACTCTTCTATCCCCCTTCCAGTTCCTTTGTCTGGAAACTTTCTCATATCCCATTTTTTCGTTTAATAAAACCTTTGATGCATGAAGCTGAGTGAGCAAAGCCAAGGCTGTTGATCCCAAAGTGAAATCTTATCCTTTGGAGGTCACAAATCTGACACAGTTCACTGTAAGCTATCTACCTTCATCTATCAGAAGTTTGCACCTTTTGACCACCTTCGCCATTTCCTCCACCCCCACCCTTTAAACCTTTCTTGTATCTATTCTTTTATCTCCAGCCCCATTACCCTGATTGCAATTAGGTGTTCATCACTTCCTCAAGGACATTCTTCTGGAATATTTGCTATAGTATTCTATTGGTTCACTTGAGCCATGCCTCACCTTTTGCAATCAATCTTCATACTCCTATTATATAAGTGTCTTTCTAATATTTAATTGTATCATTCCCCTACTTAAATTCTGTGAAGTGGTCTTTTTTTATGGCATGCTTTGTAGCTTCTGGGATCTTAGTTCCCTAATGGGATTCCCTCAACAGTTGAAAGGTTGAAGCCTTAACACTGGACTGCTGGAGAACTATCAAGTGGCCTTTATCACGTTCAGGACACAGGGTAGAATAGCAGAATATTCTTAAGCTCCATTTCCAACTTCATTTTCTCCTTTTTTTAAAGTCACATATTGAGATTTTTTTTCTCTTTTTAAAATTTTGACATCTTTTATTATTTTTTTATTTATTTCTTTTCATCCATCTTTTTTATTCTTTGGCCTGTGTGGGCCTCCCATTACAGTGGCCTCACTCACTGCAGAGCACCAACTCTGGGTGCATGCGCTCCAGAGCACCGGCTCATAATCAGACACACGGGTCTAGCTGCTCTACAGCAGGTTGGATCTTCCTGGGCCAGGGATCAAACCAGTGCCCCTTACACTGCAAGGTGGACTCTTTACCCACTGGACCAGCAGGGAAGCCTGAGATTTTTCTAATTTATTTTTTTAATTGAAGGATAATTGGTTTACAATTTTTTTTTCCTGCCAAACATCAACATGAATCAGCCACAGGTATATACATGTCCCCTTCGTCCTCAGCTACCTTCCCATATCCCTCCCCATTCCACCCCTCCATGTTGTTAAGAGACCCTGTTTGAGTTCTCTGAGTCTTACAGCAATTTCTCTTCGGTTACGTATTGATGTCTGCTATCTAAACACCTCACTCTAGCCATGACAAAATACTTGTTCTCTAAATATATAGTGCTTTCTCACATATCACATCTATAATGTGCTGTTGCCTTTCTTTGAAATGTTCTTCCAGCCTCATTTACTTATTTAATTCCTACTTTTACTTTTTCAACCTCAGCTCATATCTTTGCACCTTTTGACCACCTTCGCCATTTCCTCCACCCCCACCCTTTAAACCTTTCTTGTATCTATTCTTTTATCTCCAGCCCCATTACCCTGATTGCAATTAGGTGTTCATCACTTCCTCAAGGACATTCTTCTGGAATATTTGCTATAGTATTCTATTGGTTCACTTGAGTCATGCCTCACCTTTTGCAATCAATCTTCATACTCCTATTATATAAGTGTCTTTCTAATATTTAATTGTATCATTCCCCTACTTAAATTCTGTGAAGTGGTCTTTTTTTATGGCATGCTTTGTAGCTTCTGGGATCTTAGTTCCCTAATGGGATTCCCTCAACAGTTGAAAGGTTGAAGCCTTAACACTGGACTGCTGGAGAACTATCAAGTGGCCTTTATCACGTTCAGGACACAGGGTAGAATAGCAGAATATTCTTAAGCTCCATTTCCAACTTCATTTTCTCCTTTTTTTAAAGTCACATATTGAGATTTTTTTTCTCTTTTTAAAATTTTGACATCTTTTATTATTTTTTTATTTATTTCTTTTCATCCATCTTTTTTATTCTTTGGCCTGTGTGGGCCTCCCATTACAGTGGCCTCACTCACTGCAGAGCACCAACTCTGGGTGCATGCGCTCCAGAGCACCGGCTCATAATCAGACACACGGGTCTAGCTGCTCTACAGCAGGTTGGATCTTCCTGGGCCAGGGATCAAACCAGTGCCCCTTACACTGCAAGGTGGACTCTTTACCCACTGGACCAGCAGGGAAGCCTGAGATTTTTCTAATTTATTTTTTTAATTGAAGGATAATTGGTTTACAATTTTTTTTTCCTGCCAAACATCAACATGAATCAGCCACAGGTATATACATGTCCCCTTCGTCCTCAGCTACCTTCCCATATCCCTCCCCATTCCACCCCTCCATGTTGTTAAGAGACCCTGTTTGAGTTCTCTGAGTCTTACAGCAATAGGTTACGTATTGATGTCTGCTATCTAAACACCTCACTCTAGCCATGACAAAATACTTGTTCTCTAAATATATAGTGCTTTCTCACATATCACATCTATAATGTGCTGTTGCCTTTCCTTGAAATGTTCTTCCAGCCTCATTTACTTATTTAATTCCTACTTTTACTTCAACTCAGCTCATGCCATTTCTTAGATGAGTTAGGGGTTTGCCCTCTAGGATCCCATTGCTAATTCTGTACACAAAGAGTTGGACACATCTGGTCAACTAATACATTCACTTCACATATTATAGTTTAGTCACCACATGTTAGGTTATTTCACTGTTTCTCTCACTAATTGATTTCTTTTTCTTTTTTTAATATTTATTTAGCCACATCCTCTGGCATATGTGATCTTTGTTCCTTGACCAGAGATTGAACCCATGGCCCTTGCATTAGAAGCTCTTGGAAGCTCAGTCTTAACCAATGGACCATCAAGGAAGTTCTCACTAAGTGACTTCTTTGAGGTAGTCTATCTCTATATTGTCACTGCCTTAATTATTCAATAAATACTTAGTGATGGAATAAAATCATCACTGGAGGCAGAAAAGACTTTCCATTGAACAGATGAGACTGAAATCTAAGCAGATTAGGTGAGTTGTCCTGAGCTACAAGACTAGTTACAGAAAAACTAAAACTAGAATTCTTAATACCTAACTTGCTACTCTCTCCTTCCTCCTCTAGCTACTCATGTGCAAAACATATTGCTTCTTATGAAAATCTCACTACAGATTTGATTCTGGAAATATGCTCTCGCATATGGAAGGGTGTGCTTCCCTTCTGGCTCAGCAGTAAAGAATTGAGTGCAATGCAAGAGACTCAGATTCAGTCCCTGGATTGTGGAGATCCCCTGGAGAATAAAATGGCAATCCATTCCAGTATTCTTGCCTGGGAAGTCCCATCGACAGAGGAGTCTGGCAGGTTACAGTCCATGGGGCTATCAAAAGTCAGACATGACTTAGCAACTAAACTACCACCAAGGGCTTCCCTGGTGGTCAAGTGGGTAAGGACACTGCCTTGCAGAGCAATGGGTGCCGGTTCAATCCCTGGCCTGGGAAGATCCCACATGCCACAGAGCGGCTGGACCGATGTGTCCAACTACCGAGCTGGAGCTCTGGAGCACATGTGCCCAGAGTCAGTGCTCTGCGACAACAGAGGCCACTGCGATGAGAGGCCCATATGGGTCAAAGAACAAAGATGGATGAAAATAGATGAATGAAAAGACCAATAGAAGTGGCCTGCCCACCCCCCTCCCTCCCCAACCCGTCCCCCACTCTTAAAAAATGTATAAACCACCACCAACATGATATGGACGGGACACATGATTTTAAGTAGAAAATGTTAAAAAGTTATCACCCCAGTAGCAAGCCTCATTGGTAGGAGGCTATATTGCCTCAGGAAAAGTTACCCAAGGTATGTCAATTTCATATACACAGAAATTCTATCATAAAGTATTTTAAAGCCAGTATCTTAGACTTCCCTAGTGGTCCAGTGATTAATAATCCACCTGCCAATGCAGGGGACACGGGTTTAATTCCTGGTGTGGGAAGATTCCATATGCTGCAGAGCAACTAAGCCCATGTGCTGCAGCTGCTGAGCCTGTGCCCTGGAACTTGCCCCTCAACAAGAGATTCCGCTGCAATGAGAAGCCTGAGCAACACAACAAGGAGTAG
Source organism: Tragulus kanchil (assembly GCA_022376925.1). Lineage (NCBI taxonomy): Eukaryota > Metazoa > Chordata > Mammalia > Artiodactyla > Tragulidae > Tragulus > Tragulus kanchil. Next base: position 237,656,742 of record JAIOJX010000026.1, read on the forward strand.
CTCACTCACTGCAACTAAAGAAAGCTCACAGGCAGCTACAAGACTAGTTACAGAAAACTAAAACTAGAATTCTTAATACCTAACTTGCTCTCTCCTTCCTCCTCTAGCTACTCATGTGCAAAACATATTGCTTCTTATGAAAATCTCACTACAGATTTGATTCTGGAAATATGCTCTCGCATATGGAAGGGTGTGCTTCCCTTCTGGCTCAGCAGTAAAGAATTGAGTGCAATGCAAGAGACTCAGATTCAGTCCCTGGATTGTGGAGATCCCCTGGAGAATAAAATGGCAATCCATTCCAGTATTCTTGCCTGGGAAGTCCCATCGACAGAGGAGTCTGGCAGGTTACAGTCCATGGGGCTATCAAAAGTCAGACATGACTTAGCAACTAAACTACCACCAAGGGCTTCCCTGGTGGTCAAGTGGGTAAGGACACCGCCTTGCAGAGCAATGGGTGCCGGTTCAATCCCTGGCCTGGGAAGATCCCACATGCCACAGAGCGGCTGGACCGATGTGTCCAACTACCGAGCTGGAGCTCTGGAGCACATGTGCCCAGAGTCAGTGCTCTGCGACAACAGAGGCCACTGCGATGAGAGGCCCATATGGGTCAAAGAACAAAGATGGATGAAAATAGATGAATGAAAAGACCAATAGAAGTGGCCTGCCCACCCCCCTCCCTCCCCAACCCGTCCCCCACTCTTAAAAAATGTATAAACCACCACCAACATGATATGGACGGGACACATGATTTTAAGTAGAAAATGTTAAAAAGTTATCACCCCAGTAGCAAGCCTCATTGGTAGGAGGCTATATTGCCTCAGGAAAAGTTACCCAAGGTATGTCAATTTCATATACACAGAAATTCTATCATAAAGTATTTTAAAGCCAGTATCTTAGACTTCCCTCGTGGTCCAGTGATTAATAATCCACCTGCCAATGCAGGGGACACGGGTTTAATTCCTGGTGTGGGAAGATTCCATATGCTGCAGAGCAACTAAGCCCATGTGCTGCAGCTGCTGAGCCTGTGCCCTGGAACTTGCCCCTCAACAAGAGATTCCGCTGCAATGAGAAGCCTGAGCAACACAACAAGGAGTAGCTCCCACTCACTGCAACTAAAGAAAGCTCACAGGCAGCAACAAAGGACCAGCAGAGCCAAGAAAAAAGTTTCTTAAAAAAATAAGTCAGTATCTTACAACACTACCAGCTGAACTGTCTTGGTGATGTTTGAGGTGATGTTACTTACATAAAGCAAAAAATATGGCTTTTGAGAAAGACAAATATAATTTATATGTGGAATCTAAAAAAGACAAATTCAGAGAAAATAGTAGAATGGTAGCTACCAGGAGTTGGTGGGGGGTGGGCAGGAGAAAGGGGAAGATACTGGTTAAGGGGTACACACTTCCAGTTATAAGATCAACAAGTTTGGGAGTGTAACATACAGCATGGTGATCATACTTAAAAACATGGTGCTCGAATGTTACTAAGAGAGTAGATCCCAAATGTTCTCACCACAAAAAAGAAATGGTAGCAATGTGATGGGACAGAGTGGTAATCATTTTGCAATTTATAAATGTATCAAATCAATATACTGTGCACTTTAAACTGACATCATCACATCCCAGCAAAACTGGGGGGAAAACCACAAAGAAAACAGCTAATGCAAGAGGGAAAATATAATCTGGGATTTAAGAAAGCAGTTAATGTTTTAAGATGTTGACATATCAATAATAGGAGGCGACTTTATGCTATCACCATTGTTAAGCAAATCAGATAATTGTTTATGTCCCTAACAGTGCTTTGATGCTTTAATCGTAGTAATTGTATGTGCAATAAAACCAGCAGAAAACAACTGACAGCAGTCTGAGCACATGGATGACCCAGAACAATGTTGTCAGATTCTGCAGGTTAGGCTGTAATTATGGACCAGAGCAAAATCCACCATGATTGGAGGTCTAATTATGGCTCAGTACCAAGACTCTGGGAAAACTAGAGATGTATTTCCTTATAAAATACTGCCAGATATTTTATTAGCTCAAGCTAACAAGTAGTCATATCTACATGGACTATGGTAATAATAGCTGGGAAATATTTTCTTTTATCTTTAAAAGTGCATCCTTTTCCCCCTTCTACACCAGGAAGGCTCAGAAGCTCGTCATTAGAATAATGAGACAATAGACTAAGTTCTAAGATGAAGGAGATATTTTAAATAGAGGAGTAGATTCCTTCTTTATGACTATTATTATTTTTCAAATGCAGTTAAGTTTAAAATTCAACTGTCATAAAAACATTACACAATGTGTCAACACCTATATGAATAACATAACTATACATTTATAAATTTATAGGGGATGTTTGGGTGATGTTACTTACATAAAGCAAAAAATATGGCTTTTGAGAAAGACAAATATAATTTATATGTGGAATCTAAAAAAGACAAATTCAGAGAAAATAGTAGAATGGTAGCTACCAGGAGTTGGTGGGGGGTGGGCAGGAGAAAGGGGAAGATACTGGTTAAGGGGTACACACTTCCAGTTATAAGATCAACAAGTTTGTGAGTGTAACATACAGCATGGTGATCATACTTGAAAACATGGTGCTCGAATGTTACTAAGAGAGTAGATCCCAAATGTTCTCACCACAAAAAAGAAATGGTAGCAATGTGATGGGACAGAGTGGTAATCATTTTGCAGTTTATAAATGTATCAAATCAATATACTGTGCACTTTAAACTGACATCATCACATCCCAGCAAAACTGGGGGGAAAACCACAAAGAAAACAGCTAATGCAAGAGGGAAAATATAATCTGGGATTTAAGAAAGCAGTTAATGTTTTAAGATGTTGACATATCAATAATAGGAGGCGACTTTATGCTATCACCATTGTTAAGCAAATCAGATAATTGTTTATGTCCCTAACAGTGCTTTGATGCTTTAATCGTAGTAATTGTATGTGCAATAAAACCAGCAGTAAACAACTGACAGCAGTCTGAGCACATGGATGACCCAGAACAATGTTGTCAGATTCTGCAGGTTAGGCTGTAATTATGGACCAGAGCAAAATCCACCATGATTGGAGGTCTAATTATGGCTCAGTACCAAGACTCTGGGAAAACTAGAGATGTATTTCCTTATAAAATACTGCCAGATATTTTATTAGCTCAAGCTAACAAGTAGTCATATCTACATGGACTATGGTAATAATAGCTGGGAAATATTTTCTTTTATCTTTAAAAGTGCATCCTTTTCCCCCTTCTACACCAGGAAGGCTCAGAAGCTCGTCATTAGAATAATGAGACAATAGACTAAGTTCTAAGATGAAGTAGATATTTTAAATAGAGGAGTAGATTCCTTCTTTATGACTATTATTATTTTTCAAATGCAGTTAAGTTTAAAATTCAACTGTCATAAAAACATTACACAATGTGTCAACACCTATATGAATAACATAACTATACATTTATAAATTTATACATTTATATTAATTCATTTTTTAAAAACCCTCAAGAATAATACCCATGAACCTGATAAAGATGTCACTTCTGAGAAGAGACATTATATCAAGAGAATAAAATTTAAGGACACATGCAGAAATTTATACTTTTCATGTCTTTATATATTTTTTAAATTTTTAATCAAAAATCCCAAGTTGCATTAAGCATTAATCTTGCCAGTTTAAAAATAAAACATTAGGACCCATCACCACTCCCTAGAGAAATGAAAATAAAAACAGAAATAAACAAGTGAAACCTAATTAAACTTAGAAGATTTTGCATGGCAAAGGAAACTACAAATAAACTGAAAAGACACCCCACAGAATGGGAGAAAATAATAGCAAATGAAATAAGTGATAAAGGATTAACTTCCAAATTATATAAGCAGGTCATATAACTCAAAAACAAACAACTCAATTAAAAGGTGGGGAAAAGACTTAAACAGACATTTCTCCAAAGAAGACATACACATAGCTAACAAACACATAAAGAGATGCTCATCTTTGCTCATTATAAGAGAAATGCAAATCAAAATGACAATGCGATATCACCTCACACCAGTCAGAACGGCCATCATCAAAAAACCTACAAGCAATAAATGCTGGAGAGGGTGTGGAGAAAAGGAAACCCTTTTGCGCTATTAGGGGGAATTAAATTGATACAGCCACTATGAAAGACAATATGGAGACTCCTTAAAAACTAGGAATAAAACCATCATATGACCCAGCAATTCCACTACTAGGCATATACCCTGAGGACACCAAAACTGAAAAATACACATGCACCCCATTGTTTAATGCAACACCATATACAATAGCTAGAACACAGAAGCAATCTAGATGTCCATTGACAGATGAATGGATAAAGAAGCTGTGGTACATATATACAATGGAATGTTACTCGACAATTAAAAGGAATACATTTGAGTCAGTTTTAATGAGGTGGATGAGCCTAGAGTCTATTATACAGAATGAAGTTAGTCAGAAAGAGAAAGATATATATTGTATACTAATGCCTATATATGGTATCTAGAAAGATGGTGCTGGTGACCTTATCTGCAATGGAGAACATCAATGAAGAAGAGACTTACGGACACGGTAAGGGGGAAGGAGAAGGTGAGATGTATGGAGAGAGTAACATGGAAACTTACTTCATGACATGCAAAAATAGGGGGGTGGAATGGGGAGAGAAATGGGAAGGAGGATCAAGAGGGAGGAGATATATGTAAACTTATGGCTGATTCATGTTGATATTTGACAGAAAATGACAAAATTCTGTAAAGTGATTAACCTTCAAATAAAAAAATAGTAAATGGAAAAAAATTTTCGTGAATTGGTGGCACAATCTTGAATTTCCCATTTCCCCAATAGTAATGTTTCCATGACTTAATTATAAGCATATTTACATAAAACACTCAGAAATAATTTTACTATTTATCTGGTATTTTAGTATATAGATGTAGTATACCTTTATTCATAAGTCTTTTATTTCCTAAAAATTTTATGTTTTTTATGTTTTGCAAACATGAACTAAAGTAAAGGGAATTATCATAAGAAGGCCCCATGTATTGAGAGCCCCGCTTCTATGATTATTAATTTATGGCCACATTTGTGTGCCTGAAAGGAAAACTACTTTCTCTACTTGTATAACTTCTTCCTCTTTGTAATAATCTTTATCTGAAGATAAAGAAGGGATTTTATAAATATCTGGATTTTATCAACTCAGCATTCTCATCAGTGTTCATCAGGCTTTGAAACCATCTTTTATTTAAACATTTATTTTTTACCTATTTGTCTTTTGGGGGGTGGGGTGGAGAGGGAGGGGGATGGGTGGGCCACTTCTATTGGTTTTTCATTTCTCTATTTTCATCCGTCTTTGTTCTTTGGCTCCTGCGGGCCTCCCATCGCGGTGGCCTCTGTCGTTGCAGAGTGCCAGCTCTGGGCACATGTGCCCCAGAGCTCCGGCTCGGTAATTGGACACATCGGTCCAGCCACTCTGTGGCACGTGGGATCTTCCCAGGCCAGAGATTGAACTGGTGGCCCTTGCACTGCAAGGCGGTGTCCTTACCCACTGGACCACCAGGGGAAGCCCGAAACCATCTTTTATTAATGACTAGGTCATTTATCTGATGTTCACAACTCTCTGGGCAAATCTATTGAACATCTAGATCCTCTAAGGTTTTCTCTATTCCTGTAACAAAAATAAAATATCAAAAAAATAAAAATAAAATCCTGTGCCAAGTACTACCATGACAATTATGTATATAAACCTATCAGTGTGCATTGACAGATAGTTAAAGTGTTAAGTAATACAGAGGGATTGAAAAAGAAAATAAGTTGAAAAGATATATGTAATTGCATGTTGATATTTGACAGAAAATGACAAAATTCTGTAAAGTGATTAACCTTCAAATAAAAAATAGTAAATGGAAAAATTTTCGTGAATTGGTGGCACAATCTTGAATTTCCCATTTCCCCAATAGTAATGTTTCCATGACTTAATTATAAGCATATTTACATAAAACACTCAGAAATAATTTTACTATTTATCTGGTATTTTAGTATATAGATGTAGTATACCTTTATTCATAAGTCTTTTATTTCCTAAAAATTTTATGTTTTTTATGTTTTGCAAACATGAACTAAAGTAAAGGGAATTATCATAAGAAGGCCCCATGTATTGAGAGCCCCGCTTCTATGATTATTAATTTATGGCCACATTTGTGTGCCTGAAAGGAAAACTACTTTCTCTACTTGTATAACTTCTTCCTCTTTGTAATAATCTTTATCTGAAGATAAAGAAGGGATTTTATAAATATCTGGATTTTATCAACTCAGCATTCTCATCAGTGTTCATCAGGCTTTGAAACCATCTTTTATTTAAACATTTATTTTTTACCTATTTGTCTTTTGGGGGGTGGGGTGGAGAGGGAGGGGGATGGGTGGGCCACTTCTATTGGTTTTTCATTTCTCTATTTTCATCCGTCTTTGTTCTTTGGCTCCTGCGGGCCTCCCATCGCGGTGGCCTCTGTCGTTGCAGAGTGCCAGCTCTGGGCACATGTGCCCCAGAGCTCCGGCTCGGTAATTGGACACATCGGTCCAGCCACTCTGTGGCACGTGGGATCTTCCCAGGCCAGAGATTGAACTGGTGGCCCTTGCACTGCAAGGCGGTGTCCTTACCCACTGGACCACCAGGGGAAGCCCGAAACCATCTTTTATTAATGACTAGGTCATTTATCTGATGTTCACAACTCTCTGGGCAAATCTATTGAACATCTAGATCCTCTAAGGTTTTCTCTATTCCTGTAACAAAAATAAAATATCAAAAAAATAAAAATAAAATCCTGTGCCAAGTACTACCATGACAATTATGTATATAAACCTATCAGTGTGCATTGACAGATAGTTAAAGTGTTAAGTAATACAGAGGGATTGAAAAAGAAAATAACTTGAAAAAAGATCTAAGAGTTATATCCGCACATAACAGTTTCTTTCAAGCCATCGTCTTTGGTTTTAAATGTCTTTTGATCAAATGAAAATAAACTCAGGTGGCAGACACAGGCCAAGTTCACTATATCAGGGTCCACATAGCAGCCTCCTGGAGGTGCCTCACAACTTAAAAATAGTGTTCACATCCAAAGTTTGGCAGAATAGAACTCAGAGGCCAAGACCATGAACCAGACCAGAGAGCAAGATAAATGGAGTGTAGGCAGATCAGAGAAGACAACACCCTGGTGTTTTAGCACAGAGGCAATTCAGGACCACGGACAGGGATGAGCGAGTCCTCACCTCCCTTACCCTCCCTACTTTGAATAGTTTGCTTTTATAGAAAAGCATAGTTTATTGTGTGCCAGGCAGCAGTGGTTGGAGTGAAAGCACAGACATACTTCAGAGGCCAACTGCAGAGACCAACGTGCATCCACAGAGCCCAGGCAGAGGCATGGCAACGGTCTTAAAATCAGATATCCAGAAGTCACACTTGGGGAGAGGAAAAGTCAAGTCTGAAGACAAAAAAGGACTGAGGTATAAGGGAGGTTGAATTGAATAGAAAAGGGGAAACATTCAAACTGGAGAACTAGAGACAGCACTTTGAAGTGAAGAAGCAAGCAAGCAGATGCCAACAACAAGGCACAGAGAGCAAGGTCTTCCTGCCCTTCGATCTGATTCGATTCAATTCAAGTTGATTCAAATCTGAAAGTGCTTAATGCATGCCAGTAATAGTGAGATAATGGCTTTAAACAATAATTCTGAGTGGACAGATAAGAACTAACAGATTTGCACTGCTCACAGACTTGAGCAGCATTCATTGGAGGCCAACGATTACACCTGTGACCTAGGTCCTCTGGAGCTGTCATGCTTTTGACATTTTGGAAGCAAATAACTTAATTCACTACTGGTTATTTTGCACTAACCCAGAGAAGATTAAAAACAAATGAAAAGAAAGTGAGGTCATTGGAGAAGGGGGAAAACTGATGAGAACCGATATGATTATTCCCATCCTTATGTTAGGAATTTCATTTTAACTTATTTTTCTCTGAACCTGCTCTAGGAAGAAAACCACAAATGTCTGTGTGTGTGTGTGTGTGTGTGTGTGTGTGTGCATAAAAGTTGAGAAGGTCTCTTCTGTCTTGGTTTTATTCTAAATAGAAGGAAGCCAAAACAATTGGGAAAAATAAACAAGTAGGCAGAATACATAGATAAAAGTTTTTTATTATTATTATTCAAGAAGAAAATCACCTCTTACTTAATGACAAGAACAGAATCCTTATAATCTCTTTTTCATATTTTAAAAAATATTTTATTTATTTATTTATTTGGTTGCACCGAGTCTTATTTGCAGCACGCAAACTCCTAGCTGTGGCATGTGGGATCAGTTCCCCAAGCAGGGATTGAACCCAAGCCCCCTGCATTGGGAGTTCAGAGTTCTAGCCACTGGACCACCAGGGAATTCTCTTTACATATTTCAAATAAAGGGTAGTCTTAATAAAAGAAAAGAACCAAAAAAAAGAGAAAGGAACCAAGAGTACAAGAGATAACATGTTGAGCATCAGAGACTCTTTTCTCAGAGACTGACAATGCTGACCAACTAAGTGGGAAGAAACTTAAAGCAGAAATTAAATAGCTTGGCAAAAGAGCAACTAAATATAGTAGAGGATCATATACCCACTTTATTTTGCTGCATCACCGGCATAATTATCATGGATGCCAATGTAATGTGGTATTAACATGAGTTCATTGACCTCCTCAATGGATTTGGTATGATGTGGCTATGTGGATGTGTTCAAACTTGCTCAATGCTCCATGTGTACTCTTGACAAATGTGTGCTTTGTTGGTTACAGGATAACTTTCTAGATAAGAGACTCATTCTCTGGTCAGAGATATAGAGGAAATTATATGACAGCCTAAGAAAGTCACGTCTTGGCTGATAACAAGGGCCAAGTCTGGACAGTCATGCTTTTCGTTTTGCACATGCTATGATGGGGGCCTTGGAGGCAACTCCAAGAATAAAGGTCAACTAACTGTTCTATACATGACCAAAGAGTAAATATTTTAGGCCTCTGTAGGCTCCATATTCTTCTCCATCACATATTCTTCTTCATTTAAAAAATGTTTAAGCAACAAAACATTCTTACTTTAAACAGAGCACAAGCCATATTTGACCCATAAGACATAGTTTGTCAACTCCTGCCAGGAAAAAGGTAGGAATATTAGAGCTATTTGGCCTAAATAAAATAGTGGGATGAAGGCCTATCAATGAAAACCAGGAATACATAAATAACTTTCTGAAGATGGGCCACTCGTTTTTCCAAAAGAGTGATATGCCTATGCTATATATGTTTTGTTTTGTTTTTGTTTTTGACATTGTCCATTGAAAAAGGATATGAGGGCTTCCCCTGGTGGTCCAGTGGGTAAGGACACCGCCTTGCAGTGCAAGGGGCACCGGTTTGATCCCTGGCCTGGGAAGATCCCACGTGCCGTGGAGCGGCTGGACCAATGTGTCCAATTACCGAGTCAGAGCTCTGGAGTGCATACACCCAGAGCCGGTGCTCTGCAACGACAGACGCCACCGCGATGGGAGGCCCACGGGAGCCAAAGAACAAGGACAGATGAACATAGAGAAACGAAAGACCAATAGAAGTGGCCTGCCTTCTCCCCTCCCTCCCCAACCCGACCCCTGCCCAAAATAAAAAATAAATAAATAAATAAATCTTTAAAAAAAAAAAGAAAAAGGATATGATATGTCCATTTTATATGAGCAGCAATGCTTATTGCAAAGTTTGAGGAGTAAACTAATAAGAAAGGCTCAGGTGGAGTATTACTATCCCCCTTTATGTTCTTCCTCACAACAGAGCTATTTAAGCAACAATTCAAGAGAAAAAACTTGCCATCTGTATTATGTGGACAAAATCTGAATGTGTATCATCAGTCAGTGTTAGTTGCTCAGTCATGTCTGACTCTTTGCGACCCCATGGACTGTAGCCTGCCAGGCTCCTCTGTCCATGGAATTATACAGGCAAGAATACTGGAGTGGTTGCCATTTCCTTCTCCAGGGGATCTTCCCAACCCAGGGATTCAAACTCCTGCACTGCAGGCAGATTCGTTACTGTCTGAGTATAGGTTTCTGTGTTTAGATACAGGAAATCATTAAAATGTATGTTTTTATATATACCTATAATAATAAATATATATGTGTACATATAATTATGTTTACGAATTTTCTCAAGTTCACAATTCCTACATTTGCAGAACACAGCTTTCATGTATAATTTCAAAAGATATATAAAGGAACTAACAGCGTATGATTGGGTGAGTAAGAATGGTCATTGTACAGCCATCTAGGTAACTAGTTTTATGCAATCAGTGCCCTCCACTCCATAAAGTACTGGACATAGCCATTCATGTAGCAAAGCAGTCTCCGGTGTCACATTATAGAGCCATATTCATGTCTGAAATGAATAGAATTCTGTGCTTGCCTGACAGCCATTGCCAAGGTACACCTTGCTCGTGTGCTAAGTCTCTTCACTTGTGTCCGACTCTGAGACCCTATGGACGGCAGCCCACCAGGCTCCTCTGTCTTTTGGATTCCCCAGGTAAAAATACTGGAGTGGGTTGCTATGCCCCCCTCCAGGTGATCTTCTTGACCCAGAGACTGAACGCACTTCTCTTACATTTACCTGCACTGGCAGGCAGAACAGGTTCTTTACTGCTAGCACCACCTTGGAAGCAAGATACACCTTACCTGTTTTCAATTGATCAATCTGCCACTCCTCTTAGGGGAGGAAGTTTTTCATAAAGGTGTGTATTGAAACTTATTATCAAGAAGGTGACACTGCCTGCTACTAATGGATCCCATATATGCTAATTACTGGACAGAACACAGGAGCTGCAGAGAGATTAGGGTAATGACTTGGATGGATGAACAAATAGGTCAGCAAGAGATGAGGGAACTGATTTGTCTAATATTAGAGCCAAGCTCTACAAACCCCCTGTCTGAACGAAACCATTTGATTGCTTCTGCAGCTTTAGGACTTAAAGTTTGATTTTAAACCTTCAAAGTTTTTGAATTTCAAGTGATCTGCCTCTGGAGAATTGCAGGAGATGTAAAACCACACTATCTAATAGTACTGAATTCCTAGAGGTTTATGATTTGTCAAACGGTTCTCTACCATTCTGTAAAGGTTTCATGATTTCCCAAATATCCACCATGTAAATTAAGGCCTGTGGCTGTGAAAATCCTCAGCAGTTGCATGGGCTATAGTCATGAACAAATATGAAAATATAACAGAAAGATGTTCCTCCATAACATTTATCAGCAGATTGCACTTTGTGATTTGAGTAAATATAAGTTGATAAGCAGCCAACACAGAGGGTGGGCTGCTGATCTAGGAGTTGAGGGAACAGATCCTTAGTTCATTTCTGCCTTAAGGGCTTTGTGAATTTAACATTGAATCCCTCAGTGCCTTATCTTTCTCTTTATAAAACTGATTTTCCATGCTAAGATCTATACTTCAGTTAATGTTAACATTATTTGAAAGAAGGAAAAGGAAAAGTTTCTTTATTGTGTATTTCTCCCTGCTTTTTAAATGGAACCTTCTCAATTTTTATATAACAAAACAAAAATACCAGATTCAGTGACAGAATGAGAAAGATCACTAGTTTAAAAAAAATAAAAGAAGAGCCAAACCACTGGGCAATATGATCTAACACTTGTTTAATTTCCTTAGACAACCAAAGGCCATCTCTTTATGTGCCACCCAGACACCTCATCTCTTTGGTAAGAATTAGGTCAAGAAGTTTAAATGAGGGGCTTCCCTGGGGGTCCAGTGGGTAAGGGCACCGCCTTGCAGTGCAAGGAGCGCCAGTTCAATCTCTGGCCTGGGAATATCCCACGTGCCACGGAGTGGCTGGACAGATGTGTCCAATTACCGAGCTGGAGCTCTGGAGTGCATGCGCCCAGAGCCGGTGCTCTGCGACAACAGAGGCCACCGCGATGGGAGGCCCACATGGACCAGAGAACAAAGATGGATGAAAATAGAGAAATGAAAGACCAATAGAAGTGGCCCACCTGTCCCCCTCCCTCCCCAACCTGACCCCCCAAAAAAAGAAGTTTAAATGAGACCAGTTTTTACCTCTATAGGAAAACTTGAAGTGTATTCATATGACGATATAGCAGAGCCCTGTAGAGTCAAAAGCAGCACTTAGACATATGTGAACTGGACTTTGATCTTGGTTTTCTACTTTTTTCCCCCTCCCCTGCCATCCCTGACCTGCATACTCCCCCTCCCTCCCAATCACACACCCGAAGCCAAAGATGGAGAAAAGAGTATATTCTGTCTTGGATACTTGTTCCCTGACTTCATTCCATTGATTTCTATTGGAGCCTCCAGAAAGAGAAGTTACCAGAAAACTCCAAGGAACATGTTATATGGCATTTTAGACACTAAGGGAACACAGCTGGAGATAAGTGAGGAAGAGAGGTATCCTCTACTTGTCTTTTCACAGCTCAGCATGACTTGGCATCACTAGCAACCACTTCAGAAAATACAGGGCCGCTTCAGAATCTCCAGATTTGGCAGCTCTGAAAGCAATGCAAGATGGCACCTTTAATAGATTCAACATTATACTGGACGTGGCAACAATGCTAGGCTCCACTTCAGGGGGTTCCCTTCCTGGGAAACACATTAACCAGGTGACCAGAATCCCAGAGAGGAGAGGGCTTCCTAAGCATGAATAACAAATTTTTGGAGCAAAGACCTTCTCAATTTTTATATAACAAAACAAAAATACCAGATTCAGTGACAGAATGAGAAAGATCACTAGTTTAAAAAAAATAAAAGAAGAGCCAAACCACTGGGCAATATGATCTAACACTTGTTTAATTTCCTTAGACAACCAAAGGCCATCTCTTTATGTGCCACCCAGACACCTCATCTCTTTGGTAAGAATTAGGTCAAGAAGTTTAAATGAGGGGCTTCCCTGGGGGTCCAGTGGGTAAGGGCACCGCCTTGCAGTGCAAGGAGCGCCAGTTCAATCTCTGGCCTGGGAATATCCCACGTGCCACGGAGTGGCTGGACAGATGTGTCCAATTACCGAGCTGGAGCTCTGGAGTGCATGCGCCCAGAGCCGGTGCTCTGCGACAACAGAGGCCACCGCGATGGGAGGCCCACATGGACCAGAGAACAAAGATGGATGAAAATAGAGAAATGAAAGACCAATAGAAGTGGCCCACCTGTCCCCCTCCCTCCCCAACCAGCACCCCCCATCCCCCAAAAAAAGAAGTTTAAATGAGACCAGTTTTTACCTCTATAGGAAAACTTGAAGTGTATTCATATGACGATATAGCAGAGCCCTGTAGAGTCAAAAGCAGCACTTAGACATATGTGAACTGGACTTTGATCTTGGTTTTCTACTTTTTTCCCCCTCCCCTGCCATCCCTGACCTGCATACTCCCCCTCCCTCCCAATCACACACCCGAAGCCAAAGATGGAGAAAAGAGTATATTCTGTCTTGGATACTTGTTCCCTGACTTCATTCCATTGATTTCTATTGGAGCCTCCAGAAAGAGAAGTTACCAGAAAACTCCAAGGAACATGTTATATGGCATTTTAGACACTAAGGGAACACAGCTGGAGATAAGTGAGGAAGAGAGGTATCCTCTACTTGTCTTTTCACAGCTCAGCATGACTTGGCATCACTAGCAACCACTTCAGAAAATACAGGGCCGCTTCAGAATCTCCAGATTTGGCAGCTCTGAAAGCAATGCAAGATGGCACCTTTAATAGATTCAACATTATACTGGACGTGGCAACAATGCTAGGCTCCACTTCAGGGGGTTCCCTTCCTGGGAAACACATTAACCAGGTGACCAGAATCCCAGAGAGGGAGAGGGCTTCCTAAGCTCATGTGAAACATGCCCTAAGGATTCAGAGGGATTCTGGAAGTCCAGTGATAATAGGTGGGGACATGAATGTGAAATTTCATTGATCTCTTAGCTGAGCTTCTCAGCTCACTCAAACGGTAAAGAATCTCCCTACAATGCAAGAGACCTGGGTTTGATCCCTGGGTCGGGAAGATCCCCTGGAGAAGGGAGTGGCAACCCACTTCAGTATTCTTGCTTACCTGGTGGATTCCATGAAGAGGAGCCTGAAGGGGCTACAGTCTGTGGGGTAGCAAAAAGTCAGACATGACTGACTGACTAACAATTAACTTCAGTCAGTCAGTCCAGTCGCTCAGCCATGTCCAACTTTTTGCCACTCTATGGACTTCCAGCACGCCAGACTTCGCAGTCCTTCACCATCTCCTGGAATTGCTCTAACTCATGTCCATTGAGTCAGTGATGCCATCCAACCATCTCATCCTCTGTAGCCCCCTTCTCCTTCTGCCTTCTATTTTTCCCAGCATCAGTGTCTTTAACTTAAGTCCATTTGTTAACACACAGGCTGGTGAAGACTGAGGAGTTTGACATAAGTGAATTTTCTCGTAAAATTCAAATTTCAAATAAACCATGGAAATGCATAATTTCATCTTTAAAGTACATGTCCTATTTGGGGACAGAAATATAGTCACCATACTCACACATTACTATCAAGAAGTGTTGGGAAGAAAAATCATTTCCAGAGATTGCTGAAATTCTACCATAAATAATGTATTCCTATTTATTAAATAGCACTGCTCTCTTGAGAACAGAACTGTTTCAGAAGAAAAGAAGGTGGAAAGGGAGTGAAGGGGGTAGCAAAGAAGTGAAAATGAGAGGAAACAATGGAGAAAATGTCTTGTGCCTCCAAGTTTCATTTTTTTTTTTTTAGAATTATTTTCGGGGGTGTGTGGGGGTGTGGGGAGTGGGGGCGCTAGCAACCACTTCAGAAAATGGCCGCTTCAGAATCTCCAGATTTGGCAGCTCTGAAAGCAATGCAAGATGGCACCTTTAATAGATTCAACATTATACTGGACGTGGCAACAATGCTAGGCTCCACTTCAGGGGTTCCTTCCTGGGAAACACATTAACCAGGTGACCAGAATCCCAGAGAGGGAGAGGGCTTCCTAAGCTCATGTGAAACATGCCCTAAGGATTCAGAGGATTCTGGAAGTCCAGTGATAATAGGTGGGGACATGAATGTGAAATTTCATTGATCTCTTAGCTGAGCTTCTCAGCTCACTCAAACGGTAAAGAATCTCCCTACAATGCAAGAGACCTGGGTTTGATCCCTGGGTCGGGAAGATCCCCTGGAGAAGGGAGTGGCAACCCACTTCAGTATTCTTGCTTACCTGGTGGATTCCATGAAGAGGAGCCTGAAGGGGCTACAGTCTGTGGGGTAGCAAAAAGTCAGACATGACTGACTGACTAACAATTAACTTCAGTCAGTCAGTCCAGTCGCTCAGCCATGTCCAACTTTTTGCCACTCTATGGACTTCCAGCACGCCAGACTTCGCAGTCCTTCACCATCTCCTGGAATTGCTCTAACTCATGTCCATTGAGTCAGTGATGCCATCCAACCATCTCATCCTCTGTAGCCCCCTTCTCCTTCTGCCTTCTATTTTTCCCAGCATCAGTGTCTTTAACTTAAGTCCATTTGTTAACACACAGGCTGGTGAAGACTGAGGAGTTTGACATAAGTGAATTTTCTCGTAAAATTCAAATTTCAAATAAACCATGGAAATGCATAATTTCATCTTTAAAGTACATGTCCTATTTGGGGACAGAAATATAGTCACCATACTCACACATTACTATCAAGAAGTGTTGGGAAGAAAAATCATTTCCAGAGATTGCTGAAATTCTACCATAAATAATGTATTCCTATTTATTAAATAGCACTGCTCTCTTGAGAACAGAACTGTTTCAGAAGAAAAGAAGGTGGAAAGGGAGTGAAGGGGGTAGCAAAGAAGTGAAAATGAGAGGAAACAATGGAGAAAATGTCTTGTGCCTCCAAGTTTCATTTTTTTTTTTTTAGAATTATTTTCGGGGGTGTGTGTGGGGGGGGCCGTCGGGCCGGCCACTCCTATTGGTCTTTCATTTATCTATTTTCTTCATCCATCTTTGTTCTTTGGCCGGTGTGGGCCTCCCATCGCTGTGGCCTCTGTTGTCGCAGAGCACTGATTCTGGGTGCATGCACTCCAGAGCTCCGGCTCGGTAATTGGACACATCTGTCCAGCCACTCCGCGGCACATGGGATCTTCCCAGGCCAGGGATTGAACTGGCGCCCCTTGCACTGCAAGGCGGTGTCCTTACCCACTGAACCACCAGGGAAGCCCTGCCTCAAACTTTTTTTGTTTTTTATTTTTTTTTAATTCTTTATTTTAAAGGTTTTACAGAGTTTTGTTGTTCACCGACATGTATGTTCCCAGATCAGTCATATGCATGATCCCCCCGCCCCCCCAGTTTCCCTCATCCCACCCCTCCGGACCATCGCCCCAAGCCATTGTGAGCACTCCTATTCCCTTAGCGCAATGACCATAGCTACCTCTTTTTTTTTTTTTAAACAAACCACATTCTTTTTATTTTATAACTTTTTTTGTTTTGCTTTTTTTTGGAGGAGGGGTGGGGAGGGAGGGGGCGGGCAGGCCGCTTCTATTGGTTTTTCATTTCTCTATTTTCATCCATCTTTATTCTTTGGCCCGTGTGGGCCTCCCATCGCCGTGGCCTCTGCTGTCACAAGCACCGGCTCTGGGCGCATGCGCCCCAGTGCTCCCGATCGGTAATTAGACACATCAGCCCAGCCGCTCCGCGGCACGTGGAATCTTCCCAGGCCAGGGATCGAACCGGCGCCCCTTGCACTGCAAGGTGGTGTCCTTACCCACTGGGCCACCAGGGAAGCCTGACAATAGCTATCTTTAACTCATGCTACTCCTCTGGCTGGAAGGCGGAAATGGCCCTTTCTGTCACACAGTCTCCAGCTCCCCTGTGCGTCTGTGAGCAGTCTCTAGTTACGCTGGTGAGATGTGGCCTGGTTTGGTGAAAGGATCACCAGACTTAGGAATATGAGACCTGGTTTTAGAGCTGTATCTCTAGCAGACTATAGGCTCTTGTCATGGGGGGGCTGGGGGGATGGGGGAGTGGGGGTGGGGGGGGGTTGGGAGGCGTGGAAGAGGAGTGGCCATGATTTGTATTATTTGCCAATTTCTGTGATGTCTGCGTTCCATCATGACCCATTTCAAGTTACCAGCGTGATATCGGTGAACGTGGAGTTGTGCGGAGATGAAAAGTGGCAGAATATGATACAGCGCTGTCACCATACAGACGCAGTAGATGTAAATAGCAACCCCAAGATCACAGATGGTAGTAGAATGCGGGAGGATAATGAGGAAATGGTGAGTTCTGAAAATTTATCTGTGTGTGTGTGTTCAGTATAGCTAAATTTTCTCCATGACCATTGTGGGTCAGACTTTAAATTGAGACCTAACTGGCATAAAATAAACCATGCATGTGTGAAGTGTACAATTTGATCCTTTTAAATCTACGTATGCACCCATGAAACTACCGATATCCATCTCCGTCATGACTGCCCATGTACTCTTTGGTAATCCCTTTTCTGTCCCTCGTGTCCTCTCTCTATTCCCCAGGCAACCTCTGATCTGCCTTCTGTCACTATAATTTGGATTTTCTAGAATTTTATATGGGTAGAATCATACAGTGTATGCCCTTTTGTTAAGACACTTCTTTCACACACAAATTATTTTGAGAATCACTCATGCTGTATATATCAATAATTTGTCCTTTTAATTGCTAAGCCATATTCCATTGTATGAATATGCTCTAATTTATTTATCCATCTACCCGCTGGGAGATGTTCAGGTTTTTTTAGGTTGTTTCTATTTCTGAGTTCAATGATGCTCATTTCATTTAAAAAATTTCCTTTTACTCTTTGGGTTTCATTTCTATTTCTATGTATTCAAGTTTACCAATTTCCTAGCTTCTGTGTTTCTACTTAAATTTGAGCACATAGAATATAGCTAAAATAAGTAACTGTTTTATAGTCTTTCTGCTAATTATGATCTCTTACGTTCTGAGTTGGTTTTTTTTTTTTTTAAGATTTATTTATTTATTTATTTTGGTGGGGGTGGGTTGGGGGGGGAGGGGAGCAGGCGGGCCACTTCTATTGGTCTTTCATTTGTCCATTTTCATCTATCTCTGTTCTTTGGCCTGTGTGGGCCTCCCATCACCGTGGCATCTGTTGTCGCAGAGCACCGGCTCTGGGTGCATGCGCTCCAGAGGTCCGGCTCCGCAATTGGACACATCTGTCCAGCCGCTCCGCGGCACATGGGATCTTCCCAGGCCAGGGATCAAACCGGCGCCCCTTGCCCTGCAAGGTGGTGTGCTTACCCACTGGACCACCAGAGAAGCCCTGAGTTGGTTTTAATGGATTAATTCTTCTTTCTATGAGCCCTGTTTTCCTACTGCTTTGTCATCCTGTAACCTTGCATTACATACTGTAAATGTGACTTTGTTGAGGGCAGCATATCCATGTACTTCTGTAAATTTTCTTGTGCTTTTCTAAGCTGTAGTTAAATTACTTGAAAACAGTTTGTTCCTTTTGGGCCTCAATTTTCAGTGTTTTTAAGGTGAGAACATAGTGATGTTTAGTCTAAAGTTAGATGTTCCCACTACTGAGCCGACTTTTCTGAGTATTTTATCCAAATTATGAATTTTTCCAGCTGGAAGAGCTTTTCGTATGCACCCATGAAACTACCGATATCCATCTTTTGTGTAATCCCTTTTCTGTCCCTCGTGTCCTCTCTATTCCCCAGGCAACCTCTGATCTGCCTTCTGTCACTATAATTTGGATTTTCTAGAATTTTATATGGGTAGAATCATACAGTGTATGCCCTTTTGTTAAGACACTTCTTTCACACACAAATTATTTTGAGAATCACTCATGCTGTATATATCAATAATTTGTCCTTTTAATTGCTAAGCCATATTCCATTGTATGAATATGCTCTAATTTATTTATCCATCTACCCGCTGGGAGATGTTCAGGTTTTTTTAGGTTGTTTCTATTTCTGAGTTCAATGATGCTCATTTCATTTAAAAAATTTCCTTTTACTCTTTGGGTTTCATTTCTATTTCTATGTATTCAAGTTTACCAATTTCCTAGCTTCTGTGTTTCTACTTAAATTTGAGCACATAGAATATAGCTAAAATAAGTAACTGTTTTATAGTCTTTCTGCTAATTATGATCTCTTACGTTCTGAGTTGGTTTTTTTTTTTTTTAAGATTTATTTATTTATTTATTTTGGTGGGGGTGGGTTGGGGAGGGAGGGGAGCAGGCGGGCCACTTCTATTGGTCTTTCATTTGTCCATTTTCATCTATCTCTGTTCTTTGGCCTGTGTGGGCCTCCCATCACCGTGGCATCTGTTGTCGCAGAGCACCGGCTCTGGGTGCATGCGCTCCAGAGGTCCGGCTCCGCAATTGGACACATCTGTCCAGCCGCTCCGCGGCACATGGGATCTTCCCAGGCCAGGGATCAAACCGGCGCCCCTTGCCCTGCAAGGTGGTGTGCTTACCCACTGGACCACCAGAGAAGCCCTGAGTTGGTTTTAATGGATTAATTCTTCTTTCTATGAGCCCTGTTTTCCTACTGCTTTGTCATCCTGTAACCTTGCATTACATACTGTAAATGTGACTTTGTTGAGGGCAGCATATCCATGTACTTCTGTAAATTTTCTTGTGCTTTTTCTAAGCTGTAGTTAAATTACTTGAAAACAGTTTGTTCCTTTTGGGCCTCAATTTTCAGTGTTTTTAAGGTGAGAACATAGTGATGTTTAGTCTAAAGTTAGATGTTCCCCACTACTGAGCCAAGACTTTTCTGAGTATTTTATCCAAATTATGAATTTTTCCAGCTGGAGAGAACAGGCACTATTTCAGATCTTGTGTGAACACAAACCGGTATTTCTTATAATTCTTTCAGACAGTTGTTTGGCCAGGATCAAGTTATTCCCTTGCATGAAGGTATTGGCTGGTACTCTGCAGAATATTCCAGAGGGACTCTATTCAGAGTCCTGAGATGCTCTCTCCCTGCCGTTCTCTCCTCTGGTGTTGTCCTGAGCACTGTGGTCCCTTGCCTTTCCTGGACCCTCAGCTCTGTCTCCTCAGCTCAGGAAGTCCCAGGCTCTGCCTAAATGCTCCCTCTCTGCTCCATGGCTGGGAACCTTTCTCAGGGTAGTAAGCTGGGGCCACCTGCAGGCTTCCTTTCATTTATCTCTCATCTCTCAGGGACCATTGTCTTTTGTTATCAGATGTCCACTTCTAGGAAACTGTTGTTTCATATATTTTGTCTAAGTCAAATAAATTGTTTTTCAGAAGGACAAGTCAATCCATTTCCTGTTACTTCATCTTGGCTGGAAACAAAGTGATTATCTTTATGTTCAATATATTTCATTCTAAGTTTATAAATTTAATTTTAATAATATAAATTTGTATTTTGATATTTAATATGTAAATCTACTGGCTCACAAAATTCCTGAAAATTTAGCAGTTGATTTTCCCAAGTCAGTGTAAGTTACCACTAATACACCTCTGAGTTCACTTTCTACATCCTCCAACAAAGAGATTACTTCACACAATTAAAGATTACTTCTAGCTTATCAAGTCTAAATTCCACAGACCAAAGAAATGGTCTGGTCCAATTTTTTCAATAATTTTTAAAAACAAAGCAATAAAATAAAATTAGTAAATTATTTGAGGTTAAATCCTGAGGCTGAATCTCTTTTTAAAATTATTTTATTATTATTTTATTATTCTCTTCTTTTTATTCAGTGGTGCCTCTTGCTTCTATGCAGGCCAAGCCACATTTCTAGCTCAGGCCTTTGTCTCTTTAGATTAAGAAATTACTATAATTGGTATTTCTGCTTTTAGTCATGTTTCTCTTCAGTTCTATTCTGTATGACATCAAGGAAACCTGTGTTCTAAAATCAGATTTGGGACTTTTCTGGTGATCTAGTGGCTACTACTCCAAGTTCCCAATGCTGGGGGCCTGGACTTCATCCCAGGTTGTGAAGCTGGATCCCACATGCCAAGACTAAAGCATCCCAAACGTCGCAACTGAAAGACTGAAGATCCTGCAGAGTGGGCTTCCTTGGTGATCGAGTGGTTGAGAGTCCGCCTTGCAATGAAGGGGACACCAGTTCAATCCCTGGTCCAGGAAGTTTTCACATGCCATGGGGCAACTAAGCCCATGGGCCACAATTACCGAGCCTGTGCTCTGAAGTCCATGAGCTGCAACTACTGACTCCATGTGCAGCAACTACTGAAGCCTGTGTGCCCTAGGGTCCATGTTCCACAACAGGAGAAGCCACCAAGATGAGAAGCCCTCTCAATCGAAACTAGAGAAAGTCCCTGAGCAGCAGGAAAGACCAAGGGCAGTCAAAAAAAAAAAAAAATCCTGCATGCCATGACTAACACCCAACACAAGGAAATAAATAAATATTGAAAGTAAATAAGTACAATCACAGGTTTGATCAGGTGTTTTCCCATTACCTGAAGAATGAAATTTGAACTCCTTAGGATGATGTACAAGGCCTTTGCTATAAAAGAAATGTAACATAGGAAATCACTGCCAAACCTTACTCTTCTCAGTACTATACATCCACATTCTGACATGTCTCCATGGAGGCAGGAGGGCTTTCCTGCCCTCTGACTTTTGACCTTAGTCTTGGAATTGCTCTGACCAAAGGTATGCTAAGAATGTGGCATGAACAGAGGCTTGAAAGGAGTTTGCAGGGTTGGGCTTGTGCTTCTGTCACCACTCTAAGAACATACCCGGATGGCCTTTGCCCCTGCAACCTGAACCCAGAATAAGGTATATGGGTTGGGCAGACAACCTGAAGCAGAGCTACCCTGCCAGTCACAGCCTAGATCAGGTGATTGGAGGCTGCCCTGCAGACTCAATGAGCATGAAAATGAATACTAATTATTGTTGGCCACAAATATTTTTGTAGTAGTTTATTATGCAACAAAAGATGATAGATATAAGAATGGACACTTTAGTCATTATCCAATGCCAGGAACTTTCACAACAATAAGCTCATTAAATTTCATAATAACCTAAGAAACAATCTTTCTTGCAGAGAGCTGATATTTAGTGAGCTAATGTTACTTGCATATGTCTATAGACCAAGTAACTGTGGTGGATGCGGGATTTGAACTTGGATTTGTCTTTTCTCACTACATACCTTCATTTCCTACTGCTCCCCCAATTTCTTTTATTAATATGGTAGATACTCAATGATATTTTATTGAATAGCTAATAAATAAATGCCTGTCTAGAATGCCTCTTTTTTGTCACCTACGTAATTCCTAAATAATCTTCAAAACCTGGTTTACAGATTACCTCTTGGTAGAGATTTTTCACCTCTCAGATAATTTTCTTCTTCGATCTTTGCACTCGTTACCACAGTCAAAAGTTTTATCTCTCATACTTAACTGAAATTTCATGACACATTTGTTTTCCTGACCTTAATATTTCTCAAAAAAAAAATCCTGCATGCCATGACTAACACCCAACACAAGGAAATAAATAAATATTGAAAGTAAATAAGTACAATCACAGGTTTGATCAGGTGTTTTCCCATTACCTGAAGAATGAAATTTGAACTCCTTAGGATGATGTACAAGGCCTTTGCTATAAAAGAAATGTAACATAGGAAATCACTGCCAAACCTTACTCTTCTCAGTACTATACATCCACATTCTGACATGTCTCCATGGAGGCAGGAGGGCTTTCCTGCCCTCTGACTTTTGACCTTAGTCTTGGAATTGCTCTGACCAAAGGTATGCTAAGAATGTGGCATGAACAGAGGCTTGAAAGGAGTTTGCAGGGTTGGGCTTGTGCTTCTGTCACCACTCTAAGAACATACCCGGATGGCCTTTGCCCCTGCAACCTGAACCCAGAATAAGGTATATGGGTTGGGCAGACAACCTGAAGCAGAGCTACCCTGCCAGTCACAGCCTAGATCAGGTGATTGGAGGCTGCCCTGCAGACTCAATGAGCATGAAAATGAATACTAATTATTGTTGGCCACAAATATTTTTGTAGTAGTTTATTATGCAACAAAAGATGATAGATATAAGAATGGACACTTTAGTCATTATCCAATGCCAGGAACTTTCACAACAATAAGCTCATTAAATTTCATAATAACCTAAGAAACAATCTTTCTTGCAGAGAGCTGATATTTAGTGAGCTAATGTTACTTGCATATGTCTATAGACCAAGTAACTGTGGTGGATGCGGGATTTGAACTTGGATTTGTCTTTTCTCACTACATACCTTCATTTCCTACTGCTCCCCCAATTTCTTTTATTAATATGGTAGATACTCAATGATATTTTATTGAATAGCTAATAAATAAATGCCTGTCTAGAATGCCTCTTTTTTGTCACCTACGTAATTCCTAAATAATCTTCAAAACCTGGTTTACAGATTACCTCTTGGTAGAGATTTTTCACCTCTCAGATAATTTTCTTCTTCGATCTTTGCACTCGTTACCACAGTCAAAAGTTTTATCTCTCATACTTAACTGAAATTTCATGACACATTTGTTTTCCTGACCTTAATATTTCTCAATGTTAACATTCACAATAATTCATGTTATATCCCTAGGGCTAGTCTGGATATATACCTAATAAGCAAATGTTTCCATTCTCAGTGGTCTTCTTTTTTAATCGTGAAAATAGTATGAGATCTAAGCTTCCAGGGAATTCCAATTTAAGCATCATAATCATCCAGCAGTGCTACCCACATTCATAGGCAGACACTAAAGACCAACTTAAATCTAGTAAGTTTCAAGAAGCTTAGGAAACTCCTTATCTGCACCCTAGGACTTTCCACCTTTCCTTCATGTCCCTCCTGAAAAATCACTGCATAGACCAGGACGTTAGGAAGAGAAAACACCATATTAATGAAGGACATACTTACAGGGGAAAAAGTTTGAAAATTCTGTGTTTAATTTCAGGTTTTAGACTGGTTTTTCTTCACTAAGGTATTTGGAATGCATAGAGTTTTATAAGGAGAAATAAAATTACCTACACTTTGAAGTAAGTACTTTTTTTTTAATAGGGAAAAGCTTTTATTAATAACTTTTCAATGTCTCTGTGTTTCCCTGAAGTAAGTACTTTTAAAATCACTTATTAAAGAGATCCATCTAAGACACTGACTGTGGAACCAAAAACCACTCCTACTCCTATCTAATTCCTGCCTACGGAAGAAAACAATCTAATCAGAAGGTTGCTAACCTAGAATACAATATTAAACATCCTTTACAGAACAGATGGCCACTCTGGTTTTTTAAAAATGATAAAAGTAAAACTTGGCAAGCCAACCTTCAACTGATCTCTGGGTCGGATATTGTTGAAGACTTTGGGGCTCTTTACAATTGCATCCAGTTGTCCAGTAGTTTAATGCTGGCTGTGACTACTCACTTTTTAAGGATGGCATTGAGCCTATGTGGGGAGATGAGAGAAATAAACGAGGAAGATGATGGCTAATTACATTGAACAAACAGCAGAATTGAAGTGACCTCACTAGAGACACTGCTGTGCCTTTATTGGATGGGGGTTCTTCACCTTTTTGGTTTACAGATTACCTCTTGGTAGAGATTTTTCACCTCTCAGATAATTTTCTTCTTCGATCTTTGCACTCGTTACCACAGTCAAAAGTTTTATCTCTCATACTTAACTGAAATTTCATGACACATTTGTTTTCCTGACCTTAATATTTCTCAATGTTAACATTCACAATAATTCATGTTATATCCCTAGGGCTAGTCTGGATATATACCTAATAAGCAAATGTTTCCATTCTCAGTGGTCTTCTTTTTTAATCGTGAAAATAGTATGAGATCTAAGCTTCCAGGGAATTCCAATTTAAGCATCATAATCATCCAGCAGTGCTACCCACATTCATAGGCAGACACTAAAGACCAACTTAAATCTAGTAAGTTTCAAGAAGCTTAGGAAACTCCTTATCTGCACCCTAGGACTTTCCACCTTTCCTTCATGTCCCTCCTGAAAAATCACTGCATAGACCAGGACGTTAGGAAGAGAAAACACCATATTAATGAAGGACATACTTACAGGGGAAAAAGTTTGAAAATTCTGTGTTTAATTTCAGGTTTTAGACTGGTTTTTCTTCACTAAGGTATTTGGAATGCATAGAGTTTTATAAGGAGAAATAAAATTACCTACACTTTGAAGTAAGTACTTTTTTTTTAATAGGGAAAAGCTTTTATTAATAACTTTTCAATGTCTCTGTGTTTCCCTGAAGTAAGTACTTTTAAAATCACTTATTAAAGAGATCCATCTAAGACACTGACTGTGGAACCAAAAACCACTCCTACTCCTATCTAATTCCTGCCTACGGAAGAAAACAATCTAATCAGAAGGTTGCTAACCTAGAATACAATATTAAACATCCTTTACAGAACAGATGGCCACTCTGGTTTTTTAAAAATGATAAAAGTAAAACTTGGCAAGCCAACCTTCAACTGATCTCTGGGTCGGATATTGTTGAAGACTTTGGGGCTCTTTACAATTGCATCCAGTTGTCCAGTAGTTTAATGCTGGCTGTGACTACTCACTTTTTAAG
The DNA here is from genome assembly GCA_022376925.1 of Tragulus kanchil. Classification (NCBI taxonomy): domain Eukaryota; kingdom Metazoa; phylum Chordata; class Mammalia; order Artiodactyla; family Tragulidae; genus Tragulus; species Tragulus kanchil. Next base: position 237,682,320 of record JAIOJX010000026.1, read on the forward strand.
GATGGCATTGAGCCTATGTGGGGAGATGAGAGAAATAAACGAGGAAGATGATGGCTAATTACATTGAACAAACAGCAGAATTGAAGTGACCTCACTAGAGACACTGCTGTGCCTTATTGGAGGGTCTTTTGATGGCTACAGTGATGATGTATGTGGAGTTGTTCTTAATATAGAGCTATAGGTGACAGAATAGCAATCTGGACTACTGAATGTGAAAACAGAGACACTGTTACACATATAGGGAGGATATACAAGGAAAAGTTAGGACTTCCTCCAAAGATACTGATTGGCTATCCGTCCCATGCAGACACAGCTACTAAGAGTGGATCACCACTAAAAATAGGCTTGTTGTTTAAGAACACAGTGTCTAAGTATTCTCACAGGAGACTGTATCAAGCAATCGAGATTTGGGAGCTGAACCAAAGCTTCTTGAAAAGCAAAATGGACTGCATTTAGATTTGATTTCCATCTAAATGTTGCAAAGAAATGAGACGTCTCATTTGCCTCTATCTAGTACTTCTGTGTGTGTATGTGTATAGATAGATAGATAGATAGATAGATATAGATATATTTAAATTTTGGCTAGAGTGTCCACTGTGGGACTTCCCCTGGTCAAGCAGTTAGGAGTTTGCCCTCCAGTTCAGGGAACACAGGTTTGATTCCTAGCTGGGCAACTAAGATCTTGTGTGCCATGGAGCACTCAGCCCATGTGCCCCAGAGCCTGCATGCTGCAACTAAGACCCAACACAGTCAAATAAATAGAATTAAAAAAAAAAATAGAGTGTCTACTCTCCTCAAAGAACAGTACACTTAGTCTCCAGAATCCATAAATGGGTTGTTCCTGGTCCATTCTGTAATAGCTTAATATAATTAACCATTACAAACACATTTGACCCATCTATAATATTTTGAAAAAGAATTTGCTTTTCTATACTTTATGAGAGAACAGTTCTGTTTGTGTTCCATTTTATGTAAGAACACATTTTGCTAGTTTGAAAGAATATGATACATACAGTTTTCTAGCAATTTTCTTTGTTTCTTTTTTTTTTTTTTTTTTTTTAAAGATTTATTATTTTTTTTTTTTTGGGCGGGGGTCGGGTTGGGGAGGGAGGGGCAGCGGGCGGGCCACTTCTATTGGTCTTTCATTTCTCTGTTTTCATCCGTCTTTGTTCTTTGGCCCGTGTGGGTCTCCCATCGCAGTGGCGTCTGTTGTCGCAGAGCACCGGCTCTGGGCGCATGCGCTCCAGAGCTCCGGCTCGCTGATTGGACACATCGGTCCAGCCGCTCCGCGGCACGTGGGATCTTCCCAGGCCAGGGATCGAACCGCGCCTTGCACTGCAAGGCGGTGTCCTTATCCACTGGACCACCAGGGAAGCCCTCTTTGTTTCTTTGCAGAATTGTCTGTGTTGTACTCGCTGATGGCTGTTAGATCCCAAACCTATCCGTCCCATGCAGACACAGCTACTAAGAGTGGATCACCACTAAAATAGGCTTGGTGTTTAAGAACACAGTGTCTAAGTATTCTCACAGGAGACTGTATCAAGCAATCGAGATTTGGGAGCTGAACCAAAGCTTCTTGAAAAGCAAAATGGACTGCATTTAGATTTGATTTCCATCTAAATGTTGCAAAGAAATGAGACGTCTCATTTGCCTCTATCTAGTACTTCTGTGTGTGTATGTGTATAGATAGATAGATAGATAGATAGATATAGATATATTTAAATTTTGGCTAGAGTGTCCACTGTGGGACTTCCCCTGGTCAAGCAGTTAGGAGTTTGCCCTCCAGTTCAGGGAACACAGGTTTGATTCCTAGCTGGGCAACTAAGATCTTGTGTGCCATGGAGCACTCAGCCCATGTGCCCCAGAGCCTGCATGCTGCAACTAAGACCCAACACAGTCAAATAAATAGAATTAAAAAAAATAGAGTGTCTACTCTCCTCAAAGAACAGTACACTTAGTCTCCAGAATCCATAAATGGGTTGTTCCTGGTCCATTCTGTAATAGCTTAATATAATTAACCATTACAAACACATTTGACCCATCTATAATATTTTGAAAAAGAATTTGCTTTTCTATACTTTATGAGAGAACAGTTCTGTTTGTGTTCCATTTTATGTAAGAACACATTTTGCTAGTTTGAAAGAATATGATACATACAGTTTTCTAGCAATTTTCTTTGTTTCTTTTTTTTTTTTTTTTTAAAGATTTATTTATTTTATTTATTTTGGGCGGGGGTCGGGTTGGGGAGGGAGGGGAGCGGGCGGGCCACTTCTATTGGTCTTTCATTTCTCTGTTTTCATCCGTCTTTGTTCTTTGGCCCGTGTGGGTCTCCCATCGCAGTGGCGTCTGTTGTCGCAGAGCACCGGCTCTGGGCGCATGCGCTCCAGAGCTCCGGCTCGCTGATTGGACACATCGGTCCAGCCGCTCCGCGGCACGTGGGATCTTCCCAGGCCAGGGATCGAACCGGCGCCCCTTGCACTGCAAGGCGGTGTCCTTATCCACTGGACCACCAGGGGAAGCCCTCTTTGTTTCTTTTTGCAGAATTGTCTGTGTTGTACTCTTGCTGATGGCTGTTAGATTTTGTTTCCCTGCTTGATAACATTAGTGGTTTTGATTTCAGTTTTTCATTTGTTTTGCCTTTTTTCCCCCTTAGGTAACATTAGTGAAGAGTCCAAGAATATGACACAAAGGTGAAATAAACATTAATCTTCTGCATTCTTTAGTAATTTTTAAAATTTTTTGTAAGTACAAACCTTTGCTACAAATTTATGCATTTCATTCAAATCAGTGATCTATGTGTGATTTCCTAAACATAACTGTGGATTATAAAAAAATATAACATCATAATTACACTTCTAATTAGAACTGCTGTGCTCAGTCACTTCATGTGACTGCTTAGTCATGTCTGACTCTTTGTGACCCCATGGACTGTCGCCCGTTAGGCACCTCTGTCAATGAAATTCTCCAGGTAAGAATACTGGAGTGGGTAGCCATTCCCTTCTCAAGGGGATCTTCTTGATCCAGGGATTTAAACCTGAGTCCCCTGTGTCTCCTGCATTGCAGGCAGATTCTTTACCACTGAGCCACTGGGGAAACCCCAATTAGAATTCATATGTCTATCCTTATGCTGTATTTTAACACTTTGTATTACATAAGTTATTGTGCTTTGGTTAAAAAACAGCTCAAGTAGAAAAGCGGTCCCATTCATATTAAGACAGTGTACAAAACTGTATATGAAATGTGCACAATGAATTGACTTTTAGATAAAAAAAAAAAAAATCATTTCATATGATTACAACTCACAGAAAAGATTCCTTGGATAATACTTCATCAAAGAACAGCAACAACCACTAGATGTCAGCACTTATGAACTGCCGTCCTGCCCACAATTCTGAGGTCGGTTTCATTTTTTTCTTTAGGATTGTGACTGATGAGAAAAGATAATTGGAAAATATGTAAAATTTCTTGACATACATAGCATGCTGTGTACTTAGAAAGTAATAAATTCAGCTATTGTGACAATTCTTAAAACAAGAATAAAATCTCACTCCTAAGTGACTCGATCCCGGCTCGCTGATTGGACACATCGGTCCAGCGCTCGCGTGGATCTGGGCCCAGATGAACCGCGCCTTGCACTGCAAGGCGGTGTCCTTATCCACTGGACCACCAGGGGAAGCCCTCTTTGTTTCTTTTTGCAGAATTGTCTGTGTTGTACTCTTGCTGATGGCTGTTAGATTTTGTTTCCCTGCTTGATAACATTAGTGGTTTTGATTTCAGTTTTTCATTTGTTTTGCCTTTTTTCCCCCTTAGGTAACATTAGTGAAGAGTCCAAGAATATGACACAAAGGTGAAATAAACATTAATCTTCTGCATTCTTTAGTAATTTTTAAAATTTTTTGTAAGTACAAACCTTTGCTACAAATTTATGCATTTCATTCAAATCAGTGATCTATGTGTGATTTCCTAAACATAACTGTGGATTATAAAAAAATATAACATCATAATTACACTTCTAATTAGAACTGCTGTGCTCAGTCACTTCATGTGACTGCTTAGTCATGTCTGACTCTTTGTGACCCCATGGACTGTCGCCCGTTAGGCACCTCTGTCAATGAAATTCTCCAGGTAAGAATACTGAAGTGGGTAGCCATTCCCTTCTCAAGGGGATCTTCTTGATCCAGGGATTTAAACCTGAGTCCCCTGTGTCTCCTGCATTGCAGGCAGATTCTTTACCACTGAGCCACTGGGGAAACCCCAATTAGAATTCATATGTCTATCCTTATGCTGTATTTTAACACTTTGTATTACATAAGTTATTGTGCTTTGGTTAAAAAACAGCTCAAGTAGAAAAGCGGTCCCATTCATATTAAGACAGTGTACAAAACTGTATATGAAATGTGCACAATGAATTGACTTTTAGATAAAAAAAAAAAAAATCATTTCATATGATTACAACTCACAGAAAAGATTCCTTGGATAATACTTCATCAAAGAACAGCAACAACCACTAGATGTCAGCACTTATGAACTGCCGTCCTGCCCACAATTCTGAGGTCGGTTTCATTTTTTTCTTTAGGATTGTGACTGATGAGAAAAGATAATTGGAAAATATGTAAAATGCTTGCTTGACATACATAGCATGCTGTGTACTTAGAAAGTAATAAATTCAGCTATTGTGACAATTCTTAAAACAAGAATAAAAATCTCACTCTAAGTGACCAGTTTGCAAACCCTGGAGGTTCACAAAGTGGCACTTCGTCAAGGCAGAGGCAGGACAAAATTTTACGTGCAGAAATTCTCCACGAGCAATACCCTATCATCTCAACCAAATAAGTGAATTCATAATCTATGTCTTTGGGGTTCTTCAGGTCATGAGACCAACATGTTATTCACAAAAGAAACACACTAGTTACAGTCCTGTACTATGTGCGCTGCCTGTGTTGCTTTTTTTTGGCACCTGCCCAACGGTCTTTAGCCTCCCCTTTTAGGTTTACATCGTGGAATCACTAAATTCACAAGTGCACCTCTTTTGGGGCATAGTCAACAAAACAAACCAAAAATCAGTGCACTGACAAGGTGCTTAAAATACAAATGTTGTTTGTTTGTTTCTCCTAGAATATCAAAATCCCTCTTGCACCACTTCTGAACAGCAAAATCAAGTGAGATGCGCCAGGAGAAATATGCATGGCCAAGGTGTGCCGACTGGGTGGGGTCTTTGAGCCTGTGGCTGAATGTACTGCAAGTCTAATTAGCTGCTTAATGAACCATTATTAAGCTGTCTGGGGTTCAGTGAGGAATGTACACACTTGGCTCAGCTGACTGGCATCATTTCTCTCAGAGTCTGAGATGAAACAATAGAATGTGTTAGGCCATTAGATATTTTCATAGATAGCCTTGGAGGTCTCTTCCATATGGAATGTTCTATAATATACAAGGGTCTATAACACAGCCCATCTCTTGCATCCCTTGAGCTTAGTTTTAAGAAAATGGAAATGGCTTTCTTCTCATTTAAAAATAAAAACATGGCAAAAATCACACCACAGAATTATCATTTCTATTGAGAATGCCTTATGACAGAGAAGGAAAATAAGGCATTAATCCCATTTTTCATTTCCCCAGCCTCACCATTTTGTTTGCATGCTCCAAGAATTCTGTGATAATCCACAAGGGAAAAGATATGAAAAACAGTACATATATGCATATGTGTACACATACATATATGTATAACTAAATAACTGTGCTGTACATCTGAAACTAAGAGAACATTGTAAATCAACTATAATTCAATAATAACAAACAACAGTGACAAAACCCCAAAGAATTTGGTTAAGAAATCAGGTTAGTCTGACATTCCATAAGTGATTAGCCAATTTCTTTTTCCCTTCATTCCTTCCTTTCCCTCCCTCCCTCCTTCTTTTCTTTCCTGAGTCAACTTATCCTTTTTTATCCAATCATTTGTGTTCCTCTGCAGCAAACTCAGTTTCTAATAGAGACTCTTCTCCTTCTTACCCTTCAGAGCTCTCTTTCCCTAAGAATTCAGGTTGTTTTTGCTTTTAATCACTAAGTTATGTCTGGCTCTTTTGTGAACCCGTGGATTGTAGCTTGCCAGGCTCCTCTGTCCATGGAACTTCCCAAGCAAGAATACTGGAGTGGGGTATCATTTGCTAAAGAGGGGATCTTCCCAACCCAGGGATCAAATCTGTGTCTCCTGCTTGACCAGTGGATTCTTTACCACTGGGCCACCTGAGAAACCCCAAGAATCCAGATTAGAGAATTTTTAAAATGGTAGCTAGGGGCCACAGGGGCTATTACAACTGACCATCTGCAGTAAGGGAAGGAGCTCCAGGCAGCTTGGTCTCTGTTTTCTTTCTGCCTCCCATGCTTCTAGTCTTGCATTTTCAAAACCAGGGTACAGGGAATCTCCTGGCAGTCCAGTAGTTAGGATTCTGTGCTTCCACTGCCGAAGGTGCTGGGTTCAATCCCTGGCCTGAGAACTAAGATTCTGCAAGCCACTCTGTGCAGTCATAGTTTTTTTCTTTAATGGTTGATGGTACACTCTATAACACAGCCCATCTCTTGCATCCCTTGAGCTTAGTTTTAAGAAAATGGAAATGGCTTTCTTCTCATTTAAAAATAAAAACATGGCAAAAATCACACCACAGAATTATCATTTCTATTGAGAATGCCTTATGACAGAGAAGGAAAATAAGGCATTAATCCCATTTTTCATTTCCCCAGCCTCACCATTTTGTTTGCATGCTCCAAGAATTCTGTGATAATCCACAAGGGAAAAGATATGAAAAACAGTACATATATGCATATGTGTACACATACATATATGTATAACTAAATAACTGTGCTGTACATCTGAAACTAAGAGAACATTGTAAATCAACTATAATTCAATAATAACAAACAACAGTGACAAAACCCCAAAGAATTTGGTTAAGAAATCAGGTTAGTCTGACATTCCATAAGTGATTAGCCAATTTCTTTTTCCCTTCATTCCTTCCTTTCCCTCCCTCCCTCCTTCTTTTCTTTCCTGAGTCAACTTATCCTTTTTTATCCAATCATTTGTGTTCCTCTGCAGCAAACTCAGTTTCTAATAGAGACTCTTCTCCTTCTTACCCTTCAGAGCTCTCTTTCCCTAAGAATTCAGGTTGTTTTTGCTTTTAATCACTAAGTTATGTCTGGCTCTTTTGTGAACCCGTGGATTGTAGCTTGCCAGGCTCCTCTGTCCATGGAACTTCCCAAGCAAGAATACTGGAGTGGGGTATCATTTGCTAAACAGGGGATCTTCCCAACCCAGGGATCAAATCTGTGTCTCCTGCTTGACCAGTGGATTCTTTACCACTGGGCCACCTGAGAAACCCCAAGAATCCAGATTAGAGAATTTTTAAAATGGTAGCTAGGGGCCACAGGGGCTATTACAACTGACCATCTGCAGTAAGGGAAGGAGCTCCAGGCAGCTTGGTCTCTGTTTTTCTTTCTGCCTCCCATGCTTCTAGTCTTGCATTTTCAAAACCAGGGTACAGGGAATCTCCTGGCAGTCCAGTAGTTAGGATTCTGTGCTTCCACTGCCGAAGGTGCTGGGTTCAATCCCTGGCCTGAGAACTAAGATTCTGCAAGCCACTCTGTGCAGTCATAGTTTTTTTCTTTAATGGTTGATGGTACACTGGGCACCTTATTACCTTGATTTATTTCTGATAATGACTACAAATGACCTAAAGTAAGGGAATACTTTGTTGGTGCTATGGAAAAGTATATACCAAACTCTTAAAACTCTACTTGGTACATTATGTACTCTATCCTGTTCTAATTTTTCAGTAAACTTGTTTCATTACAATAACTTTAAGATTAAAATTTAGAAAATTAATCAGCTTTAATATTGAAGCAAATGAAATTTTTAGTACCAGAAATTTACATGTGGAATGATTATATATAAATAAAAAAGAAAATATTTTGTAGAAAAAAATGGATAGAATAATGACTAAAAATAAATAGCAGTAATAAAAATTTTTCCAAATTTTTTTTTAAATACACTGGAACAAGGACATTGGCTGAGAAAGGTCACTAATCTTACTGAAATGCAACAAAAATTGCCTTCAATATAGTCTAATTATCAATGTGAATAAAGTATTGAAGAAAAAGGGGTCTAGGGTGTCTTAATGAATTAAATGACTTACAAATACTCAAATATTTGAGAATGCTGGAACTACTTTGCATTTATAGATGTGCTCTGGTTTTCCCAGTAATCACAAAAAACGATTCCAGTTCAGTAGACCACAGGCCCTTGAAACAACCTTCCAAGTCTATGAGACGGTGAATATATGGCAGATGCTCACAAACATATATATATGTATATATATATATATGTATATGTGTATATATAGATATCATTATTGAAACTCCTTCCAAGTTACCTATTCAGCTAAGTATGGATGCCTTTGCTTCAAGCCCTTTGGGAACCCTACAGAAACCTGAGAGTCTAAAGATTTTGAGCATCTCCACACCACTCTGAGTCAACTATTTATTTTATGGCCAACTGCCCCACAGCTTTAGTTTGAAGGTAGGAACATCACCATAGCAGAGAGAGTAGTTAGATAAAAACAACTGTGAATGAATCTATGAATCAACGAATCATAGATTCTATAAATCAATATCAGAGATAATGTTTTCATCCCAATTCTGCTTCTTACTAGTTGTGTGAAACACAGCCCTAATTATCCCCTGTACATGTTTCCTGTTACTGTCCAAACAACTCTTGGGCTAATCATACCTTCCTCTATATCTCTGCCCAGCGTGGTTCTGGAAGGTGATGAGAATTGGCCTGAGCTTCTACCTTCTATCAGGACTGGGACTCTCAAGTCCTTTCCTTTGGCTAGCCCACGTAGTTGATGTTCTTCTTTGGTAAACATTGTAGAATTCTTTCCTCAGCAAGCTTTCTGGGCTACCATTTGTGCTATCATCCTGAAATCGGCACCCTTTTTTGCATCTTTAGCTATAGGGTGCTCCTGGTCTTTGTTGTGTTGACCTCACAATGGAAGACAGAGAGATGATAAAGTGTTCTTTCTAAATGATACCATTTTGGCCTCCAGGTACAACTTTTACTATGAAATAATTCCTCATTCTATCGAACAGTCAGTCTCCTCGACAAGGGAAGGCACCAAACCTACCTGGTCCATTTCTGTATCTCCAGGACACTTCTTGGCACACAGTAAGTGTTCCACAATATTTGTTCAATGACTGTTCCAAGCCTTTTAGGGACTGGCTGATCTAGAGAAAACTGTAGGTTCGTCTGTCCCAGTACAATGATAAACCCTGGAAAACAAAAGAGGCAACCATAGAGAACTCTGAAATGTGCAAAGGGAAAGGCAGACTGGCTAGGCACCCAGACTAAAGAACCAACACAGTGGCTACGCATCTTAGGATCCTCCCCACCCAGCAAGAAAATGTAACTCATACTCCATGTCTCTCAATCCCCGACCTGGTGGCAGAAGATGGCCCAGGTAGGTTCATTCGTCCCTCAGATCAAAGAGTCCTGCCAACAAGAGCAGGCAGGTCAAGTGGACTGGCAAAGGGGACAGAGCTGAAGCCCCAGGGGAACACCCTGTCCTCCGTGAGACCTCAGGACTTCCTTTTCCCACCTAGAGGCCAGGTGGCTGGGACTGAGGAAGTATCTTTCATCCCTACAGGTGGCAACAGCAGGGGTGAGTGGAAACCCTGGTGGCTCCAGAGGAGCCAAGCAGACCAAAAGGGTACAACAAAGGCTCTGAACATTAAATTATCATGGAAACCGCAGGCTACATGGGAACCAGGTCCTGCATGCTAAACCTAAATAGGGTGACTGCCTGCTAAAAGAAAAGATTTAAACAGGACCTAGAACTTCCTAACACAACAACCAGGATACAATAGAAAATCATCTGTAATACTAAGAGTCAGGAAACATCACAACCTGAATCAGAAAAAAAAGAAACAATACCAACACTGAGATGCATCAGATATTGGAATGACCTGACATGGACTGTAGATGGCAATCGTAAAAATGCTTCAACAAGCAATTATATTTTCCCTTGAAACAGATAAAAAGAGAAAACTGCGGCAGAAAAATATAGGTTAAGAAAAAGAACCAAATGGAAAATAGAAAACTGAAAATGACAATAACCAAAATAAAAAAGAATCACTGGTGGGGCTCATTTGTAGAGTGATGACAGAATAGAAGCAGTGAACTTGTTGTTTGGTCCCTCAGTCACATCTGATTCTCTGGGACTCTGGGGACTGTAGATTGCCAGGTCCCTCTGTCCATGGGATTTCCCAGGCAAGAATAGTGGAGTGGGGCTTCTCTGGTGGCCCAGTGGGTAAAGAGTACACCTTACAGTGCAAGGGGCGCGATTCGATCCCTGGCCCTGGAAGATCACATGTGCCGTGGAGCGACTGGACCAGTGTGTCCAATTAGGAGCCAGCGCTCTGGAGCTCATGCACCCAGAGCCGGTGCTCTGCAACGACAGAGGCCACTGCAATGGGAGGCCCACACAGGCCAAAGAATAAAAGATGGATGAAAATAAATAAATAAATAAGTAAACCAATAAAAGAGGCCAAAATGAAAAAAAAAAAGATAAGATTTAACAAATGGCAATCATTAAAAAAGAAAGAAAGAATACTGAAGTGAGTTGCCACTTCCTTCTCCAGGGAATCTTTGCCACCCAGGGACTGAATCCATGTTCCCTGCATTGGCAGGTGGATTCTTGACTACTGAGCCACCAGTCTCCAAACTCTTTCTCCTCTTTAGTAACAGAAGAAAAGTACCATTTCCCAGTCACCTGTGCACCTGGGTGTGGCCAAATGCCCAGGTTTTAGCCCGTGGAATATGCCCAGAAGTTATACAAGTACTTGACAAATATTAACTAGGTTTCTTACTGTAGGTACACTGAGGGTCAGGCGCTGTCCCAAGAACTTGATACGTATTAACTCACTAGTGCCTGGTACCAGCGGCTTCATTTTCCAAATGGGGAAACTGAGGAACAGCAGGGTAAGTAATTTGTCATTCCTGAGGGCTTACAGCTGGGAAGTGGCAGCACTGGGATCAGAAGCCAGGCTATCCAGCTGCAGAGCCTGTTCTGTCTGATACAACCATTAAGTGTTTTTATGATTTCCACACAGCAGCTTTTTAGATGTCAGCTACTCTGGACTCAGGGTTGGGCTGGGGGAAGATGTGCCCTAGCCCACCTCCTGATTTCTTTTTCTTTTGGCTGTGCCGCATGGCATGTGGGATCCTTGTTCCCCAACCAGGGATCAAAGCCGCACCCCTGCATTGAGAGCTTGGCATCTCAACCACTGCCAGAGAAGTCCCTCACTTCCTGATTTCTGACCTTCTGATTCAGGATGGGTCCTGAGAATCAGCGTGACACCATGTGGAGAAGAGGCAGAGGGAAGTGCAAGGGTGAAGTCGAAGGTCTCTCTCCGTGCGTGTTTTCTTTCCTCATTATCTGAGGTCATTTAACAAAAGCTCATACATAATGGTAATAATTGTAGTAGACATTAAGTGAATGATCAGTAGGTATTAGACATTTAAAACACTTTCTAAGTGCTTTACTTACGCCTCAGTCACTCAGTTCATCTTTATTAGAATCCTATAAAGCAGGCACTATTTTTGATCAGCAATCCAAAGATGAACATTTGATGACACTGAAATCTTGAAAACTGAGATGTGGTCACAGCTAGGCTGTGACCACAGCTCAGCCGTCTTTTAATTGCCTTCCAGTAAGATTGAGAAGGTTCCAGGATGGGTCTCAGCTCTCATGGAATACAGCACTGTCCTTATCTTATTGATGAGCAAACAGGCACAAAGAAAGTCATTTGCCCAATGTCACACAGCCAGGGAAGAGTTGGCGCTGAATTTGAATCTAGGCCATTTGGTTTGAAGGAGCAGATGTTCCCTCTCCCATCCCTTCCCACATGATCCAGGAGACCAGCACTGTGGTGGCATCATTGAAGGAACTGAAGAAGTGCATGAGCAGCTCTCCCTCAGGCCCCAGCTTCTGCAGGGCCAAACCAAAGATGATGGCACACATCCCCAGGCCCAGGATATTCATATCCTCCACCTAATCCCCCTTAGGCACGTTTTTGGCAATAACAGATGGGAACAGGAGAGGACAGATTAGTAAAATTCACTGAATCTAAATGACAGACCGAAAAAAAAAAAAAGGCTGAAAAGAATATTCTTTTCCGATGATCAGCAAGAACGTTTCTTTTGCTATGCGGTCAATTGTTTCCCTGCCTGATGCATTAATCCCAACCCCTATTCTATTCAGAGTTTGGAGGATTTCATCTTCCCTTTGTCCTAATTTCACTATCACAAGGACTTGGCTGTTAGGTACAAAGCTTTCTCCAGGGACTCCTGGGCCTCTAAGCAAAAAAAAAAAAAGCCTTCCCTGGTGGCTCAGTGGTGAGGGGTTCGCCTGCCAATGCAGGAGACACGGGTTCGATCCCTGGTCCTGGAGGATCCCACATGCTGTGAAGTGCCTAGGCCCATGAGCCACAAGTACTGAGTGTGTGCTCTAGAGCCTCGGAGCTACAACTATTGAGCGCATGTGCCACAATTATGGAAGCCGGTGTGCCCCAGAGCCCGAGTTCCACAACAAGAGAAGTCAGCGCAACAAGAATCCTGCTCACCTCAACTACAGAGTAGCCCCCACTCCCTGCAACTAGAGAAGAGCCTGCGGCAGCAGTGAAAACCCAGAACAGCCAAAAATAAATAAATAAATGAAATGTTTTAAAAAGTGACTACAGGTCTTTCTATTAAAAAAAAAGGAAATTCTGTGACCTGCTTTGAAGTTCACACTGGTGGTTTAATAACCAGTGTCATTTTCTGCATCCTTCCATCTCCCACCCATCAGGTATTTCTTATAGCTCCTCTTCTAAGATAGCATCGGCTGTCTACTAGGATTCAGAAGCACGGGCTACTAGCTGGAATATATGGCAATCCTTTAAACTCCAGAAGTTAGCTCTACAAATTGGGAAAGTAAATGTTTAAGGTAAATACACTTTTATGAAGAGAATTCTATAAATCGCTCATTATACAAAGTGAAAAAATATACAAAAATGATGTAAAAGAAATACATCTTTTAAGGCACAAGTCACATTCCTTTCAGAGTAAATCTCAACTTCTATCTAGGATTCCTTGATCTTTAGTTTTCTTTGCTACCTTTACGAAAAACAGAAATATCCCCCTTCTGGTATTTTGGACCTGTTCACAGTCCTGTTTGCTGCTTCAGTTTGAATATTCTACTTTGGGAACAGTTTCAACGTCTAAAGCTTTACTTCAGCTGTTTCAGCGGCTTTGCAGTGTTATGTAGTCAATGCTTAGACTGGAAGTCTGTTGTTAACTAATTAGCTCTGGCTAATTACTTGCATATTCTAATTGCCCTAGCTTTCTAGGTCTGAATCCATCATAATCTCTGGGGCCTGATTTCTGGGCACCTCTCTTCCGGTCAGACCTGGCTTCCATCTGTTCTGAAGCTTGCCTGCTGCACCCACTCCTTGCTGTCTCTTCAGACCAGGACCACGAGAGGACAGAGCATGGGCTCACATCACAAAACGTGACTCCTGCCACTTCCTTCCCTACAACTCATAGTAAGTTCATCCTGGTTATTCACACAGACAAAATTCAACCGCAGCTAGACAAGGGGCTGGTCTGCTGAGAAAAGCAACCACCTTCACACATCTTGCCAGATTAAGTCTCTCTTCCCATCTTATCTGCTGTTTTTCATGTTCATTGTACTTTGCATATTCTTTTTTTCCCTCAAGTTTATATCTTAGCTTAAGGATCTACTATTCTGTATGTCCATGAGCAAACTAACACCCACTCCTCCCTCATCCACAAGTGTCTGTTTATTCATTTATACAGAATTATTTTAGTACCTAGGAAAGTTGATTCTGTAGTAAGGACCAAATAAGTGTTACCATTACCTGGAATACAGGTAACACATGATAAATGTTGGCTGTTGTCACTCTACTCATTTCTACTATCAAGTTCCTCCTGTCTCCTTTATTTACTAAATTATAAATGTCTGAGGGCAGCACATTTTTATTTCCCTCTGTATACCACTTCAGGAGGCTTCATCTGAAGCTGAGTGACCTTGTTTTGTGCTTGCCATTGCCACCATTAATGTCACCTATGCCACAAACTGTCATACTCTTCTATCAACTTTACTGCATGGCAGTAAAAAAAAAAGAAAAGAAAAAAAAAACAGAACTCTCTGATACATGGTGACAATACGTTTATACATTTTAATATATTCTAAATACGTCTCAAAATATATGTACTAATACCCATACCTGACTTCTAGAAACATGGCTGGAGGCTACTATGTGTCTCTGCTTCCACTCTCCGGGCTTGACATTTGAAGCAGTGATTCCAGGTAAGCGGGTCAGTCCAAGGTCTGGACAGTGAGAAGTATTAGGAAGCTTGATTGGTTGTTGATCTAAGCCCGAGTGTTCAGTCTAGCTTTTTAATCTCCATCTGTCTTGCTTCTCTGTATATATCTTAAGTGGCTCTGAGCTGGGAAAGTAGAATGGAGAATTATTTAATGCCTCATCAAGTCAGGAAAAACTAGAGACAAACCCACGGCACTGTAAGGGAAGAAGAAAAATTGGTGTACAATAAGAAAGTGAAAAAGAGAGACCGAAATAAGGAAAGTAAATTGAAAAGGATATATATTTAATTACCAGTGTACCTTAAGAATGGCACTAACCATTGCTTTTGATGCTACTCGAAATAAAAAGGACATGGAGTCTAGAATGCTGATCTTCTTTTTTTCTTTTGAAAAATCTGCTAGAAAGCGAAACCACCTTCACACATCTTGCCAGATTAAGTCTCTCTTCCCATCTTATCTGCTGTTTTTCATGTTCATTGTACTTTGCATATTCTTTTTTTCCCTCAAGTTTATATCTTAGCTTAAGGATCTACTATTCTGTATGTCCATGAGCAAACTAACACCCACTCCTCCCTCATCCACAAGTGTCTGTTTATCCATTTATACAGAATTATTTTAGTACCTAGGAAAGTTGATTCTGTAGTAAGGACCAAATAAGTGTTACCATTACCTGGAATACAGGTAACACATGATAAATGTTGGCTGTTGTCACTCTACTCATTTCTACTACCAAGTTCCTCCTGTCTCCTTTATTTACTAAATTATAAATGTCTGAGGGCAGCACATTTTTATTCCCCTCTGTATACCACTTCAGGAGGCTTCATCTGAAGTTGAGTGACCTTGTTTTGTGCTTGCCATTGCCACCATTAATGTCACCTATGCCACAAACTGTCATACTCTTCTATCAACTCTACTGCATGGCAGTAAAAACAAAACAAAAGAAAAAAAAGCAGAACTCTCTGATACATGGTGACAATACGTTTATACATTTTAATATATTCTAAATACGTCTCAAAATATATGTACTAATACCCATACCTGACTTCTAGAAACATGGCTGGAGGCTGCTATGTGTCTCTGCTTCCACTCTCCGGGCTTGACATTTGAAGCAGTGATTCCAGGTAAGCGGGTCAGTCCAAGGTCTGGACAGTGAGAAGTATTAGGAAGCTTGATTGGTTGTTGATCTAAGCCCGAGTGTTCAGTCTAGCTTTTTAATCTCCATCTGTCTTGCTTCTCTGTATATATCTTAAGTGGCTCTGAGCTGGGAAAGTAGAATGGAGAATTATTTAATGCCTCATCAAGTCAGGAAAAACTAGACACAAACCCAAGGCACTGTAAGGGAAGAAGAAAAATTGGTGTACAATAAGAAAGTGAAAAAGAGAGACCGAAATAAGGAAAGTAAATTGAAAAGGATATATATTTAAAGTAATTACCAGTGTACCTTAAGAATGGCACTAACCATTGCTTTTGATGCTACTCTGGACAGTCAATTGAGGAAGAGACTAGGTAGACATGGAGTCTAGAATGCTGATCTCTTTCCTTTTTTTTATTCTGTCTTTATTTGCAGCTGAAAAATTAGTAATTGACCATTTATAACACAAAAATGTGATTATACATACAGATACTGGTCACTAGGAACATTGTTATGACAGAGATGGATTAACTGATGACTGTAACACCCATCCACCAAGAGTTCATGTATTTTATGCCTTTCGCATAATTTAGTGCATTGGTTCTCTTGAAGGTATCCCAGAAATTCAGGGCAATCTGATTTGAGGGGCAAGAATCTAAGCTTCTATTAAGCTCTGTGGGTGGTTTTTGGTGTAGGATATCTGTGAGAAACATGGAGTATCCTAGAATCCTCCTCTATAAAGAGAAACGATTGTGCTTGGTTCATAGGTTTCTTATGAAATGAAAATGATAAAATGTTCATGAATCCTTGGAACAGGGTCTGGCACTTAGGATTCAATACATGTTAATTCTTCACCCACACCCCTTCTTTTCAGTTTCAGAGGTAATTTCCTACTATACAAAAAAGAAGATGTGGTGAATTACAAGATAATTTCTCCCTACACAATCAGTTTACAATACATACATTCTGGTTTTCAGCTAGATTTCCTTCTGAATAGCTTTACTGACTACTTAACATTAGTGTACCACCTGCTTCAGGTTAACCTCCACTAGCATACTGTTTCTAATAAGTGTGAATCAAGATGGCTATCACAATATTTTAATCCCATCCCCAAAGTTGAACTAAGGTGTTCATGCTTATCTTTTTGGACATATAATTTTATTTAGTTACTTTTGGCTGTGCGGACTCTTCGTTGCTGCATGGGTTTTTCTCTAGTCATGGTGAGCAGGGGCTACTCTCTAGTTGTGGTGCTCAGGCTTCTCATTGTGGCAGCTTCTCTAGTTGCAGAGCACAGGCTCTAGGGTGCAGGGGCTTCAGTAGTTGTGGCACATGGCATCCGGGCTCTAGTGTACAGGCCCAAGAGTTGTGGTTCATGGGCTTGGTTGCTCTCCAGCATGTGGGATCCTCCTGGATTGGTGAGCAAACCTGCAGCGCTGCACTGGCAGATGGATTCTTTACCACTAAGCCACCAGGCAAGCCCCCATGCTTATCTTAAATACCAGATACAAATTGTACTTTAACACTATCTTTCTAGCACAGCAATTTCAGTTACTAAGGTAAGACTGGAGGAGGAAATAACCCAGGGCAGATCTCAGTTGGGAATTCTTCACACATCAAATCTATAAGGATATTAAAAAATGTTAATATAACCTATGCTAAAGTTAAATAACAAGACAAGTTGTGTGCAAATCTGTAAAGTTTTGAGCCATCCTTTTTCTTCTTTGACACTTCAAAATATGTAGCAACATAGCAAATCCAACGTCTTTCTTTTCTCAATAGTTCTGTTAAGAACAGTCCTTGACCCTCTGTGAATTTTTTTTTTAACCTTTTATTTATTTATTTTTGGCTGTGGGGGGTCCTTACTGATGTGTGGGTTTAGCTGCTCTGCAGTATGTGGGATCTTCCTGGGTCAGGGATGGAACCTGTGTCTCCTGCATTGGCAGACAGGTTCTTATCCACTGAGCCACAAGGGAAGCCCCCACTGTGAATTTTTGTTGGGGGAGAATGTAAACGAAATGGGCTCTAAAAATGAGTACAGACAGCTTCATGGCTTTCACCACCTACAAGTCTGAAGGGCACTTCCAGTTTAAAAAAAGAAAACCATTAAAAAAATTATTTAAAATATATTGTCTCGTATGTTGTGCTTCTGACAAAACTTAAAAGCATATGATGCCAGGCACTCTTTTTCCACATTGAATCATGATTATACAACAGGGCCTTGAACTATAATGCCTCAGTACCTCTTATGATTTATATTTAGAAGTTCTGAGTAACATTATTAAAGAGAGATGGAAGTTCCTGAATTTATTTTTATATGTATGTCACTTGTTAACCTTTTCATTCAGTGGCTAGTGAGTCAGTCATAATTTTATATATATATAAAAAAAAGATGGGCATGTTTTGAAGATTAGCAAATGGGTCTCCATCCGTGCTTCCCAAATACCACTCCCCATTCTCCCCTTCCCGCAAGTGACTCAGAGTGAATGTGCCTATCCTGGAAATTCCTGGCCAGCTGCCCACGCCAGCCACCTACTTGGCAGAGATCACCATTCCTATCACCCAAGGCGTGCCCAGCGGGCTCAGAAGCTGGGAAGTCTAAACAGCCTGGAACCAAGGAAAGGGCTTACCCTAGCTGTGCACTGGCAGATGGATTCTTTACCACTAAGCCACCAGGCAAGCCCATGCTTATCTTAAATACCAGATACAAATTGTACTTTAACACTATCTTTCTAGCACAGCAATTTCAGTTACTAAGGTAAGACTGGAGGAGGAAATAACCCAGGGCAGATCTCAGTTGGGAATTCTTCACACATCAAATCTATAAGGATATTAAAAAATGTTAATATAACCTATGCTAAAGTTAAATAACAAGACAAGTTGTGTGCAAATCTGTAAAGTTTTGAGCCATCCTTTTTCTTCTTTGACACTTCAAAATATGTAGCAACATAGCAAATCCAACGTCTTTCTTTTCTCAATAGTTCTGTTAAGAACAGTCCTTGACCCTCTGTGAATTTTTTTTTAACCTTTTATTTATTTATTTTTGGCTGTGGGGGGTCCTTACTGATGTGTGGGTTTAGCTGCTCTGCAGTATGTGGGATCTTCCTGGGTCAGGGATGGAACCTGTGTCTCCTGCATTGGCAGACAGGTTCTTATCCACTGAGCCACAAGGGAAGCCCCCTCTGTGAATTTTTGTTGGGGGAGAATGTAAACGAAATGGGCTCTAAAAATGAGTACAGACAGCTTCATGGCTTTCACCACCTACAAGTCTGAAGGGCACTTCCAGTTTAAAAAAAGAAAACCATTAAAAAAATTATTTAAAATATATTGTCTCGTATGTTGTGCTTCTGACAAAACTTAAAAGCATATGATGCCAGGCACTCTTTTTCCACATTGAATCATGATTATACAACAGGGCCTTGAACTATAATGCCTCAGTACCTCTTATGATTTATATTTAGAAGTTCTGAGTAACATTATTAAAGAGAGATGGAAGTTCCTGAATTTATTTTTATATGTATGTCACTTGTTAACCTTTTCATTCAGTGGCTAGTGAGTCAGTCATAATTTTATATATATATAAAAAAAAGATGGGCATGTTTTGAAGATTAGCAAATGGGTCTCCATCCGTGCTTCCCAAATACCACTCCCCATTCTCCCCTTCCCGCAAGTGACTCAGAGTGAATGTGCCTATCCTGGAAATTCCTGGCCAGCTGCCCACGCCAGCCACCTACTTGGCAGAGATCACCATTCCTATCACCCAAGGCGCGTGCCCAGCGGGCTCAGAAGCTGGGAAGTCTAAACAGCCTGGAACCAAGGAAAGGGCTTACCCTAGCTGTCCTCCCCACAGGAGCCATCACTGACCATCTCACCAAACCTCTTATTAGTTTTTGATATGTCTGCCTTGTTCTTCTCAAAGTCTGAAGCAACAGCCCCCTCCCTCCCAAATAAGTAAAACTGCCTATCTTTGCTTCCTGGTTGAGAAGCAAAGGTAGGAGAAATTGTGTGATAAACCTCATAAAATATAGCTGCCTATGATTACATGCGCACATGGAGTGTGGGCTTCAGTAATTCTGGTGTATGGGCTTAGCTGCTCCACGGCATGTGAGATCTTCCAGGACCAGGCAATGAACCTGTGTTCCTTGCATTGGCAAGTGGATCCTTCACCCCTGAGCCATCGGGAGAGCTCCCCAAGATGAATGTTTAATTAGCCAAAGCTTTTCAAACTATTGTTTTACTGTACAAGGCAAACATGTAGTTGCCGTTTCAAATATTCCAAGACTCTGGACTTCTGACCCTCTGTGGCTACTATTAATAAATCCTTTCCTACTTCAAAGGGTTGGGAGAATCGGATGAAGCTGGTGCAAGTCTTCACTTACTGGATCTAACCCATAGGTTTTTGTGTATAGCTAATCCAAAGAATAAAGCAATCAAATACGCCTGTCCTCATGGGGCTACATTACTATTAAAGTGTAACATATGAAAATGATGCTACTGATGTATCCTGTATCTTGGTTTTCCAGAAGTAAGGAAACAGAGATGTTGCTGTTGTTGAGTTGCTAAGTCGTGTCGGACTCTCTGTGACCCCATGGACTGCAGCACACCAGGCTTCCCTGTCTTTCACCATCTCCTGGAGTTGGCTCAGAAATGGGGATACATTTTCTATTAATCTGTACGTTTCTGTTTTCATTGTGCCTTTAAGCAACAGCAGGACAGGACCAGGACTGTGCACTGTCCCTGGCAGCCAGCCTAGATGCTCCAGTCGAGTGGTTTGCAAGTGGAATGAGCACAGAAGACAATCCATGAGAAACGGAAAATACACAATTACAATTTCATTTTTACATCATTATCTTAAATTTCTTCTTTGTACATGTTTCACAATGTAATGATATACTTTTTGTATGAACACAGAGTTTTGGGTTTAGTTAATAAGTACATAGAAGCCTGTGCAAACAAAGTCAATGATTAATTCAGGGAAATAAAAATGCAGTATAGAGTAAGAATAATACATCACTTACATAAGATTATGTTATATAATCTTAAATCATGTAAATATTCTTTTTTTTTCTTTTGGCCCCTTCTATTGGTCTTTCATCTGTATATCTTTGTTCTTTTGGCCTGTGTGGGCCTCCCATTGCAGAGCACCAGCTCTGGGCGCATGCGCTCCAGAGCTCCGGCCTGGTAGTTGGATACACCACTCCAGCCGCTCGACGGTACGTGGCATCTTCCCAGGCCAGGGATCCAACCCGCGTCCCTTGTGCTGCAAGGCAGTGTCCTTACCCACTGGACCACCAGGGAAGCCCCATGTAAACATTCTTAAACACAATCAATAATGTAAATACTGAATTACATATGCTTGGATAAAGGAAGCAGGAAGAGAAAGTGTAATGGTTGTAATACACAAGTATATGCGTATAATCTATAAATAAATATACATATACTGGAGGAAATATGTGTTCACTGAAGAGGTAAAAAAAAATACAAATTTTTATACTTATAATTTAAACCACATTTAAAATTAAAACTTTTTAAATAATAATGACCCTGTTAGAAGTTGGAGCTAGATGAGGAAGCTTGATTTTAAAATGTTGGGGTCTATGACTCTATATATGACTATGATACATACTGATGCCAAGGCTGTGGGGTGCATACAGCAAGATACTGTAATAATAAGTAATCTTTCGACCAAGCATTCCCTTTTTCCTAGTTGGCTTACTTGACCAGAGTACTCATTCAAAGAAGGTTTTACTAGTTATTCCTAGCCAACTGCATTAAAGCCCTGAATTAGGAAGACTCCTCCAAAGCCAAGCATTTTAGGCATTAACAATTTCAAAAATAATAATGCGTGATTATAAAAATAATAAAATTTATTTCATATATTATTATAGTTTTATTGTTATATTTATTTATTATTTTTATAAATAAAATTTGCATTTATTTATCTGTTTTTGGCCATGCTGGGTCTTCGCTGCTGCATGGCTTTTCTCTAGTTGTGGTGAGCTGGGTTACTCTCCAGTTGTGGTGGACTGGCTTCTCATTGTGATGGCTTCTCTTGTTGCAGAGCACAGGCTGTGGGTTTCAGGAGTTGCAGCTGTCGGGTTCTACAGCACAGGCTCAAAAGCTGTGACACACAAGCTTAGCTGCTCTGTGGCATGTGGGATCTTATTGGGCCAGGGAATGAACTGTTGGTAGGTGGATTCTTTACCACCGAGCCAGCATTAACAATTTTTAAGTGACACCTGATTTCTCTAACTTTTTAGAAATTTATCCTATTTTTAGATAGCTCATGAGATTTTATAAATTCTAATGACTAAGAGAACATTAGAGGGACTTCCCTGGTGGTCCAGTGGTTAAGAATCCGTCTACCAATGGCAGGTGACATGCATTCGATCCCCAGTCTGGGAAGATCACACATGCTGCAGGGCACCTGAGCCGGTGCTCCTCAATAAGAAAAGCCACCCCAGTGAGAAATCTGCCCACCACAACTAGAGAGTAGTTCCCTTTCTCTGCAACTAGAGAAAGCTCATACACAGCAGCAAAGGCCAAGTGCAGGCAAAAATTAATACATAAGGAGAGAATGAAAACCTGTATAAAAAAGAGAGAACATTAGAAATATGAAGATGTTTAAACACATCAAATTAGAGAGATGAGTATGATGAACTGCCTATACTGAGATTCAGCAGTTCAGGCTTTTTTCACGTTTGCTTCATTAGTCCATTCTGTCTCATTTTGGGCAGATATTTTGTAACAAATGAGTTTTTGAAAAGTAGAAAGATTTTACATACTGGTTTTCATAGAAGTAGCATTAATACTTCATCATATTTCAGTGTTGTCACTCAAAGTTTTTCAAACAACACATTCACACAGTTCAATTATCAAAACCATGCAACAGGGATAGATTGTCTTGCTCCCATCCCTGTTCTACCCACTCTGACTTATCTGTCCCCAGTAGGCAAACGCTTGATTTCCCAAGTATCTTTTCAGTGTTTATATATGCAAATAACAAATACAAGCCGTGCACCATCTCCTCCATTTCTCACACAAACGGCAGCATGTGGAGTCCGCATGCTCATTGCTCCTCCATTTCTACACAGGGTTTACTCTCCAGTTGTGGTGGACTGGCTTCTCATGGGTCTCTTGTTGCAGAGCACAGGCTGTGGGTTTCAGGAGTTGCAGCTGTCGGGTTCTACAGCACAGGCTCAAAAGCTGTGACACACAAGCTTAGCTGCTCTGTGGCATGTGGGATCTTATTGGGCCAGGGAATGAACTGTTGGTAGGTGGATTCTTTACCACTGAGCCAGCATTAACAATTTTTAAGTGACACCTGATTTCTCTAACTTTTTAGAAATTTATCCTATTTTTAGATAGCTCATGAGATTTTATAAATTCTAATGACTA
Organism: Tragulus kanchil; assembly: GCA_022376925.1. NCBI lineage: Eukaryota > Metazoa > Chordata > Mammalia > Artiodactyla > Tragulidae > Tragulus > Tragulus kanchil. The sequence goes on from JAIOJX010000026.1 coordinate 237,705,282, forward strand.
AGAGAACATTAGAGGGACTTCCCTGGTGGTCCAGTGGTTAAGAATCTGTCTACCAATGGCAGGTGACATGCATTCGATCCCCAGTCTGGGAAGATCACACATGCTGCAGGGCACCTGAGCCGGTGCTCCTCAATAAGAAAAGCCACCCCAGTGAGAAATCTGCCCACCACAACTAGAGAGTAGTTCCCTTTCTCTGCAACTAGAGAAAGCTCATACACAGCAACAAAGGCCAAGTGCAGGCAAAAATTAATACATAAGGAGAGAATGAAAACCTGTATAAAAAAGAGAGAACATTAGAAATATGAAGATGTTTAAACACATCAAATTAGAGAGATGAGTATGATGAACTGCCTATACTGAGATTCAGCAGTTCGGGCTTTTTTCACGTTTGCTTCATTAGTCCATTCTGTCTCATTTTGGGCAGATATTTTGTAACAAATGAGTTTTTGAAAAGTAGAAAGATTTTACATACTGGTTTTCATAGAAGTAGCATTAATACTTCATCATATTTCAGTGTTGTCACTCAAAGTTTTTCAAACAACACATTCACACAGTTCAATTATCAAAACCATGCAACAGGGATAGATTGTCTTGCTCCCATCCCTGTTCTACCCACTCTGACTTATCTGTCCCCAGTAGGCAAACGCTTGATTTCCCAAGTATCTTTTCAGTGTTTATATATGCAAATAACAAATACAAGCCGTATACGCACACCATCTCCTCCATTTCTCACACAAACGGCAGCATGTGTGGAGTCCGGCATGCGGCTTTTTACATTTAACAATGTATCCTGAAGTCCTTTCATGTGAGTACAGAGATAAATTTTCCAGTAATTGTATCAATGTACCATTCATTGCTTTTTATTTATTGGACCTCTGTAGATGGATCCAGGTTATATCCATTCTATTGCTATGATAAGAATTTCAGCTCAGGTATACACATAATTTGCCATGTGTGCATTTTTATCTGTAGGATAACTTTCTAGAAGAGGTATTCCTAGGTCATAGATTATGTTTATCACTTCAAAAGACTTCACACAATTGCCCTTTCTAAATGTCAAGCCCCTTCCGCACTCCCTCAACAGTCTATGAAGGTGGTGGTTTACTCACAGTCTTGCCAACACAGTGTGCTGTCAAGCAAGGTTTGTTGCCAGTTCTATTGGCAAATACAAGTTTGTCATAACTTTTTTGAATGTTAACTTTTCTGTCTATTTTTGTTTTTCTCTTCTGTATATGAGAAAGCTCAATAGATATCTTATATTTGGGTGATAGTGCTTGCTTTGTAAAATTTTAATTTGGAAAAGATAAATTATGTTTGTGATAGGCATACAGCTGTTTAAAACAAGCTTTTTGTGACTGGAGTTATTTACCATAATAAATGGAGAAAAAAAAAATCCTATGTGTATCTAGTCAGTTTCCTATCGAAAGCTATTGATATTTCAGTGAAGTAGCAAAATCATCTAGTTCTAACAATGATATCTTATGAGTTAAATTATGCCCCTTCTAAAACGTGCTGAAGTCCTAACCCCAAATACCTGTGAATATGATTTTATTTGGAAACAGGATCTTTGAAGATAATCAAGTCAGGACAACATTATTAGGGTGGCTTCTAACAAACAAATACAATATTTATTTTTAGTCTTCTTTTTTGAAAAATCTAATCTTCACTTATTTTTAAACTCTATTTTAAAAATCTTTTCAAGCAGGAGAATAAAGACATAAAAGCCCAGTTTTTCAAAATTAGAACACTCAATACTTGTAATGCATAAGTGAAATGACATGATGACTGGGATTTTTTTTCACATACTACAGTCAGTAAAAAAGGGGAAGGCAAGATTTAACACCCTGCACTCTATTTTCTAAATGTCTTGTCAATTATTTGCTTGAAAATATATTTGGAATGCATTCTCATACACTAATTAAAAACATGACATTTCTTTTACATTGCAGTGAGAATAATAAGGAAAAGCCGGTGCTCTCTGGGAGTAATTATTAGATGCAATTTTTTAAAATATATTTATTTTCATTTATTTATCTTTTTTGGGGAGTGGCGTGGGGAGGGAGGGGGATGGGCGGGCCACTTCTATTGGTCTTTCATTTCTCTACTTTTATCAGTCTTTGTTCTTTGGCTCCTGTGGGCCTTCCATCGTGGTGGCGTCTGTCGTCGCAAAGCGCCGGCTCTGGGCGCATGTGCCCCAGAGCTCCAGCTCGGTAATTGGACACATCGGTCCAGCCGCTCCGCGGCACGTGGGACCTTCCCAGGCCAGGGATCCAACCGGCGCCCCTTGCCCTGCAAGGCGGTGTCCTTACGCACTGGACCACCAGGGAAGCCCTAGATGCAATTTTTAAAGTAAAGCCAACTGGGGCTTCCCTGGTGGCTCAGACACCAGGGAAGGATCTGCCTGCAACGCAAGAGACTGGGGTTGAATCCCCTGCAGTGGTACCGTTACCCACGCCAGTATTCTTGCCTGAAGAATTCCATGGAAAGAGCCTGGAGGGCTAGTCAATGGAGTCACAAAGAGCTGGACAAGACTGAGCAACTTTTACTCGCTCACTCACAAATTACCACCACAGCACCAGGTAGAAAGATACATTTTTTTCTATCATGAGTCACACCCAAATGATAAATTCATCTGCCTTTAACTTCCTCTTGGGGTTTTTCATCTGTTTCTAATCATGCTATGATATTCTTTTAGTAAGTGCTTAGTCTATCAAGGTCCATTATCTATCCTTCCTGTCACTTGACGTGAAATGATACATTAAGCATTACAATGTCCCATTTTTCATTTTTGTAACAGTGGCATTTGGGCCATCATAATAATGTTTCAAATAAAAAAGAAAGATGACCTCATGACTGGAAAACTAAGTCTAGCTTATATATTGATGTTTTAATTTTTGTTTTCTGACTATAATTTTTCTCGGGACCTTAAACAGATACTACATAAGTATACTTAAAGTCTTACAAAGCACCTAAAAGAATATTGGGAGTCATAAAACCAGTTTATTTTGTAGTATACATTTGTAATCTCTACTGATAAATAAAAAATTACCATAATGCTTTTAAGTGAAAGCATATCATATTTCAGATGGTGATATATAATTAATTGCTGTTTTTATTCCCAGTGATCAATGTCTGCATCCTTTTTTTACTAAATTGTTTGAAATCATAATGTAAAGTATGCATCATTGATTTGATACAATGGTTAAAACTAAGAATTGTATCTAAAAGAATCCTCAGTACTATTCAATGAATAATGTGAAGTACTTTATGTATGAGCTTGCCAATGAAAAGGCAACTTTGAAGTCCCCACGTGGTATATGCTCAGTGGACAACTGGGCAGCGTTTTAGGGAATGTGTCAAAGTTAGTCGACCTGGATAATTCTTAGGGAGTCAAATGGGATTTTGCTTCTGATAGTCCGTCTGCACTTTTCTCCTCCCCAGGCTAGAGGTGTTTTCTTCTACACCCCTAACAGATGAACGGGCTTCTTATTCTTAATCCAGTAACTGGAAGGGAAAATATGGTCATCTTTATACAAAAAAGGTTTGGAAGCTTTCCTTTTAGTTACAGGTTATCCAGCTAACTGGCATTGATAAGTCATATTTAAAATTTTCCACTTTACTTGGTTATATATACACATCTAGTTCTTACTTTGCTGAAATATTTAATCCTTTGAACCATCAAATAGTCTATATTTGATCAGATCCATTTACACATTACGAGGCTGTGTTCATTTTTGTAGCTGGTCAGACAACACTCAGTCTTCGCCATTTGGTTCTGAGAAAATAAGAGAAACTTTGACAAGAAAGGAATAAGTATGAAGTCATTAAGTAGAAAATAACAGGTAGGAAGGAAGCCATATTTTGATAAGAAGTCCCATTTTTCATTTTTGGAATAGTTGCATTTGGGCCATCATAATAATGTTTCAAATAAAAAAGAAAGATGACCTCATGACTGGAAAACTAAGTCTAGCTTATATATTGATGTTTTAATTTTTGTTTTCTGACTATAATTTTTCTCGGGACCTTAAACAGATACTACATAAGTATACTTAAAGTCTTACAAAGCACCTAAAAGAATATTGGGAGTCATAAAACCAGTTTATTTTGTAGTATACATTTGTAATCTCTACTGATAAATAAAAAATTACCATAATGCTTTTAAGTGAAAGCATATCATATTTCAGATGGTGATATATAATTAATTGCTGTTTTTATTCCCAGTGATCAATGTCTGCATCCTTTTTTTACTAAATTGTTTGAAATCATAATGTAAAGTATGCATCATTGATTTGATACAATGGTTAAAACTAAGAATTGTATCTAAAAGAATCCTCAGTACTATTCAATGAATAATGTGAAGTACTTTATGTATGAGCTTGCCAATGAAAAGGCAACTTTGAAGTCCCCACGTGGTATATGCTCAGTGGACAACTGGGCAGCGTTTTAGGGAATGTGTCAAAGTTAGTCGACCTGGATAATTCTTAGGGAGTCAAATGGGATTTTGCTTCTGATAGTCCGTCTGCACTTTTCTCCTCCCCAGGCTAGAGGTGTTTTCTTCTACACCCCTAACAGATGAACGGGCTTCTTATTCTTAATCCAGTAACTGGAAGGGAAAATATGGTCATCTTTATACAAAAAAGGTTTGGAAGCTTTCCTTTTAGTTACAGGTTATCCAGCTAACTGGCATTGATAAGTCATATTTAAAATTTTCCACTTTACTTGGTTATATATACACATCTAGTTCTTACTTTGCTGAAATATTTAATCCTTTGAACCATCAAATAGTCTATATTTGATCAGATCCATTTACACATTACGAGGCTGTGTTCATTTTTGTAGCTGGTCAGACAACACTCAGTCTTCGCCATTTGGTTCTGAGAAAATAAGAGAAACTTTGACAAGAAAGGAATAAGTATGAAGTCATTAAGTAGAAAATAACAGGTAGGAAGGAAGCCATATTTTGATAAGAAGTACCATAGATATATAGCATAGCATTTTTTGCCACATTTCTTAGGGCATTTTGTGAGATAATGTCTGTATATAATTTGAGATTGAGTATTTGAGCATTTTGTTGTTTCAGAAATACAATGTAGAATTGACAGTACGTTCTCCAAACTTCTGACACTAACGATGCTCACGAGATTCTGAGATATGTGAACCCTGATTGCTTTGAACAGCCGTTTGGAATTCACTATTTCCTCGTACTTCCAGAGCGTTTGTTGGTGAAGGAACAGACACCGGGCTGAGGATACGATCCAGCACCTTTGTACAGTTTCGCTCCTGCCTCCCTCCAGGCACAGCCTAGGGACGGTCAGCTGAGGCTCCTCCAGGAACCCATGCAGCGCGCGGCGGGACCAGAGCGGCAGGGCCCGACGCTTGCTGCCGCCACGCTAAGAGCCGGCGACAGCGACCGTGCGCGCCCACGGCCCGCGCGGGGACGCGCCTTAGGGTAGGGGCGGGCGGCGCGCGTCCTCGAGAGCCTCCGGGAACGCTCCGCCGCCGCCGCTGCGCGCGCCCGGGCGGACCAAGAATGAATGGAAAGTTCAATCTCGCGCGCTCGGCCCGGGCAGCCAATGGTGCGGCCCGGAGCGGCGGCGGGCAGGTGTGCGCGTGCCGCCTCCTGACGCAGGGCTCGAGTCGAGCAGCCTGGTGTCGCCGCCGCCGCCGCGCCCCGCGGCCCCCCCGGCCCGGCCCCCTCCTCTCCGCCGGGCTGTGGCGGCCGAGCGGCGGCGACAGCGGATTCCAGTCCGGCAGCCGAGCGCCGCGCTCGCTCGCCGGCCCCTCCGCGCCGCGTCCCCTCGTCGGCTGACAATGTGCTGACCCGCCCGGCCCCGCCGCGCGCATCCCGGGGTGTCCGGCCGCCGCGCTCCCTCAGGAAGTGACAGACTCCCGGCCCCTTCCTCCGCCCCGTCCCCGGGACTGAACGCCACTCGCGTACTCACACCCTCTTCCCCGCTTCCCCCGGGCGAGCGACGCGACCATGAGGCCCCGGAGGTAAGCAGCGCGACCCGCGGCCGGGCCAGCGCTGGAGTGGCCGGGTGTGCGCGCGGGTGCCGACGGCGCTCGCGGCCCCGGGTCCCGCACGTGAGCAACGTCGAGGGGAGCTTGGTGCGGCGTAGCGGGGAGAAGCGAGGAGGCGTGAGCGCCGGGCAGGGGAAGGAAGGCGCCAGGTGGCGAAGTAACAGGTCTCGCTGCAAGTTGCTGGTCTGCAGCTGGAGCGGCGTCCTGCCTTCGCCCGCCCTGATTTATTGCCCCCGTGTTCCCACCAAGATGCGGGCGGGCGATGTACTTCCGGGTTCACACCTTTCTCTCCCCGCTCCGCGCCGCCGGGTCGGCGCTCTGTGTCAGCGCGGCCGCCGGGTCTCGGCTTGGCGGCTGCCGCCCGGCCGCTGGAGCGGGCGGGCCGGGCGGGGAGGGCGCGCGGGCCGCTCCGGCGCGATGGTGCGCGGCGGGCTGGAGTCCTGGTGGCCGGTCCCCGAGCCTCGGGCCCGCGGGGCTGCGCCGCCAGGGGGCGTCCGCTCCTGCCCTTCGCGCCCTCCGCGGCGGAGCCGCTTTGTAGCCGCAGGCGTCGGGGGTCCTTTTTTGCCTCGGGATGGGTGATGTAAATTAATGAGTTAAAATTAAAGATTTGAGGAGAACAGAGAAAGACGCACTTGGGTCGAGGTTGGCTTTGAAAAGAAAAAAAAAAAAAAACAAAACCAAAGAAGACTCGACACATTCGCAGGAGCAGTAACTGACTACTGACTGCAACACTGGATGCGGGTGCCGTACGAGGATTTGTACTCCCCGAACTTTTTTTTTTTCTTTTGAAACTGCACGTTGGTAAATATTGAGTGTTTTCGAGTAACATCTTGCAGTATGTATTTAGTGTCCTCCTTGCGGAAATTTCTTAAATGTAAGTAATAGTCCGCCATTTTGAATTGTTTCATGGAACACAGACTGAAATCTTAGGTTCCTGTGTTTCCTTGAGTTCCTTTCTCTTCTCTCTGTGGATTTGTTTTCATCCACAGGATATTAAGGTTAGCAAGTATTATTACTGCTCATAGAACTAAATTCTCCATTGAGGATTTTTATACCGATAGCTGTTAATGCAGGGGGAAAATATGCACGTATTTTATCACAGTTTTTAATTTCTTGGTCAAAATATTGTGGAAGTTAAAATCACACATGACAACTGGTATCACAATGAAGTTGAAACATTTAAACAACATCCTTAGAAATGACTTAAGATGATGTTACTCGAATTAAAAGAATTCTCGTGTTGCATTTTACTTTCAGACTATTACCATACTTAATTAGGTAATAATGCAATAACGCTTTTAAAAATGCATCTGATGGTAAAGCATATTTTTAAGTCCGTCAATAGACTATGAAACATCACAGTTTGATTTTATAAAGACTTAAGGGAAACAAGAATTTTAAGTTGAGTTTCTGGAAATTTCTGCTAATATGTTTGATTTTTCAAAACATAAACTTAATTGTTAATGGAATTTATGCCATCGTTTTTATTTTCTGTTACAGTTTGCACTGGTGTAATAGAGGAGTCATATTATAAATTAACAACACAATATGAAATACTTTTCCATTTAAACTAATAATTGAATAGATACTTGTTCATTTGGGGGGCAGTTCTTGCTTCCCATTATTCTTTATATCTGTGTGAACTAGGACAATCAAGTGTGCCCAAATATCCTCAGGAGTTTAGGAATTAAATTAACGTAGACCTCTTTCTAATACTTGCAGGTTATAAGGACCCCAAAAAATGAGAAAGACGCACTTGGGTCGAGGTTGTCTTGGAAAAGCAAAAAAAAAAAACAAAACCAAAGAAGACTCGACACATTCGCAGGAGCAGTAACTGACTACTGACTGCAACACTGGATGCGGGTGCCGTACGAGGATTTGTACTCCCCGAACTTTTTTTTTTTCTTTTGAAACTGCACGTTGGTAAATATTGAGTGTTTTCGAGTAACATCTTGCAGTATGTATTTAGTGTCCTCCTTGCGGAAATTTCTTAAATGTAAGTAATAGTCCGCCATTTTGAATTGTTTCATGGAACACAGACTGAAATCTTAGGTTCCTGTGTTTCCTTGAGTTCCTTTCTCTTCTCTCTGTGGATTTGTTTTCATCCACAGGATATTAAGGTTAGCAAGTATTATTACTGCTCATAGAACTAAATTCTCCATTGAGGATTTTTATACCGATAGCTGTTAATGCAGGGGGAAAATATGCACGTATTTTATCACAGTTTTTAATTTCTTGGTCAAAATATTGTGGAAGTTAAAATCACACATGACAACTGGTATCACAATGAAGTTGAAACATTTAAACAACATCCTTAGAAATGACTTAAGATGATGTTACTCGAATTAAAAGAATTCTCGTGTTGCATTTTACTTTCAGACTATTACCATACTTAATTAGGTAATAATGCAATAACGCTTTTAAAAATGCATCTGATGGTAAAGCATATTTTTAAGTCCGTCAATAGACTATGAAACATCACAGTTTGATTTTATAAAGACTTAAGGGAAACAAGAATTTTAAGTTGAGTTTCTGGAAATTTCTGCTAATATGTTTGATTTTTCAAAACATAAACTTAATTGTTAATGGAATTTATGCCATCGTTTTTATTTTCTGTTACAGTTTGCACTGGTGTAATAGAGGAGTCATATTATAAATTAACAACACAATATGAAATACTTTTCCATTTAAACTAATAATTGAATAGATACTTGTTCATTTGGGGGGCAGTTCTTGCTTCCCATTATTCTTTATATCTGTGTGAACTAGGACAATCAAGTGTGCCCAAATATCCTCAGGAGTTTAGGAATTAAATTAACGTAGACCTCTTTCTAATACTTGCTGGAGAGAAGGTATTAAAAATGAGTAAAAATGCTTTATTTGACTTTCCCATTTTATAAATAGTATCAGCTAAGCATTGCTTGATAATAAAATATCAGGAGAGTTTAAGGATATGCTCATCAGTAGATCTGGAACCAAATAATTCAATGATCAAGCCTCATTAATCCTTGTCAAATCGTAGAGTGTCTTATTACATGTCTGTGCCAAATTTCTTTCAGAAACAATGAAAAAATTTTTGAAATTAATCAGGATTTAGATTAAAATTGACTGTTAGTGGGAGAAAATGAAATGAACTATACGTCTTTGTGAGATAGAATAAGCTTTTAATATGGTAATATTCGAAAATAATCTTCAGAATGACTTATTTCAAGTGTGTTATACATGTAAACTTTAAAAAAGCACTATTTAATACACTATTTAATACATATACTGGATATAAAGGTTTTCTGCTTACTTTGAACAAAGAGAAGATTAAACAGATCTTACCTGTCTAATACCTGATAGTGCCTGGTATCTAAATCATGTAACTTTTTTATATGTGTAACACACTGCTCTCATAACTTACAAATCATGATTAAGAAAAAGTTAATTATTGAGTAAAACTTATGTATATTTTCAGGTAATAATCATCATGACAGTCTTTAGGTACAGAGTTCATGTTTCTTTAAATGAAGAGCTATTGAAACCTGCCAAATTTGGAGACCTTATTAGAAAGCCAGATTAGGAAATGGTCTATTAACATTTATGTTTAATATATAGCAGAATTGATTGGAATAAAAGGAAAATGGAGATTCCAGATATTATGAAACATATTGTTTTTAAAAACGTTGAGTTTCTGGAAATTTCTGCTAATATGTTTGATTTTTCAAAACATAAACTTAATTGTTAATGGAATTTATGCCATCGTTTTTATTTTCTGTTACAGTTTGCACTGGTGTAATAGAGGAGTCATATTATAAATTAACAACACAATATGAAATACTTTTCCATTTAAACTAATAATTGAATAGATACTTGTTCATTTGGGGGGCAGTTCTTGCTTCCCATTATTCTTTATATCTGTGTGAACTAGGACAATCAAGTGTGCCCAAATATCCTCAGGAGTTTAGGAATTAAATTAACGTAGACCTCTTTCTAATACTTGCTGGAGAGAAGGTATTAAAAATGAGTAAAAATGCTTTATTTGACTTTCCCATTTTATAAATAGTATCAGCTAAGCATTGCTTGATAATAAAATATCAGGAGAGTTTAAGGATATGCTCATCAGTAGATCTGGAACCAAATAATTCAATGATCAAGCCTCATTAATCCTTGTCAAATCGTAGAGTGTCTTATTACATGTCTGTGCCAAATTTCTTTCAGAAACAATGAAAAATTTGTGAAATTAATCAGGATTTAGATTAAAAATTGACTGTTAGTGGGAGAAAATGAAATGAACTATACGTCTTTGTGAGATAGAATAAGCTTTTAATATGGTAATATTCGAAAATAATCTTCAGAATGACTTATTTCAAGTGTGTTATACATGTAAACTTTAAAAAAGCACTATTTAATACACTATTTAATACATATACTGGATATAAAGGTTTTCTGCTTACTTTGAACAAAGAGAAGATTAAACAGATCTTACCTGTCTAATACCTGATAGTGCCTGGTATCTAAATCATGTAACTTTTTTATATGTGTAACACACTGCTCTCATAACTTACAAATCATGATTAAGAAAAAGTTAATTATTGAGTAAAACTTATGTATATTTTCAGGTAATAATCATCATGACAGTCTTTAGGTACAGAGTTCATGTTTCTTTAAATGAAGAGCTATTGAAACCTGCCAAATTTGGAGACCTTATTAGAAAGCCAGATTAGGAAATGGTCTATTAACATTTATGTTTAATATATAGCAGAATTGATTGGAATAAAAGGAAAATGGAGATTCAGAGATGAATTAGTTCAGAAGTAATTAGAATTATTGATAATGAAAGGGGATAAATAACAATTTTGGTCAACTAAAGAGTTTTCTTATTTGGTAATTTTTAATAGAATATTATTTTCTTTTAAAATTCTGTAGTCATAAGTATTTCTAAGTTTTTCTGTTTAAATGCTTTAGAGCTTGTACTTGATTTTCTTGCCTTTTAAAGGAACTCTGCATTATAAATAAATAATTTTTTTGAACTGTTTTTGATGAACCACATAGTAAAGAATTTCTAGTTTGCCAGGCATAACGATGAAAATTCTGTGCATTAAAATACTTAAGATTGATTTATATGAACATATCTAGGAATATATGAAGTATGGAATCACATTGGTTTGAGAAACTTGCCCAGTATGTACATGTACACTGTGTTGGATTTCTCTGACACAATGACTCTCTATGAAGTCGCTGACCATAGTGCTGAACCAAGACAGCCATGTTGGCAGTTGCTAAACTGACTGAAAACTGAAGAAATTCTAGATGTTCAAGTAGCATCGTCACTGTAGGAAATATATACACATATTTCATATATGCTTTTTTGTATATTCTTGTTACCCCGGTGAAATTTGGTAATCATTGAAATCAACCAAAAATTGTGATAGAGAAATTTTATCTCTGAAGTGTTTTCATGTAACACTGATTTTGAGTAATGTCAGTAAAATCAGTGGGGCCAACGCTAGAGTTTCTTTCTTTGAAAGTTGCCACTTACAGATGAGTACAGGATTTTAAAACCAATTTAAGTGACCGATGAGTCCTCTTAAAAACTGTACAATTTTAGGGAACACCATAAGTTTAACTATGAACTTGATGTTTGCAGTTTTTGACTTGGGTTTATAATACTGCCAAAGTGGCACTATGAAAACCAACATCAAAACGTGGTTATCAAAAATAACCAAATTAAATCACTCGTGAAATAAGTTCTACTTGGAAAGAAGAATAATATATGCACTTCTTAAATAAAGAGAAAAATAGAAATTTTAAAATTGCAATAATCTTGACTTAGTATTTTGTGGACATTTTCTATTGTTTGAAGCAGGGTAGACACCAGGCTGTCATTCCTAAAAACATTCTATATTGTGTGAAATGAACACTGGTATGAAGTCATTGTAGAAATTACCTGAAATGAGTGTTGTGATGTGTTTAATATTTCAGGAAAAAGTACTATTTTAGGCATAGAACTTTTACATTATTTTCCTAAAAATAGAATGGGTTTACATGCAGGATCATCAAATTAAGGGTCAAAGGTGACAAGCCAGGACAAAGGCCATGCAGCTCATTTTCAAGCACTCAGTTTCTAGCTTTTTCATGGCTGAACAAAAGCTTAATTATATAGGAAAAAAAAACAGCATTGAATGCTAGTTCTTTTGGTGGAAAAACACGTTTTAAATTTTTAAAATATTTTTAAATCAATATTTCTTATTTGGGAATGCAGGAGCCAAACTACTATGTTTATATTTTTCAGACAGTTCTTTTATGTAATATTTTTTTCAGGCACTACAAAAATATTTCAGTTAAATAATTTATACTGTATAAGTTAAAAACAAAATGTGCTTTTTTGTAGATTTGAAATTTTAGAAAATATGTGTAAATTATATTTTGTCTTTCGCATTAGCTTCGTCACTGTAGGAAATATATACACATATTTCATATATGCTTTTTTGTATATTCTTGTTACCCCGGTGAAATTTGGTAATCATTGAAATCAACCAAAAATTGTGATAGAGAAATTTTATCTCTGAAGTGTTTTCATGTAACACTGATTTTGAGTAATGTCAGTAAAATCAGTGGGGCCAACGCTAGAGTTTCTTTCTTTGAAAGTTGCCACTTACAGATGAGTACAGGATTTTAAAACCAATTTAAGTGACCGATGAGTCCTCTTAAAAACTGTACAATTTTAGGGAACACCATAAGTTTAACTATGAACTTGATGTTTGCAGTTTTTGACTTGGGTTTATAATACTGCCAAAGTGGCACTATGAAAACCAACATCAAAACGTGGTTATCAAAAATAACCAAATTAAATCACTCGTGAAATAAGTTCTACTTGGAAAGAAGAATAATATATGCACTTCTTAAATAAAGAGAAAAATAGAAATTTTAAAATTGCAATAATCTTGACTTAGTATTTTGTGGACATTTTCTATTGTTTGAAGCAGGGTAGACACCAGGCTGTCATTCCTAAAAACATTCTATATTGTGTGAAATGAACACTGGTATGAAGTCATTGTAGAAATTACCTGAAATGAGTGTTGTGATGTGTTTAATATTTCAGGAAAAAGTACTATTTTAGGCATAGAACTTTTACATTATTTTCCTAAAAATAGAATGGGTTTACATGCAGGATCATCAAATTAAGGGTCAAAGGTGACAAGCCAGGACAAAGGCCATGCAGCTCATTTTCAAGCACTCAGTTTCTAGCTTTTTCATGGCTGAACAAAAGCTTAATTATATAGGAAAAAAAAACAGCATTGAATGCTAGTTCTTTTGGTGGAAAAACACGTTTTAAATTTTTAAAATATTTTTAAATCAATATTTCTTATTTGGGAATGCAGGAGCCAAACTACTATGTTTATATTTTTCAGACAGTTCTTTTATGTAATATTTTTTTCAGGCACTACAAAAATATTTCAGTTAAATAATTTATACTGTATAAGTTAAAAACAAAATGTGCTTTTTTGTAGATTTGAAATTTTAGAAAATATGTGTAAATTATATTTTGTCTTTCGCATTAGCTTCTTAGTATACTCTCCTTTGCTAGTTAAAATCCAGATTTTAAAAAAAATTACATTTATTACACCATTTGGTCATTGGCAGTGGGGTGAAACTGAGCAACCTCTAAAACAGCTCTTGATCTTTATAAAAAGTTTATTGAAACTATTTCAAATGCACTGAAAGTTCTCAGTTAGGTTTTAGTCTCTTGTGATGTAAACTGTTAATCATTAATGTTGTATATCAAGCCTTAAAATGTATATCAAATAAAATTTAATAGTATGTATTTAGTTTACTTAGAATCATTTTTGTTTACCATATCTAGAAGCTACCCTAGCTGGAATACCCCTCCCATTCATTAGCCTTTGAAATTCTCCACTCCTATAAAAACTGACAACCCCTTACTCTGAGGCCTCTTTTGCCTTCTGAGATGCCCATGCTCTGTCTGTGAATGTGTTTCTCTAAATAAATCCACTTCTTGTCTATCACAAAAAAAAAAAAAAAAAAACAAAAGAAAGAAACTACCTTAAAGTTTTTGTCTTAAAGTTATAGTAGACCTTCAAAATCTATGTGATTAGCTTCTTTAAGATAGGACTTTTGCCATTCTTTAGACTCTTTTTAATTTAAAACCACAATATTTTCCTCTTGTTTAGTATGAACCTCAAAAAATGACTCAGCTGTGGACTTTATTATGTAATACTGTTGTTTGACATGGGAGAAAATACAAACTATTTGAATTAGGAAACCCATGAGTCAGTTGTGTTATAACATTCACATTTAAGCTGAAGAATTGTGTTTATCAATTAATATTTGTGCTACAGTTGGTACTTATAAACAGTCTTGACAATATGCCAGTTGACTTAAATGATTACTCGTTCAAATTTTTCATTTTCTAGAATATATCATCTTTCACTATAGTAGTTGAAGAGAATGCTAGAACTGCTCATATTTTATGTGAAATCAATACAATTTCAATATGTAAAATGATTGATAAGGTTAAGAGTTCATCTCTGTGATTCAATAGCGGTATGACAAATACTAGCATCTAATTTAAGGTTAATTGTTTTTAAACATAAATAATATTTGCTTCATAAATTAAAAAAATATATTTTGAAATGTTTTCTAAAGACTACATGGTTTTTCCATTCTCTAAAGACAATTTTCAAAATAGTTCAAGTTTTTTAAGATTTCGCTTTAATAGTTTTCTAATTTGGTCATTGGCAGTGGGGTGAAACTGAGCAACCTCTAAAACAGCTCTTGATCTTTATAAAAAGTTTATTGAAACTATTTCAAATGCACTGAAAGTTCTCAGTTAGGTTTTAGTCTCTTGTGATGTAAACTGTTAATCATTAATGTTGTATATCAAGCCTTAAAATGTATATCAAATAAAATTTAATAGTATGTATTTAGTTTACTTAGAATCATTTTTGTTTACCATATCTAGAAGCTACCCTAGCTGGAATACCCCTCCCATTCATTAGCCTTTGAAATTCTCCACTCCTATAAAAACTGACAACCCCTTACTCTGAGGCCTCTTTTGCCTTCTGAGATGCCCATGCTCTGTCTGTGAATGTGTTTCTCTAAATAAATCCACTTCTTGTCTATCACAAAAAAAAAAAAAAAAAAAAAAAAAAAGAAACTACCTTAAAGTTTTTGTCTTAAAGTTATAGTAGACCTTCAAAATCTATGTGATTAGCTTCTTTAAGATAGGACTTTTGCCATTCTTTAGACTCTTTTTAATTTAAAACCACAATATTTTCCTCTTGTTTAGTATGAACCTCAAAAAATGACTCAGCTGTGGACTTTATTATGTAATACTGTTGTTTGACATGGGAGAAAATACAAACTATTTGAATTAGGAAACCCATGAGTCAGTTGTGTTATAACATTCACATTTAAGCTGAAGAATTGTGTTTATCAATTAATATTTGTGCTACAGTTGGTACTTATAAACAGTCTTGACAATATGCCAGTTGACTTAAATGATTACTCGTTCAAATTTTTCATTTTCTAGAATATATCATCTTTCACTATAGTAGTTGAAGAGAATGCTAGAACTGCTCATATTTTATGTGAAATCAATACAATTTCAATATGTAAAATGATTGATAAGGTTAAGAGTTCATCTCTGTGATTCAATAGCAGTATGACAAATACTAGCATCTAATTTAAGGTTAATTGTTTTTAAACATAAATAATATTTGCTTCATAAATTAAAAAAATGTATTTTGAAATGTTTTCTAAAGACTACATGGTTTTTTTTCCATTCTCTAAAGACAATTTTCAAAATAGTTCAGTGAGATTTCCCGCTTTAATAGTCCTAAACCTATGATTTTTTCAGTTGCATGAAGTCACAAGTAACTATTTGTCTTAACTTTAGTTCTAAGTAGATTATTTTCTTTAAGTTTTCTGTGTCTGTATATAATTGAAGGTATAGCATTTTCAGTTTTTTCTAAAGTTACAGTAAGATGTTGAGTTAAATTACACAGTAATTCATCCTGATTTTGCATAGATGGCATTTGACTATAGTCTGTAGACTAATTTACAAAAAAGTAATTACAGTGAAACATTTCACTACATAGTAAACATTCATTTAGAGGACAGTGTGAGAAAACATTTTTCATATAGCAAACATATTCCTGTCAGGGTTGAACTTCCACATCTGATGTTTTATTTCATATGTGTCTATGTTATATTTAACTTAGAGTAAATGTAAATAAATACTGTGCTTTAGGTTTTCTTCTGGTCTTTGTACTGTGTTTGCTGTGTGACTTTAATTAATCATTTCAAAACTTTACCCTCAACTGTTCTAAGCAAGGAAAATCACATTACTGCCAGCTTTGCTTTAAAAAAACAGATTGAGACATACTGTAAATAGACTAATATTTATAAGCCATGAAATGATTATTTAGATACCTCCAGTGTGCTTTATGCTTGTATTACTTTAGAAAATACTAATAATAAAAAATTAAAATTTGTTAACTTTTTTAGATGTTGACACATTATAGTGATGAGAATAATGAGATAAATTGCCTTTTATTATGGTGAATATTCTTGATAACTAGACCATTCTTGCAAACTTAAAGTTACTGTTGCATTTTATTAATATTAGAATTATAAGCTTACATGACGTAAGTTGAATTTAAAAGTAGTTCTCAGTAGTAAGTTTTTTTAGCAGTAGTTGATTTATTATTTCCAGTTCTCTGGGCTTAACAGCTTTTCAGTTTTTAAATAAATTGTAGTGCATAGTAGTAATCATTTTCCTTTACAGTGAATAGTTGCAATGGTGGATCAACAACAATAGGTTATCTACTTGAGAATAATATTGTTACATAGTTCACTAGAAGAAAATATGATATCTAGGGGTTTGTAATGAATGGTGTTAAGTTAGGGAATTTTATAATAGTAAGTCTATAGTATATTTAAAATAAAATTATTGAAGTCACTTTATATGTACATATTTTTTATTCACAATCATCAAATGACTATCACATCCTCTGGATGATTTTTAAGAAGGATTTGCTTATATGTCCATTTAATTCATGAAGGGCATCCTAGACATAGACAACCCAGGTTCAGAAATTAAGTCATTGATTCATTAAAAATAAACACTAAACAATGCTGGAATTCCAATGATGTGATAAAGACACACTTTCCTTCCCACCATAGAGCACAAGTTAAGTAGAGAGAGAGGACAACATCCTCTTGGGCTCTTACAGTTACCTGCAGCACGGTGCTCAATGGTAGAGGCATCATATTTAATGGGGAACAATAAGAAAAAGAGAGCTAAATGGAGATTTAAATGATGATTAGGGATTATTCTAGTGAAGGGGCAGATATATGCATTATAAATAAAAATGCCTGTGTATTAAATAACAGAAAGCTGTTCTGGGAATATTTCATGATATTAAAGAATTATTTTCATTGTTTATCATTATTTCTTTTCAAAAACTGTCACCTGTAGTAAGAATGTGAACATTTAGTATTATGAATGTTTTATGTAACATTAACTTGTCTCATTCCTATCATAGTTGTTCATAGTGCATGGATTTTAATATTCATATTTAATCTTAATTCTACTTTCTCTTCCACCTCTTGTTTTTTAACATTTTTAAATCCTTATTTAACATCATTGAATATATTGATATCTGTGAAATAAATTTCACCTTTTCCTTTGAAAAGGATGATAACATTAAAACTATCAATAACTGAAAACATCACAAGTAAGTTGGATAGTGAAGAATCTGAATATCTGTATCATTCAAATTGACTGACTTTTATTAAACCCAGAAAGCTCTTAGTTAGAGCTCTTGAAGTTGAATAATGTTATTTAGCTATTTCTTACACCATTTGATTTTCACTTTATTAGACCTGTCATTTATAATAATTTTTCACCTGAAATACTTGAAAAAAAATTTTGCAAACACTTTTTATGTTTTTATTTTCACAGCTAGAATATTACTTTCAATGTTACTTTCAACTTTTTTTTTTTGTAAATATAAGCATAGAAAATTAAGCCTAGGCTGTGGGCTATTAGAGAAATAGCTAGGTTTTGGTGAAATTTATGTATAGTATTTTCACCCTCACATAAACCAAATGCAAAATAAAATTTAATATAGGCTCAGTGCAAAGGAAAACTTCATTAAGTTTTAATGATGAATTTCGTTAACCTTAAGATCTGTCATTATCTTCTGTCTTGTGGTTGCAAAGACAGGGTAACTGAAGGATTTAATGTATAGAGGTTCACGTGCCTTTTGTTCACATTCTTCCTCTGTTCTTTTCAAATCTTACTCATTACGTTTGTCATCCTTTGTAAGAAGAATCTTGGGTCAACATTCAGTAGAACTCCGAATTTGGGAAAACCTCCATTTCGTTTTGAGAAAAAAATTAGATTGCAACTTAGAGAATTTACACATAATGATTTACATTTTTGTGAATTGATTTCGTAGGTATAGTATATAAAACTTAGTTAAGGGAGGAAAGACATCCATGGGTGGTAGCAGGTGAGTGGATGCATGTTCATAGCAATTTATTTTCCAAGCCTTAATAGCTCTGACCTGAAGATAAAAATGATAATTCAGTGGTCATCAGGAGTTTTCCTTGCAATTGCTATATTTCATTACTGGGTGATCTCTTTATTGCAGGTTTTATTGTATTGTGACATCTGCCAGTGGATATAGTAGAAAATCATTGATCACATTTTTAGTAGTACCACGATTAGAGTCTTCATGATTTATCTTCTAAAAGATATCTGAAGATAGTAGTCAAATAAGTTCATCAAGAACACAATATTGTAGGTTAGGTTCATTGTTAATTGTAGTTAAAAAAGAATGGGACTTTCAAATGCAGTGTAAAATTAAGTATTAAAAAATGTTATAGCCACTGTTTCTGAAATCTGGATCTTTGACTACATGTTAATAGTTTTTAGAATGTTTTTTAAACTACTACCCTTTACTTGGAATGAAAGGCAAGTTTATGCCAACTGGTTATCTCTCTCATTTTGCTAGGTGAGTCTTAAATTGTAAAAAAAAAAAAAAAAAAAAAAAAGTTTACAGGTCACTTCACAGAGTCAAAACCTAAGCATTTTACTGCTTTCTAATGAGCCATTAAGCTGAAGAAGAGTCAATTAAATGAACAATTAATGTAGTACTGACTTGAGCTCTCTGATTTTAGGTTCTTCAGAAGACAATGAGGTCATTCAACCAGGTTTCATCAGCCCCAGGTTAGTCTTCTTCTTTTCAATAAATTTTTACTTAACTACTATTTATCTGAAAAGGTCACTGGAGGCATTTGAGAAAGTGGTATAGCCCTCAGGAATCCTGGATGGTACCATCTACTGTACTCCAGTACTACATCCTGCTGTACTCCAGATCACTTCATTTATAGCCTGGTACTCCCACCAGAATTGCATGGATGAAATCTTCTAATTAACTCCATTTCTTCCTAATTGTTGCAATACTGAATTCTGTGATTCTTTTTTCCCCATCTCAAGCAAAACGATAATATTAAAAGGCTTATGGATCTGAATGAAAAGTAGCTGTGGCTTGTTCATTTTTGTAAGTCATGTAGGCACTTACAAGTGTATGTTGGATTAATGATAGAGACTTGCTGCTGTTTTTAAGTAATGTACCATAAGATAAACAGTACAATACATTAGATTTTTTTTCAGGGAATTAGAGCATTTTCCAAATCTAGGAAAGCCCCATTTATTTTGCTTTTCATGAGCTTGTATCAAATTTGTTGGTCAGTATACTATTAATAGGCTTCTTTGGTGGCTCAGATAGGAAAAGACTCAGCCTGCAATGCAGGAAACCAGGTTCAGTCCCTGGGTCAGGAAGATCCCTTGGAGAAGGAAATGGCTACCTATTCCAGTATTCTTGCCTGGAGAATTCCACAGACAGAGAGGAGCCTGTGGGCTACATTCTTGTGCTTATGAAGAGTTGGACACAACTGAGTGACTAACATGCTATAAATACAAAATGAGTCGTGAACTTTTAACAACTTAAACCTACACTTCAAATATACATACCTTTATTCATTTTGGTGTACTGTAAAACCTAGGCTTTTGATGTAAAAATATTCTCTTGCATTACTTGAAACTAACTGAAAACTGACAACACTATTTTTTCAGTAATCATTTTATTGGTAACAGTGGCCAGTCTTCCCCAGTGGCTCATCAGTGAAGACTGCCTGCAAGGCAGTAGACACAGGAGATGGGGGTTCAATCCCTGGGTGGGGAAGATCCCTTGGAGGAGAGAGTGACAACCCAATTTTCTTGCCTGGAGAATTCCATGGAGAGAGGAGCCTGGTGGGCTACAGTCTATAGGGTTGCAGAGTCAGACACAGTGAGCATGCATGCACGCAATAATGTATTAGTCTGGCTTCTGCTCTTACGAATTTAATGTCTTGGCTCTTCTCTTGATAATAACTATTGAAGCTCTTTAAGAGTTACAGCGTGACAGAGTTCATGAGCAGTTATAAGTACAAGTAAAAAGATGTTATTCTAGTATTAAGCTTATCAAATACAGGATTGTAGGTAGGGAGAGGAAAGCAGCAGGTATCAAAACCACTCAGTGAGGAAACGACTGATTTGCATTGTCTTTTGACAAGACTTTACTTTTTTTCTAGAGTGAATCCTTTGAGTACCATGAAAAATAGATTCTGAAAAGTTGCTGCAATATTTTAATTTACCAACTAGTTTCCCATTAGTATTGATTGTGCTTTTCCTCTGGGGTCAAATTATAGGCAGTCCAGAGGCCTTTTTCTCTTCTGCTGGAAAGTAATGTTAACACCAATGTGTTAAGTGACTGCAATAAAGTTTCATGTCTGTGTTTCCTTGTGATTAAAAAGGGGTTGGCCAGGGAGAGGCTACACTTTCACCAAAAGAAAAATTATTGAGAGAGATTACATTTATGCCGAACACTTGAATATCAGCTACTCTAGTGTCCTGGCTTTGCAGGTGAGGAAACTGAGGCCAGGAGAAACTTCATGATCCAGTGTCACAAGGTCATTAAATGGGTTCAGAATTCCAGCCTCCAGTTTCTAGCTGTATGACTTTTCTCCACAGATTTGCTTCTTACACACCTTTAAAGCCTGAACTCATTTGCCTCATCATTTACTCTTGTACTGATTTTTCCCTTCCCATTTTCCTTCCATGTGTCCTTTTCCCCTAAATAAAGCCAAAATGAAAATATTACATACCTAGGAAACAGTTCACATTCTTATTCTAGTTATTTGTTTTGGTGAGATTAACTTTAAAAGAAAAAAACTTTCATTCATTGCTTTCAGAAGGGGTGAAATTGTATGCTTAACGTTATTTTGTGTCATTTCTGCAGACTCAGAATATTTATTGCAAAAAGATCTTTAAATTATGAGGCATACCTGTTCAAGTAGTACAGGTGAAAAACAGACTCTTTTTTTTTTTTTCAAATAAAACCCAAAGAACCTTCATTTTGTGCTGTTCTGGGCAAAGTATAATAAATAGATGATTATTACTAAATTATTTCTCTATTGCTGTCATAATTAAATTTACAAAGCAAAGTGTTTGTTGAGCACAATCAGAAAATATTTAGAAGGGGTAATTTTTATTTTTTTCATTTAATTCAAGTATGTTAACAGAATTATTCTGCTATTCCAGTTTTTTAAAAATAAACTCTCTACAAAATGATAGTGTTAAATACTCATTTTCTGAAATAATTTTGTTGCTCTAATATACTGAGGAAACGACTGATTTGCATTGTCTTTGACAAGACTTTACTTTTTTTCTAGAGTGAATCCTTTGAGTACCATGAAAAATAGATTCTGAAAAGTTGCTGCAATATTTTAATTTACCAACTAGTTTCCCATTAGTATTGATTGTGCTTTTCCTCTGGGGTCAAATTATAGGCAGTCCAGAGGCCTTTTTCTCTTCTGCTGGAAAGTAATGTTAACACCAATGTGTTAAGTGACTGCAATAAAGTTTCATGTCTGTGTTTCCTTGTGATTAAAAAGGGGTTGGCCAGGGAGAGGCTACACTTTCACCAAAAGAAAAATTATTGAGAGAGATTACATTTATGCCGAACACTTGAATATCAGCTACTCTAGTGTCCTGGCTTTGCAGGTGAGGAAACTGAGGCCAGGAGAAACTTCATGATCCAGTGTCACAAGGTCATTAAATGGGTTCAGAATTCCAGCCTCCAGTTTCTAGCTGTATGACTTTTCTCCACAGATTTGCTTCTTACACACCTTTAAAGCCTGAACTCATTTGCCTCATCATTTACTCTTGTACTGATTTTTCCCTTCCCATTTTCCTTCCATGTGTCCTTTTCCCCTAAATAAAGCCAAAATGAAAATATTACATACCTAGGAAACAGTTCACATTCTTATTCTAGTTATTTGTTTTGGTGAGATTAACTTTAAAAGAAAAAAACTTTCATTCATTGCTTTCAGAAGGGGTGAAATTGTATGCTTAACGTTATTTTGTGTCATTTCTGCAGACTCAGAATATTTATTGCAAAAAGATCTTTAAATTATGAGGCATACCTGTTCAAGTAGTACAGGTGAAAAACAGACTCTTTTTTTTTTTTTCAAATAAAACCCAAAGAACCTTCATTTTGTGCTGTTCTGGGCAAAGTATAATAAATAGATGATTATTACTAAATTATTTCTCTATTGCTGTCATAATTAAATTTACAAAGCAAAGTGTTTGTTGAGCACAATCAGAAAATATTTAGAAGGGGTAATTTTTATTTTTTTCATTTAATTCAAGTATGTTAACAGAATTATTCTGCTATTCCAGTTTTTTAAAAATAAACTCTCTACAAAATGATAGTGTTAAATACTCATTTTCTGAAATAATTTTGTTGCTCTAAATACATAACTAACCAAAAAGAAGAAAACATTTGCAAATGTTTGTTTGCAAACATTGTTGTTCAAATGCTTGAACTATAGAGACAATTTGGCAAACTTAAAGTACGCTTTCCGTATTTCTGTAATTTCATTTAATTATACCAGGGGAAATATGTTAAAATATTTAAGGAAAAATGTTAAGAGATTTTTACAGTTGTGTAGAAATGACCAAATTAGAACAATTGTGTTAAACCAGAGCATTTTGCTTTCAGATAAGGAAATTAAAGGGAGAACAGAATTTTACTCTTTGGAAAGAAAAACAAATAGCCCCCATGTTCTAAAGTGGCTCTGCTGTAAGACCAACGGACCCAGCGAGCATTGTTTCCTTTTGACTCCGTATTTTAAGAATTTCAAGAAGTTACTTGCCAGTAAAGTAGTTTACTGAAATGCAGTGGGAGGGATGGGCAGCAGTTCCCCGACGTGCGGGTCCGCAGCTTTTGGGCGGGAAACCTCGCGCCGCAGGCAGAGAAGGGGTACCCTACGGTCGCGCCCACTCCCTTCGCCCCCCACCCCTACCCTGCAGACGGCTTCTGACCCTACGGAGGCTCAGGGCGACGTTTTCGTGGCTTCCCGAAAGGACGGCGGCGGCGCCAGGGGTCTGTCTGAAGACAGCTCCATTTTAGGCATGGCCTGGTTGGGGAGTAGGGGGTGGGGTGGTCACTTTCTCGGCCTCTTCTGATAACCCCTCTGCCCCTCGACTTCACTTTTCTGACTGCAGAGACTCTGCAATCTCACAGATGAAGGGATCATATTATAAATGATACTTGTCTGCAAATGCAGTAAAGGTAGCAGATTGTGCCAAGTGTGGCCCCCATCTCGGTGGAGGCAAAGGTTCCTTTTGTTTGGTATTCATTTTGTTGGGACAAAATGACAAATGTGAAAGTCCCCTAATTAGTGAGAAATCCTCAGACTTCTTCGGAAGGACTCTACTTCTACAACGGAGGTGGTGATGTGAATAAAGGAAAAGGAGACTGAAGAGAGAAAAGGGAAAGGAAGTGGCAGAGGCGGGTTGTGGAGGGAAGCGACAGATCCGCTGACCTGGGGGTCTTGGCTGACCCGGGCGTCTCAGCGACCCTGGGGCGCGGGCTGCGCATGAAGATCCGCGGCTGCGAGGGCAGCGCGGGCTGCAGACCCCGGGAGGGAGAGCACGGGTGGAGCCGCTCGCCGTGGTGCCGCAGCCCCTCCTCCTAGTTTTAAGAAGAACCGGCACATTGTTTCAGCTGTAATAGAAGTCACTTACTGCTTAGAGCTGAAAACAACGACGGTGGACTCTGGCACCTCTTTCGGCCCCTTGCATTGTACTGCTGGAATTTTTTTATAAAGAAAGAAAAAAAATTGTATTTAGTTTTTTTTTCTTTCTTTTTTTTAATGTAGAAATCTTAGAATGTGATAACCAACGGGTGTATAATAGGTTATTTCCTTGATTCCCTGCCCCCGCCCCTGCCCCAGTGCGTTGAGGATTCTTTGTAGCTACTTGAACTCATATTAAAGACATTTTGAAAGAAGTATGATAAATCAAGCTACTGAAGCAGTTGGCTTCCACAAGTATAAAACATGCGTTTTGAGTCAAGCACAGGTCTTTCTGGCACTAAAAACAAGTAGGAAATGAGAAAAAAATTAAAACCAGAAAACTTCAGGAAGGTGACAAATTGGAAAGCGTTCTAGGAGATTCATGGGACCATTTTAGGTGAAAGAAGAACTCTGTGAGCTTAAAAAGATTTCAGTTAGTTTCAAAAGAATTGAGAGGAGGCAGCAGGAAAAGATGAGTCTATTCTGAAAGACAATGCCATATCCCTGAACTGGAAACTGGTATTTTCACAACACTGTCTCCTTTCTCTTCCTTCCTTACCAGTTCCCTTCCCTGCTTCTCCCCTCTATAGCCTCCTCGACCCTTTGCTCCCCCTTTTACTCTTCACACTCCCCTCACCCCCCAGGTATTTTTAAATTCCTTGTGAATGAATGTTAGAGGATTTCTCAAAGTTCCCAGTTGGAAAAAGCTTTCTACACGACTTGAAAGGCCGATGTCCCTCTCAGGAAATGAATGAGTCGATAACCTCTGACACCAGTGACCAGTCCAGTGAACCCTACCTTAATTCCACTAATACTGGAGGCCCCCAATCAGGCAAAACTGAATCTCATAACCTTATCATCCAGTGTGGTTCACTTCTGGCATTTCACAGTTTTCATCTATGTATTTATAGGTTTGAATTTCATCAAATTTAACAAATAAGGATTTAGAACCCGCCTACATGTTTCCGATTTTATGAACATTAGACTATTTTCTGATTAAAAACAAGGTTACAGATAAAATATTGTTAATCCTAAATGTGTCAGTGACAAAACTGAATTATACTGCCTGTGAATTTTGTGATAATTTTACAGAAATAATGGCATTTCCTCAATTTGCATTAATACTTTTCATATTATTTCTGCTACCAGGGGTTGATTTTTAAAAGTACTTTTTTCATTTAAAATATTAAAACCTCACAATTTATTTAAATTAATTTTTAAGTTTCTTATTACTCACATACTTAACCTGGAATACCATTGTTAAAATTATTTCAATTATAGGCCAGTGTAATCAGTTGATTTCTAGTAAAGTAATGCCAAGTAAATGTTTTGTTAGCAATTTTTTTGAAAGCTTCAAGCTTTTGGGACTCTCACAAAATCATTTGCATTTTTACACTTTTTCTTTCTTCCCTACCAGCTGGCACATGGTTATCTCCCCCCTCCCCACTAAAGTAAATAAAATGAGATAGCTTA
The DNA here is from genome assembly GCA_022376925.1 of Tragulus kanchil. NCBI lineage: Eukaryota > Metazoa > Chordata > Mammalia > Artiodactyla > Tragulidae > Tragulus > Tragulus kanchil. The sequence continues at coordinate 237,730,977 of JAIOJX010000026.1, forward strand.
GCCTCTTTTCTTGAGAAACAACAAAAGAAATAAACAGATGAAAAATCTTTTCAAATTGATCAGTCTCCATTGAAACCTTTTACCACAAATAGCTGAAAATAACATTTATATAAATCCATTTATTTCAGATCTGACTTAATTGGTGTAATTGTTGATTTTGTTGTTTAATATAGGCAGAAGATGTAAATAGGTGTATTCTGTGGGTTTTCAAAAGCATTTCGATTCAGAATCACTACGTTTTAGTTTGTGTGAAACAGTGTTAAGAGTTAGGAGTGCGTTTGGTGGGGGAGGTGGATCGCGGGTTTGGTGGGGGAGGGTAAACTCGGTAGATTTGCCGAAGGGAAGTGGTATCTGTACAGTTTCTCTGCAAACTGCTTGTTTAAGAAAATAGGGGGTGGGGTGGGGCAGAGAGTGGTGGTGCGTTTAAATGTTTCAAAGACCGGTGTTATTTTGTATTCTGAAGGAAATCAAGCATTTCCAGTTGATGTATAGTATTTACTGTAGTAGTCGGTGAGGGAGGCACTATTGGTGTCAGCATCTAGTGATCAACAGTCGTTTAAACCAATCTGAAAGGTAAAGGATACGCATTTTGAAACAGGGGACTGGCGGTGGAAGGGACGGTAGGAGCCTAATCCGTTATTAAATTTTCGTTTATGCAACTCTTGTATCCACTCGTGGTGGACTTTTAAAATGTCAGAGCCCAGCGAATGAGATATGAATTTACCTTTTTCCTCCCACTCGCCCCCTCTTCCACCCCTCCCCCACCCGCGCCCGCGGTTCCTCCCCACCGCTTTCTCCGGCTCCTCCGCCGCCTGTGCTGGCGGCTCCTCTTCACCTCCCTGCCTGCCGCTCCCCTCCCCCTCCTTGCCCTGCGTCGCTTGGTCTTGGGGAACAATCGCCACTGATTGAGGTTCGCTCTATGTTAGCCTGGAAAACTGGGCTGTTATTTAGGAAGTCATTAATCACATCTCCTCCCCCGGAAAGAGATGGCGGAGAAACCTGTGAAGTACAATTCCTTACCAGCCCTCTCCAAAATGCTCCAGAATGGTAAACCTAAACACAATTTGATTACATGGAAGGTGCTAGCGATTTTTTCGGTAGGATTTTATTTTAATTTTGAAAAGAATTTCAGGGCACAGTCAGGTATTTGTGTTCGTTTCTCTTACCGTGGGTGTAGATTACCATTATCCAAAGTTTCATGGTTGTGTAATTAGGTTCAATTAGATCTCTTGTAAATTACAAATTTTCCTCCAAGAACAGAATTTAACATGAAATTTGCATGTCCTGAGCAGGTTTTCTCTTACCGAGCAGCTGACTTCTTAGAGGGGAAAAAGAGTAACATCGGTTGTTTTATTTAAAGGGCTTTTTCCCCCTAAATGAGATTATTTAGACAGGCTTGTGTGTGAGGCACGCGTGTGCACATATATGACTGTGCCGTTTCTCTAAATCGACGATTCACAGGGACCCTCCATTGTGTTTTAGTAAAAGCACGAAGTCGGCATTCTGATTTATCGTAAAGAAGCGTCCCAAATTGTCTTTAAGATAACATGTTTGAGTTTTTCGTGTTCATTCATAAATTATTTTGATGTCAGCATAGATGAAATGGCGATTGGTTATCTCTTCCTCTTGCCAGCCCCTTAAGGATCCGAGGTGAAATTAGTAGCAAGAAAGCATGTAATTGACAAAGTCACGTGTGCTCAGGGGGCCAGAAACTGGAGAGAGAAGAGAAAAAAATCAAAAGAGGCACATTAGACCATGCGAGCTAAATTTGTGATCGCACAAAATCAAGATGTTAGATTGATGCAGAAGATCACTCCGTTCCAAAGGGAAAGTTTTCATCTCACGAGTTTGGAGCAGAGGGCCCGTGGGGCAACATGGCCGAAGGTTAATTTTCTTTTCTATTGTTTTACTGTGATTTTCTCTCTTCCTTTCTCCCCCCCTCCCCTTCTCCCACCCTTCTTTACCCGTCCCCCCTTCCCCTTTTACCCCAATACTGAGCAATACCCCCACCCCCCGTCGCGCAGTGGGGCTTTCTCAACCTATTGTTATAGATCTCCAAAAATGTTTTGTACCGCCCACACTGATTCACAACTTGAAAAGCTTTCAGGGGGCTATTGTTTGAATTGTTTGACTGTGATTAAGCGCAGTTTCAGTTAGTGAGCTCGAGAAAACTTTTATACACCTGCCCCCTCCCCCATTCCACCCCAACTTTAATTGAAAGTTATTGGGGGGGAGGGGAACGCACAGTGCAAATAACCCTGGATTCAGGGCTGCCGCATGTGCATTAACTAGTTCTAACCATCTTCGCGATTTCTTTCCTCCCTCGTGCACGCCGGAAAGAATTAGTTTCGTTGGAAATTTCTCTTTTTAAATGGGATCAGTGTTAAATCAGCAACATGAAAGTAAACTATCGCATGCTATACTGTAATATGTGACTGAAAAACGGAGTTAAATGAAAAAGTACACGTATGTACTAAACGTGGAAGTTGTGATCGATAGAACAGTGTGGCTTCCTCCCTCCCCCGCTTCCCTCTTTAACCCTTTAATTTAAAATATTTTCTGCCGAAAAAAGGAATCAACCATTTAGTAACTTTTTTCCTTTCCCAATTTTCTCTTCCCCACCCCCAGTCCCAAGCAGTTTTTTTCCTTTGAATGAACTGTACGGGACTCTGACTAACTGACTTTTTTGTCCTGTTCTACTCAGGCGGGGCAGGCAAAGGTGGTGGAGAAGAACCCGGGAAGCTGCCGGAGCAGGCAGAGGAGGAATCCCAAGTTTTGCACGGAACTGGCCACTGCAAGTGGTTCAACGTGCGAATGGGATTTGGATTCATCTCTATGATAAGCCGAGAGGGAAGCCCCTTGGATATTCCAGTCGATGTATTTGTACACCAAGTAAGCCAAACTATGTGGGTTTTTTTGTTTGTGTGTGTGTGTGTGTGTGTGTTTTTTTTGCTTCTCTTCTTTACCTTTTTCCATGTGGGGCAGTTGACCGATTGTTTTATCAATTGATTTAGAATAATTTGCCCTTCAAAATCTTCCCTACAATCACAAGTGGCTACGGTTTTTAGGGTAACAGTTTTACAACTTTTTCCTGAGTGTCCTTTTCTACACAGAATATGAAATCTTTGAAATTTTACTGCTGAGTGCTCGTTGTCTCTTGTAGGTTCCTCTCATCTTTCGACAGCGAAATTGTCCTAGGGTAGCTTCCGGTATTATTGGTTACAATACATTATGTGACTATGTCTGGGAAATGAGTGGGAAATGAATTAAGAAACAGTGATCATATTAAGTTTTTTAAAAAAGCCAATTTGTTATTATAAGAATCTCTAGGTCTCCTTTATTTTAGACACCTCTGATCACAGTATAAGCTTTCCCAGTTATGTAATATTTGCCTGTAGTCGTTTGTCGATTCGAATGAAAATAATTTGGTCTAATTTGAGTTTCGTTGGAAATTTCTTTAAATGGGATCAGTGTTAAATCAGCAACATGAAAGTAAACTATCGCATGCTATACTGTAATATGTGACTGAAAAACGGAGTTAAATGAAAAAGTACACGTATGTACTAAACGTGGAAGTTGTGATCGATAGAACAGTGTGGCTTCCTCCCTCCCCCGCTTCCCTCTTTAACCCTTTAATTTAAAATATTTTCTGCCGAAAAAAGGAATCAACCATTTAGTAACTTTTTTCCTTTCCCAATTTTCTCTTCCCCACCCCCAGTCCCAAGCAGTTTTTTTCCTTTGAATGAACTGTACGGGACTCTGACTAACTGACTTTTTTGTCCTGTTCTACTCAGGCGGGGCAGGCAAAGGTGGTGGAGAAGAACCCGGGAAGCTGCCGGAGCAGGCAGAGGAGGAATCCCAAGTTTTGCACGGAACTGGCCACTGCAAGTGGTTCAACGTGCGAATGGGATTTGGATTCATCTCTATGATAAGCCGAGAGGGAAGCCCCTTGGATATTCCAGTCGATGTATTTGTACACCAAGTAAGCCAAACTATGTGGGTTTTTTTGTTTGTGTGTGTGTGTGTGTGTGTGTTTTTTTTGCTTCTCTTCTTTACCTTTTTCCATGTGGGGCAGTTGACCGATTGTTTTATCAATTGATTTAGAATAATTTGCCCTTCAAAATCTTCCCTACAATCACAAGTGGCTACGGTTTTTAGGGTAACAGTTTTTACAACTTTTTCCTGAGTGTCCTTTTCTACACAGAATATGAAATCTTTGAAATTTTACTGCTGAGTGCTCGTTGTCTCTTGTAGGTTCCTCTCATCTTTCGACAGCGAAATTGTCCTAGGGTAGCTTCCGGTATTATTGGTTACAATACATTATGTGACTATGTCTGGGAAATGAGTGGGAAATGAATTAAGAAACAGTGATCATATTAAGTTTTTTAAAAAAGCCAATTTGTTATTATAAGAATCTCTAGGTCTCCTTTATTTTAGACACCTCTGATCACAGTATAAGCTTTCCCAGTTATGTAATATTTGCCTGTAGTCGTTTGTCGATTCGAATGAAAATAATTTGATTTTACACTAAAATAAAGTAGGACATTGTTGATTTAGTGTGGATTTGAAAAAATGCGGCAGAGGATTCTTGGTAATCAAACATTTTAGAAATGTGCTCCGCGTAGGGCAAAGATCCAAGGATACTGTCTCTTTAAGAGATTGAACTCAAAAAAACATGTGGCCAGAGGCGGCTCTAGTTTGTGTGTTTAAAATGTGCCAGTCGGCTACTTGGGGTAAATTTCCACCATTTCTTATGTTGTGTTGTAATTTGTAAAGGTGCTTAAATACCAAATAAGATATCATGACTTCTCATTTTTGAAATTTTACCCAGAAACAAGGAAATCAATACACCTTTTTCCTTTCACTCCTCTCTTCATAGTTAAAAAAGTATTTACACTTTGCAGGCTTGATTGTTTCATCGAAGGAAGGTGGAGAAATATAGATTGATCTGTACTGAAATCTTAGAGGTAAAAGGATTTAAAGAGGTTATTTTAGTTTGACATCTAAGTTAAAAAGAATTGAATGAATAGATATCAGTCCTGCAGGTTGACATAGACACATGCAGGAAATACTTAGTGTATATGCAAGAAAATTATGTTTTGATTGATAGTATGTTGCATGTTCCTGGCAATAATTTACAACCTCCTTTCCTCCCTAAGGAATATCATCTTCAAATTAAGTATATAAACAATAGAAACATATGAAACCCTTCTGTTTTGATCTGTTGTCCTGTGTGCTTGGTAGCTTCCTGACCTTGCTGTGTGGTGTATTTTCCTTTCCTAAAGGCCTGGCTATCATTATTGACTGTTTACATGTGGAAGGATCAGCATAATCTGTGAATTGAAACAGGGTTTAAATACATAAATACAAGTTCACAGACAGACTACTGGATTTCATGCCTCCTATTTCATAAGTTCAAATGAAGCCGCATTTTCTACTTTCCTCCTGCCTACATTGAATGACTGAAATCATTGACAAATCTATTTTCTCTCAGGCTCTGGCTTTCCCCCTTTTGAACCTTCTTTAGGTTGTTAAATTGTTCTTTACAATCTCATAAATTTGTTTTATAGATGAATGAAAAAAAATGGCTGTTTTCTTCTTTGTCTTATCACACCTTATTATGATTTGGTTTTCTATGTTTACCTTTGGATATATTCAAATATTAGACGTCTTATTAACTGATATAAATATTTAGAATAATTAGTCATTCAATTTTAAGCTATATAATGATTATACATTGATAAGCATTTCTATATCCACTTTTTGTTAAGAGATGCATTGTTACCGAAGGAAATCAATAGAGGCGGCTCTAGTTTGTGTGTTTAAAATGTGCCAGTCGGCTACTTGGGGTAAATTTCCACCATTTCTTATGTTGTGTTGTAATTTGTAAAGGTGCTTAAATACCAAATAAGATATCATGACTTCTCATTTTTGAAATTTTACCCAGAAACAAGGAAATCAATACACCTTTTTCCTTTCACTCCTCTCTTCATAGTTAAAAAAGTATTTACACTTTGCAGGCTTGATTGTTTCATCGAAGGAAGGTGGAGAAATATAGATTGATCTGTACTGAAATCTTAGAGGTAAAAGGATTTAAAGAGGTTATTTTAGTTTGACATCTAAGTTAAAAAGAATTGAATGAATAGATATCAGTCCTGCAGGTTGACATAGACACATGCAGGAAATACTTAGTGTATATGCAAGAAAATTATGTTTTGATTGATAGTATGTTGCATGTTCCTGGCAATAATTTACAACCTCCTTTCCTCCCTAAGGAATATCATCTTCAAATTAAGTATATAAACAATAGAAACATATGAAACCCTTCTGTTTTGATCTGTTGTCCTGTGTGCTTGGTAGCTTCCTGACCTTGCTGTGTGGTGTATTTTCCTTTCCTAAAGGCCTGGCTATCATTATTGACTGTTTACATGTGGAAGGATCAGCATAATCTGTGAATTGAAACAGGGTTTAAATACATAAATACAAGTTCACAGACAGACTACTGGATTTCATGCCTCCTATTTCATAAGTTCAAATGAAGCCGCATTTTCTACTTTCCTCCTGCCTACATTGAATGACTGAAATCATTGACAAATCTATTTTCTCTCAGGCTCTGGCTTTCCCCCTTTTGAACCTTCTTTAGGTTGTTAAATTGTTCTTTACAATCTCATAAATTTGTTTTATAGATGAATGAAAAAAAATGGCTGTTTTCTTCTTTGTCTTATCACACCTTATTATGATTTGGTTTTCTATGTTTACCTTTGGATATATTCAAATATTAGACGTCTTATTAACTGATATAAATATTTAGAATAATTAGTCATTCAATTTTAAGCTATATAATGATTATACATTGATAAGCATTTCTATATCCACTTAGTTAAGAGATGCTATATTGCTGAAAAGTTTTTATATGTAAATAGTGAACAGTTTCTAGAATACAAACCTTAATTACTCATATTGGACTTACTTTAATATTGTTACACATCCTGTATTTACTAAAGAATAGTATTAAAATGATGTATGTGATAAAAGGTTGTTTCAAATATAGGTGTGTGTCCTTTTCATAAGAGCGATCTGAATATGTTCTTAGGAAGAAGTATGTAAAAGCCAGTAGAATTCAATTATTAGCATTTCTGTCATGTAAAAAAAAAAGGGCAGTAATAATCTTTAAATTTAAAATTAGTGACATTTTAGAGCATTTTTTAATGGTTGCAATGTTTGTTTTGAAATATATTTGTTCTTCTACACGGAAAAATTATTTAGAATCAGTTGCTTTGTTGATTTGGTTTCTTCTTGACTTTGATGCCTAGATGAAGGGATTTCTGTCTTACTGAAACATATAAATTGCATATACCTCATATGAATAATTGTTTTGAAGAAGGCAGATTCCCACTGATTTCAACCACATAACTCTAAGTAACAATTTGATGGCCATATTGATGATTGCAGGTATCATGTGAGCATCACTTTACATAATCAGGTTGTGTTTCACGACCATTTCATAAAAGTTTTTAAGACATTTTAAGGGTGATTCTTAGCTGCCATTTTTATTCTATGAGCATTTTTGAAACCATACTAGATTGTGTGTATAATTATAAATTAGATTTTTTTCCATTATGTATATATACTATTTTGTAATTATAGAAAAAACATCATAGATAATTAGGAATTTAAAATATTAAACTGCAATGGCATCTAATTGTTATTTTAAGTATATGAAATAGTGAGGGGCGGTTTGGATTGTTTAGAAGTACATGTGTTGGATTTTTTTTAAAGTATCTTGAAACATGTTTTTAATAGTATGTATTTTCGTAGATAAAGAAATGATTTTTAGTTGCTTTAAAATAATATTTAAAAATTAAATACCAAGGCACTTAGAATATTTTTTCTCCCTTAAAAATGTTGACTGCAAAGAACTGCACATACAAAAGATAAGTTGTTATGAAATTATGAGTGTGTTCTTAAAATAGAGCTGTACATTTTTGGTTACATAATTATGTTTAAAATTTGTTGGTAACAATGCAGTCAGACTTTCTTTTTGTTTCCATAATGTTAACAAATTCTGAAAAATAAACCCTAGACTTAGGTGCTGTCCTTTCTCTAACTTCAGACTTGTTGATAATTGTAATGAGACTGCTGTCTGAAGGTGGCCTGTGACCATTGCTTTAAAATGACTGTATTCATTGGACTTCCTAATGTTAACTGGTGATTTAAGTAATCGTGTTCTTATGGATTTGTAATGAATAGATGTATTTTGACACATTAATAGTGAAATGTTGATAGCATTCAGTATTATTAAAAACTTAACAAAAAGATATAAATGTTATATTTGTGGATTTCGTCACAGCTCTCTGTTTTTGAGGTATTCCTTAAAATCTTTGATGATGATTTAGTTTGTAAATAGGTAAATTTGTAGGCATTTCTTACTTAAGCAAACAGTACAAAAAAGAGTTTTGTCTGTCAATTGAAGTGAGAATATAGATGATTAATAAAGATTTGTAAGTTTAGGTTCTTACTCAAGTTAGTTCAAGTTATATAAGTATAATAATTAATACTCTAATGGCTTATTATTATTAATAATGCAGGTATCATGTGAGCATCACTTTACATAATCAGGTTGTGTTTCACGACCATTTCATAAAAGTTTTTAAGACATTTTAAGGGTGATTCTTAGCTGCCATTTTTATTCTATGAGCATTTTTGAAACCATACTAGATTGTGTGTATAATTATAAATTAGATTTTTTTCCATTATGTATATATACTATTTTGTAATTATAGAAAAAACATCATAGATAATTAGGAATTTAAAATATTAAACTGCAATGGCATCTAATTGTTATTTTAAGTATATGAAATAGTGAGGGGCGGTTTGGATTGTTTAGAAGTACATGTGTTGGATTTTTTTTAAAGTATCTTGAAACATGTTTTTAATAGTATGTATTTTCGTAGATAAAGAAATGATTTTTAGTTGCTTTAAAATAATATTTAAAAATTAAATACCAAGGCACTTAGAATATTTTTTCTCCCTTAAAAATGTTGACTGCAAAGAACTGCACATACAAAAGATAAGTTGTTATGAAATTATGAGTGTGTTCTTAAAATAGAGCTGTACATTTTTGGTTACATAATTATGTTTAAAATTTGTTGGTAACAATGCAGTCAGACTTTCTTTTTGTTTCCATAATGTTAACAAATTCTGAAAAATAAACCCTAGACTTAGGTGCTGTCCTTTCTCTAACTTCAGACTTGTTGATAATTGTAATGAGACTGCTGTCTGAAGGTGGCCTGTGACCATTGCTTTAAAATGACTGTATTCATTGGACTTCCTAATGTTAACTGGTGATTTAAGTAATCGTGTTCTTATGGATTTGTAATGAATAGATGTATTTTGACACATTAATAGTGAAATGTTGATAGCATTCAGTATTATTAAAAACTTAACAAAAAGATATAAATGTTATATTTGTGGATTTCGTCACAGCTCTCTGTTTTTGAGGTATTCCTTAAAATCTTTGATGATGATTTAGTTTGTAAATAGGTAAATTTGTAGGCATTTCTTACTTAAGCAAACAGTACAAAAAAGAGTTTTGTCTGTCAATTGAAGTGAGAATATAGATGATTAATAAAGATTTGTAAGTTTAGGTTCTTACTCAAGTTAGTTCAAGTTATATAAGTATAATAATTAATACTCTAATGGCTTATTATTATTAATAAGTTTTTAAAAATTTGCATCCGTGAATTAGATTGTGTGATAATGTTTAAATTACCTGGGAAGTTCTCTGGCAACTTTCTGAAATATTATAGTATTTTAATAAGACTTAAAATGTGATGATATTTTAAAATGAATCACGTGTTAGCTAAACTCTAGATCTTCTATGAAGGAGGGCAGAATTACTCAGTAACTACCTGTTGATGCTTTTATGTAAGTTTTCCTTTATGTAGACTTTAACATTTACTTTTAACGTCATTATCTCAGTCAATGATGTAAAATGCTCATGTGAACTTCATCTTGTCCAGAGGAGGGATTGAATCCATTCTCATTATTACCCTGTCCACAGCTTATTTTCATAATAATATTTTCTTATTGGGTTATACATTTGAGAGTGCTTGCCATCAGCTAGAATACAAAGAATTTTTCACAAAAATATTTCATTTGCTTCACAATTGATTAAGAATTTTTTTCCCAAGAAAGAATACTTTGAAAATGACCTCCATTTAGTTATCATTAGTTGATTCAAGTAGGTATATTAATTTGGTTTTGACGTCTTCATTTACCTTTCAGTTATTAATGTTTTCTTCTTAGGTTTTCTATTTCTGATTTACAGTTTGATGTTTACAGAGAATACAAATGCATGTATTAAGAGATTTTCTGTGTTTTATATTCCTTATATTGCTTTGCTTAGAAAACATTTCAAAGAATAATGGAAATAGAAGAAATAAGAATAATTATTGTAAATGAGATGTTTAATGCACTTTTATTAATAGTATCTTATGTAAAAACATTTGGAGATGGCTAATATTTAAATATATAAAAATTTAAGTATTATATACTGTTCAACCAATGTAGCACAGAGTTCATGTCAGTATTTTTAACATTAATTAGCTACACAATTATGAAAGCTAATTTACTCTGGTATGCTCATGTTTAAGGGGTTTTCATAATATTTAATTACCAATTTATTAGCCATATCACTTTGGTATAGTTTAGTATGAAAACATTTTCTATACTCAGATATGATTATTTTTATCCTTGGGGCTGTTGAAAATGTCAGTATAAAAAAAATACATGTATTAGGCAGAAATCTTGGAAATTTAAAATGCGATCATGTAACTATTGTAGTTCATTTGTTAGTAATTTATGCATTTTGAAAATGGTTCCTTAAGCTATCAAATTTTCAAGATGAATTACCCAGCAGACCAGTTTGGAAGAATCTTAAGTGAAATTTTTTGAAGCTGTGTAATCATAAAATCACATTTAAAGGCATTTAAATAAAAATTTTATAAAGTTTTAATTATCTTAAAAGATACTGGATACTTTCCTTCTGGTTTTCAAATGGATATCCATTTGCAGGACCTTTCGTGTATAAAAATGATATCCTTGCTTGGTTTAAACATTAAATGTGAATTTGGTACATAATTAAGATAGTGTCTTCCTTCATTTTAAAGAGTATTGATGTAACTCTTAAATATTTTCCTCTTATTTTTGATTCTCATTTTTTTAAAAGGCCATTCACAGCAGATGAAAGTGACAAATTCAAGAATTGTTTTTTTAAACAATATGTAAGTGAAAAGTCACTTAGAAGTGTTTTTTTTTTTAAACATTTATTTATTTATTTATTTTGAGGGGGGCGGGTTGAGGAGGGAGGGGCTGGGCAGGCCACTTCTATTGGTCTTTCATTTGTCTATTTTCATCTGTTTTTGTTCTTTGGCTCTTGTGGGCCACGAATCGCGGTGGCCTCTGTTGTCGCAGAGCACCAGCTCTAGGCGCACGCGCACCAGAGCTCCTGCTCGGTAGTTGGACACACTGGTCCAGCCGCTCCTCAGCGTATGGGATGTTTCCAGGCTAGGGATCAAACCGGCGCCCCTTGCACTGCAAGGCGGTGTCCTTACCCACTGGACCACCAGGGAAGCCCAGAAGTGTTTAGGATAACATCTTTAACTTGTCTTTAACTCATCTCAGAATTCTTGGGTTTCTTAAGAAGTTAAAAACTTGTTTTGTTACCTGTTCTCAACATGGTAGTCCTTCATTGTAAATTTTGTTGCTTTTGGATAGCAAGGAACCCTAATAATTAGGTTTTGAATTTGAATTCATCTTCCTGTTTAGAAATTACGTTACTATTGCAGATAGTTTTGTATATTTTAATTGAGCAGTTTTATTGGTATTGGAATTTAAAGTTAGTAGTTAAAAATTTGCTGTACTGTAGTTTTTAATTTCTAAACTGAGTATAGTCTCAATAGGAAAGTAAAGATACTTCTGATTACTTAAAGTGGAAATGTATTACTTTAAATATTCTGTGGACTTCGTTTGGAACTTCATAGTGAGGTATTTCTGACTGGAAATTCAACTTGTTCAATATGTAGTTACTAAGGTTATGGCGTTATATTATACATTCTATAAAATGAAATGATTTATATTCTTATCTACAAAAATTTCATGACATTTTTTCATAATCAGATATTTGATAACAGTAATATATTAAAAAATCAATTGTAGATCAGTGGAAGTACAGGTAGAAATGATCTTTTCAAGAGTATCAGATGAGTAACAAAAGTGCTTTTTATGTTGCATTTTGACACATCAAGATTAATTAGAAGATTATCTAATGATTGCCCCCATTCCTATATCTGAATTTTGACAGTTTAGAAATGCTGTTTCAAATAAGTTTTATGGATAATTGACAACGTTATTCTTATATTTCTTTCTATAATCAGCTGCAAATTGAAATAAAAATACCTAACTTTTGGCGGAATGTGAAGACAGATATCTATTATATAAATAGCCTAGCAAGTATATGTTGACGAAATAAACTAAAATGTAAACTAGTCTTTGCCACAATAAAATCTTGGATAAGTTATTTTCAGTGGTATATATATTCATGTAAGGAATCAAAAAATTTATTTCATGGTCCAGCCGCTCCTCAGCGTATGGGATGTTTCCAGGCTAGGGATCAAACCGGCGCCCCTTGCACTGCAAGGCGGTGTCCTTACCCACTGGACCACCAGGGAAGCCCAGAAGTGTTTAGGATAACATCTTTAACTTGTCTTTAACTCATCTCAGAATTCTTGGGTTTCTTAAGAAGTTAAAAACTTGTTTTGTTACCTGTTCTCAACATGGTAGTCCTTCATTGTAAATTTTGTTGCTTTTGGATAGCAAGGAACCCTAATAATTAGGTTTTGAATTTGAATTCATCTTCCTGTTTAGAAATTACGTTACTATTGCAGATAGTTTTGTATATTTTAATTGAGCAGTTTTATTGGTATTGGAATTTAAAGTTAGTAGTTAAAAATTTGCTGTACTGTAGTTTTTAATTTCTAAACTGAGTATAGTCTCAATAGGAAAGTAAAGATACTTCTGATTACTTAAAGTGGAAATGTATTACTTTAAATATTCTGTGGACTTCGTTTGGAACTTCATAGTGAGGTATTTCTGACTGGAAATTCAACTTGTTCAATATGTAGTTACTAAGGTTATGGCGTTATATTATACATTCTATAAAATGAAATGATTTATATTCTTATCTACAAAAATTTCATGACATTTTTTCATAATCAGATATTTGATAACAGTAATATATTAAAAAATCAATTGTAGATCAGTGGAAGTACAGGTAGAAATGATCTTTTCAAGAGTATCAGATGAGTAACAAAAGTGCTTTTTATGTTGCATTTTGACACATCAAGATTAATTAGAAGATTATCTAATGATTGCCCCCATTCCTATATCTGAATTTTGACAGTTTAGAAATGCTGTTTCAAATAAGTTTTATGGATAATTGACAACGTTATTCTTATATTTCTTTCTATAATCAGCTGCAAATTGAAATAAAAATACCTAACTTTTGGCGGAATGTGAAGACAGATATCTATTATATAAATAGCCTAGCAAGTATATGTTGACGAAATAAACTAAAATGTAAACTAGTCTTTGCCACAATAAAATCTTGGATAAGTTATTTTCAGTGGTATATATATTCATAGTCAAAAATTAGATTGGTGTCTTTATGTGCCCTCTGTAAAATTAGGCAAAATGTATTGTGTAATATTAATAGCTTAATTTTAATGACAGTGAACTGTAAGGCTTTTTATTATAATTTTATGGCATACCGTATGGTTTACTATTGTTTAACACATCAGGATATAAACTGAGACTTGGACATAATTTTATGTTTTATTTTTCTGCTAATAGATTGTGGTATTGTGAGATTTTACCTCTGTATTCAGCTACGCATATTCAGTTTGTACATTCTTCAATATAAGCTAAGATATGAAATGTTGTCACAAATAGACTCACTGTGATAATTCAATACCTACTGCTCTAGTACAAAATGATCCTTATGAGACACTATACAATGGTATAGAGACTAGTGGAATAGATCAGTGTTCAAATCCCAGTTTATTATGTCTGTAGGGGAAGTAAGTTACCTTGTCAGTGTTTCAGTACTTTACAAAGAAGGGGACAAACAAAGTACCCATTTTGTATAGGGTTGTATGGGGATTAAATGTTATTACACATGTAAAGTATTTAACACAGAGCTGGGCAGATAGGAAGAACTCAGCAATGTCTGTGCATAGTTACTATTCCAGAGGCGGTGTCATATGGAAGAGTGAGGGGGAGGAAATATCAGAAAGGAAGATTTAGGTTTGCCCCTTGATGGGTTTCCTATTTATGGCTACATAGGTAAAATCTGGGAATAATAACTTCAGTCTCTATCTTTGAGGGTTGATGTTAGAGTCTAGTGAGGTACGTACATGAAAATAAGAGCTGTAATGATTGCCCCATTCCTATATCTGAATTTTGACAGTTTAGAAATGCTGTTTCAAATAAGTTTTATGGATAATTGACAACGTTATTCTTATATTTCTTTCTATAATCAGCTGCAAATTGAAATAAAAATACCTAACTTTTGGCGGAATGTGAAGACAGATATCTATTATATAAATAGCCTAGCAAGTATATGTTGACGAAATAAACTAAAATGTAAACTAGTCTTTGCCACAATAAAATCTTGGATAAGTTATTTTCAGTGGTATATATATTCATAGTCAAAAATTAGATTGGTGTCTTTATGTGCCCTCTGTAAAATTAGGCAAAATGTATTGTGTAATATTAATAGCTTAATTTTAATGACAGTGAACTGTAAGGCTTTTTATTATAATTTTATGGCATACCGTATGGTTTACTATTGTTTAACACATCAGGATATAAACTGAGACTTGGACATAATTTTATGTTTTATTTTTCTGCTAATAGATTGTGGTATTGTGAGATTTTACCTCTGTATTCAGCTACGCATATTCAGTTTGTACATTCTTCAATATAAGCTAAGATATGAAATGTTGTCACAAATAGACTCACTGTGATAATTCAATACCTACTGCTCTAGTACAAAATGATCCTTATGAGACACTATACAATGGTATAGAGACTAGTGGAATAGATCAGTGTTCAAATCCCAGTTTATTATGTCTGTAGGGGAAGTAAGTTACCTTGTCAGTGTTTCAGTACTTTACAAAGAAGGGGACAAACAAAGTACCCATTTTGTATAGGGTTGTATGGGGATTAAATGTTATTACACATGTAAAGTATTTAACACAGAGCTGGGCAGATAGGAAGAACTCAGCAATGTCTGTGCATAGTTACTATTCCAGAGGCGGTGTCATATGGAAGAGTGAGGGGGAGGAAATATCAGAAAGGAAGATTTAGGTTTGCCCCTTGATGGGTTTCCTATTTATGGCTACATAGGTAAAATCTGGGAATAATAACTTCAGTCTCTATCTTTGAGGGTTGATGTTAGAGTCTAGTGAGGTACGTACATGAAAATAAGAGCTGTAATGATCTAGGTTTGGTTTTAATCTTTTATTTCAAGGACTATATTTTTAGAAATCCTTTCGCCAAATAAAACATTGTCAGAATTTTCAAAATATAGTAAGCTCCTGTCATTGTTTTTTGCTTTATTAACTTAATTGAGAGGTACTTCGTATGGAATACAGTCCACCAGATTTTAGTAGACGGGAAGGTGAGTTTTCACACACTGTGCAACCAACACCGCACTCAGGATACAGATCATCTCATCATCCCCCAAGTTCCCTCGTGCGTATTTGGAGTCACCCTTGAGGAAGAGAGGCTCAGTGGTCCTGTCTGTACTGATACGTCATATTAACTGGTTAACTGCCCTGTTTTCCTTTTAACTTTGTTTCTTTAGCTATAGGCAGCAATTCAGTATCCATTATGAAATACAGTTCACACTTATACCATGTTTTTTGTTTGTTTCTCTTTTTCTGTTTGGCAGTGACCTTTTCACCACCAATAGTTTCTGCTCTTGTGAAAGTAAGATTGATTAGTATACATTTCACTGATGTTCAGTCTTAATATTCATTTATCCTAATGGTACTTTTTCACACAACATAAACTGCTTGCTTAAAGGACATGATTCAGCTTATTAATATTCATATTTCTGGATAGAAATTGAATGAATTCATGTTTTCTTTCAGATGAATTATCTTTATGTCTAATTCAGGCTGTAACGGAAGTTTGACAATGCAGGTTATATCTATTACTTTAAATACTTAATAGATAATGTGTAAAGCTTGGAATGAATGAATTCTATCAACTTTTTCAACTGAGTTTTTGTATAGACATTTTAGGTTAATAAAAAAAAAAAATTTTTTTTTTTTTTTTTTTTTCATTTTGTATAGGGTTGTATGGGGATTAAATGTTATTACACATGTAAAGTATTTAACACAGAGCTGGGCAGATAGGAAGAACTCAGCAATGTCTGTGCATAGTTACTATTCCAGAGGCGGTGTCATATGGAAGAGTGAGGGGGAGGAAATATCAGAAAGGAAGATTTAGGTTTGCCCCTTGATGGGTTTCCTATTTATGGCTACATAGGTAAAATCTGGGAATAATAACTTCAGTCTCTATCTTTGAGGGTTGATGTTAGAGTCTAGTGAGGTACGTACATGAAAATAAGAGCTGTAATGATCTAGGTTTGGTTTTAATCTTTTATTTCAAGGACTATATTTTTAGAAATCCTTTCGCCAAATAAAACATTGTCAGAATTTTCAAAATATAGTAAGCTCCTGTCATTGTTTTTTGCTTTATTAACTTAATTGAGAGGTACTTCGTATGGAATACAGTCCACCAGATTTTAGTAGACGGGAAGGTGAGTTTTCACACACTGTGCAACCAACACCGCACTCAGGATACAGATCATCTCATCATCCCCCAAGTTCCCTCGTGCGTATTTGGAGTCACCCTTGAGGAAGAGAGGCTCAGTGGTCCTGTCTGTACTGATACGTCATATTAACTGGTTAACTGCCCTGTTTTCCTTTTAACTTTGTTTCTTTAGCTATAGGCAGCAATTCAGTATCCATTATGAAATACAGTTCACACTTATACCATGTTTTTTGTTTGTTTCTCTTTTTCTGTTTGGCAGTGACCTTTTCACCACCAATAGTTTCTGCTCTTGTGAAAGTAAGATTGATTAGTATACATTTCACTGATGTTCAGTCTTAATATTCATTTATCCTAATGGTACTTTTTCACACAACATAAACTGCTTGCTTAAAGGACATGATTCAGCTTATTAATATTCATATTTCTGGATAGAAATTGAATGAATTCATGTTTTCTTTCAGATGAATTATCTTTATGTCTAATTCAGGCTGTAACGGAAGTTTGACAATGCAGGTTATATCTATTACTTTAAATACTTAATAGATAATGTGTAAAGCTTGGAATGAATGAATTCTATCAACTTTTTCAACTGAGTTTTTGTATAGACATTCTTAGAGGTTTTAAATCACCAAGATGGCTGTATATAAATATTAACTTTTAAGAAAATAGTTACTCTAGGAAAACTTATGGCTCAGTCATTTATCTATTCAACTATTTTTTAAAATTGATCACATACTAAGTATAAAGCATTATTCATGATAGATTTGAAAGTTTTGCTCTTCAGATTGCTGTGTATTCTTCCTGTTTTCTTCCTTTTAGCAAACTTTCTAATAAGATTTTTCCAGTTAATTCATATTCTTTATATACACGATGTGGAACCAGAGACTCATTTTCCCACTTACTATTCACTTTATATTTTTTAAACAATTTTTTTTTTGGCCTCTTAAGGTCTTCGCCTGTTTTTCTTCCATCTGTATTCTTTGGCACGTGTGGCCCTCCCATCTCAGTTGCCTCTCTCATTGCACAGCATTGGCTCTGGGCGCATGCACTCCAGAGCGCTGGCTAGTAACTGGCCAGCGTACCAGCCTTACCTTGTCATGTGGGATCTTCCTGGGCCAGGGATCCAACCGTACCCCTTGCCCTGCAAGGTGAACTCTACCCACTGGACCACCAGGGAAGCCCTATTCACTTTATTTTTGCAAAGTTTAATTCTCCTCTATCCATCACTTGGGGGTAATTATGATGAAAAAGCGAATCTTTGTTTTTAAATTTCTGAACTAAATCTAGTGATTTCTCATTGTCTTTTTAAAATTTATTTCTTTTTCAATTGAAGGATAATTGCTTTACGCCTTTACAGCTAATTGCTTTCATAAGTCTCATACGGTTTTCAGATTTTATATATAGTGACTAACATCTTTAGCATTGCTGAGAATCAAGTTATTTTATTGTGGTGTTAAGAATACAGTTAATTTTTATCTGTTGTCCTAACTTTTTGTTATAAGACACTTAAAAATCAAACTCTACTGAAATGTATTGCTTTTGTTAATCTTAAAGTTAGCTTCTGTTTTAAAATCTTGTATGTTTACGAATAACTAAAATATTTATTGTTTTATTCTATATTATATACTCAGTGTAAATTTCAAATTAATTTTGCTTTGGCCATCATTTATTCATGAACATTTCTTAAGCTTTGTAAGCAATTCTCTAGGTCATTATTGATAGAGGCTAGAATGTTCCTAGCTACTATAATTTCTAAATTCTTTTATCGTAACATGTTTTCTTTCAAATGAATTATCTTTATCTCTAATTCAGGCTGTAACAGAAGTTTGACAATACAGGTTATATCTATCACTTTAAATACTTAATAGATAATTGATGTGTTGTAAAGCTTGGAATGAATGAATTCTATCAGCTTTTTCTCCCAAGCTCAGATTTTAATAATACATCATTTTGCTTACAATATGGCAACACTGGTGCTTGGAAACTAATTCCACTTTTCAGCAACTCCTTTAAATAGATTAAATGATACTAAAGACGCGTATCTAACAAAGTTCAGTGTAAGCCATACATTTAAAAAGTTGAATGAATCTTTTTCAGTTTTAACAAGAAAAAAAAAAAAGCTTTTCTTTTTAAGATTGGTTAAACTATGAGTCAGAAATGTAATCACAGTCTTGACCTTATGTGGGTTTTTTTTTTTATCTCTAATTAAAATTTTTAGTTGAATACTAAATCTCAGGACAGTTGGATTTGCATGTTTGCCCCTTTCACTGTTTCCTGCCCCATGCCATTGAAGAATTTTGAATGGGGAGGAATTTGCGCCCTTTGGCTCAGGTTGCAGACCCACTTGATCAAGCCAGAGAAGCTGGGGTCAGAACTATTCATTGCTTATCTTTTCCTTGGGCCACTTGTAAATCCTGCCTTTCTGCTCTGCAAAAAATCTCTTTATACTAGACTTATAATAAAGTCTAGAGAATAAAAATAGGCATAATAGTTGATGCTTGATTGTGACTCCACATGGGTTAATTACACTATTTTTCAAGTTTCTCATGGCATTACAGCTTATTTGATGTATATAATTTTGTTTAAATGCATGCTATTTCATTAGATACTAGAAAAGTATCGTCCTGGTCGTGAAAGTATGGTGATAATGATCTTATATCTCAGGTTGAGATTTAACACCCTTGAAATGTAGTGGTTACTTTTGAGTAAATTGAATTAGTTAATTTGAATTAAATCTATAAAAAGCCTTGAAGTATTTTGTTTTGATGTGCTTAATTTCTGGCATGTATGCTGACACTTAAAATTTGCCTAAATCAATTATACCACAAGTTTATGAACTGTATCAATAATGGTGTGAAGACTCTTAAGTACAGACCCAGGTTTAAACAAACACAAAACACTTTGTTCTTATCTCAGCATCCCTTAAAAGTATACAGCTCTGGTTCAGGACCTCAGGACCACCCATCACCCTGGACACTGGATACTCCTATTTATTCAAGAAGCTTGTGAAGTGTCTGTGTGCCAGTGGGGGGATGGTGTGTGTATCTGTGGAGGGAATCACAGTTAGGTGATTTTACCCCAACAAAAAGCGGCACTGTTGTTGATAAACTGAATTACGCCCTAAGAATTTTCTACTTGTAAAACCCAGTTTACACTAAATATATGTTAACGTTATGCAAGTGCTGGTTGCAGTTTTTTACATTTTGATGCTTTCTGAAGGTTAGAGTGGGCATCCATTAAGATTAACCTCAATCTATTACAGCTTTTTGGCTTGCAGGCCCCACCCATTGGCCTTGGATAGCTAATACCGAGCTTTTGTTTCTTCCTGTAGAAAGGAAAGGAAAGAAAACTGTTCTTTCTTTCTCATTGTGTAGGTCATGTGACTTCCCTCTTAGTTGATTACAGATAGAGGTGAAGTGAATCTCAAAATGCATAAGATATCAAAGGTTATATAAATTTTTTTTGAAATATGTCTATTATTTAATTCATCTGTTTTATGCATTAAAATATTTGTTTTGAACAGCTATTTATTATTTTCCATCCATGCAGTTTTTTAGGAAGTCAGAAAGATAGCTAAATAGATTTAAAAAATGTTACTGATCTTTTTATCTGTATCATGATAATTGCTTAATATATACATTTTCCTCTCAGTTACTTTATAGCATCATTTGAGATTTCTTGATAGTGGTTACTAGAAAAGTATCGTCCTGGTCGTGAAAGTATGGTGATAATGATCTTATATCTCAGGTTGAGATTTAACACCCTTGAAATGTAGTGGTTACTTTTGAGTAAATTGAATTAGTTAATTTGAATTAAATCTATAAAAAGCCTTGAAGTATTTTGTTTTGATGTGCTTAATTTCTGGCATGTATGCTGACACTTAAAATTTGCCTAAATCAATTATACCACAAGTTTATGAACTGTATCAATAATGGTGTGAAGACTCTTAAGTACAGACCCAGGTTTAAACAAACACAAAACACTTTGTTCTTATCTCAGCATCCCTTAAAAGTATACAGCTCTGGTTCAGGACCTCAGGACCACCCATCACCCTGGACACTGGATACTCCTATTTATTCAAGAAGCTTGTGAAGTGTCTGTGTGCCAGTGGGGGGATGGTGTGTGTATCTGTGGAGGGAATCACAGTTAGGTGATTTTACCCCAACAAAAAGCGGCACTGTTGTTGATAAACTGAATTACGCCCTAAGAATTTTCTACTTGTAAAACCCAGTTTACACTAAATATATGTTAACGTTATGCAAGTGCTGGTTGCAGTTTTTCACATTTTTGTTGCTTTCTGAAGGTTAGAGTGGGCATCCATTAAGATTAACCTCAATCTATTACAGCTTTTTGGCTTGCAGGCCCCACCCATTGGCCTTGGATAGCTAATACCGAGCTTTTGTTTCTTCCTGTAGAAAGGAAAGGAAAGAAAACTGTTCTTTCTTTCTCATTGTGTAGGTCATGTGACTTCCCTCTTAGTTGATTACAGATAGAGGTGAAGTGAATCTCAAAATGCATAAGATATCAAAGGTTATATAAATTTTTTTTGAAATATGTCTATTATTTAATTCATCTGTTTTATGCATTAAAATATTTGTTTTGAACAGCTATTTATTATTTTCCATCCATGCAGTTTTTTAGGAAGTCAGAAAGATAGCTAAATAGATTTAAAAAATGTTACTGATCTTTTTATCTGTATCATGATAATTGCTTAATATATACATTTTCCTCTCAGTTACTTTATAGCATCATTTGAAGTTTCTAAATTGTAGCTTATTTCTCAGAACTCACAGTGTAAAGAAAGTAGGAGTGACGTTTGGGATGATTTTAGCAAGGAAAATTTGCTGATAGGAAAACAAGAAATATGTTATAGAACGGCATGTAAATACAAGAAGGAACTAAGTGGATATATTTCTTTTTGCTTCTCTCTCACCTCTGTAATAGAAAGAGGGCTAGTTAGCTGTTGGGAGAAAATGAATATTTATGTTGATGTTTACTCTCAGTTTGGTGGTTGAGTCATGATGTTATGATTTACCATTAACTATTTAATCTTAAAAATTAGTTTAATTTGTTCTCAAGCTGTTTTCCCAAACCTTTAAAATCTATTTTAGTAAACAGTAGACCTATCCTCAAATAATAAATAAAATACTTTTTAATAACAATAGTTCTGAAAGAAGTATCCTGTCAAGGGTTTTTGCAATTTAATATTCTTTGACAATATTTTCCTGCAAGTAAAACCTTCTAAGACTTCTAAGAAGAATGCTACTGTTTTAAACTCCTATATGCATTTTTATTTGAAATGTTGTATTTCAATAAATACATTCTTGCATAAAAGCACTGTTTCTTAACATTTTGTCATACTCTTATAAATATAAAAGGCAATAATATTTAATCATATGATTTTGCTGTTATCCAAGGTTATTTGGCCAGTTAAGATTTTTAATATGAAAATTCTGTAAAGTTATATAGAAAAGCTCGAGAAACGCGGAAAGGGATAAAGAAAAAAAAACTGTTCTTTCTTTCTCATTGTGTAGGTCATGTGACTTCCCTCTTAGTTGATTACAGATAGAGGTGAAGTGAATCTCAAAATGCATAAGATATCAAAGGTTATATAAATTTTTTTGAAATATGTCTATTATTTAATTCATCTGTTTTATGCATTAAAATATTTGTTTTGAACAGCTATTTATTATTTTCCATCCATGCAGTTTTTTAGGAAGTCAGAAAGATAGCTAAATAGATTTAAAAAATGTTACTGATCTTTTTATCTGTATCATGATAATTGCTTAATATATACATTTTCCTCTCAGTTACTTTATAGCATCATTTGAAGTTTCTAAATTGTAGCTTATTTCTCAGAACTCACAGTGTAAAGAAAGTAGGAGTGACGTTTGGGATGATTTTAGCAAGGAAAATTTGCTGATAGGAAAACAAGAAATATGTTATAGAACGGCATGTAAATACAAGAAGGAACTAAGTGGATATATTTCTTTTTGCTTCTCTCTCACCTCTGTAATAGAAAGAGGGCTAGTTAGCTGTTGGGAGAAAATGAATATTTATGTTGATGTTTACTCTCAGTTTGGTGGTTGAGTCATGATGTTATGATTTACCATTAACTATTTAATCTTAAAAATTAGTTTAATTTGTTCTCAAGCTGTTTTCCCAAACCTTTAAAATCTATTTTAGTAAACAGTAGACCTATCCTCAAATAATAAATAAAATACTTTTTAATAACAATAGTTCTGAAAGAAGTATCCTGTCAAGGGTTTTTGCAATTTAATATTCTTTGACAATATTTTCCTGCAAGTAAAACCTTCTAAGACTTCTAAGAAGAATGCTACTGTTTTAAACTCCTATATGCATTTTTATTTGAAATGTTGTATTTCAATAAATACATTCTTGCATAAAAGCACTGTTTCTTAACATTTTGTCATACTCTTATAAATATAAAAGGCAATAATATTTAATCATATGATTTTGCTGTTATCCAAGGTTATTTGGCCAGTTAAGATTTTTTAATATGAAAATTCTGTAAAGTTATATAGAAAAGCTGCTTGAGTTTAATAATATTGGGCTATCAGTTTTAAATTAACCAGGATTTGGTTTGAAGTCGATAATGTGCTAGTCCATGTTTTCATTGGCATTAAAATTCAATAGTAAGTGATTTATTTTGCATGTGTCTTACAATTGAATATTAGTTTCATTAATCAACCTTTAAATATTTATTGTATTTTATTTAATGTTTAAATTGCTATTAAAATTTTGCTTGGGGAAAGGTTTAGAATACTAAATCTTTCAAATTTGTGATACTCCTTTATTTACCATTTGGATAGCAATGTATTTATAAAACAGCAAAAATCTGTTTTTAAGTGTTAATTAGTACTGACATTTTTTGCAGAAATAATCCATTTAGTATCTTATTGTTACTCTGAATTTAAAATAAAAAGATTTAGAAACTAAGACTAATTTTAAAAATTACTGCCAGGTTTTTTTTGTATACCATATGCTTTTTAAAAATTTGATAATCAGAAAGTGAAAAGTTAGGTGCTTTTCACTTTATTACTTTGTTTTCTTCCTGCAAAAGTTTCTTTAATTTGTGTGGAGAAAAGTCATTTTTAAATGAATTTGTATGGCTTCAAGTGTCTTCATATTTAGTCAGAAGTATTAATACAAGGTTTATTTGTGGAGAGTAATATCGCCTGGGATATTGCTACTAGTTTCCATGAGGGTCATTGTAAATATATGATTGATGAATCACTTGTTTTCTGGACTTTTTTTTTTTACCCTAAAATAAACAATTTTTCACATTGTTGAAATATTTGAAGGGTCCAGTAAATATGGACATTTACTTCAGTACATTTTCTTTGGTTTAAGGTTGGTTATTTTTTTAAGAAGATATTCTAATATTAAAAAACATCTTAAGTTATGTTTGGGAGGTTGTCTTGTTAGTTTTTGACCAATTTTCCCTAAACTTTACCTTTATTTTTAAAGTATCTGGTTACTGTTAAATTATTAATATTCCTAAAGGTAATCCAGAATACCCTATGAGATTGAGTATTGAACATGTATTCAATTATTCAGATTTACAAAATTCAAACAATTTTTGGAAGATCTCCTAAGACATAGGGTGATGTCTTCAGAGTAAGCTTTGACAGAATTCTTTATTTCGATATACATGTGCATATTTCCATTTTTAGCTGTAAATTGAAAAAAGAAATTACCCCAATTATTAAAGCACTATGTTGTCCCCAAATGATTTCCTGCCCTAACATTATCATTTGATCTGCCACCAAGAATTATTACTGCCTTAAGTGGTCTCTCTTTCAGTGTCCGCCTCCCCGTTTTCCCCTCCCCCACTCCCCTTCGGGAAGGAAGCCTGGGGCCCTGGCTCTAGAGATACCAGGAAAAGCAATCACTCAGCAAAGTGTCTGTCTTTCGCAGAAGTATCATCCCTTGAAGAAGAGTGTAGTTGAGAAGAGGTTAACAGCAGATCAGAGTTTTTCAAGTCTGCTCTATATTCATTTAAAATACATTTTTTGTACAGCTGTATATTGTGGTGTTATGAAAAAAGAAGTCAACTTCATCTGTTTTAGGCATTAGCAAAATCAAATCCAGCCCTTCACCACTTTTTTCTCTTTACTTAGTCTGATTACATCTTCTATACTGTTTCTAAAGGGTGTTGTCAGTGGTGTCCCTAATTTTGAAGAGTAGACATAATTCTGAAAAAGCCATGGCTGTAGAAAATTTACAAAATTTTTTCCCTTTTGAATTTGTAGGGCTTCAAGTGTCTTCATATTTAGTCAGAAGTATTAATACAAGGTTTATTTGTGGAGAGTAATATCGCCTGGGATATTGCTACTAGTTTCCATGAGGGTCATTGTAAATATATGATTGATGAATCACTTGTTTTCTGGACTTTTTTTTTTTACCCTAAAATAAACAATTTTTCACATTGTTGAAATATTTGAAGGGTCCAGTAAATATGGACATTTACTTCAGTACATTTTCTTTGGTTTAAGGTTGGTTATTTTTTTAAGAAGATATTCTAATATTAAAAAACATCTTAAGTTATGTTTGGGAGGTTGTCTTGTTAGTTTTTGACCAATTTTCCCTAAACTTTACCTTTATTTTTAAAGTATCTGGTTACTGTTAAATTATTAATATTCCTAAAGGTAATCCAGAATACCCTATGAGATTGAGTATTGAACATGTATTCAATTATTCAGATTTACAAAATTCAAACAATTTTTGGAAGATCTCCTAAGACATAGGGTGATGTCTTCAGAGTAAGCTTTGACAGAATTCTTTATTTCGATATACATGTGCATATTTCCATTTTTAGCTGTAAATTGAAAAAAGAAATTACCCCAATTATTAAAGCACTATGTTGTCCCCAAATGATTTCCTGCCCTAACATTATCATTTGATCTGCCACCAAGAATTATTACTGCCTTAAGTGGTCTCTCTTTCAGTGTCCGCCTCCCCGTTTTCCCCTCCCCCACTCCCCTTCGGGAAGGAAGCCTGGGGCCCTGGCTCTAGAGATACCAGGAAAAGCAATCACTCAGCAAAGTGTCTGTCTTTCGCAGAAGTATCATCCCTTGAAGAAGAGTGTAGTTGAGAAGAGGTTAACAGCAGATCAGAGTTTTTCAAGTCTGCTCTATATTCATTTAAAATACATTTTTTGTACAGCTGTATATTGTGGTGTTATGAAAAAAGAAGTCAACTTCATCTGTTTTAGGCATTAGCAAAATCAAATCCAGCCCTTCACCACTTTTTTCTCTTTACTTAGTCTGATTACATCTTCTATACTGTTTCTAAAGGGTGTTGTCAGTGGTGTCCCTAATTTTGAAGAGTAGACATAATTCTGAAAAAAAGCCATGGCTGGTTAGCTAATTTTAACATTTCTAAACACCAATTATTTGAAGTATTTTCCTAAATTTCCCAAGGAAGTATATATGAAATGTTTCATTCAGTATCATTTGTCATGTAAAGATAATATTTGTGTGTCTAGTACATTTTTACCTGGAATTCTTTTTAAACCACAAATTGACTCATAAAATAGGCTAACAGTGAAAATAAACTGATACTGATAGATCTAGAAACGTCTTAATTGTTTACTTCCTTAGATTGTTCATAAATTCCTTTTTTGGTCGGTTTCAGGATGACTAAGGAAATGCAGATGGAGTAGGGTAAACATTGTAAACTTTAGCCTAAGCTCGCTAAATGGCCCAAGTTTCTTTGTGCTGTAGGTACTTGTGGCTAGCATTTCTGCATCTTAAAGGGCATTCTATTTTCCTAGCTCCACATATGTTTAAATCTCTCATACTTGTTGACCCTTCTTTGAAAAAAGTAAGCAGAATGGTCATTGAATCTCACAATTAGCTTAAAGAGGATTTTAAAAGTTACAGTTTGGCCACTGGATTTGCTCTGCCATGGCCCACGCTCTTTGGAGTGTGCTTTCTCTGAATCTGAATAAATCCATTTCTTACCTATCAGTTTGTCTCTCGCTGAATGTTTATTTTTTTCCCGGAGGCGCTAGCCTGCCATCTTCTTGGTCAGCTGCTCTCTGAATAAAGTCGTTTTTCTTTTCTCAACAACAACAACAAAAAAATAAAAGTTACAGTTTATGTCTGAAAATTAAAAATAAATAATATAATGAATAATATTGTGTAATACTTAATGTTTTATAGAGTAAACCAAATATATTTTGAAATTTTTGAACGTTTATTGAAAGGACAAATATAAAAATGAAATTGCACACAAATTTCAGGAAATGTAAAAATGATAACTATAATCAAAATTTTGTTTGACTTACTTAAAAGAATGATAAAGTCTGCTCTATATTCATTTAAAATACATTTTTTGTACAGCTGTATATTGTGGTGTTATGAAAAAAGAAGTCAACTTCATCTGTTTTAGGCATTAGCAAAATCAAATCCAGCCCTTCACCACTTTTTTCTCTTTACTTAGTCTGATTACATCTTCTATACTGTTTCTAAAGGGTGTTGTCAGTGGTGTCCCTAATTTTGAAGAGTAGACATAATTCTGAAAAAAAGCCATGGCTGGTTAGCTAATTTTAACATTTCTAAACACCAATTATTTGAAGTATTTTCCTAAATTTCCCAAGGAAGTATATATGAAATGTTTCATTCAGTATCATTTGTCATGTAAAGATAATATTTGTGTGTCTAGTACATTTTTACCTGGAATTCTTTTTAAACCACAAATTGACTCATAAAATAGGCTAACAGTGAAAATAAACTGATACTGATAGATCTAGAAACGTCTTAATTGTTTACTTCCTTAGATTGTTCATAAATTCCTTTTTTGGTCGGTTTCAGGATGACTAAGGAAATGCAGATGGAGTAGGGTAAACATTGTAAACTTTAGCCTAAGCTCGCTAAATGGCCCAAGTTTCTTTGTGCTGTAGGTACTTGTGGCTAGCATTTCTGCATCTTAAAGGGCATTCTATTTTCCTAGCTCCACATATGTTTAAATCTCTCATACTTGTTGACCCTTCTTTGAAAAAAGTAAGCAGAATGGTCATTGAATCTCACAATTAGCTTAAAGAGGATTTTAAAAGTTACAGTTTGGCCACTGGATTTGCTCTGCCATGGCCCACGCTCTTTGGAGTGTGCTTTCTCTGAATCTGAATAAATCCATTTCTTACCTATCAGTTTGTCTCTCGCTGAATGTTTATTTTTTTCCCGGAGGCGCTAGCCTGCCATCTTCTTGGTCAGCTGCTCTCTGAATAAAGTCGTTTTTCTTTTCTCAACAACAACAACAAAAAAATAAAAGTTACAGTTTATGTCTGAAAATTAAAAATAAATAATATAATGAATAATATTGTGTAATACTTAATGTTTTATAGAGTAAACCAAATATATTTTGAAATTTTTGAACGTTTATTGAAAGGACAAATATAAAAATGAAATTGCACACAAATTTCAGGAAATGTAAAAATGATAACTATAATCAAAATTTTGTTTGACTTACTTGAAAAAGACAGTTGGAATGTAATCATATACTCCTTTTTGTTAGTCTAGCCCTTCTCGAGATCAACAGATCTGTATTTGTTTTGTTATAGCCACTTGCATCTGTATTTGTTTTGTTATAGCCACTTGCTGATGCTCACTTCCCACTACTACCGTTCCCTGGGGGTAGAACCCAGTTTTGCATCGTTTGATCCTATCAAAGTTTCTGTTCTGCTAGCACAAGAGATCCTTCAGCTTACAGCCAATCCATATTGTAGCAGTGATAGTGATCATGACATCAGTAACAATAATAGAATGATAATAGTATTATGTAAGTTTTATAGTGTTTGTATGTGCAAGGTACTGCACAAAGCATTTTACATCCATTAAATTTTCACAACTTGAAAGATAGCTACTCTTATTATCTCATTTATATATGAATAAAATAATCTTAGAATTGCCTGATTTCACAACAGTTGAGTCAGCATTATGACTCAAGGGCAGTGCTCTTGAATCTCTGGGTTCCAGCCACATTTTTATTGTTTTAATTTTATATTAATGTGCTTGTCTTAATGCTAAGTGCTTCAGTTTCAATTGTGAGCCACAAAAAGATAGAGATTCTGATTCTGACTTTAGGTGTTTAAGAACATTAGGGGAGACAAAATCACACCACACAATTAAAATAAAATAAAAACCAACCACCATGAGTGCCATGAAGAAAAGGTACTCTGGGTATGTAACCTTGAGGGCTCTGAGCTAGTTTCTGGGTCAGGAAAGTTACTTGGGGGCAGTAAATTTGTGATTGAAAAAAGAATATCAAAAAATTAGGTTTACAAAGTTAGCCTGCCATCTTCTTGGTCAGCTGCTCTCTGAATAAAGTCGTTTTCTTTTCTCAACAACAACAACAAAAAAATAAAAGTTACAGTTTATGTCTGAAAATTAAAAATAAATAATATAATGAATAATATTGTGTAATACTTAATGTTTTATAGAGTAAACCAAATATATTTTGAAATTTTTGAACGTTTATTGAAAGGACAAATATAAAAATGAAATTGCACACAAATTTCAGGAAATGTAAAAATGATAACTATAATCAAAATTTTGTTTGACTTACTTGAAAAAGACAGTTGGAATGTAATCATATACTCCTTTTTGTTAGTCTAGCCCTTCTCGAGATCAACAGATCTGTATTTGTTTTGTTATAGCCACTTGCATCTGTATTTGTTTTGTTATAGCCACTTGCTGATGCTCACTTCCCACTACTACCGTTCCCTGGGGGTAGAACCCAGTTTTGCATCGTTTGATCCTATCAAAGTTTCTGTTCTGCTAGCACAAGAGATCCTTCAGCTTACAGCCAATCCATATTGTAGCAGTGATAGTGATCATGACATCAGTAACAATAATAGAATGATAATAGTATTATGTAAGTTTTATAGTGTTTGTATGTGCAAGGTACTGCACAAAGCATTTTACATCCATTAAATTTTCACAACTTGAAAGATAGCTACTCTTATTATCTCATTTATATATGAATAAAATAATCTTAGAATTGCCTGATTTCACAACAGTTGAGTCAGCATTATGACTCAAGGGCAGTGCTCTTGAATCTCTGGGTTCCAGCCACATTTTTATTGTTTTAATTTTATATTAATGTGCTTGTCTTAATGCTAAGTGCTTCAGTTTCAATTGTGAGCCACAAAAAGATAGAGATTCTGATTCTGACTTTAGGTGTTTAAGAACATTAGGGGAGACAAAATCACACCACACAATTAAAATAAAATAAAAACCAACCACCATGAGTGCCATGAAGAAAAGGTACTCTGGGTATGTAACCTTGAGGGCTCTGAGCTAGTTTCTGGGTCAGGAAAGTTACTTGGGGGCAGTAAATTTGTGATGGGGGTTGAAAGATAGGTAGACAAAGAATGCAGAACAGAATATTTCAGCAGAGGAAAGGAGAATGTACAGAGGTAGGAGGGAAAATGAACATTAGCTTTACAATATGTTAGGATTACAAGGATCAGTAATATCCTGTCCCTGTATTTAAGAAGCTTGCAGTTAGGGGCCTGTGTGTGTGTGTGTGTGTGTGTGTGTGTGTGTGTCTATGTGGGTGGGCGTGTGACCAACAGTTACCACAGAGTGATCAGTGCTAGGGTAATATTCATTAAGGCAGAAATTGCCTGTGCTTTTCGTCATGAGAAAGACTTTATGAAAGAAGAGGCCATTTGAGATTGGCCTTGGAAATACCTAGAAACATGGGAGCCCCGGAGGGCATTTCACATTGTACTTGTGCAGAGATGAGAGAAAGTGAAAGAGCTCTACAGGCCAGTGTGGAGGAAGGGTGCCAGGTACTTGACAGATGGAAGAAATGTTGGAGAAATGCTGGAGGATGGAGTTCAGCCAGGGATGGGGGGTCATCTTGAGATGAGGCAGATTTATCCATTGGTCCTCACCTTAAACATTGCTGTTTATGAATTTCTTTAAAGCACTCCTTCTCCACAAAGTTGCATTGGCTGTTTGTTTTTAAATAGAATTTAGATTTTTCAGCCAGACATCCCAGCTCTTCATGACCTGGTTGAATATTTTTTCAGTCTTTCTTTTCATACTTATTTAAATTGTTTGCTTTGTCAAGTCACAATATGCCCTGTATTTCTTTGCATCTTCCACTTTGCACAGATAGTATTGTTTTCCCCTAAATTCCTTTCTACATTCACTTTTGGAAATCCTTGCCACCTTTGAGAATCCAGCCTCAGATTCAGATCCTTCTTTTCCTGAAGACTTTCCTCATCATTCTAGCTAGAATTGCTTGCTTACTTCTTGTAAACTTCAAAACTCCATTTGTCATAGACTATCTTCAGTTAAATTTTGTTGTAAAATATTGTAAACTCTTGAGTGACCTTGACTTGCCAAATTTTGTATTTTGTACTATATGGGGGCATGCTTTTTTAAAAAAAATTTTTTATTTTACTTTTAACTTATACAGAGTTTTGTTGTTTACAGATATGTATGTTCTCAGATGCTTTTTTATAATTCATACACAAAAATGTTTCTTCCATATTAAAAAAGTGTAACACATTAGGGACATTTCCCCTGTCTTCCTTTGTATAAGAAGATATGGATGTTATCCAAGAGAGCATGTGTAGATGCTTCTTAAGAAAGCCCAGTGTTCAACTTATATTTGGTTCCCTTTTAATATAACTCTTATGTGTTCATTATGCATCAAGTCATACATGGTATACTCTATTTTTGTGGACCCAGGACACTTTGGGGCTTCTGCACCACCCTTATTTTTTTTAGCAGAAAAGTTGGTGACTTCTGTGTTGTGTTTATTGCCATAGTTTGTTGGTAAGTCTAAAATGTCTCCAGTTTATTGGCGAGGAAGGACCTAAGTGTTTCATTCTCTATTTGAGTCAAGAGAGCTTGAACTTTAACTTTACTCTTTTTCTTTGGGTAGAACTTCCACCAGTGACAATTGCTTTCATGTACACTGATTTCCCGTCTGAAGACATTCCTTTCTGACTCCTCCCCATCTCAAGCATTCACTGAGTTGGGTTCACTGGCTATGAAAAGTTAGTGTCATTTCTGACTCATGACTCTTCTTTATCTTTCATGTCCAACCAATAATTGTTGGTGGTGCTTTCATAATCTCAAAATGTCACACAGCTTCCTATCATCTGTACTTGATCTTGATGATCAGAACCCAGTCTTGATTAGCTACCTAGGTTCCATACCCAAAAGAACAAAAATCTGAAAGTTAGGCAAATCAGAGAAAGAAGCTTTGGAGTTAAAGACAGGTGTATGATAGCATGTTGAAGCCTTTTTTCCAGTGGTGGCTTCTGCAGGTAGATTGCTTTTCAGAGGGGACCTGGTGGAAGGCAGGCTTTATCAGGACTTGCTCCATCAGTTCATTCAACAAATAATTCCTGAACACCTAGTGTGTGAGAAGCAGCAGTGAACATGAAATACCTTTTTCATGCACTAAATCCCATTCCCTTTCTTCTTTTTATCCTCTGATGTCACTGTGAAACAAGATGGGCTTACAATACTCAGTTTAAAATATAGTATCTTTAAAGAAATCTCATGGTGATATTTGAACTCAGGAAAACAGTCTTAGGAGAATTGGCACATGTGTATTAAATACAGAAAATGTTTTATTTTGGGAGAAAGGAAAAATAAAAATGATATGTATGGGAGAAAGTTGAAAATAACAGATGTTGTTCTGTCTATATTAAAAGTTTTGTAACACATTAGGACATTTCCTGTCTTCCTTTGTATAAGAAGATATGGATGTTATCCAAGAGAGCATGTGTAGATGCTTCTTAAGAAAGCCCAGTGTTCAACTTATATTTGGTTCCCTTTTAATATAACTCTTATGTGTTCATTATGCATCAAGTCATACATGGTATACTCTATTTTTGTGGACCCAGGACACTTTGGGGCTTCTGCACCACCCTTATTTTTTTTAGCAGAAAAGTTGGTGACTTCTGTGTTGTGTTTATTGCCATAGTTTGTTGGTAAGTCTAAAATGTCTCCAGTTTATTGGCGAGGAAGGACCTAAGTGTTTCATTCTCTATTTGAGTCAAGAGAGCTTGAACTTTAACTTTACTCTTTTTCTTTGGGTAGAACTTCCACCAGTGACAATTGCTTTCATGTACACTGATTTCCCGTCTGAAGACATTCCTTTCTGACTCCTCCCCATCTCAAGCATTCACTGAGTTGGGTTCACTGGCTATGAAAAGTTAGTGTCATTTCTGACTCATGACTCTTCTTTATCTTTCATGTCCAACCAATAATTGTTGGTGGTGCTTTCATAATCTCAAAATGTCACACAGCTTCCTATCATCTGTACTTGATCTTGATGATCAGAACCCAGTCTTGATTAGCTACCTAGGTTCCATACCCAAAAGAACAAAAATCTGAAAGTTAGGCAAATCAGAGAAAGAAGCTTTGGAGTTAAAGACAGGTGTATGATAGCATGTTGAAGCCTTTTTTCCAGTGGTGGCTTCTGCAGGTAGATTGCTTTTCAGAGGGGACCTGGTGGAAGGCAGGCTTTATCAGGACTTGCTCCATCAGTTCATTCAACAAATAATTCCTGAACACCTAGTGTGTGAGAAGCAGCAGTGAACATGAAATACCTTTTTCATGCACTAAATCCCATTCCCTTTCTTCTTTTTATCCTCTGATGTCACTGTGAAACAAGATGGGCTTACAATACTCAGTTTAAAATATAGTATCTTTAAAGAAATCTCATGGTGATATTTGAACTCAGGAAAACAGTCTTAGGAGAATTGGCACATGTGTATTAAATACAGAAAATGTTTTATTTTGGGAGAAAGGAAAAATAAAAATGATATGTATGAGATGATGACTATAAGGCTGAGTTCTAGAGCATTCTGAAAATTACACTTTGAGGTACATATAGTAATACCGTTAATAAAGAGAAGTAGTGGTTAACGATTCAGGAATTTCTCAACCTCGGCAGTCTGGGCTTGGTTGGAGCTTTTGGACCAGACAATTCTTTGTTGTGAGGGACTGTCCTTTGCTTTATAGGGTATGTAACAATATGTTTGAGCTCTATCCACTAGATGCCAGGAACACATCTCCTCAGTTGCATTAACCAAAACCATCTCTCATCATTGCCAAATGTTCCCTAGAGGACAGAATTGCCCCTATCTGAGAACCTCTGATGTAATGATTTTGGTAAGTGCCTTCAGTCATTTCAGTTGTTCAGTCGTGTCCAGCTCTTTGCGACCGCATGGACTGTGGCATGCCAGGCTTTCCTGCCCTTCACCATCTCCTGGAACTTGTGGTTTACTAAATATATAAGTGCTTTACCAAATATATAATGCTTCATAATTATTATGTATTGTCTTTTGTTTAGACAGAAATTAGTCTAAAATGATTTTAGAGGACCTGAACATTTGGGATAAGAAATTACCAGTACATTCATATTTAAGTAACAATATGGACTGAAAGCTACATAAGAAACACTTTAACATTTTATTTTTAGAATATGGACCCAAAAAAAAATCAGAAAGTTAGGCAAATCAGAGAAAGAAGCTTTGGAGTTAAAGACAGGTGTATGATAGCATGTTGAAGCCTTTTTTCCAGTGGTGGCTTCTGCAGGTAGATTGCTTTTCAGAGGGGACCTGGTGGAAGGCAGGCTTTATCAGGACTTGCTCCATCAGTTCATTCAACAAATAATTCCTGAACACCTAGTGTGTGAGAAGCAGCAGTGAACATGAAATACCTTTTTCATGCACTAAATCCCATTCCCTTTCTTCTTTTTATCCTCTGATGTCACTGTGAAACAAGATGGGCTTACAATACTCAGTTTAAAATATAGTATCTTTAAAGAAATCTCATGGTGATATTTGAACTCAGGAAAACAGTCTTAGGAGAATTGGCACATGTGTATTAAATACAGAAAATGTTTTATTTTGGGAGAAAGGAAAAATAAAAATGATATGTATGAGATGATGACTATAAGGCTGAGTTCTAGAGCATTCTGAAAATTACACTTTGAGGTACATATAGTAATACCGTTAATAAAGAGAAGTAGTGGTTAACGATTCAGGAATTTCTCAACCTCGGCAGTCTGGGCTTGGTTGGAGCTTTTGGACCAGACAATTCTTTGTTGTGAGGGACTGTCCTTTGCTTTATAGGGTATGTAACAATATGTTTGAGCTCTATCCACTAGATGCCAGGAACACATCTCCTCAGTTGCATTAACCAAAACCATCTCTCATCATTGCCAAATGTTCCCTAGAGGACAGAATTGCCCCTATCTGAGAACCTCTGATGTAATGATTTTGGTAAGTGCCTTCAGTCATTTCAGTTGTTCAGTCGTGTCCAGCTCTTTGCGACCGCATGGACTGTGGCATGCCAGGCTTTCCTGCCCTTCACCATCTCCTGGAACTTGTGGTTTACTAAATATATAAGTGCTTTACCAAATATATAATGCTTCATAATTATTATGTATTGTCTTTTGTTTAGACAGAAATTAGTCTAAAATGATTTTAGAGGACCTGAACATTTGGGATAAGAAATTACCAGTACATTCATATTTAAGTAACAATATGGACTGAAAGCTACATAAGAAACACTTTAACATTTTATTTTTAGAATATTATTAATATATATTGTATAATTCTGATGATAGATGTAGTATATGTTGATCATAGGATGTTTAGACAGAGAAAAGTATAAAGAGAATTAAAAAAAACCCCATTATCCCACCATCCAGAATCAACAATTATCCCACCATCCAGAAGTAATCATAGCTTAGTTTTTCTATGCTATTTGCTGAAGAGTCGTTTTTTTTTCTCTTACAAATGAAGGAAAATAACTTTCAATTCACTTTGTGAACTTATTGCTGATTTAAGTTAGAGAAATTTAAAATGGATTAAATTATAATAGGAAAATAAATTTATAAATTAATCTAGAAAATTTTGTCATCTGGGAAAATTAAGGAAAAAGAAAACAGAATTATGTTACTATGTCTATTTTCACATGCTAAATATACAAATGATTGATATGTTCTATTTATTTTGTATAAAAATTTAGAAGGTCATTATTAAATCTTCAGCTAGTTTTCAGTTTTATAGGCAAGTTAATATTTTTTTCTCCTAGCTGATACAGAATTCAGTTCTGCTAACTGTATTTAAAGATGACTTTTATTTCTAAAATACACTATTTGCACCATTTAAAATTCTGTAGTTTAGCTTCTTAACTTTTTAAAATTAAATTCTATGAAAGAATTGTTATTAGAATTTATCAGTTAATATAAGCTTTGATGAATCTGTATATATAAGTAAAGCATGTTAAGTACTTTGAAGGGGAGTTTTTATTTCTTTTAGAAAGAAAAATGTTTGGCCACAGAACAGAGTAAAAAAGCATTCTTGGCAGGGAAAATGATGCAATTAGTCGAAGGTAAAAACTGTCCTTTTTTGAGTTTGAAAATTTTATATGAAATAGGGAGTTCAGGAGCCCCTCTCAACTTGAAATTCCCAAATTGGTTTCCTAGATGCACAAAAATATATAATGCTTCATAATTATTATGTATTGTCTTTTGTTTAGACAGAAATTAGTCTAAAATGATTTTAGAGGACCTGAACATTTGGGATAAGAAATTACCAGTACATTCATATTTAAGTAACAATATGGACTGAAAGCTACATAAGAAACACTTTAACATTTTATTTTTAGAATATTATTAATATATATTGTATAATTCTGATGATAGATGTAGTATATGTTGATCATAGGATGTTTAGACAGAGAAAAGTATAAAGAGAATTAAAAAAAACCCCATTATCCCACCATCCAGAATCAACAATTATCCCACCATCCAGAAGTAATCATAGCTTAGTTTTTCTATGCTATTTGCTGAAGAGTCGTTTTTTTTTCTCTTACAAATGAAGGAAAATAACTTTCAATTCACTTTGTGAACTTATTGCTGATTTAAGTTAGAGAAATTTAAAATGGATTAAATTATAATAGGAAAATAAATTTATAAATTAATCTAGAAAATTTTGTCATCTGGGAAAATTAAGGAAAAAGAAAACAGAATTATGTTACTATGTCTATTTTCACATGCTAAATATACAAATGATTGATATGTTCTATTTATTTTGTATAAAAATTTAGAAGGTCATTATTAAATCTTCAGCTAGTTTTCAGTTTTATAGGCAAGTTAATATTTTTTTCTCCTAGCTGATACAGAATTCAGTTCTGCTAACTGTATTTAAAGATGACTTTTATTTCTAAAATACACTATTTGCACCATTTAAAATTCTGTAGTTTAGCTTCTTAACTTTTTAAAATTAAATTCTATGAAAGAATTGTTATTAGAATTTATCAGTTAATATAAGCTTTGATGAATCTGTATATATAAGTAAAGCATGTTAAGTACTTTGAAGGGGAGTTTTTATTTCTTTTAGAAAGAAAAATGTTTGGCCACAGAACAGAGTAAAAAAGCATTCTTGGCAGGGAAAATGATGCAATTAGTCGAAGGTAAAAACTGTCCTTTTTTGAGTTTGAAAATTTTATATGAAATAGGGAGTTCAGGAGCCCCTCTCAACTTGAAATTCCCAAATTGGTTTCCTAGATGCACAAAAGTATATATTCATTTTTTATGCTTGAAAGATTACATTCTAACCTAGTTTTCAGTGGCAAATATACTTCAGGTCTGCCTGGCACTATAGGAATTAAAAGCCTATGTTAAATGAACAATTTTCATTTAATATGAAATATAATAGCCTTTATTATACCCTCTTTAAATGTTTGTTTCTCAGCAGTGATTGATTCATTATCTGGTAGTCCATGTATTTATTAGCTGTCACCCATGTACCTTTAAACACTGAGATTTCCCTTCTTCACTCAAATTGGATTAACCTTTTCATATCATATCCAATTAAATTGTTGGCCACCCTACCCGTTTTCTCAGCACAACCACGAGGAACAGCCCATCCCTAATCTAATGGTAGCGATTTTATTCCTGCTATACAGTAGTCAAAGATACGCCTGTTGCTGTCAGTTTCTGCTGTTGTATTTCATGCTGTAATTTTTTTCTTGTCTCCTGGATGTTTGGCCTGTTCTTAAGATAATGCTAATCAGAATTGAGGTTGGACTTTACAATAGGTTCTGGATCATCTTATTTTAGCTAGCAAAAGTAAAGCATCGCAAAGGATGCAGGACATAACTCTTCCACATTGTGAGATTCACCTTAGCCTTTGCTTTCTTTGTGCCATTATTTTCCTCATCTTTTCTAAAACACTGCTGTTTTAAAATCTTTCATTTTTGTCCTCTCACCATGGTGTGTGTGTGTGTGTGTGTGTGTGTGTGTGTGTGTGTGTTTCTCCTTTTGCTCAACTTCCACCCCCACTCCCTCTTCCTGGTGTAAAGAGCTTCTGTAGGAAATTGATAATCGGTGTCTTTCTGCTTCAAAGTCTTTAACACATGGAGCTGGCTGCTAAGAGAAATTGACCAGGTTCCTGTGATCCTTGTCAGTTTCTCTGATTAATCAATTTTTCTTTACCGGAGAAGCTGCTTTTAACAAAAGAAAACTAGCTTGAAATTTCAGTCATTTGCCCATTGCTGCCAAGCTTGTATCTGCTTTTCTGTTCCTGTTACTTTACCTTTTTATTATAAATTTTTAATTCTTGGCTTTCAGTTATCCCATTTATACTGGAGGGTGAACAGCCAATTTCATTTAATTCATGTATCCTCCACAACTGCAGCTAATTCTAATACTTGCATTATTTAATATATAAAGCTGCTTCACATTCAGAAGGGGATGACTACAAATCAAAATGAGTGCATTTCTTTCCTAACTCTTGTTGACTTTCCTACAAAAATCAAGGCAAAGCAGTTCCAAAGCACTTAAAAGAAAATCATGCTGTCATAGAAACTAATGCAGTGAGATCTCGAGAAACCAGGGATTATTACTATGTTGCTTTTTCTTTAATGGGGTATTTCTTTCAGTATACCAAATACTATTATATTTAGATACAGAGTTAAAATAATATGTCTTTAGGTAGTGGGCAAGTTTGAGCTGCCAGTTGGCCTGATAATAAGGGAATATTTACAAAATGACCAAATGTATTTGAACTATTCCTTAGGCATGATATAAATGTGTTTACATGTAGTGAACTCCTGGATGTTTGGCCTGTTCTTAAGATAATGCTAATCAGAATTGAGGTTGGACTTTACAATAGGTTCTGGATCATCTTATTTTAGCTAGCAAAAGTAAAGCATCGCAAAGGATGCAGGACATAACTCTTCCACATTGTGAGATTCACCTTAGCCTTTGCTTTCTTTGTGCCATTATTTTCCTCATCTTTTCTAAAACACTGCTGTTTTAAAATCTTTCATTTTTGTCCTCTCACCATGGTGTGTGTGTGTGTGTGTGTGTGTGTGTGTGTGTGTGTTTCTCCTTTTGCTCAACTTCCACCCCCACTCCCTCTTCCTGGTGTAAAGAGCTTCTGTAGGAAATTGATAATCGGTGTCTTTCTGCTTCAAAGTCTTTAACACATGGAGCTGGCTGCTAAGAGAAATTGACCAGGTTCCTGTGATCCTTGTCAGTTTCTCTGATTAATCAATTTTTCTTTACCGGAGAAGCTGCTTTTAACAAAAGAAAACTAGCTTGAAATTTCAGTCATTTGCCCATTGCTGCCAAGCTTGTATCTGCTTTTCTGTTCCTGTTACTTTCTCTTTTTTATTATAAATTTTTAATTCTTGGCTTTCAGTTATCCCATTTATACTGGAGGGTGAACAGCCAATTTCATTTAATTCATGTATCCTCCACAACTGCAGCTAATTCTAATACTTGCATTATTTAATATATAAAGCTGCTTCACATTCAGAAGGGGATGACTACAAATCAAAATGAGTGCATTTCTTTCCTAACTCTTGTTGACTTTCCTACAAAAATCAAGGCAAAGCAGTTCCAAAGCACTTAAAAGAAAATCATGCTGTCATAGAAACTAATGCAGTGAGATCTCGAGAAACCAGGGATTATTACTATGTTGCTTTTTCTTTAATGGGGTATTTCTTTCAGTATACCAAATACTATTATATTTAGATACAGAGTTAAAATAATATGTCTTTAGGTAGTGGGCAAGTTTGAGCTGCCAGTTGGCCTGATAATAAGGGAATATTTACAAAATGACCAAATGTATTTGAACTATTCCTTAGGCATGATATAAATGTGTTTACATGTAGTGATATTAGGTATAGACAAGACTATTCATAGAAAGGAGTTAGTTTGAACGGCCTCAGGCTCAGTGGTGAGATTGAATGATGGCTAATGATCCAGAACATGTTTTGTAAATGAGTATTCTAAGGTGTTTTAGTAAGTATTTCCTGAAAGGGAAAAAAGGCCCTTATTCATTGAGTTTGGGAAATTCTTGGTTACAAAATGTTTAGGCATTTTACTCATTTTAACATATGACTTTTCAATGCCTTATTACACTAAAGTATGCTATCAGCCTCCAAGATAAAGTTGTAGATTATGATATTTTACATACTTGAACATTGGCATATTGGTGGTACCTTTTCTTTCTTTTTTTTTTTTTTAAGAATCATCTCATGGGACATGGTTCCATGGGAACAAGCTCTGAAAAATTCTTGGATGATGGTCACAAATTAATCAATATTAATCTGTTGTTTAGTTATTAAGTTGTGTCCAGCTCTTTGTGACCCCCTAGAGTGTGGCCCTCCAAGGTCCTCTGTTCATGAGATTTTCTAGGCAAGAATACTGGAGTGGGCTGCCATTTCCTTCTCCAATTACTGTGTAATTATTATTATGTAATAGTACTGTACATCAATAAATATTAACATCTTTACTCTTTAGCTCATAATTTATCCTTAAATTGAAAGAAATTAAAGATCTTTTAGACATCTTCTGAACAGTTTTAATGCTATGTTTTTATTTTACAAAACCAGAGATATAAATAATATTCAGGACATCCAGAAAAGTTGGGAGAAGGGGGTGGTTCATCATATAAAAATAGCCTAACTAAAATCAGGTAAGTATTTAGAAATCATAGCCATGCATCTGGGCATTTAAAGGAGACTGACAATAGCTCAAGATTGGTAAATGATGTTGGTGGTGATTATAAGGAAGCTGTAATTTGGCTGAAAGTTCTGTGTTAATTGGAATATAAAGAAAAATGGCACATATTTGTCTTTGACTAGCAGCTTCTGGAATGGCCTCTGGCCTGTGGCATCTGGCTTCCGCCCTTTTTTTAGTCTTAAAATAATATGTTTAGTGGGCAAGTTTGAGCTGCCAGTTGGCCTGATAATAAGGGAATATTTACAAAATGACCAAATGTATTTGAACTATTCCTTAGGCATGATATAAATGTGTTTACATGTAGTGATATTAGGTATAGACAAGACTATTCATAGAAAGGAGTTAGTTTGAACGGCCTCAGGCTCAGTGGTGAGATTGAATGATGGCTAATGATCCAGAACATGTTTTGTAAATGAGTATTCTAAGGTGTTTTAGTAAGTATTTCCTGAAAGGGAAAAAAGGCCCTTATTCATTGAGTTTGGGAAATTCTTGGTTACAAAATGTTTAGGCATTTTACTCATTTTAACATATGACTTTTCAATGCCTTATTACACTAAAGTATGCTATCAGCCTCCAAGATAAAGTTGTAGATTATGATATTTTACATACTTGAACATTGGCATATTGGTGGTACCTTTTCTTTCTTTTTTTTTTTTTTAAGAATCATCTCATGGGACATGGTTCCATGGGAACAAGCTCTGAAAAATTCTTGGATGATGGTCACAAATTAATCAATATTAATCTGTTGTTTAGTTATTAAGTTGTGTCCAGCTCTTTGTGACCCCCTAGAGTGTGGCCCTCCAAGGTCCTCTGTTCATGAGATTTTCTAGGCAAGAATACTGGAGTGGGCTGCCATTTCCTTCTCCAATTACTGTGTAATTATTATTATGTAATAGTACTGTACATCAATAAATATTAACATCTTTACTCTTTAGCTCATAATTTATCCTTAAATTGAAAGAAATTAAAGATCTTTTAGACATCTTCTGAACAGTTTTAATGCTATGTTTTTATTTTACAAAACCAGAGATATAAATAATATTCAGGACATCCAGAAAAGTTGGGAGAAGGGGGTGGTTCATCATATAAAAATAGCCTAACTAAAATCAGGTAAGTATTTAGAAATCATAGCCATGCATCTGGGCATTTAAAGGAGACTGACAATAGCTCAAGATTGGTAAATGATGTTGGTGGTGATTATAAGGAAGCTGTAATTTGGCTGAAAGTTCTGTGTTAATTGGAATATAAAGAAAAATGGCACATATTTGTCTTTGACTAGCAGCTTCTGGGAATGGCCTCTGGCCTGTGGCATCTGGCTTCCGCCTACCTCTTTA
The DNA here is from genome assembly GCA_022376925.1 of Tragulus kanchil. Lineage (NCBI taxonomy): Eukaryota > Metazoa > Chordata > Mammalia > Artiodactyla > Tragulidae > Tragulus > Tragulus kanchil. The sequence continues at coordinate 237,773,267 of JAIOJX010000026.1, forward strand.
TTTTAATTAAAAAAAATTGAGCAATAGTTAATGTATAATATTATGTAAGTTACAGATGTGATTCACAATTTTTAAAGGTTATACTCCATTTATAGTTATTATAAGATATGGACTATATTCCTTGTGTTGTATAAAATATCTTGGTAGCTTATTTATTTTATGCATCATGGTTTGCACCTCTTAATTCCCTACCCCTAGCATGCCCCTCCCCTATTCCCTCTCTCCACTGGCTTGTTCTCTGTATCTGTTTCCTTTTTGTTGCATTCATTAGTTTGTTGTATTTTTTTCATTTTCATATGTAAGTGCTATCCCACAGTATTTGTCTTTCACTGTATGACTGATTTCACTTAGCACAGTATCTTCCAAGTTCATCCATGTTATTGCAGACAGTGAAATTTCATTCTTTTTCATGGCTGGTTTCCTTTTTTGAGTAGTAGCACAGTTTTTGCGTGAAGGCAACTCTCCCAGTTACTCAACAGGACTCTTTCAGATGTACTTTCCTGGCAAGCTCTAGGCATCCTAGAGGAATGATCCCAGGCTTTGTTTTAATGTTAGTAATTCCTGATCTCTTAGAGACCAGATATCTTTGTGCAAATGCTTTTCTTAGTTTGTACACTTGTCATGGTCTAGTAGTGAACAGCTTACTTAACAGCCCTGATCCTCAGACTGAAACGGCACTGTTACTAGATGATCACCACGTCTACCCTGCTCTCAACTGTAAATGCCTCACCACTTAACCACTGCCAGAAATTTTTCCTACTGAGGAGTAAACCTTTTACTCTACAACTAGAGAAAAAAGTTGTTTAAAAATTTAAATGTTGTTTCGGAGACTGTAATTTTGTTACTTCAAGGATCAGTAAACACTAAAAAAGAAAAAAAAAATAAGGTGATTTGGTAAATGTTTAGTAACTGGCTTTTTAAAAAAATGAGTATGTCTTAAGTTTTACTGATGCAGAATACAATGTACAAATATAATACATATATAATACTCTTTATTATAAATTCCAAGTGGCCAGTTGATTCTCACAGAATATCTTTTTTTTCTGAACTGTTGTATCAATAGCCAAATTATGCTTGAAGTTGATGAATAAATACAGTTCTTCTATGAATGGTAAGTGATTTTATTATACTAATGAGTTAATAACCTAGAAGTCAGACAACAAAGACAAAAGATGCATATTTAAAGGTTATACTCCATTTATAGTTATTATAAGATATGGACTATATTCCTTGTGTTGTATAAAATATCTTGGTAGCTTATTTATTTTATGCATCATGGTTTGCACCTCTTAATTCCCTACCCCTAGCATGCCCCTCCCCTATTCCCTCTCTCCACTGGCTTGTTCTCTGTATCTGTTTCCTTTTTGTTGCATTCATTAGTTTGTTGTATTTTTTTCATTTTCATATGTAAGTGCTATCCCACAGTATTTGTCTTTCACTGTATGACTGATTTCACTTAGCACAGTATCTTCCAAGTTCATCCATGTTATTGCAGACAGTGAAATTTCATTCTTTTTCATGGCTGGTTTCCTTTTTTGAGTAGTAGCACAGTTTTTGCGTGAAGGCAACTCTCCCAGTTACTCAACAGGACTCTTTCAGATGTACTTTCCTGGCAAGCTCTAGGCATCCTAGAGGAATGATCCCAGGCTTTGTTTTAATGTTAGTAATTCCTGATCTCTTAGAGACCAGATATCTTTGTGCAAATGCTTTTCTTAGTTTGTACACTTGTCATGGTCTAGTAGTGAACAGCTTACTTAACAGCCCTGATCCTCAGACTGAAACGGCACTGTTACTAGATGATCACCACGTCTACCCTGCTCTCAACTGTAAATGCCTCACCACTTAACCACTGCCAGAAATTTTTCCTACTGAGGAGTAAACCTTTTACTCTACAACTAGAGAAAAAAGTTGTTTAAAAATTTAAATGTTGTTTCGGAGACTGTAATTTTGTTACTTCAAGGATCAGTAAACACTAAAAAAGAAAAAAAAAATAAGGTGATTTGGTAAATGTTTAGTAACTGGCTTTTTAAAAAAATGAGTATGTCTTAAGTTTTACTGATGCAGAATACAATGTACAAATATAATACATATATAATACTCTTTATTATAAATTCCAAGTGGCCAGTTGATTCTCACAGAATATCTTTTTTTTCTGAACTGTTGTATCAATAGCCAAATTATGCTTGAAGTTGATGAATAAATACAGTTCTTCTATGAATGGTAAGTGATTTTATTATACTAATGAGTTAATAACCTAGAAGTCAGACAACAAAGACAAAAGATGCATATTGAAACTTTATTGTGACTTTTTTTCTGAATTGGATGACAGTTTTTGAATACTGTGAAATATTTCCTCATTGTTTGTGCTATTTACAATGTAACAGGTATAGACCTGAATAGCTGTTATATTTAATTTGTGTTAGTAACATTTTCTCCATAACTTTCCTAAGTGTCTAGACAATCAGCAAAAACAATAGATCACACCATGATTTGTAGTACTTGCCAGTTTTCATGGTATCAGTAATTCCACCATGGCCAATTTGAAGGTATCAATGTAAGATCAGTGACGTAGAACTGGGAAGAAAGGCACAGTGACCCACTATTATGTAGTGGTTCCTCTGGACATATTCAAAAAATGTAAATAATCTCACAATGTAGATAATAGTAAAAGGTAGTATTAGGGAGTAATTACTTTCGAGTATTTTTTTAATCATTATTTTCAGATAATTTATTTTGTTAACTTTTTCTTCTTTTTAAATAAATTTTATATTTCAAAGCAAATTTAAGTAGAAAGTAGAGAATTTCCATATATTCCTTGTTTTCATTTCTCCCCTACTATGAACATACTGTACATGGTGGTACATTTGTTACAAATGACTACTTTTGACACATCATTATCATTCAAAGTCTATAGTTTACATCAGGGTTTACTCTTTGTGTACATTCTGTGAGGTTTTTTTTTTGTAAGTTAACTTTTAATAGTTGTCATGTTTAACAACTTATGGAATTCCTACAAATTTAACAATGAGCTGTCTTTAGCTGGTACAAGCCATTCTACTGCATAGCCTGTTTCTTATTTGGCCCTATTAGTTCATGAGAGGCATATCATCTCTGAGTAAAGGAAAAACCCCAAAAAAAGACATTGACATTGTCCTTAAGTTTTACTGATGCAGAATACAATGTACAAATATAATACATATATAATACTCTTTATTATAAATTCCAAGTGGCCAGTTGATTCTCACAGAATATCTTTTTTTTCTGAACTGTTGTATCAATAGCCAAATTATGCTTGAAGTTGATGAATAAATACAGTTCTTCTATGAATGGTAAGTGATTTTATTATACTAATGAGTTAATAACCTAGAAGTCAGACAACAAAGACAAAAGATGCATATTGAAACTTTATTGTGACTTTTTTTCTGAATTGGATGACAGTTTTTGAATACTGTGAAATATTTCCTCATTGTTTGTGCTATTTACAATGTAACAGGTATAGACCTGAATAGCTGTTATATTTAATTTGTGTTAGTAACATTTTCTCCATAACTTTCCTAAGTGTCTAGACAATCAGCAAAAACAATAGATCACACCATGATTTGTAGTACTTGCCAGTTTTCATGGTATCAGTAATTCCACCATGGCCAATTTGAAGGTATCAATGTAAGATCAGTGACGTAGAACTGGGAAGAAAGGCACAGTGACCCACTATTATGTAGTGGTTCCTCTGGACATATTCAAAAAATGTAAATAATCTCACAATGTAGATAATAGTAAAAGGTAGTATTAGGGAGTAATTACTTTCGAGTATTTTTTTAATCATTATTTTCAGATAATTTATTTTGTTAACTTTTTCTTCTTTTTAATTAATTTTATATTTCAAAGCAAATTTAAGTAGAAAGTAGAGAATTTCCATATATTCCTTGTTTTCATTTCTCCCCTACTATGAACATACTGTACATGGTGGTACATTTGTTACAAATGACTACTTTTGACACATCATTATCATTCAAAGTCTATAGTTTACATCAGGGTTTACTCTTTGTGTACATTCTGTGAGGTTTTTTTTTTGTAAGTTAACTTTTAATAGTTGTCATGTTTAACAACTTATGGAATTCCTACAAATTTAACAATGAGCTGTCTTTAGCTGGTACAAGCCATTCTACTGCATAGCCTGTTTCTTATTTGGCCCTATTAGTTCATGAGAGGCATATCATCTCTGAGTAAAGGAAAAACCCCAAGAAAGACAACTTGCAGACATTGACATTGTCCTTAGGTTTTACATTTCTGCAATGTAGTATTTAAAATGTCTTCCGAGTTTCTATACAGCTATATGGGAACCACTGTCCTGGATAGTGTTAGTAGCATTTGAATGAAGCTAATTTTTATTAGCTAGTGAATACGTACCAAAGATCACTCAAGAATTTTTCTGTTTTGGTAGAGATAGTGAGTTACTGTTAGTCTTAAGAATTTTGTAATCTGAATGGCAGAGGAAAGGCACTGACAGATAAGAAAAAATGTAGCAAACAAACCCGCCAAAACTTAAAATTTTGTGTGGGCTCCTTTTTTTTAACCTTCACCATTGCGTTGGTAGGTAGATGCTGTGTAAGAGCTATTATTATGCTAGGGCTGTTATTTTTGAGCTGTAGGATGGTCCTTGAGTGCTTCGTTGTACACTGCTTCCTGCAGTTTATGAGGTATACATTTTTTTACATTTCTCTTCCCCCTCTTTTCCTTCCTCCCACTTCGATACTGAATTAGCTTTATATTACCACAAACTTAGTGGCTTAAAACAATACTTGCAGTATTGTTTTATTAGCTCACAGTCTACAGGTCGGAAGTCTGGCCAGTGTGGCTGGGTTCTCTGGTGCAGGGTGCTCAAGAGTATCACAAGGCTGAACTCAAGGTACCAGCCAGCTTGTTCTCATCTCCAGCTCAGGGCTCTCTTTCTAGCTCATTCCTATTGCTGGTACAAAATAGTTCTTTGTGGCTATGGAACCCAAGTCTCCATTTTCTTGTCAGCTATGAGCCAGGTACAACTCGTATGTCCTGGAAACCTCCTGGATCCAACATCTTCGTGTCAGCAACAGTGGATCACATTCTTTGCCTGCTTCAAATCTTTCTGACTTCCCCTTTTGTCACCAGCTACAAAAAACATTTTCTGTTTTCTGAAATACTCATGCGATTGTATAGAGCCCAAAACACACCCCATAATCTCCCTTTTAATTAACTCAGAGTCAACTGTTTGTAAATACAGCTGGGTAGCATGACAGGAGTGATACCTCATCACCTTCACAAAGGAGGGAATTATTTAAGGGTTCAGGATAATTGGAGTTTATAGAATTCTGTCTATTCCAAATACTAAAATACTCACAATGCTGTATCATATCTCATTTAAATTAAACATAATGATGGCTATGTTAAAACTTTTTATATAGTGATAAAACTTTAAAAATTATATCTGAACCCAATAGCTATCCAGAATAAAAATTGATTGTTAGTATATATAAAAATTTAATCTCTCGAATTAGCAACTTAAAATAATGGAGTGAAGGTATTAACATTTATAAAATAGTGAAGACAATATTGTACTGGATTTAATTCTTAGGTTTAAGTAGTAATTATTTACTAAAATTATACTAATTAAAAAGATAGCTTATTTTGAACATTATCTAAATGTCAGTTCAGAAAATCAATTCAAAGGTACCTAAACATTATCTAAAAATGAGCTACGTATTACAGGTGTATAAAATATAGAGCCTTGTGCCTGAATAGGTAGTCCATCTAATAAGCTTTCTCAAGAAGAGGTAATTTCACCAAGGTAGAAGGAAAAAGGTTGATACTCATATTAGACAAAAGTTATTCTTTATTAAAAAGAATTAAGCTTATAAGGAAATAGTTAAGCAATGGCTTATAGCAAAGTTTATTGCATTAATAATAATACAAATATTGACATGAAGAAAAATCTATAAAAATCAACTTGTGATTGAATTATGGTATGTCTATACAGTGGGACAACTTAGGCCTATTGATCCACCCAGTATTTATTGAATACCTCCTACATGCCAAACATTTTGCTCAACTGTGAATAAAATACGTTAGCCATTAACAAATAATTTGAAGAATAACTGAAGACTTAGAATATGTTCTTTATGAGCTGTTAAATGCTATGAAGTTAAACTTATTAAATAAATCTTAGTTCTGTTACTGATTGCATAGAAAAATTGAAAGTAAGTGCATTTCTAAAAGGTACATGTATTTGGCCTCATTGTGTGACTTCCAGAATCTTAGGTCCTGGATGAACCCGTGCCCTCAGCAGTCCCAAAACACACCCCATAATCTCCTTTAATTAACTCAGAGTCAACTGTTTGTAAATACAGCTGGGTAGCATGACTGATACCTCATCACCTTCACAAAGGAGGGAATTATTTAAGGGTTCAGGATAATTGGAGTTTATAGAATTCTGTCTATTCCAAATACTAAAATACTCACAATGCTGTATCATATCTCATTTAAATTAAACATAATGATGGCTATGTTAAAACTTTTTATATAGTGATAAAACTTTAAAAATTATATCTGAACCCAATAGCTATCCAGAATAAAAATTGATTGTTAGTATATATAAAAATTTAATCTCTCGAATTAGCAACTTAAAATAATGGAGTGAAGGTATTAACATTTATAAAATAGTGAAGACAATATTGTACTGGATTTAATTCTTAGGTTTAAGTAGTAATTATTTACTAAAATTATACTAATTAAAAAGATAGCTTATTTTGAACATTATCTAAATGTCAGTTCAGAAAATCAATTCAAAGGTACCTAAACATTATCTAAAAATGAGCTACGTATTACAGGTGTATAAAATATAGAGCCTTGTGCCTGAATAGGTAGTCCATCTAATAAGCTTTCTCAAGAAGAGGTAATTTCACCAAGGTAGAAGGAAAAAGGTTGATACTCATATTAGACAAAAGTTATTCTTTATTAAAAAGAATTAAGCTTATAAGGAAATAGTTAAGCAATGGCTTATAGCAAAGTTTATTGCATTAATAATAATACAAATATTGACATGAAGAAAAATCTATAAAAATCAACTTGTGATTGAATTATGGTATGTCTATACAGTGGGACAACTTAGGCCTATTGATCCACCCAGTATTTATTGAATACCTCCTACATGCCAAACATTTTGCTCAACTGTGAATAAAATACGTTAGCCATTAACAAATAATTTGAAGAATAACTGAAGACTTAGAATATGTTCTTTATGAGCTGTTAAATGCTATGAAGTTAAACTTATTAAATAAATCTTAGTTCTGTTACTGATTGCATAGAAAAAATTGAAAGTAAGTGCATTTCTAAAAGGTACATGTATTTGGCCTCATTGTGTGACTTCCAGAATCTTAGGTCCTGGACAAGGGATTGAACCCGTGCCCTCAGCAGTGAAGGCACAGGGTCTTAACCAGTGGACTGCCAGGGAGTTCCCCAAAAGATAAGTTTTGATTGATTTTTCCTTTGCTTTTTCTTAATCATGTTTGTAAAGAGATTTTACACCTTTCTTTCTTAGCTCACCCCAACATTTATACTCTAGTGATCTGTAAAACTTTGCTGAGTTTGTGTAACCGCTGTGTTACATATCTGTTATGACTTTTTGATGTACAAATTATTTTGACAATTGTTTTAGTATCGTAAACTTCTGTATATTTAAACAGCGTAAATCTGTAACATGGAATGCTTTTCTGATACCATAGAATTTAATATTATGTTTTTTGTAACTTATTAGGAAACAAATCTCTCAATGGAAAAAAGATGAAGAAAAAGATTTTTTTTACTCAGAAGGGAGGAAAAAAATAGCATGGTTTAATTATTTTGGAGAGAGCAAAAACCCTGTGTTCGGGGGGAAGGAGTGGGAAGGGCAGTTTCTAATAGGGTCAGACACTGTGTAATGCAAGTTTATTATTTCACTTCATTTCATTTCATTTTATCTTGGTGTTTTGGGTTAGAGATCATTTCATTTCAGAATGAGAAGATTGAAGCTCGAAGGTTAAATAAACTTGACTGATGTCACAGAATTAGTAAGTGCCTTAACTAGCACTGTGACACCAGAGCTTTTCCTATTTTATTTTTTGGTGGGAGGATGGAAATTTAACTGTATGCTTTCAGTAGTTATATGGTTTCTATGGAGATTTTAGATGTGAAAGAACCTAGGGCAAAAGAAGTAAAATGTGTGTTTTATAGTGAAACATCTTTCTATCCAACATCTGATTTAATGGTGAAAGTTGAAAAGCAAAGAATGTTACAAATTAATGTCAGCTTATCATTAAAGAAAAGCAACAACTTATTAAGATGCCCAAACTAGATACGTTATGCATTGCATAATTATTCTTCTAGGTTCTGTTTAAATTTTATTTTATGTTGAAATGCTTTATAAATGGCTTTTCTTTTTTGTTCTGTTACTGATTGCATAGAAAAATTGAAAGTAAGTGCATTTCTAAAAGGTACATGTATTTGGCCTCATTGTGTGACTTCCAGAATCTTAGGTCCTGGACAAGGATTGAACCCGTGCCCTCAGCAGTGAAGGCACAGGGTCTTAACCAGTGGACTGCCAGGGAGTTCCCCAAAAGATAAGTTTTGATTGATTTTTCCTTTGCTTTTTCTTAATCATGTTTGTAAAGAGATTTTACACCTTTCTTTCTTAGCTCACCCCAACATTTATACTCTAGTGATCTGTAAAACTTTGCTGAGTTTGTGTAACCGCTGTGTTACATATCTGTTATGACTTTTTGATGTACAAATTATTTTGACAATTGTTTTAGTATCGTAAACTTCTGTATATTTAAACAGCGTAAATCTGTAACATGGAATGCTTTTCTGATACCATAGAATTTAATATTATGTTTTTTGTAACTTATTAGGAAACAAATCTCTCAATGGAAAAAAGATGAAGAAAAAGATTTTTTTTACTCAGAAGGGAGGAAAAAAATAGCATGGTTTAATTATTTTGGAGAGAGCAAAAACCCTGTGTTCGGGGGGAAGGAGTGGGAAGGGCAGTTTCTAATAGGGTCAGACACTGTGTAATGCAAGTTTATTATTTCACTTCATTTCATTTCATTTTATCTTGGTGTTTTGGGTTAGAGATCATTTCATTTCAGAATGAGAAGATTGAAGCTCGAAGGTTAAATAAACTTGACTGATGTCACAGAATTAGTAAGTGCCTTAACTAGCACTGTGACACCAGAGCTTTTCCTATTTTATTTTTTGGTGGGAGGATGGAAATTTAACTGTATGCTTTCAGTAGTTATATGGTTTCTATGGAGATTTTAGATGTGAAAGAACCTAGGGCAAAAGAAGTAAAATGTGTGTTTTATAGTGAAACATCTTTCTATCCAACATCTGATTTAATGGTGAAAGTTGAAAAGCAAAGAATGTTACAAATTAATGTCAGCTTATCATTAAAGAAAAGCAACAACTTATTAAGATGCCCAAACTAGATACGTTATGCATTGCATAATTATTCTTCTAGGTTCTGTTTCTATGAAGGAAATGTTTAATCTGTGCTGTTCATGTTGTAATCACTTATAAAGTATAACTCTTTAAATGAATGAAAACTGGAAATTTAGATTCTCTGTTGCTGTGGCCACACTTCCAGTGCTCAGAAGCTACATATGACTAATAGCAATTATATCACACAGTACACACATAGGGCACTGCCATCATCATAAAGTTCTGTTGGACAGTGCTGACTTACTCATTTTTATTTTATAGGACATAATTTGTTTAGTACTTGTCAGCTTTACTTTTGTTTTTTATTTTTATTTTTTTGTCTCTAAGTCATCGTTTTTCTTTTTTTAAAAATTTTCATCCATCTTAATTATTTTTGGCATGTGTGGGCTTCCCATCACAGTGGCCTCTCTTGTTTCAGAGTACTGGCTTTGGGCGCATGTGCTCCAGAGTGCTGGCTTGTAATTGGATGTACTGGCCCAGCTGTTCCTCCGCAAGTGGGATCTTCCTGGGCCAGGGATTGAACCGGTATCTCTTGCACTGCAAGGTGGACTCTCTACCCACTGAGCCACCAGGAAAGCCCTGTTTGTTTGGTTTTTTTAATTGTTTTTTTCCCCATCATGCCTCTTTTATTTTTATTTTTTTATATTTATTTTCATCCATCTTTTGTTCTTTGGCCTGTGTGGGCCTCCCATTGCAGTGGCCCCTCTGGTTGTAGAGCACCGGGCTGTGGGCACATGCACTCCACAGTGCTGGCTAGTAATTGGACACACTGGTCCAGCCATTCCACGCACATGGGACACCCTCAGCTTAAATTTTTTTTTTTTTTTTTAAATTTTGGCCTCTCTGTATTGATTTTTATTTATTTTCATTTATTTATTTTTTCATCCATCTTTATTCTTCAGGCTGTGTGGGCCTCCCATTGCAGCAGCCTCTCTCCTTGCAAAGCACCAGCTCTGGGTGCGTGTGCTCCAGAGCGCCGGGTTATAATTGGACACAGTGGTTCAGCTGTTCGGCACACATGGGGTCATCTCAGGCCAGGGATCGAACCAGTGCCCCTTGCAGTGCAAGGCGGACTCTATACCCACTGGATCAACAGGGAGGCCCTCAGCTTAACTTTTTTTTTTTTTTTAAAGATTTATTTATTTATTTATTTTGGTGGGGGTGGGGTGGGGCGGGAGGGGAGCAGGCGGCCCACTTCTACTGGTCTTTCATTTGTCCATTTTCATCCATCTTTGTTCTTTGGCCTGTGTGGGCCTCCCATTGCGGTGGCCTCTGTTGTCGCAGAGCACTGGCTCCGGGCACATGCGCCCCAGAGCTCAGGCTCAGCAGTTGGACACATCGGTCCAGCCGCTCCGGGGCACGTGGGATCTTCCCAGGCCAGGGATCAAACTGGCACCCCTTGCACTGCAAGGCGGTGTCCTTACCCACTGGACCACCAGGGAAGCCCTCAGCTTAACTTTTGATTTTAAAAATTTTAAAAATTTGTCTAATAAAAGTCACACCTTAGTTTTCCCACTTACATATCTTTGGATTAGAAAGAAATTAGGACTTATTAAGACATTGTTTATTACCACTTTTTAGAAAGTATTTTAAAATTGATTTTTATACTTAATATTCAAAGATATATATAGCTGTAGTTAATCCATATTCATATTTGGATATTCATATATCTATGATTAGTATATATAGTATTCTCTTATGAATATACTATGCTTTTCTATTATTCTTTTTATTATTTTATATTACTTTATACTTTAAATATTTTTGTCATTATAAGCGATACTGTACTGAACATTCTCTTAGAAGTCTTCATGTACAGCCGTGCAAGAATTTTTCTAGACTGTATTTCAAAATAGAACTTTTGAGTCATAAGGTATGTGTGTTTTCAACTTGATTCAAAAATGCTCAATTTCTACTCTTGAGATAATAATATGCTTCTTAGCAGTGGGAGCATTATACCCAAAGCCTAGCATTTTTAGGACATTCTACCTGCTTGAACGTGGGTGGAGAGTGAGGGGACAGGAAAAGAGAGTCAGTTGAAGAGGTTTGAGGTTTGGCCTTCAAATTAATGACACTGAGGAGCCCTTGACGGATTTTAAGAAAGGAACTAACTTGAGCAGATTTTCAGTCTAGATAGTTTTATGCAGTATCATCTTGAGGATGGATCTGAGGGAGGTAAGAGAACTGTGGTTAAAGTGGGTGGTGGTAAGGACTTTAACTAAGGGAGTAATACTGGGTATAAACAGGAAGATGAGCGATGTTAAGAAAAACATCAAAAATACTCAAGATTTGTCGAACTGTTAGTTGTAAAGTCTAAATTTCTGATTTGTATGAGTAAATAGGACACACACAGGTTTTAGGGGCCTGATACTGAGTTCTATTTTAGAAATGTGTGTGAGGGCCTTGTAACCATTCAGTTGGTTGGATAGATTAGATCCATGTGGATCTTAGAAGTCTGTTATTATAGTGATCAATTTAGAAGTCATCAGATTTAGGTGGTAGTGAACCTGGGTAAACAGCATCATGCAAGAAGAAAATGTGCCTGGCCAGAAAAGGATGCAGGAACAGAATTTGGGGCTGTATCAGTTAATAAAAGGGATTAATGACATATCTGTGCCTGCCTTCTTTGTCGTGAAGTAAAGATATAAAAGTTTGGGGCTTCCCCTGGTGGTCCAGTGGGTAAGGACACTGCCTGGCAGTGCGAGGGGCGCCGGTTCCATTCCTGGCCTGGGAAGATCCCATGTGCCACGGAGCGGCTGGACCGATGTGTCCAATTACCAAGCCGGAGCTCTGGAGCGCACACGCCCAGAGCCGGTGCTCTGCAAGGAGAGACGCCACCTCGATGGGAGGCCCACAGGAGCCAAAGAACAAAGACCGATGAAAAGACCAATGGAAGTGGCCCGCCCGCTCCCCTCCCTCCACAACCCGACCCCCGCCCATAACAAATAAATAAATAAATCTTTTAAAAAAAAAAAAGATATAAAAGTTTGGATCACACGGAGCTTATCTATTTTCTTTTAAGGAACAAATGCATATTGACTTATGGTAGAAACACAATTACTTTATGCACAAAATGTAATATGAGCTGTAAAAATATATAATGAAACTAAGAATAGCTTGGTTTCAGATAATAGAGACTTTTAGTTAATATGTGATTTGCACAAGTTTAAAAAAATAGAAGTAAAAAGCATCATATAATTATGTGTGTGTGTGTGTGTGTAAACACCATCAGGAACAAACCTGAACAACAAAAAATTAGACATATGATCTTGAGGAAGCATAGGACTTGTTACATCATGTGTAACCTTGGAACCTTTCAGTAAGTGGGTGTTAGAAAAGACTTAGAGGTTTTCGTTTATGTTAGGTGATCTGGGAAAAGGGTCGAGGAAGTTGGGGGTTGCTGTGGAATGGATGCTGTGACAAGAAAGGAGTTATTCTGTAGTGGGTATCTTTTAATACTTCTCTAGAAGGCTGGAAGGACACAGTGGAACTATGACTGAAATTGGTAAGGAAGCAGACAAATTAGCCAGAAAAAAGAGAATATTTGACCATTTTTTTGGTTTAGACAATTGTTTTTTTCTTGTTCTTCTTCTTCTTGTTTTTGTTTTTATTCAGGAAAAGTCACAGTGGCCTTGTCTGGTGTTGGTATAAAGAATTCTTTTGTGTTGAGAATAAAGTGTTACACTCTGCACTGTCTGGCATAGCTATGAGTGCCAAGCCAGCATCGGAGAGCCTTACTCAGAGTATCAGGCCAGGCCTCAGCTGTCCAGGGACTGCTTTTGTCTTTCTCAGTCCATACCAGTGGTAAGAGAAGAGGAGAATTTAGCAAAGGCATGGTGGAAAAGATAAATGTTGGGTGTAGTTGGAGTACAATATTATAGCTGGAGTGCAACACGGAGTGTGCAGTGTCTACATTAAAGACAGTAAGTAAGATTAGGAAGGGTGGGAGGATGAGGAGCAACCACTGGTGAATTGTTTTAAATGATCAACTTAGAATGTGGTTCATGTAGATTCCTAAACCAGGTCATGGTGTGATGAAATGAATGTGGACAATATAACTGCTTTTAAAATTATTAAATATATAAAAATGATTTTAATGAACATTTTACATTGCCTGTAACTTAAAATAACTCTTGTTCTTAAAAATACTTGTTCCTGTACTTTCTTATGGTTTTATATTTTGTACTGTGAATATTAAAAAGTTTTTGCTCAGTACACCATGATGCATTTTATCCTGTGTCTTTACCCTTTTTGAAGAAGATCATTCCAATAGCTGTATGCAAGGCTATCTGTCTTTTCGGAAGGGGAGAGACAGTAAAAACAGTAATATAACGGAAATGGCAAACATTTTGGAGGAAGAATTAACAAACCTCTATTGAAGAATAAACGGAGTAAAGGAAGAGAAGAATAAAAAACTCTGAATCCTTGACAGTGAGAAAATTGAACTGTAGCTTCCCAGGTGGCACTAGTGGTAAAGAATCTGCCTACCAATGCAGGAGTCTGAGGTTCGATCTGGGTCTGGAATGGATGCTGTGACAAGAAAGGAGTTATTCTGTAGTGGGTATCTTTTAATACTTCTCTAGAAGGCTGGAAGGACACAGTGGAACTATGACTGAAATTGGTAAGGAAGCAGACAAATTAGCCAGAAAAAAGAGAATATTTGACCATTTTTTTGGTTTAGACAATTGTTTTTTTCTTGTTCTTCTTCTTCTTGTTTTTGTTTTTATTCAGGAAAAGTCACAGTGGCCTTGTCTGGTGTTGGTATAAAGAATTCTTTTGTGTTGAGAATAAAGTGTTACACTCTGCACTGTCTGGCATAGCTATGAGTGCCAAGCCAGCATCGGAGAGCCTTACTCAGAGTATCAGGCCAGGCCTCAGCTGTCCAGGGACTGCTTTTGTCTTTCTCAGTCCATACCAGTGGTAAGAGAAGAGGAGAATTTAGCAAAGGCATGGTGGAAAAGATAAATGTTGGGTGTAGTTGGAGTACAATATTATAGCTGGAGTGCAACACGGAGTGTGCAGTGTCTACATTAAAGACAGTAAGTAAGATTAGGAAGGGTGGGAGGATGAGGAGCAACCACTGGTGAATTGTTTTAAATGATCAACTTAGAATGTGGTTCATGTAGATTCCTAAACCAGGTCATGGTGTGATGAAATGAATGTGGACAATATAACTGCTTTTAAAATTATTAAATATATAAAAATGATTTTAATGAACATTTTACATTGCCTGTAACTTAAAATAGCTCTTGTTCTTAAAAATACTTGTTCCTGTACTTTCTTATGGTTTTATATTTTGTACTGTGAATATTAAAAAGTTTTTGCTCAGTACACCATGATGCATTTTATCCTGTGTCTTTACCCTTTTTGAAGAAGATCATTCCAATAGCTGTATGCAAGGCTATCTGTCTTTTCGGAAGGGGAGAGACAGTAAAAACAGTAATATAACGGAAATGGCAAACATTTTGGAGGAAGAATTAACAAACCTCTATTGAAGAATAAACGGAGTAAAGGAAGAGAAGAATAAAAAACTCTGAATCCTTGACAGTGAGAAAATTGAACTGTAGCTTCCCAGGTGGCACTAGTGGTAAAGAATCTGCCTACCAATGCAGGAGTCTGAGGTTCGATCCCTGGGTCTGGAAGATCCCCTAGAGAAGGGCATGACAACCCACTCATGCCCATAAAATCCCATGGAGAGAGGACCATGGTGGGCAACAGACCATGGGGTCGCAGATTCGGATACAATTGAGTGACTGAGCACATGACATTTATCGTTTCATCTTTGAATAATAAGAGTATCAACAAAGTATGTAATACCCACCATTGCTATTTCTGTAAGGTATCCTGAAAGCTACAAGCTATGCCTGATTATTTAAAAATTTTTTTTAGGTTGAAAGATTTGACATTTGGTGACGAGGGTAGAAAACTGCGACGGTGATAAGAAGTGCATACTTACACCGAACTCATAAGTTAGACTCTTCATGTTGGCTGGGTTCACATCCCATAAAAATTACTTTGAGAGCATTAGTGAAGGCTGACACTTCCGGGTTTCAGTGCCTAGCATCCTCATTAGTGTTGATGGTGTTCAGCGGAAGGAGCGCTAGCCTTTCATCCTTAATTTATTCCCTGGTGCCTTTTTGATATGGTTGTCTTCTATAGATGCTTTTGAAAAAGCTGTCTCATTTAAACACAGTAATAAATGGAGGATAGAAAGGTTCTGTTATTGGAGAAGTCTGACTGTTCAAAGAAGTAAACATTTTTATACTGTAAAACATGAGTACTTTTGTTATCCACCTAATTGTTTTGGTTATATATAGAATAGTTTTATATATAATACTGTAATACAAATTAAACCGTAATGTAAAAGAATATTAATTTCAAAAAGTGTTTCATGTTGTAAAAATTCATAGAGATAAATGTTAGAAATGGTTGAAGTTCACTGCAGTACAATTCATTGTATAATTCAAGTATTGAGAGTACATTTCATTCATAAAACACAATATTCAAAAAAGGAGGAGGTAAAAATAATATTTTGTCATTTTATTTAGATTATTTGATGTTAACCTTTAGCTGGAAACATACTTAACAATGAATATGCCTTGAGCTAGTTTAGGATCAGATGCTTTATTTTATCTAATTTTACTCTTAGTATAATAGTTTATTTTTAAAATATAGGCAATAATAACCAAATAATTATTTGTGACTTAAAAGTTTTTTGACCTTCACCATTTATATTTAAATGCTGTTTTTCTCTCCAGACATGCCAGCTGTTTCATGTTACAGCTGTATGTATAAAAAATTAATTTCTTCTTGCTCATTCATTTCCTCTTAGAATCCAATATCATTAATCATAAACTGACGTTGACACTTAAAGTCAGTTTTATATTTAGATGACCTGTTAATTTATAAAAGTAATGATAGCTATTTATTTAATGAGTGAAATTTTTTTATTCCAATTATATTTTAATTTCATACCTCAGTTTAGTTACACATTGGAGTCTTATACATTTAAGTAAAGTATGTAAATTAAATGTATGTATTGAAGAATAGAATAAACCAGATTATTTTTATATTGTACATGACCATGAGTGTTTTTCACATTTACTCACTTCTACTTTATACTTCAATTTCAAAAGCTTATAGAAACTTGTTAGGAAATTGAAAGCCAAATTGCAAAATATAAAACTATTTGCAATGCACAGATTAAAGGTTTCCATCCTTGCAGTGTGAAGATGTCTTGTGACTTAGTAAGAACAAACAAGCATCTTCATGGAAAATGGACACGGGCAGGACCATAGAAATTCATAAAAGTATATATAAAACTGTAAGTTTGTAAACAGCATTTGATAGGTTGGCAGAGTTATCGTTATTTTAATGATCAGTTTTTTTTTTATTTTTAATTTTAATTTTTGCTTCTTTTATTGGTCCTTCATTTATTTATTTTCATTCTTCTTAAGTCTTTGGTCTGTGTGGGCCTTCCATTTCAGTGGCCTCTCTCATTGCAGAGCACCGGCTCTGGGCACATGCGCTCCAGAGTGCCGGCTCGCAGTTGGACACACCAGTTCAGCCGCTCTGTGGCACGTAGGATCTTCCCAGGCCAGGGATCGAACCGGTGCTCCTTGCACTGCAAGGTGGAGTATCTACCCACTGGACCACCAGGGAAGCCCCTAATGATCAGTCTTGATGTTAGTAGAGTTACAGAGACATAGTCTCATATACCTCTGGCAGAGATATATACTGATACAAGCTTTTAGAGTGTAATTTGAAAATACATGTCAAAAACCTGTAATAAGGATGGATGTACACATGTAGTAAGGATGGATGTAAAGTACAGGTGCTTTTATCATAGCACCTTCTAAAATTTTATTTTGGCCATCTGGCATGCAGAATCTTGGTTCCTCAATCAGGGATGGAGCTAACACCCCCTCCAGTGGCAGTGTCCTTTGTTTTTTTGGTGGAGGACTATGCCCTGCTGCTCACAGAGGATTTTAGTTCCTTGACCAAGGATCGAACCCATGCCCCCTTCTTTGGGAGTGCAGTCTTAACCACTGGACCACTAGGGGGGTCATACCACTTTTTATAATAACAAATAATTAAAGCAATTAAGTGTTCGTCATTAGGTAATTAGTTAAATTAAGAACATCCACGCAGTATAGTATTGTGTAGCGAATTTTATAAAATTATGTTTTCTGGGATTCCCTGGTGGTCCAGTGGGTAAGGACCCCGACTAGGGCGCCAGTTGCGAAACTTGTTAGGAAATTGAAAGCCAAATTGCAAAATATAAAACTATTTGCAATGCACAGATTAAAGGTTTCCATCCTTGCAGTGTGAAGATGTCTTGTGACTTAGTAAGAACAAACAAGCATCTTCATGGAAAATGGACACGGGCAGGACCATAGAAATTCATAAAAGTATATATAAAACTGTAAGTTTGTAAACAGCATTTGATAGGTTGGCAGAGTTATCGTTATTTTAATGATCAGTTTTTTTTTTATTTTTAATTTTAATTTTTGCTTCTTTTATTGGTCCTTCATTTATTTATTTTCATTCTTCTTAAGTCTTTGGTCTGTGTGGGCCTTCCATTTCAGTGGCCTCTCTCATTGCAGAGCACCGGCTCTGGGCACATGCGCTCCAGAGTGCCGGCTCGCAGTTGGACACACCAGTTCAGCCGCTCTGTGGCACGTAGGATCTTCCCAGGCCAGGGATCGAACCGGTGCTCCTTGCACTGCAAGGTGGAGTATCTACCCACTGGACCACCAGGGAAGCCCCTAATGATCAGTCTTGATGTTAGTAGAGTTACAGAGACATAGTCTCATATACCTCTGGCAGAGATATATACTGATACAAGCTTTTAGAGTGTAATTTGAAAATACATGTCAAAAACCTGTAATAAGGATGGATGTACACATGTAGTAAGGATGGATGTAAAGTACAGGTGCTTTTATCATAGCACCTTCTAAAATTTTATTTTGGCCATCTGGCATGCAGAATCTTGGTTCCTCAATCAGGGATGGAGCTAACACCCCCTCCAGTGGCAGTGTCCTTTGTTTTTTTGGTGGAGGACTATGCCCTGCTGCTCACAGAGGATTTTAGTTCCTTGACCAAGGATCGAACCCATGCCCCCTTCTTTGGGAGTGCAGTCTTAACCACTGGACCACTAGGGGGGTCATACCACTTTTTATAATAACAAATAATTAAAGCAATTAAGTGTTCGTCATTAGGTAATTAGTTAAATTAAGAACATCCACGCAGTATAGTATTGTGTAGCGAATTTTATAAAATTATGTTTTCTGGGATTCCCTGGTGGTCCAGTGGGTAAGGACACTGCCTTGCAGTACATAGGGGCGCCAGTTCGATCCCTGGCCTGGGAAGATCACACACGCCGTGGAGCGGCTGGACCGATGTGTCCAATTACCGAGCTGGAGCTCTGGAGCGCATGCAACCAGAGCCGGTGCTCTGCGACGACAGACGCCACCGCGATGGGAGGCCCACACGGGCCACAGAACAAAGATGGATGAAACTAGACAAATGAAAGACCAGTAGACGTGGCCCGCCAGCTCCCCTCCCTCCTCGCCCGCCCCCCGCGCCCCGACCCCCGCCAAAAAATGATGTTTTCCAACTTAAATTGCTAAACTGCATTCAGAAGTGCCCTTCATTTCTTTGGAGGAAGTTGGCAGACCCTGCCTGAGAGAGGAGGAGATTGGACACAACTTCATTCTGCTCAGCTTTGTCCTATTTGTTTTTGGTTTTGTTTTTATTAAAGTATAATTGACTTGAAATAATATATTTATTTCAGGTGTACAACATAGTGATTCAGTATTACATACTACAAAATGATCACCACAATAAATTTAGTGACCATCTGTCCCCAAAGTTATTACAATATTGTTGACTATATTCCCTTTGCTGTACATTATATCCCTATGGCTTATTTATTTTTTAACTGGAAGTTTATACCTCTTGATCTCCATCCCCAGTTTTGCTCATCCCTCTCTCCTCTTTGGCAACTGTCAGTTTTGTTCTCTGTTGTATCTATGAGACTGTTTCTGCTTGGTGTCTTCGTTTTGCTTTTTAGCTTCCACATGTAAGTGAGATGGTCCCAAATTCATCTTTCAGAGTCTGACTTACTTCACTTAGCATAATACTTTTTGGGTCCATCTATGTTGTCTCAAATGGCAAGATACTATTCTGTAGTAGGGATGAGTAATATTTCATTGTGTGCGTGTGTGTATACACTACATTTTCTTTATCCATTCATCTGATGACGGGCATGTAGTTTGCTTTCATATCTTGGCTTTTATCAGTAAGGCTGCAATGTATATAGAGGTGCATGTATTTTTATGACTTAAGTGTTTTTGTTTTCTTTAGAAAGAAGTGTAAATGCTGGATCTTCCGGTAGTCTACTTGTTTTTATAGAGAAGTTTCAAATAAGAGTCTGCCTGAAGAAAGGGTAGATTCTGTGCAATGGAAATTTCCTCGTGTCGCTGTGCTAAATGAAAATCAGTAGAGCGTAAAACAGTGGGCTAGAGTAACACTTCAGTGTTTGAAGAAAGTCAGATCTCTTATCTGTCTATGCATATGAAAAAATAGAAGCTTAATGACAAAAAGAGTAACAAAATGATTTTTAAAATGATAGCTGTGGCATGATGAAATTTCAGGTCACTTTTATTCTCAGTTTTTCATATTTACAGATTTTATGTTTTATAAAATCAATTAATACTTTAATTAAAATCTTTATTTTATAAAGTTTACAGGTGCTATTTGTGATAATAAAAAAGGCAACAGTGATTACTTACAACTTTTAAAATGTTGTGATTACATAAAACTTTTAAAATGTTATTAAATTACATACAAAGTTACCTCTAACTGCATGTGGTCAGAACTAGTTTTGACTTTGTTGGCTAACTAGTCATGGGATCTTTATTTATATGATAGAAGTTGTATATGATACCTGAGTTTCTCTTGCATTACTATGTGTAATTGGTAAAATGCTTTAAGTTTAAAGACTATGTAAAGAGAATAAGCGGAGCTTGGTTTAAAAACATTTATTAAATAGAAAAACTAGAAAATGCTTCTTTTCTGGAAGAACAGTGGGATCCTATGGTTCTTCTTTGGCAACTGTCAGTTTTGTTCTCTGTTGTATCTATGAGACTGTTTCTGCTTGGTGTCTTCGTTTTGCTTTTTAGCTTCCACATGTAAGTGAGATGGTCCCAAATTCATCTTTCAGAGTCTGACTTACTTCACTTAGCATAATACTTTTTGGGTCCATCTATGTTGTCTCAAATGGCAAGATACTATTCTGTAGTAGGGATGAGTAATATTTCATTGTGTGCGTGTGTGTATACACTACATTTTCTTTATCCATTCATCTGATGACGGGCATGTAGTTTGCTTTCATATCTTGGCTTTTATCAGTAAGGCTGCAATGTATATAGAGGTGCATGTATTTTTATGACTTAAGTGTTTTTGTTTTCTTTAGAAAGAAGTGTAAATGCTGGATCTTCCGGTAGTCTACTTGTTTTTATAGAGAAGTTTCAAATAAGAGTCTGCCTGAAGAAAGGGTAGATTCTGTGCAATGGAAATTTCCTCGTGTCGCTGTGCTAAATGAAAATCAGTAGAGCGTAAAACAGTGGGCTAGAGTAACACTTCAGTGTTTGAAGAAAGTCAGATCTCTTATCTGTCTATGCATATGAAAAAATAGAAGCTTAATGACAAAAAGAGTAACAAAATGATTTTTAAAATGATAGCTGTGGCATGATGAAATTTCAGGTCACTTTTATTCTCAGTTTTTCATATTTACAGATTTTATGTTTTATAAAATCAATTAATACTTTAATTAAAATCTTTATTTTATAAAGTTTACAGGTGCTATTTGTGATAATAAAAAAGGCAACAGTGATTACTTACAACTTTTAAAATGTTGTGATTACATAAAACTTTTAAAATGTTATTAAATTACATACAAAGTTACCTCTAACTGCGCATGTGGTCAGAACTAGTTTTGACTTTGTTGGCTAACTAGTCATGGGATCTTTATTTATATGATAGAAGTTGTATATGATACCTGAGTTTCTCTTGCATTACTATGTGTAATTGGTAAAATGCTTTAAGTTTAAAGACTATGTAAAGAGAATAAGCGGAGCTTGGTTTAAAAACATTTATTAAATAGAAAAACTAGAAAATGCTTCTTTTCCCTGGAAGAACAGTGGGATCTACTACCTGCCGTGTACTGTTCTTAATGGTTGACATATATTAATTCATGTCATTCTTATAACAGTTCAGTTTAGGTACTATTATTATGTACTGAGAGCTTAAGTAATATAGTCAAGGTTATATTCAGACTACATGGGTATATTTCCTCTTGTTTTCAAAAAATTCAAGTTCCTTGAATTCCAGTTGATAGTATTAATTGCCTTAGATTTCAGGAATGGTTCACTGATGGTAGATGTGAAAATATATAAACATGTTAACATGTTTGTATATTATATTTTGTTTAGATTTTTATTTGTTTTAGTATTTATTTATTTAGGGGTGCCAGTCCTTAGTTGTGGCATGTGAGAGTCAGCTTCCCAAGCCAGGATTGCCCAGGCCCCCTGCATTGGGAGTGTAGAGTCCTACCCACTGAAATTCAGTTTTGTATTTCATCTGTTAGAAACCTTTGAAACCTGCTGCTGTTATTGCTTCACTCATTAACACTATCTTATGCAGAAAGGAAATAAGAGGATCGTCTAAGTCGATTTAGTGTCCATTTTTATTGAAACCTTTTTGAAGTCTGTCTGTGGTTGCCTTAGCCCTGAGTTACTACGTTTGCTTTAAAGTAAGTTGGGCACCACATTTATGTAGAAATGTACATTGTCCATATACTGTGCCTCAGGAATGTGTATAAATCATTTGTCCTTGGAACATACACAAATCACAGTGTTTTATACTTGAAGATGGCATTTCTTTTGGTATTATTTCCTGGTCCAGACTTCCCACCCTCAGTAAGATTTATGCCTGACTTATTTATGGTAGTCACTGATTGTTTTGAGCATTCACAAACTGTCTTATCTGTGATCCTGTGGACCTTCACAAAGCTAGGTTAAAAAAAGCTGGGAGAGCCTCGAATGCATTTAGACACCAATCATTTCTATGAATAGGCTTTTTCTCAAGAGGAATAATTCATTTCCAAAATTTTGTTTAGATTTGCTAAAAGACAGGGAAAAAACTACCAAGATTCGAAGGGAAAATGGGACATGCGTAAAAGAAAGGAAGAATTATTAAGTAGGGGAATGAAGTATTCAGAACAATTGGACAGGGAAGTTAGGGTAAATATTGGGTAAACATGCTAGTGAAGATATCACAGAAACTGAAACAGTTACTAAAACCTGCTGCTGCTGCTGCTGCTTAGTCACTTAAGTCCTGTCCAACTCTGTGCGATCCTATGTGGACAGTAGCCCATCAGGTTCCTCTGTCTGTGGAATTCTCCAGGCAAGAGTATTACAGTGGAGTATTCCATGTCCTTCTCCAGGGGAGCTTCCCAACCCAGGGATCAAACTGAGGTCTCTTGCATTGCAGGCAGATTCTTTACCACTGAGTTACTGGGGAAGCCCCGTTACTAGAAGATGATAAACTAATTACAGAAATATTGCATCCCTGTGAATAAAAGGGATATATGAGCCCTTCTCCAAGATTTTTTTGATATTAAAAAGAAATCACATTCCTAGCTGGAAGTTAATTGTTTTAGCAGGTATTTAAACAGTAGAAGAAAGGAGGGGAAGAATAAAATACATAATACATCATAAATTAACAAAACCCCTAGTTAAAATTGCATCCTTATCTGTCTGATTGTCTGGGACAATTTGTAGTAATGTAGAAATTGTAATGTGGTGTAGCTGGGACATTGCCTTAAGTGTAACCGGTGAATTATCCAGTAAAAGAATTAGAGCAGAGTTGTGGAACTTGTTTCATGCCTGGGAAGATACCCTGGGGCTCTATGATCTGTGATCATTGGAGCAGACTGGGCACTTGAAGAATCCTCTGATTTTTTTTTTTTTTAGTGGAGGAAGATTTGTTCATTTTTTTGCCCAATCTTGCACTAGCCACAAAGATTTTCTCCCATGGTACATAATACCTTGGAATCTGATATGTAGTTTGGAAAATGGAAATGGTCATGCAGTTAATAAAATTTTTTCAAAATAATCTATCCCGCGATCACTACCTATGTTAATTTTTTTTTACATTAATAGAACTGAACTGTATAGTTTTCTAGGGAATTCCTTGGTGGTTCAGTGGGACTCAGCTTTCTGTGCAAGGGCCTCACTTCAATCCTCACACGCCTCATTGTACGGCCAAAAACAACAAAAACCTCAGACAAACAGTATAGTGATCAAGTTTTAAGCCTCCTTTGCAAAGTACCTCTCAGATCTCTGGCATAACTCTAAAACTGCACAGTTCATGGTGGCAGTCACTAACCCAAGTGGTTATTTGAATTTAAATTAATGCAAATGATAAAAATATTTGGTTCCTCAGTTGCACTGACGGTATTTCAAGGGCTTAGTATCCACTTGTGGCTAGTTAGCAGCTACCATCTTGGATGATTCAAATACAGAGTATTTCTATCATTGCACAGAATTCTGTTGGTCAGTGTTCCTCTAGAGGGTATATGTTTTGAGGTGGTTATTGATTTTTCTTTATCCATAGCTTTTGAAGCATAGGTTTATTGATGAGAAGCCATTGTGATTTTTCGAGTAGGGCATATGTTCTTGAAACTTTGATGGTAAATTAGCTAATTCACAAATCCACTGTCAGAATTCTATTATAAGGGGAGTTTCATTCAAATTAATCAATAACGGAGGTTTACAGTGTTAAGCTGTAAAGTAAAAAGTTGGACTTGTGGGAAAAAGCATTATGTAGCTAGATGAGCACTAACTTTGAAGACAGAAATTGTGATCTTGTCCTCGCTTTGCCACTGACTAGTTACAAGACTTCAGGCGTTTAATTTTCCAAAGTTAATTTGTGATTTAATTTCTTTATCTCTTTTGTAGGCTTGAATAAAACATTTTTAACATCGCTTTTGTTATAATATTAAATTCTGGGCCCTTTGTTCCTCAGATATAACTTTGATCAAAGACCTACTGTTCTGAAAGGAAGAGGTAATACAAAGAGGAAGAGGTATTGATGAAGCTGCTAAGAGAACTCTGACCTTGTTCACAATGACCGTAGGAGAGAGAAATTAGAAACCACTAAACCATTGCCCTGGAGTATTAGAAGGGCTCCAAGGATGGTAACATTTATGCATTGTGGGCGACCCAAGTTTAATCCCTGGATTGTTGGGAAGATCTCCTGGAAGAGAGAATGGCAACCTGTTTCAGTATTCTTGCCTGGAAAACCCCTTGGACAGAGGAGACTGGAGGGTTCCATGGGATTGCAGAGTCAGACATGACTGAGTAACTAACAGACAAGATCAATTTAAGTTGGTCTTAAGTTCTAGTAGTTTATCCTAAAATATTGTTTTCAATATGTTCACTCCTTCTGCTTAAAAACTGATTAAAAAAAACAAAAACCTTCTTTTTAAAAGAACTTTTTATTTTGTATTGGAGTACAGTTGATTAACAATTCTGTGATAGTTTCAGGTGAACTGCAAAGGGACTCAGCCATACGTATACGTGTATTCATTCTATCCCAGGCTCCCCACCCATCCAGGGTGCCACATACCATTGAGCAAGGTCCATGCACTATACAGTAGGTTCTTATTGGCTATTCCTTTTAACTATAGCAGTGTGTACATGTCGGTCAGAAACTGCCTAAAAATCTGCTTTAGCTTTGGACCCATGCAGATCTGGATTTACATGGCATTTCCCCTGTTCAATAACTGTGTGACCATGAGCAATGGATGGATTTTCAAAAAAAAGCTTTGGGTTTCAAATTAATCAATAACGGAGGTTTACAGTGTTAAGCTGTAAAGTAAAAGTTGGACTTGTGGGAAAAAGCATTATGTAGCTAGATGAGCACTAACTTTGAAGACAGAAATTGTGATCTTGTCCTCGCTTTGCCACTGACTAGTTACAAGACTTCAGGCGTTTAATTTTCCAAAGTTAATTTGTGATTTAATTTCTTTATCTCTTTTGTAGGCTTGAATAAAACATTTTTAACATCGCTTTTGTTATAATATTAAATTCTGGGCCCTTTGTTCCTCAGATATAACTTTGATCAAAGACCTACTGTTCTGAAAGGAAGAGGTAATACAAAGAGGAAGAGGTATTGATGAAGCTGCTAAGAGAACTCTGACCTTGTTCACAATGACCGTAGGAGAGAGAAATTAGAAACCACTAAACCATTGCCCTGGAGTATTAGAAGGGCTCCAAGGATGGTAACATTTATGCATTGTGGGCGACCCAAGTTTAATCCCTGGATTGTTGGGAAGATCTCCTGGAAGAGAGAATGGCAACCTGTTTCAGTATTCTTGCCTGGAAAACCCCTTGGACAGAGGAGACTGGAGGGTTCCATGGGATTGCAGAGTCAGACATGACTGAGTAACTAACAGACAAGATCAATTTAAGTTGGTCTTAAGTTCTAGTAGTTTATCCTAAAATATTGTTTTCAATATGTTCACTCCTTCTGCTTAAAAACTGATTAAAAAAAACAAAAACCTTCTTTTTAAAAGAACTTTTTATTTTGTATTGGAGTACAGTTGATTAACAATTCTGTGATAGTTTCAGGTGAACTGCAAAGGGACTCAGCCATACGTATACGTGTATTCATTCTATCCCAGGCTCCCCACCCATCCAGGGTGCCACATACCATTGAGCAAGGTCCATGCACTATACAGTAGGTTCTTATTGGCTATTCCTTTTAACTATAGCAGTGTGTACATGTCGGTCAGAAACTGCCTAAAAATCTGCTTTAGCTTTGGACCCATGCAGATCTGGATTTACATGGCATTTCCCCTGTTCAATAACTGTGTGACCATGAGCAAATTACATAACCTGTCTCCATTTCCAGTTGGATGGGTGAAATGAAGTGACATCTCTTGGAACATGCAGCCAGTTCAGAGGTAAAGACACATTACACTACCATAATAGATGGGAGAAAGTCCATTATACATGTGTGCCAAATATTGTAAAACAGAAAGGAAGGTTGTCTTCTTAGCCCTGTCCAGGGCAGGGAAGAGAATAGTGGAAGGTATTCCAGGTGGAGTGATGTTCACATGGACACTGGGACGTGGAGTAAGTAGGTACAGCATTGAAAAGGAACAGAAGAGTGTGATAAGAGTTAAGCCTGTGAATATAAGCATAGGGTAGAAATTAAAGGACTGAGAAGTTTAAACTTCATGCTGAACCCTTTTGGGGGTACATTTAAAAGTTTCAAGACTGGATATGTGAGCAGGGTCATGTGAAGTATGGGGTGAGAAGGAACAAATTCTCTGGATGTTCACTCTTTAAGCAATGTGGAAAATGGGTTAAAAAGCACAGAGACCAAGTAGGAAACTATTATTCCACTTAAAGTGAGATATAATGAAGACTCATATTAGGAAAATGGGAGAGAGGGAACAGATGCTTCAAGTGTTAAGTAAAATCAGTATGAATTGAACTTGGTGACTGGCTGATATGGTGACTTGGTGACTTGATATGGGGCTGACGAAGATGCATGTCTCTGTGTCAAGCAACTAGGTAGATGATGGGTCACTTTTCATTGGGTAAGGAAAAACAGTTATGTGACCCACCGTGAGGTGATATAGTGTGTGTCTCAGAGGCTATACCTCTGAACCACTGTCTGGTCTGAAATCCTAGCTTTGGCATCGATTAGCTTTGTGGCCCTGGGCTGGTTACTTTATTTGTGCCTTAATTTCCTTCATTAGATTCATTTGCATGAATATGTGTAAATGTTTAGAATAGTGCCTTGGAAGTAACCATTGTATGAGTTTGCTATTGTTATTCGTGGAAGATATGAGCTAGTTAAATTTTAAATACAGCAGGGAGTTGCTCAGTCATATCCAACTCTTTGAGACTTAATGGACTGCAGAAGCCAGGGTTCCCTGTCCTTCACCATCTCCTGGAGTGTGCTCGAACTCGTGTCCGTTGAGTCAACAATGCCATCGAACCATCTCATCCTCTGTCGCCCCCTTCCTGTCTTTAGTCTTTCCCAGCATCAGGGTCTTTTCCATTGTGTTGGCTTTTCACATGGTGGCCAATGTAGTATAGCTTCAGTTTTAGCACCAGTCCTTCCAATGAATATTCAGGGTCGATTTCCTTTAGGATTGACTGGTGAGCCTTCAGTTGTAGCACCAGTCCTTCCAATGAATATTCAGGGTCGATTTCCTTTAGGATTGACTGGTTTTATCTCCTTGCTGTCCAAGGGACTCTTAAGGGTCTTCTCTAGCACCACAGTTTGAAAGCATCATTTCTTTGGTGCTCAGCCTTCTTTATGGTCCAGAGCTCACATCCCTACATAACTACTGGAAAGACCATAGCTTTGACGATACGGACTTTTGTCAGCAAACTTATGTCTCTTCTTTTTAATATGCTGTCTTGGTGTGTCCTGACTTTTCTTCCAAGGAGCAAGAGTCTTTTAATTTCATGGATGCAATCACCTTTCATAGTCAGTCATTTTGGAGCCTATGAAAAGAAAATCATAGTTTTTTGAATGTTGAGTTTTAAGCCAGCTTTTTCACTCTCCTCTTCCTCCTTCATCATGAGGCTCTTAGTTCCTTTTTGCTTTCTGCCGTAAGGGTGGTATCATCTGGACATCTGAGGTTGATGATACGTCTCCGTAGTCATCCTGGACGATAACTGCTGAACCTACTAGGTCGTGTGACCCACCGTGAGGTGATAGTGTGTCTCAGAGGCTATACCTCTGAACCACTGTCTGGTCTGAAATCCTAGCTTTGGCATCGATTAGCTTTGTGGCCCTGGGCTGGTTACTTTATTTGTGCCTTAATTTCCTTCATTAGATTCATTTGCATGAATATGTGTAAATGTTTAGAATAGTGCCTTGGAAGTAACCATTGTATGAGTTTGCTATTGTTATTCGTGGAAGATATGAGCTAGTTAAATTTTAAATACAGCAGGGAGTTGCTCAGTCATATCCAACTCTTTGAGACTTAATGGACTGCAGAAGCCAGGGTTCCCTGTCCTTCACCATCTCCTGGAGTGTGCTCGAACTCGTGTCCGTTGAGTCAACAATGCCATCGAACCATCTCATCCTCTGTCGCCCCCTTCCTGTCTTTAGTCTTTCCCAGCATCAGGGTCTTTTCCATTGTGTTGGCTTTTCACATGGTGGCCAATGTAGTATAGCTTCAGTTTTAGCACCAGTCCTTCCAATGAATATTCAGGGTCGATTTCCTTTAGGATTGACTGGTGAGCCTTCAGTTGTAGCACCAGTCCTTCCAATGAATATTCAGGGTCGATTTCCTTTAGGATTGACTGGTTTTATCTCCTTGCTGTCCAAGGGACTCTTAAGGGTCTTCTCTAGCACCACAGTTTGAAAGCATCATTTCTTTGGTGCTCAGCCTTCTTTATGGTCCAGAGCTCACATCCCTACATAACTACTGGAAAGACCATAGCTTTGACGATACGGACTTTTGTCAGCAAACTTATGTCTCTTCTTTTTAATATGCTGTCTTGGTGTGTCCTGACTTTTCTTCCAAGGAGCAAGAGTCTTTTAATTTCATGGATGCAATCACCTTTCATAGTCAGTCATTTTGGAGCCTATGAAAAGAAAATCATAGTTTTTTGAATGTTGAGTTTTAAGCCAGCTTTTTCACTCTCCTCTTCCTCCTTCATCATGAGGCTCTTAGTTCCTTTTTGCTTTCTGCCGTAAGGGTGGTATCATCTGGACATCTGAGGTTGATGATACTTCTCCTAGTAGTCTTGATTCCAGCTTGTGCATCATCCAGACCAGCATTTCTCATGATGTACTCTGCATATAAGTTAAATAAACAGGGTGACAACATATAGCCTTGACATTCTCTTTTCCCAATTTAGAACTGGTCCGTTGTTTCCTATCTGGTTCTAACTGCTGGTTCTTGACCTACACACAGGTTTCTCAGGAGGCAGGTAAGGTGGTCTGGTATTCTTATTTCTTTAAGAATTTTCCAGTTTGTTTCCACACAGTTAAAAGGCTTTGGTGTAGTCAATGAAGCAGAAGTAGATGTTTTTCTGGGAATTTCCATGCTTATTTTATGATCCAACAAATGTTGGCAATTGATCTCTGGTTCCTCTGCCTTTTCTAAATCCAGCTTGTACATCTGAAGTTCTCTGTTCACATACTGTTGAAGTCTAGCTTGAAGGATTTTGAGCATTACTTTGCTAGCATGTAGAATGAGTGCAGTTCTGTGGTAGTTTGAACATTCTTTGGCATTGCCCTTCTTTGGGCCTGGAATGAAAACTGACCTTTTCTAGTCCTGTGTCCACTGCTGAGTTTTCCAAATGTGCTGGCATATTGAGGGAAGCACTTAATAGCATCACCTTTTAGGATTTGAAATAGCTCGGCTGGAATTCCATCACCTCCACTAACTTTGTTCATAGTAATGCTTCCTGAGGCCCACTTGGCGTCACACTACAGGATGTCTGGCTCTAGGTGAGTGACCACACCATTGTGGCTATCTGGGTCATTAATACCCTTTTTGTATAGTTTTTTTTTTTTTTTTTTTTTTTAGGGAGAATCATGTGCAAATGAATTGCATTTGGATCTGTGAGGCTGGATAGAGCTCAGTGGAGCAATCTGTGCTGGGAATACTATAATGAGAGTTATTATATAAGTAGTAGTTGAAATTAAGAAAATATGCAAAGTATTCCAGGGAAAGCAGATATTGTGAGTACACGGCCATGGTGGAGTCTCAGGGAACAATGATAATTTACAAGTCAAGGAAGAAAAGCTGATGAGTATCACTAAAGGGGAGTGACTGGAGGCATAACGAAGAGAATTAGGGCTTAGCATTCTGGATACTAAGGGCAGTGAGGGAGTGATTAATGTCAAATGCTGTAAAGCTGACAAAGTATGATAAAGACTGAAGATTGAAGAGTCCACTGGATTCACAGTGAGAGTAGTTTTATAGAGTTTAGGGCAGAGGTCACTTTACCAAGACCTGAGAAATAAATAGTTGAAGAAGCAGTGGAGATGGTGAGTTTACATCTCTTTTCCTCCCCCTCTCTTACACTGATTTTTTAAAAAAACTTAATTTTAAAAATCAGAGTTATGGTTAAAAAATCAAATGGTTAAAAAAATTAAATAGTTCTATTAGGTTTAGAAGGAAAAAAGGAAAAGCAATCCTGTGCTCCTTTCCTTCCTATCCCACTTACTTTTTATAGAAGAGACCAAATAAAATTGTCCAGTGTTTCTTCTTGAATTTACTGCCATGTTTTACACTGCTATTTCTTCTGCTCCTTCGATATTACCTATATGCTTCCTACTGCAGAAGATGATTACCTTTACTTTCCCTATGCTTTTTTTTTCATGTAAATCTTTCTTTTTCTTGCCTCTAAGTCATCATTTATTTTCATCTATCTTTACTCTTTGACCTGTGTGGGCCTCTCTCATTGCAGAGCACTGGCTCTGGGCACATGCGCTCTAGAGTGCTGGCTTGTAATTGGACATGCTGGCCGGCCGCTCTGCAGCATGTGGGATCTTCCTGCTCCAGGGATCGAACCGGTGCCCCTTGCATTGCAAGGTGGACTCTTTACCCACTGGACCACCAGGAAAGCCCTATACTTTCCCTATTCTTAAAAAAAAAAGTTTAGCACAATTTTGATTAAAGAAATATTTAGTATTATTTTACTGTAGCTACACAAATGTTAACAGAGGAGTCACTGTGTACTGTGATTTTTTCCCCCCTTTTTAGAATAATTTTTACCATTAATGATTGCTTTTCCTTTTTTCTTAATTTTCTATATACTTTCATTACTATGTCTTCAAAATATTCAGTAGAATTGGAAAGCTACTTCATTGCTTCAAATATCTCAGATCATCTGCCTTGGAGCATTCCTCCTGGAATTTACCACACTCTTGCTCTAGTCTAAACTCTGTTGTCCTGTGTGGGGCTACTGGATAGCTCTTTTCCCCATGCTTTTTAAACTCATTTTGGGGACTTTGCATCTTTACTATTTCTTGAACTCATGTCTTCATCTTTCTTGGTTTTATCCCGTGTCCGGATGGAGCACATCCTTAAACTGCTTCCTAAGAGTAATAATGAGGTAAATGTTTTAAGACTCCACTTGTCTGTTAGTTTGACTAGGTATGGAATTCATATGGAAATAGTTTCTCCTCTTATTTGTAGATATTTTTCTGTCGTCTTCTAGTGTTTGTTGCTGTTGAAAAGTCCAGTGCTATTCTGATACTTACGCCACTATGAGACTCCACCTTTCTTTTCTTTTCCCTTAGAAGCTTCCCTAGAAGGGTTCTCTAGAACCCTCTCGCCAACCTGGGTTGTTGTGAGGGTTCAGAGTGATGGGCCAGGTTTCGAAATTAATTTTACATGACTTGGTCATTTCAGTATGGAAACTCATGTCCTTCTGTTATTGGAACTATTTTCAAAGTCGTCGTCTTCTTTCTTTCTTTCTGTAACTGCTATATGTGGATGCTGTGCCCTTTCAGAGCATTCAATAAGTTTTTTAACAATTCTGTTCACTTATCAGTGTTTCTAATCACGTATTAAATTTCTAAGAGCTCTTTCTTATTTTTAGAACCCTAGGTTTATCATGACTGCTAAGGATGCTAATTGTGATTTATCTTTAAATCCACTGCTTGCCATGTTTCTTCCAGACTTTTTTTTTTCTCTGTGTGCCTACATTGGCTTCTTTTTCCCATGTTGAAAACTAAGGTGATTCCTGGCTGTCCATTCTCAAAAATGACCAAGATGTTTTGTTATGGGATAGTTTTACTAAATGCCTTGACACTACTAGCATGACCTGCCTTCTGGTATAATTTTCTTTTCTCTCACTTGCCATCCTTTAATATGATGGCAGATATTTCAGGTTTTAGGTATGGTTAGAGCTCCCTTCTAGATTCCTTTTTTTGTAGCACACAGGAGAGTCTATGTTTTAACTCCAGACATTTGAGAACAGATAGATAACCTCAAATTTTTAGTGACATACACAAAGTTTTATCTCTTACATTTACAATGTGGTCTGCAGAACCTTGTACTTATGATCGTCACTTCAGAACTCAGGCTACTTGCGGGTCTATCATGAAGCTTTCTTCTGTAATTATTGAGGCAGGGGTAGGTAACACAGCAGACTGTGCACTGACCTTTAAAACTTCTACCCAAAGGTACAGAATTCATTTCTACTCAACATTTCATTGGCCAATGCAAGTCACATGGCCATGTCTAATTTAGAGGATAGTGGTGAAGTGCCATTTATACTGAGAGAAACGGCAACCAGAATGATTGTAAAAAATTTTAAGACTCCACTTGTCTGTTAGTTTGACTAGGTATGGAATTCATATGGAAATAGTTTCTCCTCTTATTTGTAGATATTTTTCTGTCGTCTTCTAGTGTTTGTTGCTGTTGAAAAGTCCAGTGCTATTCTGATACTTACGCCACTATGAGACTCCACCTTTCTTTTCTTTTCCCTTAGAAGCTTCCCTAGAAGGGTTCTCTAGAACCCTCTCGCCAACCTGGGTTGTTGTGAGGGTTCAGAGTGATGGGCCAGGTTTCGAAATTAATTTTACATGACTTGGTCATTTCAGTATGGAAACTCATGTCCTTCTGTTATTGGAACTATTTTCAAAGTCGTCGTCTTCTTTCTTTCTTTCTGTAACTGCTATATGTGGATGCTGTGCCCTTTCAGAGCATTCAATAAGTTTTTTAACAATTCTGTTCACTTATCAGTGTTTCTAATCACGTATTAAATTTCTAAGAGCTCTTTCTTATTTTTAGAACCCTAGGTTTATCATGACTGCTAAGGATGCTAATTGTGATTTATCTTTAAATCCACTGCTTGCCATGTTTCTTCCAGACTTTTTTTTTTCTCTGTGTGCCTACATTGGCTTCTTTTTCCCATGTTGAAAACTAAGGTGATTCCTGGCTGTCCATTCTCAAAAATGACCAAGATGTTTTGTTATGGGATAGTTTTACTAAATGCCTTGACACTACTAGCATGACCTGCCTTCTGGTATAATTTTCTTTTCTCTCACTTGCCATCCTTTAATATGATGGCAGATATTTCAGGTTTTAGGTATGGTTAGAGCTCCCTTCTAGATTCCTTTTTTTGTAGCACACAGGAGAGTCTATGTTTTAACTCCAGACATTTGAGAACAGATAGATAACCTCAAATTTTTAGTGACATACACAAAGTTTTATCTCTTACATTTACAATGTGGTCTGCAGAACCTTGTACTTATGATCGTCACTTCAGAACTCAGGCTACTTGCGGGTCTATCATGAAGCTTTCTTCTGTAATTATTGAGGCAGGGGTAGGTAACACAGCAGACTGTGCACTGACCTTTAAAACTTCTACCCAAAGGTACAGAATTCATTTCTACTCAACATTTCATTGGCCAATGCAAGTCACATGGCCATGTCTAATTTAGAGGATAGTGGTGAAGTGCCATTTATACTGAGAGAGACGGCAACCAGAATGATTGTAGTGACAAGATGACTATAATGGCTACTGCAATGGTATTGCACTTATGTATGTTCTTTAATTTTGTGCTCTTGTGATTTTAAAGGATTGTACAGCAAATGTATCTTTCAAGAATGAGATGCCTAGGCTTCCCCTGTGGCTTAGTGGTAAAGAGTCTGCCTGCCAGTGCAGGAGGCATGAGTTCAATCCCTGATCTGTAAAGATCTCACATGTCTCAGAGCCGCTAAGCCCGTGTGCCACAACCACTAAGGAGTATGTGCTCTAGATCCAGGGAGCTGCAGTTACTGAGCCCACAGGCTGTAACTGTTGAAGCCTGAGCCACCTGTAGCCTGTGCTCCACAACAAGAGAAGACACTACAGGGAGAGGCCTGTGCACTGCAACTAGATAATAGCTCCTAGTATCCACAAGTAGAGAAAAGTCCACACAGCATGGAAGATCCAGCACAGACAAAAGTAATAAATAAATTTATTTTTTAAAAAAAGACGTAATATGACTAAGTTCCCTTCCAGCTTCAAAGTCTGCCAGTCAACCCTGACAACTTGTTGAAAGTTACTATGTCCAGTAAATGTAGTAATATTCTATCAAAGACAGAAACTATTTTCCTCAAGAGCAGTTTATTTTTGTCAAAAAAGAGATGAGACACTTGAGAGGATGGTAGGACATTTTTGTTTCTTTGTTGAATGACTGGCAATATTTAACCAGTCGCCTTGTTTTCTGAATTAGAAACGTCCATTTGGAAGGTTTTAAACGACCATATTCCTCAGTAAACCATGATCTTGGTTGAAAATAAAATGTAGTTTTAAAATATATCTGATTGAAAATTATAGATAGATAACCTCAAATTTTTAGTGACATACACAAAGTTTTATCTCTTACATTTACAATGTGGTCTGCAGAACCTTGTACTTATGATCGTCACTTCAGAACTCAGGCTACTTGCGGGTCTATCATGAAGCTTTCTTCTGTAATTATTGAGGCAGGGGTAGGTAACACAGCAGACTGTGCACTGACCTTTAAAACTTCTACCCAAAGGTACAGAATTCATTTCTACTCAACATTTCATTGGCCAATGCAAGTCACATGGCCATGTCTAATTTAGAGGATAGTGGTGAAGTGCCATTTATACTGAGAGAGACGGCAACCAGAATGATTGTAGTGACAAGATGACTATAATGGCTACTGCAATGGTATTGCACTTATGTATGTTCTTTAATTTTGTGCTCTTGTGATTTTAAAGGATTGTACAGCAAATGTATCTTTCAAGAATGAGATGCCTAGGCTTCCCCTGTGGCTTAGTGGTAAAGAGTCTGCCTGCCAGTGCAGGAGGCATGAGTTCAATCCCTGATCTGTAAAGATCTCACATGTCTCAGAGCCGCTAAGCCCGTGTGCCACAACCACTAAGGAGTATGTGCTCTAGATCCAGGGAGCTGCAGTTACTGAGCCCACAGGCTGTAACTGTTGAAGCCTGAGCCACCTGTAGCCTGTGCTCCACAACAAGAGAAGACACTACAGGGAGAGGCCTGTGCACTGCAACTAGATAATAGCTCCTAGTATCCACAAGTAGAGAAAAGTCCACACAGCATGGAAGATCCAGCACAGACAAAAGTAATAAATAAATTTATTTTTTAAAAAGACGTAATATGACTAAGTTCCCTTCCAGCTTCAAAGTCTGCCAGTCAACCCTGACAACTTGTTGAAAGTTACTATGTCCAGTAAATGTAGTAATATTCTATCAAAGACAGAAACTATTTTCCTCAAGAGCAGTTTATTTTTGTCAAAAAAGAGATGAGACACTTGAGAGGATGGTAGGACATTTTTGTTTCTTTGTTGAATGACTGGCAATATTTAACCAGTCGCCTTGTTTTCTGAATTAGAAACGTCCATTTGGAAGGTTTTAAACGACCATATTCCTCAGTAAACCATGATCTTGGTTGAAAATAAAAATGTAGTTTTTAAAATATATCTGATTGAAAATTATATTGTTCTATCTTGTCGTTTAAAAAATATTTTAAATATTTTACTGCCCTTCAGTTACATAAAATTTCACTAGCATTTATTTTGTGCTATATGTTCAAACTTTGTGATTTTATTGCTGATGTTATCTTTGTAAACCCAGTGACATTGTAATACTGTATGCTACATGTGTTAAGCTTTTTCCTTGTCCATGACTATTTTTCCCAAATATTCAATTTAGTACTTTCTAAAAAAATGATACAGTTTTGTTTTCCCAGCCACTAGGTTGTTCAGTTTACTCAAAAAATAAATTAAAAGCTTTATCTTCATTCTGTTTTAGAAAATGACATTGTATCTTGACAGCGACCATACAGACACTTGGCTTGGCCTCATTATTTGAAGTATATGTATGTTTGAACAAGTTTTGTTTCCAAAAAGGAGTACACCAACATCAACTAATACTATAATATTTTCTTGCATTTAAATGATGATTTTTTTAGCATTTTTTTTTTGTCTCTAAGTCATCATTTATTTTTCATCCACCTTTATTCTTTGGCATGTGTGCACCTTCCATCACAGTGGCCTCTCTTGTTGCAGAGCACCGGCTCTGGGTGCACGCGCTCCAGAGTGCTGGCCCGTAATTGGACACACCAGCCCAGCTGTTCCTTGGCACGTGGGATCTTCCCAGGCCAGGAATTGACCCGGTGTCCCTTGCACTGCAAGGCAGATGCTTTACCCACTGGACCACCGGGGAAACCCTAAATGATGATTTTATATGAAAGATTTGAGCACTGTTCACATTGTGGAAACAGTTGACCAATTTGTTATTAGTATAATGGAAATGTGTTGTGCCTTGATTCCAAAGACTCAACCTGTTTTTTAAGTATTATTTTTTATTTAGGTATAGTTGGTTTACAGTATTGTGTTAGTTTCAGGTGTACAGCAGAGTGATTCAGATATATATATATATATATATATATATATATATACACACACACATATAAATATATACGTGTATATATGTACTTTTTCAACACATTTATTTTTAAATGTCTTACTTTGGGGACGAAATAGAAAATTCTTTTTAGCTTTAAAAGTAATCATTGTCACTTCACACCACATTGACATTCAGCTGAGAGGAACACTTAAGCTATTATAACAAAGCATGTGTTCATTGCTAATGAACAGCTGACAGTTTACACTCTGTGTCTGGGTCTTGCCACATTTGTGTACGCCACATGTGCTCTGGTGGTAATGGCACTTGTTTTTTTGTGAGTAGCCTTGAACAAGTCAGAAGCTTTGATGAAAGAGCAATACAAGGCTGTACTGTATTAAATCAAAAGCACCAGTTTTAATGTGTGCACTGAAAGGATACCAATTGAAACTTCTGAAATAGGCATGCCCTCCCCATACGTGTAAACCTGGTGGCACCGAGTATGGTAGGCATCCTGTTGGCTTGATGTTGAGTGTGTGATTGTGATA
The DNA here is from genome assembly GCA_022376925.1 of Tragulus kanchil. Lineage (NCBI taxonomy): Eukaryota > Metazoa > Chordata > Mammalia > Artiodactyla > Tragulidae > Tragulus > Tragulus kanchil. The sequence goes on from JAIOJX010000026.1 coordinate 237,810,773, forward strand.
GGTTATACGTCTTTACAGACTGAAAAATATAAAGATAGAAATTCAAATAAATTATTGTACAATCATTGAAGCATTTCTCTGAACTCTAGAGTTTTTAAGAAACAAAGTTTAAGAGTCATTCTTTCAAAGGACTCACATGCCTCTAATGGGGGTGAGCAAGGAAAATTTTGGAAAGCTGAGTTATTGATTATTTTTGTTGCACAAGGTAAACCCAGAAAGATAAGTTTGGCGTGTTTGTTATCATATGTGAAACCTGAGACGTTCCAAGTTTTTTCCTTAGCTCTAAAGGGAAAGTGGATGTACTTCTCATTGATTGATTTTCTCTGCTACCCATTCCTGCCAACCATCATTGTAATAAAGGGTGAATAGCATACTGTTCCCAAGTCTGCTCAATGCAGAGGGCAGAAACTGCCTTGGAGGGAATGAGCAGGTTTAATTCCACTCAGAAAATATGCTAAAATGGAGAGCAGGATTTCTGTCTCATTGTCCTCTTTAGGTTCAAGCTCTTTGCTCACCGATCAGTTTAGTTCAGTCACTCAGTTGTGTTTGACTCTTTGCCACCCCCTGGACTGCAACACACCAGGCTTCCCTGTCCTTCACAGTCTCCCAGAGTTTGCTCAAACTGATGTTCATTGAGTCGATGATGCCATCTAACAATCTTATCCTCTGTCATCCCCTTCTCCTCCTGCCCTCAATGTTTCCCAGCATCAGGGTCTTTTCCAAAGAGTTACCTCCTAGCATCAGGTGGCCAAAGTAGTGGAGCTTCAGCTTTAGCATCGGTTCTTCCAGTGAATATTCAGGGAACATTTCCTTTAGTATTGATTGGTTTGATCTCTTTGCAATTCAAGGGACTCTCGAGAGTCTTCTTCACCACCACAGTTCAAAGGCATCAGTTCTTTGGTTTTCCGCCTTCTGTACTGTCACATCGATACATGGCTACAGGGGAAACCATAGCTTTGACTGTATGGCAAAGTGATGTCTTTGCTTTTTCATATGTCGTCTAGGTGCAGCATAGCTATTCTTTAAAGGAGCAAGCACCTTTTAATTGCTCTTCTGTGTTGTTGTCTAAATCACCTGCTTGTTGTCTTTCAAATTCAGGCAGCAGCCCAGAATGCAGAGTCTGAAAATAATTCTGCAGATTCGTTCCAAAATTCTTAGATTCATTACTCTTCTGAATGGTTTAAGAAACAAAGTTTAAGAGTCATTCTTTCAAAGGACTCACATGCCTCTAATGGGTGAGCAAGGAAAATTTTGGAAAGCTGAGTTATTGATTATTTTTGTTGCACAAGGTAAACCCAGAAAGATAAGTTTGGCGTGTTTGTTATCATATGTGAAACCTGAGACGTTCCAAGTTTTTTCCTTAGCTCTAAAGGGAAAGTGGATGTACTTCTCATTGATTGATTTTCTCTGCTACCCATTCCTGCCAACCATCATTGTAATAAAGGGTGAATAGCATACTGTTCCCAAGTCTGCTCAATGCAGAGGGCAGAAACTGCCTTGGAGGGAATGAGCAGGTTTAATTCCACTCAGAAAATATGCTAAAATGGAGAGCAGGATTTCTGTCTCATTGTCCTCTTTAGGTTCAAGCTCTTTGCTCACCGATCAGTTTAGTTCAGTCACTCAGTTGTGTTTGACTCTTTGCCACCCCCTGGACTGCAACACACCAGGCTTCCCTGTCCTTCACAGTCTCCCAGAGTTTGCTCAAACTGATGTTCATTGAGTCGATGATGCCATCTAACAATCTTATCCTCTGTCATCCCCTTCTCCTCCTGCCCTCAATGTTTCCCAGCATCAGGGTCTTTTCCAAAGAGTTACCTCCTAGCATCAGGTGGCCAAAGTAGTGGAGCTTCAGCTTTAGCATCGGTTCTTCCAGTGAATATTCAGGGAACATTTCCTTTAGTATTGATTGGTTTGATCTCTTTGCAATTCAAGGGACTCTCGAGAGTCTTCTTCACCACCACAGTTCAAAGGCATCAGTTCTTTGGTTTTCCGCCTTCTGTACTGTCACATCGATACATGGCTACAGGGGAAACCATAGCTTTGACTGTATGGCAAAGTGATGTCTTTGCTTTTTCATATGTCGTCTAGGTGCAGCATAGCTATTCTTTAAAGGAGCAAGCACCTTTTAATTGCTCTTCTGTGTTGTTGTCTAAATCACCTGCTTGTTGTCTTTCAAATTCAGGCAGCAGCCCAGAATGCAGAGTCTGAAAATAATTCTGCAGATTCGTTCCAAAATTCTTAGATTCATTTACTCTTAGTTCCATTAATGTTTATATTCATTATTTCTTATGCGTCTTTCTCTCTCCCCACCGTCTACCTTCTCCCCCCATTACCAATTATGCAAGCAAGATAAAATGGCAGATTTGGGGAGCGGGAGTCAGGGGGGAGCCGCACTGGGTCTTCGTTGTGTTTGTGGGCTTTCTTTAGTTGCGGCGTCTGGGTTTAGTTGCCCCGTGGGATAGGAGATCTTAGTTCCCCAACCAGGGATCAAAGCTGAGTCCTCTGCATTGGAAGGTGGGTTCTTAACCACTGGATCATCAGGGACATCCCTAAAAATGTCTGATTGTTTAAGTCACTAGAATACTTAGTTTTCTAAAATTTGTCACTAATGACCAATATAGTGCCATATACAAACTAATCTTATTAAATACCTTATAAATATAGTAATGATACTTTAATTTCAACTTAATACTTAAAAAAATTTTTAAGAATGGCAGCACATCTCTCACTCAGTCATCTCTTTTTCAGAGATGTATTGTTGCAATATTTTTAAATGAAAAATTTGAAACCTACAAAGAAGTTGAAAGAATTTTAACACTAAACCATTATATGCAGCATCTAGATTGTATAGTTAATATTCTCCTCATTTGTTTTTTCACATAACTCTACATCAATCAGTAAGGATCCATTAATCTCTCTTTTTAAGGAGTTTCAAAAGTAGTTGCAACATCAGTGTACTACTCCCTAAATCCTTCAGCATGCAAATCATTAACTAAAAGTTCAGTGTCTTTTTTGAGATAATACTGATATACAAATGCACAAACTGTAAGTGCATCATTCAGTAACTTTGACAAACAGCTACACTTCTGTAACCTGAGCCACTCTGAAGACACTGAACTTTATTATTCCAGAAGAATTGCTTGTGTCCTTCCTGCACAGTTCTGTACTCATTTTGTATAGAGCTGTTTTCACTCAGTAATGGTGAGAGATAATTTTGTCCTGGTCTCCAAGGGTGCTGTGTGTTTTATGCGTGAGGCACTGACTCTCCTTTGTTCTAGGCTATATTTTCAAGGATGTTTATATAGCAAACAGCTTTGGAACATACAGTGTCTCCTTCCAGTGTAAAGGGCAGTGCTTACTTGCCCATTATAAGAATTCAGGTTCCCTAAGGTCAGTGTTTCTTTCTTACAATGCAACCCACTGTATGTAAGTTTTATTTGACTTTCATATCACCCTGTGGCAATAGAGACTTGTTGAACCAGCATAGGTCTTCCCAGATGGTGCTACTGATAAAGAACCCACCTGCCAATGTGAGAGACATAAGAGATGCGAGTTCAAACCCTGGGTCAGGAAGATCCCCTGAAGGAGGGAGGACATGCTAACCCACTCCAGTATTCTTCCTGGATAAATCCCATGGACTGAGGAGCCTGGTAGGCTATAGTCCATAATATCATCAAGAGTTGGACATGGCTGTAGAGACGTAGCAAGCATACACGAACTAGTGTGAAGAAGTTGATACTCTGACTACTACTATTGGTCTGAATAATAAACCGTCCTTTGTTTCTGAATATGTAGTATTTTGGCTTCTAATGGTATCTGTGAAATTTTAGATGGCTAATTTTTTTAACTTGCATTTGAGGTTAAAAAAAATCAAAGACATTTATAGTTCTTGATAAGTGTAGTGATGTGTGTATATCAATAATTCATTTTTTAATTCTCCGTATTGTTTTGTTGTATGTACCTTGCACTATTTATCTATTGTTTTATTGAAGGATATCTACACTGTTCCTAGGTTTTAGCTATTGTGGATAAACCTGTTAACAAATATTTGCATAAAAGTCCTTGGGTGGGCATATATTTTCATTTTTTTTGGGTAATTACTTAGGAGTGAAATAGTGGGCCTTTTGACAGGTATATGGGAAAGACTGAGGGCAAGAAGAGAAGAGGATGACAGAGGATAAGAATGTTGGATGGTATCACTGACTCGATGGGTATAAGTTTGAGCAACCTCAGGGAGGTACTGAAGGACAGAGAAGTCTGCAGTTCATGGGGTCTTAAAGAGTTGGATCCGACATAGTGACTGAACAGCAACAACATGACAGGTATGTGTTTAAATCTATTAGAAGCTGCATAGCTATTTCTGAAGAAGACCTACCTATTTATACTCCTATCAACAAATTATGATAGTTCTAATTGTTCCGTTAAGTTTCCAGTATAGATTTGTGGATTTTTGGACCACACCGAGCAATTCTGTGATACCAGCTGGGTGTACTACATCCAGCTCAATTCTGACATTGTTCTGGAGATATCACATCCCAGTAGTTAAAGGCTCTGTCCGATAGAACTGCAACCTTCCCCACTCCACCTGTCCTTGTTCAGAGGCCACTTGCCCCTTTAACCCTTGTCACTTGAGCTGACGGAATGACTGTTAGGTTAGAGACTCCTAAGGCCCTTACTCTGCTTTTGATTAATTTGCTAGAGCAGCTCACAGAGCTCAGAGAAACGTCTTACTTACTAGATTACCATTTTATTGTAAAAGAATATCTTTAAGGAACAACCATATGGAAAGGACTCATAGGGCATGTGAAGAGCGACAGATCTTTCCTGCCCTCTTCAGGCACACCCCTCTCCAGCACCTCTGCTTATTCACTGGACCAGAAGCTCCCAGAAACCGACATTTGGGTTTTTATAGATGCTTCAATACAATGGCATGACTGATTTAAACTATTGGCCATTATGATTGAACTCAACCTCTAGCCCTTCTCCCATCCCCAGAGGATGATGAGAGTGGGGGTAGGGATGGGAAGTAAAAGTTCCAACCCTCTCATCACTGAGTTAGATTCCCTGGCAACCAGCCACCATCCTAGATGCTAACCCAATGTCACTTTATAGCAAAAGATACCATAAGGAAACTCCAAGGGTTTTTGGAGCTTTGTGTCAGAAATTGGGATGAGGACCAAATATATTTCTACGTCTCCCTTGTCCATCTCATTGCAGTGGCCAGAACCTTCAGCCCAGCTTTCTATATATTTATCTGCCATCTGTATATCTTCTTTTAGTGAGATCTTTATTAAGACCTTTGGCCCATTTTTAAATCAGTGTTCATTTTCTTGCTGTTCAGTTTTAATAGTTCTTTTTATATTTGTGTAACAATCATTTATCAGAAGTGTCTTTTGCACATACTTTTCTCAGTGTATGACTTCTTTTTTTTAAAAAAATTTTTTTCTTTTCCGCATCATGCCTCTTTTATTTACATTTATTTTCATCCATCTTTTTATTCTTTAACATGTGTGGGCCTTCCATTGCAGTGGCCTCTCTCGTTGTAGAGCACTGGCTCTGGGCCCATGCACTCCAAAACACTGTCTTGTAATTGGACTCACCAGTCCAGTCACTCCGCAGCACGTGGAATCTTCCTGGGCCAGGGATCAGACCGGTGCCCCTTGCACTGCAAGGCTAACGTTTTGCCCACTGGACCACCAGGGAAGCCCTATGACTTATTTTCTTGACATTATCTTCTACAGAACAGAAATTTTTAATTTTCATGAAGTCCAGGTTATTGATTATTTTCTTTTATGGGTTGTACCTTTGCTATTGTATTTGAAAAGTCTTCTTCATAGCTAAGGTCATTAGGTTTTCTTCTGTGGTACATTCTAAGAGTAATAGTTTTCTGTTTAAATTTAACTCTATGATGTATGAGTTAGGTTTTGTGAAAGGTATAAGAACTGTATAGGATCTTTTTTTGTGTGACTGTCCAGTTGGTCCAGCATCATGTGTTGGGAAGTGTTCTTTGAGGATCTAATTATGAAAGTGAAAATATTAGTCTCTCAGTTGTGTCCAACTCTTTGTGACCCCATGGACTGCCAGACTTCTCTGTCTATGGAATTCTTCAGGCAAGAATACTGGAGAGGATGGCCATTCCCTTATTCAGGGGATCTTCTCAATCCAGGGATTGAACCCACGTCTCCTTCATTTACGTTCTAAACCACCAAGGAAGCCCCTCAGATTATATATATGATTACATCGATATATATATATATATATATATATATATATATAATATACTTAATCTAAATATGTACTATAATATATTATTAATTAATGTTACAGAAATAAATAACTCTTTCAGTTTAATGAAACATGAATATCACTGAAACTTAGATTTGACTGGGATTTTAAAAAATTTCTCGGGCTTCCCTGGTGGTCCAGTGGGTAAAGAGTCTGCCTTGCAGTGCAAGGGCACTGGTTTAGTCCTTGGCCCAGGAAGATCCCACATACCGTGGAGTGGCTGGTGTGTCTAATTAGAGTCAATGCTCTGGAGCGCATGCGCCCAGAGCAGGTGCTCTGCAATGAAAGAGGCCACTGCAATGGGAGGCACACATAGGCCAAAGAATAAAGATGGATGAAAAATAAATAAATAAACAATAAAAGAGGCCAAAAATTTTTTAAAAATTTCTCTATTATCCATCTTATATTAGGTACCTGTAATTTTCAAAGAGAAACAATAAAAATAAGATGTCATACAATAAAAGTATCCAATTCTTACAATTCGATGTATCAGCTAGGAAGTTTTGCAGAAAATCTTTGAAAGCAGTTACCCAAACAATTAAGGGATAAAAGATGAACATGAGTTGAGTAGGGAGGCCAGCCAGGGGCCTGTAACTTCAAGATTCTAAACCAAATGTTGTGACCTTGATGTTGAGAAACAGTTGAAATATTCTAGAGAATGTTACATTAGGTATCGTGATACACCAGGGCTTTTGGTGTCATAAGATCTGGCTTTGAGGTCCTGGCTTTACCATTAATTCGATTTGACCTCTCAGTGTCCTCATTTAAAAGAGACAAAGTCACAACTACTTTGTCCTTTCTCCCTCCCTTTGCTCCCTAACCACTCTAATTCTCCTCTGTCTTGAATATGTATTGCACACCTGCTGTGTTTCAGGAATGGTTTTGGGGGTGGGGATATAAATGAAAAATTATGGTAATTTCAGGGGGAGGATAGTTAGTAGCCTTCCAAGAAGACAGACACATGATAATGCAGTGTGGTAGGTGTTAAAATGGTGATGTGTGTCCTATGTAATTTTTAAAAAGTACCTGTATTTGCTCAAGAATGTCATGAAAAAGCATGAAGATGAGATCATGTTTAAACTGAAACTCAGTGATGTGCAGACCTTTGCCAAGTCAGTGTCAGGGATAAGGGTAGTTTGGGTCACGTGAAAGCAGAAAGTACTTGTGTTTTTTTTCCTTTCTCCATTATGATTATTACAGAATATTGAATATAATTTCCTATGCTATACAGGAAGACCTTACCCCCTTTGCCCTTTGCTAACTGTTACTTTGTTTTCTCTCTCTGTGACTTTGTTTTTATTTCATAAATAAGTTCATTTGTGTCACATTTTAGATTCCACATGTAAGTGTTATCCTATGGTATTTATTTCTTTTTGACTGACGTCGCTAAGTATGATAATTTCTAGGTCCAACCATGTTGCTGCTGATGGCATTATTGCATTTTTTTAATGACTGATTAGTATTCCACATATATACCACATCTTCTTCTTTTTCTTTTTTTTTTTTAATATTTTTTGTGAGGGCAGGTTAGGGAGGGAGGGGAGCGGGCGGGCCACTTCTATTGGTCTTTCATTTTTCTATTTTCATCCATCTTTGTTCTTTGGCCCGTGTGGGCCTCCCATCGCAGCGGCCTCCGTTGTCACAGAGCACTGGCTCTGGGCGCATGTGCTCCAGAGCTCCGGCTCGGTAATTGGACACATCAGTCCAGCCGCTCCGCGGCACGTGGGATCTTCCCAGGCCAGGGATGGAATCGGCGCCCCTTGCACTGCAAGGCGGTGTCTTTACCCACTGGACCACCTGGGAAGCCCTATACCACATCTTCTTAACCCATCTGTTGAAGAACATTTAGATTGCTTCCAAGTATTGGCTATTATAAATAGTGCTGCTGTATCATCTCCTCCCTTTGCTCCCTAACCACTCTAATTCTCCTCTGTCTTGAATATGTATTGCACACCTGCTGTGTTTCAGGAATGGTTTTGGGGGTGGGGATATAAATGAAAAATTATGGTAATTTCAGGGGGAGGATAGTTAGTAGCCTTCCAAGAAGACAGACACATGATAATGCAGTGTGGTAGGTGTTAAAATGGTGATGTGTGTCCTATGTAATTTTTAAAAAGTACCTGTATTTGCTCAAGAATGTCATGAAAAAGCATGAAGATGAGATCATGTTTAAACTGAAACTCAGTGATGTGCAGACCTTTGCCAAGTCAGTGTCAGGGATAAGGGTAGTTTGGGTCACGTGAAAGCAGAAAGTACTTGTGTTTTTTTTCCTTTCTCCATTATGATTATTACAGAATATTGAATATAATTTCCTATGCTATACAGGAAGACCTTACCCCCTTTGCCCTTTGCTAACTGTTACTTTGTTTTCTCTCTCTGTGACTTTGTTTTTATTTCATAAATAAGTTCATTTGTGTCACATTTTAGATTCCACATGTAAGTGTTATCCTATGGTATTTATTTCTTTTTGACTGACGTCGCTAAGTATGATAATTTCTAGGTCCAACCATGTTGCTGCTGATGGCATTATTGCATTTTTTTAATGACTGATTAGTATTCCACATATATACCACATCTTCTTCTTTTTCTTTTTTTTTTTTAATATTTTTTGTGAGGGCAGGTTAGGGAGGGAGGGGAGCGGGCGGGCCACTTCTATTGGTCTTTCATTTTTCTATTTTCATCCATCTTTGTTCTTTGGCCCGTGTGGGCCTCCCATCGCAGCGGCCTCCGTTGTCACAGAGCACTGGCTCTGGGCGCATGTGCTCCAGAGCTCCGGCTCGGTAATTGGACACATCAGTCCAGCCGCTCCGCGGCACGTGGGATCTTCCCAGGCCAGGGATGGAATCGGCGCCCCTTGCACTGCAAGGCGGTGTCTTTACCCACTGGACCACCTGGGAAGCCCTATACCACATCTTCTTAACCCATCTGTTGAAGAACATTTAGATTGCTTCCAAGTATTGGCTATTATAAATAGTGCTGCTGTATACATAGGGGTGCATGCATCTTTTCGAATTAGTGTTTTCTGTGGATACATACCAAGGAGTGGTATTGCTGGATCACATGGCAACTCTGTTTTCAGTTTCCTAAGGAACTGTTACACTGTTTTCCACAGTGGCTGTACCAGTTTACATTCCCTCCAATAGTGTAGAAGGGATCCCTTTTCTCCACACCTTCTCTGGCATTTATTATTTGTAGACTTTTTAATGATGACCATTGACTGGTGTAAAGTGGTACCTTGTTGTAGGTTTGACTTGCAATTCTCTAATAATTAGTGATGCTCAGTATCTTATTTGCCATCTGTATGTCTTCCTTGGAGAACTTGCTTAAGTCTTCTGCCCATTTTTTGATTGGGTCAGTTTTCTTTTTGCCATTGAGTTGTATAAACAATTACATATTTTGGAAATTAAGCCCTTGTTGATTGAATGGTTTGCAAATATTTTCTTCCATTTCGTAGGTTGTCTTTTGTTTTGTTTGTGATTTCCTTTGCTGTGGAAAAGATAATCAATCTGATTAGGTTCCATTTGTTTATTTTTGCTTTTATTTTTATTGCCTTGAGAGACTGACTGATCTAACATTGGTATGATTAATGTCAAACAGTATTTTGCCTTAGTTCTCTTCTAGGAATTTTATGGTGTCATGTCTTATATTTAAGTGTTTAAAATGTCTTGACTTTATCTTTGTGTATGGTGTGAGGGTGTGTTCTAACTTCATTGATTTGCATTGAATATCCACCTCTTCTAGTACTCCTTGCTGAAGACACTGTCTTTTCCCCTTGGTATATTCTTTTTTTTCTTTTTTTTAAAGATTTATTTATTTATTTATTTTGGGCGGGGGTCGGGTTGGGGAGGGAGGGGAGCGGGCGGGCCACTTCTATTGGTCTTTCATTTCTCCATTTTCATCTGTCTTTGTTCTTTGGCTCCTATGGGCCTCCCATTGTGGTGGCGTCTGTCGCAGCAGAGCTTTGGCTCTGGGCGCATGCGCTCCAGAGCTGTGGCTCCGTAATTGGACACATCGGTCCAGCCGCTCCGCGGCACGTGGGATCTTCCCAGGCCAGGGATCGAACCGGCACCCCTTGCACTGCAAGGCGGTGTCCTTACCCACTGGACCACCAGGGGAAGCCCCCCTTGGTATATTCTTGCCACCTTTGTCAGAAATTAATTGTCCATGGGTGTGTAGGTTTATGTCTGGGTTCTCCATTCTGTTCCATTGTTCCATATGTCTTGTTTTTTTGCCAATACTATGCTGTTTTAGTGTAGTGGAGACAGTGTTTTTGAATGGATTCTTTTTGTGTGTGTGAATAGATTCTTGTGAACCTGTTTCGCTTACTTCTCTATATGCAGAGTGGATGCTTACAAAAAACAGTCTAACCCATTTCCGGAGTTGCTATTCAAACTGCTAAGTACTGTTCTAGGCATTTTATATTAATTATTTAGAGCCTTGAAAACAACTGGAATAGATACTTTTTTTCCTTGATGGCATTATTATCCCCAGTTGACAGATAAAGAAGCTTGGGCACAGGAGTTTTTAACATGTCTCTGGTCATGCAGTGTGTGATTATAAGTAGTAGGATTCAGATTGCAACCAGTATTCAAATTCAACTTTAATCTCTGCCTGCTTTCCATTATGTCTTTATTTTTATTGCCTTGAGAGACTGACTGATCTAACATTGGTATGATTAATGTCAAACAGTATTTTGCCTTAGTTCTCTTCTAGGAATTTTATGGTGTCATGTCTTATATTTAAGTGTTTAAAATGTCTTGACTTTATCTTTGTGTATGGTGTGAGGGTGTGTTCTAACTTCATTGATTTGCATTGAATATCCACCTCTTCTAGTACTCCTTGCTGAAGACACTGTCTTTTCCCCTTGGTATATTCTTTTTTTTCTTTTTTTTAAAGATTTATTTATTTATTTATTTTGGGCGGGGGTCGGGTTGGGGAGGGAGGGGAGCGGGCGGGCCACTTCTATTGGTCTTTCATTTCTCCATTTTCATCTGTCTTTGTTCTTTGGCTCCTATGGGCCTCCCATTGTGGTGGCGTCTGTCGCTGCAGAGCTTTGGCTCTGGGCGCATGCGCTCCAGAGCTGTGGCTCGGTAATTGGACACATCAGTCCAGCAGCTCCGCGGCACGTGGGACCTTCCCAGGCCAGGGATCGAACTGGCGCCCCTTGCACTGCAAGGCGGTGTCCTTACCCACTGGACCACCAGGGGAAGCCCCCCTTGGTATATTCTTGCCACCTTTGTCAGAAATTAATTGTCCATGGGTGTGTAGGTTTATGTCTGGGTTCTCCATTCTGTTCCATTGTTCCATATGTCTTGTTTTTGTGCCAATACTATGCTGTTTTAGTGTAGTGGAGACAGTGTTTTTGAATGGATTCTTTTTGTGTGTGTGAATAGATTCTTGTGAACCTGTTTCGCTTACTTCTCTATATGCAGAGTGGATGCTTACAAAAAACAGTCTAACCCATTTCCGGAGTTGCTATTCAAACTGCTAAGTACTGTTCTAGGCATTTTATATTAATTATTTAGAGCCTTGAAAACAACTGGAATAGATACTTTTTTTTTCCTTGATGGCATTATTATCCCCAGTTGACAGATAAAGAAGCTTGGGCACAGGAGTTTTTAACATGTCTCTGGTCATGCAGTGTGTGATTATAAGTAGTAGGATTCAGATTGCAACCAGTATTCAAATTCAACTTTAATCTCTGCCTGCTTTCCATTATGTCTTTTTTTAAAAAAATTTCTAAGAAATACTTATTTTTAGTTCTTATTTACTTATTGTCTGTGCTCACTGTTTGTTGCTGCATGTGGGCTTTCTCTGGTTGCAGCCAGCAGGGGCTGTTCCTCATTGCCATGCTTGGGCTTCTCACTGCAGTGGCTGTTCTCATTGCAGAGCATGGCCTCTTGGGTGCGGGCTTCAGTAGCTATAGCGCGTGGGCTTAGCTGCCCGCAGCATGTGGAATATTCTTGGACCAGGATTGAACTCATTTTCCCTGCATTGGCAGGTGGATTCTAAACTACTGGACCACCAGGGAGATTCCCACGTCTCTTTAAATGCCATTTCAGCACTGTCTTCAGTGTTATAGTAGCCTTATCAGTTTTGAAGTACAGGCCAGATGGAGAAACATCGTCAAGATTTATTTTAATATCAAGAAAAGTATAAAACTCATTGTTTTTAATCCTATCTATGTGAAATTGAATGATTTGACTGGGACCAAACTGGCTGTTTAGATAAAGCTCAGTAAACATTGACTTCTACAGGGTCACCATATTTCTTTTAGCTTCTCTTCTTTTAAGGGATTCGACTTAAGTTTGAGAACTAAAATCTTGCTCCTCTTTAGTAAATTGAGAAATAATAAGAATGCATAAAGGAAAATTTGAGCATTGATTAAAAAGATATATACTTACTCATTTTGATTTCTGTCTGCACAGACAGACTGAGGCCATATAATTAAAAAATATATATTATAACAATATATTATAACAAGGCTTCTCTGGTGGTCAAGTGGGTAAAGAGTCTGCCTTGCAGTGCAAGGGGTGTTGGTTCGACCCCTGGCCTAGGAAGATCCCACGTGCCGTGGAGCGGCTGGACCAGTGTGTCCAATCAGGAGCCAGCGCTCTGGGGGCATGTGCCCAGAGCCAGTGCTCTGCAGCAAGAGAGGCCACTGCAGTGGGAGGCCCATACAGGCCAAAGAATAAAGATGGATGAAAATAAGTAAATAAAAAGCCAATAAAAGGTCCAAAATGAAAAAAGAATTATATTATAATAAAGGATAGAGACCCATGTTCTATAACAGAAAGGAAAAACGGCAACCCACTCAATGGTAAGCAGTTTGTCCATTGTTGTGCAAGCCTGTGCTAAGGCTAGATCCTAGATTTCATAATGTTTAGTCCCATGATATTGTTTTGTTATTGTACAGACCTCAGGTTTAATGATTCCTTGGCTATCTTGGCATTCAGATCCAGACCATATAGTCCATAAGAGTCTTGACTCTTACTCATGCATGTGGTGTAATATCTCTACTGCATATGGTGCAATAGTTAATTGCCCTTTTCTAATTGTTTAATTTTCCACTGGTAGCTTAGGAAAATAGTCTTTGCCTTATAAAAATATATAAAAATATGGAAAAGAAACAGAATATATTTCACTTTTCAGCTGTTTAGCTTCCTAATATTATCTGATATTCCAGATTTTTTTCCCTAATATACCTATATCACCCAGCTTTATTAGACTGATGTTCTTCTGCAATCTTGATTTTTACTTATATTCTTATTATACTGTCTAACAGTGACATGAATCACTTAAGTCTGTTGTTATAATTAGAGTAAGTCAACTATCAAGAAGATATTAACTGGCCTATTCAAGGAGTGGTTAAAAAAAATGCCAGGTTTTGATTTTTAGAATTGTTCTCTTCCAGCAGCCCATGTTATCAATAGATGATCTTTTTCTGTGATGAAAATCTTGGAGCAGTCTGGCTAATATGTTTATGTTACTAGTATGACACCACTATCCATTTATCAATAAGTTGTTACATGGGGCAAGTAATTTATAGCTGGTGATTTGTATGACTCAGAATGTGTTTTGCAAAACCAGTTGTCAGTTTAAATTTTTAGTTTAATTGTAACCATCTTTTGCTGAGACTGTGACAGTTAGTCATACATTCCTCATGTCTCTACATATCCATGATACTGCCAAAAAGTTGTATTTTTTATCTTGCAGTGTGTGAAAGAAAAAAAGGATCAGTAGGTGTTTATGTTATGCAAAATAAAATGGTTAGGGTATTGATCCAAATTTTCCATTTTCTGGCTTTGACTTGCATTTTCCAGCCTCATTTTGGTAACCTTTTTCACACTAGCACACTTACAGTAAGCTTCTTGCCTTCCTCAAGTATCTATTAATTATCCTGCTGTACTAGCACATGGTTAAACGTTAGCTTACTTTAGATTACTCTCTGTACTCCCTGTTGAAATCTCACTCTGTGTTCATGCACATGAAAATGCAGCTCATGTGAAAGAGCTTACCTGCTACATATTCCATTAAGGATGCTCTACCCACTCTAAGTGTCTCCTTGGCATTCCCCGTAGCTCTGGGAAATTTTCTCATATTATTAATTTCATAGTTTATCTTCCTCCATATTCTGCATTTTCTTTCCTAGGACCCCCAAGTCCAAGGTTTGGATATTTGTCCTTTTGGATTTACCTTTGTTTCTCCTTTCTCCCATATATTTCACTTTGGTGATCCATTTATGTTTATTTCATGTGCTGAGAAATTTTTTAAACTTTTATTTCTGACTCACAATTTCAACAGTCATTTTTACTTATATTCTTATTATACTGTCTAACAGTGACATGAATCACTTAAGTCTGTTGTTATAATTAGAGTAAGTCAACTATCAAGAAGATATTAACTGGCCTATTCAAGGAGTGGTTAAAAAAAATGCCAGGTTTTGATTTTTAGAATTGTTCTCTTCCAGCAGCCCATGTTATCAATAGATGATCTTTTTCTGTGATGAAAATCTTGGAGCAGTCTGGCTAATATGTTTATGTTACTAGTATGACACCACTATCCATTTATCAATAAGTTGTTACATGGGGCAAGTAATTTATAGCTGGTGATTTGTATGACTCAGAATGTGTTTTGCAAAACCAGTTGTCAGTTTAAATTTTTAGTTTAATTGTAACCATCTTTTGCTGAGACTGTGACAGTTAGTCATACATTCCTCATGTCTCTACATATCCATGATACTGCCAAAAAGTTGTATTTTTTATCTTGCAGTGTGTGAAAGAAAAAAAGGATCAGTAGGTGTTTATGTTATGCAAAATAAAATGGTTAGGGTATTGATCCAAATTTTCCATTTTCTGGCTTTGACTTGCATTTTCCAGCCTCATTTTGGTAACCTTTTTCACACTAGCACACTTACAGTAAGCTTCTTGCCTTCCTCAAGTATCTATTAATTATCCTGCTGTACTAGCACATGGTTAAACGTTAGCTTACTTTAGATTACTCTCTGTACTCCCTGTTGAAATCTCACTCTGTGTTCATGCACATGAAAATGCAGCTCATGTGAAAGAGCTTACCTGCTACATATTCCATTAAGGATGCTCTACCCACTCTAAGTGTCTCCTTGGCATTCCCCGTAGCTCTGGGAAATTTTCTCATATTATTAATTTCATAGTTTATCTTCCTCCATATTCTGCATTTTCTTTCCTAGGACCCCCAAGTCCAAGGTTTGGATATTTGTCCTTTTGGATTTACCTTTGTTTCTCCTTTCTCCCATATATTTCACTTTGGTGATCCATTTATGTTTATTTCATGTGCTGAGAAATTTTTTAAACTTTTATTTCTGACTCACAATTTCAACAGTCATTTTTTTTTTAGAATTTTTTTTGGCCACTTTTATTGGTCTTCCGTTTATTTATTTTTCATCCATCTTTGTTCTTTGGCCTGTGTGAACCTCCCACTGCAGTGGCCTCTCTCACTGCAGAGCGCTGGCTCTGGGCACATGCCCCCAGAGCACTGGCTCCTGATTGGACACACTGGTCCAGCCGCTCCACGGCACGTGGGATCTTCCTAGGCCAGGGGTCAAACCAACATCCCTTGCACTGCAAGGCAGACTCTTTACCCACTTGACCACCAGAGAAGCCCTCAGCAATCATTTTTAACTATCTGTATTTTTAAATTTTGTTTTTGTTCTTGTTTTATTGATAGTATATTATCTCACATATCTGATATTAACTAGATGGTGTGTAAAATTTCTTCTGTGTCTTAGTTTATCTTGGCTTTTCTTCATTGTGCTGCCTGTTTTTGATTCTTGGTTGGCCCTTCAGATACGTGAGTTCTCGGGGAGTAAGAATAAGGGATAAGAATGATTTAAAGTTGAGTGGGTAGGAAGACAGCTCTTAGACCAGCAGCTTCCTAATTGCCAGAATGAATCAAGGTTTTTGTGTAGGGTCCAATATTTCACAATTTGTCCAGATATTTCCTTCAGTCTCTTTAAGAGAAGGCTCTCACATTATTTGCACTGGAGTGTTGTTTGCCTATTTGTACATCTGTGGGTCGGGAGAGGGATGGGAGGATTAGATGGGCATCTAGTCCACATATAAACTTTCCATTAACCCTTCTGTTTTCATAATGCATGAGGTGTTTCAGCACAGTGTCTCTGAGTTCTGTTAGGAACACTGGTTCCTACTTCTGCTGCAGGTCCTTTTATGAGTTTTCCTAGGGTATGGCTCCTTCATGTTGGTTGATCAGTCAGCAGTTTCTCTAATTTCCAGAAATTTCTTTAAGTCTCCTATTCCTTGATAGTACTCCTCTTATTCTTTTCCTTATTGTGAATTTATTTCTTTTTATTATTTTATTGTAGTTGTCATGGCTTTTAAAGAGTAGCATGAGATGTTTATTCAGCCTGCCATCTAAATTGGAAGTCATCTTATGCTTCTCTGAAGAAAATCTAGTATAAAACTGTGGCAAAACTTTATTGCCTTCCCAGTCTAGTTGGAGAGAAAATACATGTGCCAGAAGAGATAAGGAATTTCATTACTAACTGGAACCTTGGGTAGAATACTTGACAAAGTACAATAGTATCATATACCACTCTCATTTAACTCCGTGTTTCTGTCAGTTCTTTGAAAGTCATTTAACGACATTTGAGAGGAGGAAAAGGAATATAGCAAAAAATTTGAGCATCAGTACTTTTTTAATCCTGAAATAATTCTTTTCCAAAATGAATTTTAAAATGTTGATTAAAGGGAGAAAGGGGACTCTTAGAGGTGTTAGATGAGTGTTGATATGTGTACATTCAAAATCAGTCTGTCCCCTTTATAAGTGCCTGATATCTTTAGCAGGCCATGTCTTTAGCTTCTAAATGCTTCTACATGTAATTTCTTTGTTCATTTATTTATTCAATAATTGTGATTCCCTCCTGTAGAAAATAAATATATATTTTGTCCAAACAGATACCACCTATGACAATGTGAGCCCAAACACCAAATGTTTCACCTTAAGTAAGTCTTACATGTATATTGAATAAAAATCTATATAAACCTGCATTCTTGGTTCTCATAGGCAGAACATCATGTATTGTGAAGAATATCAATGAGAGTGATTAGAGAATATTGGAAGAAGGAAGTACAAGAAAAACAGATCCTTTGCACTGGAGTGTTGTTTGCCTATTTGTACATCTGTGGGTCGGGAGAGGGATGGGAGGATTAGATGGGCATCTAGTCCACATATAAACTTTCCATTAACCCTTCTGTTTTCATAATGCATGAGGTGTTTCAGCACAGTGTCTCTGAGTTCTGTTAGGAACACTGGTTCCTACTTCTGCTGCAGGTCCTTTTATGAGTTTTCCTAGGGTATGGCTCCTTCATGTTGGTTGATCAGTCAGCAGTTTCTCTAATTTCCAGAAATTTCTTTAAGTCTCCTATTCCTTGATAGTACTCCTCTTATTCTTTTCCTTATTGTGAATTTATTTCTTTTTATTATTTTATTGTAGTTGTCATGGCTTTTAAAGAGTAGCATGAGATGTTTATTCAGCCTGCCATCTAAATTGGAAGTCATCTTATGCTTCTCTGAAGAAAATCTAGTATAAAACTGTGGCAAAACTTTATTGCCTTCCCAGTCTAGTTGGAGAGAAAATACATGTGCCAGAAGAGATAAGGAATTTCATTACTAACTGGAACCTTGGGTAGAATACTTGACAAAGTACAATAGTATCATATACCACTCTCATTTAACTCCGTGTTTCTGTCAGTTCTTTGAAAGTCATTTAACGACATTTGAGAGGAGGAAAAGGAATATAGCAAAAAATTTGAGCATCAGTACTTTTTTAATCCTGAAATAATTCTTTTCCAAAATGAATTTTAAAATGTTGATTAAAGGGAGAAAGGGGACTCTTAGAGGTGTTAGATGAGTGTTGATATGTGTACATTCAAAATCAGTCTGTCCCCTTTATAAGTGCCTGATATCTTTAGCAGGCCATGTCTTTAGCTTCTAAATGCTTCTACATGTAATTTCTTTGTTCATTTATTTATTCAATAATTGTGATTCCCTCCTGTAGAAAATAAATATATATTTTGTCCAAACAGATACCACCTATGACAATGTGAGCCCAAACACCAAATGTTTCACCTTAAGTAAGTCTTACATGTATATTGAATAAAAATCTATATAAACCTGCATTCTTGGTTCTCATAGGCAGAACATCATGTATTGTGAAGAATATCAATGAGAGTGATTAGAGAATATTGGAAGAAGGAAGTACAAGAAAAACAGATCCATATTAACCTTTGCATGGCTTCCCTGATGGCTCAGATGATAAAGAATCCAGGAGACCTGGGTTCGATCCCTGAGTCGGGAGGATCCCTGGAGAGGGGAATTGCTGCCTGCTCCACTATTCTTGCCTGGAGAATCCCAGGGACAGAGGAGCCGGAGGGCTACAATCCATGAGGTTACAAAGCGTTAGACACGACCTTGCAACTAACAGTTTCACTTTCACTTTCAGCCTCTGAATGGAATCAGAAAATAACATTATAACCACAAATCATTATAATCCTATGGCATTTTATTCCAAAGATGCCATGTATGGTGTCATTTTGACACTGAAAATAGAAGCCTTTTTATATAGCAGAAGTAGGAGCTGAGAAATTTGACTTGGCGTGAGCAATTCACTTAACCCCTTAGAGTTCAGTCCATATCTTTTTTCAGTGAGAATTGGACTGAATACTGATTAACGATCGTATTGATGCTAAATCTAGGATTTTTTTAAGTACTTACTGAATGATAGTTGTTTGTCAAGTATTAGGCTAAGTTCTTTGGATATCACTATATATATATATATATATATATATATATATCACCATATATATATCTTCAGGAGAAGATAAATAAATCCGAGAGGGCAAATAAATGCATCTACAAATATCTGCATTACATGGCAATATACTGTAAAAAGTATATAGAGGAATCACGTAAGTGAAAAAGAAGAGTTTTCAACTTGGGCAATTGAGGATGAATGCATAGAGTAAGATTTTAGTAGATAGTTGAGACTAAGAGAATAATGTAGCCTCATCAGCATAAGTTGGAACACAGATAAGAGTAAAGATGAAGTGCGTTTAAAGAAATCCAGGTTGTGCGTGTACACTCAGTTGTGTCTGACTCTTTGCAATCCCGTGGATTGTAGCTCACCAGGCTCCTCTGTCCATGGAATTTTCTAGGTAAAAGAATACTGGATTGGTTTGACATTTCCTACTCTAGGAGATCTTCCTGACCCGGACTGAGCCTGCTTCTCCTGCATTAGCAGGCAGATTCTATATAAACCTGCATTCTTGGTTCTCATAGGCAGAATCATGTATTGTGAAGAATATCAATGAGAGTGATTAGAGAATATTGGAAGAAGGAAGTACAAGAAAAACAGATCCATATTAACCTTTGCATGGCTTCCCTGATGGCTCAGATGATAAAGAATCCAGGAGACCTGGGTTCGATCCCTGAGTCGGGAGGATCCCTGGAGAGGGGAATTGCTGCCTGCTCCACTATTCTTGCCTGGAGAATCCCAGGGACAGAGGAGCCGGAGGGCTACAATCCATGAGGTTACAAAGCGTTAGACACGACCTTGCAACTAACAGTTTCACTTTCACTTTCAGCCTCTGAATGGAATCAGAAAATAACATTATAACCACAAATCATTATAATCCTATGGCATTTTATTCCAAAGATGCCATGTATGGTGTCATTTTGACACTGAAAATAGAAGCCTTTTTATATAGCAGAAGTAGGAGCTGAGAAATTTGACTTGGCGTGAGCAATTCACTTAACCCTTAGAGTTCAGTCCATATCTTTTTTCAGTGAGAATTGGACTGAATACTGATTAACGATCGTATTGATGCTAAATCTAGGATTTTTTTAAGTACTTACTGAATGATAGTTGTTTGTCAAGTATTAGGCTAAGTTCTTTGGATATCACTATATATATATATATATATATATATATATATATCACCATATATATATCTTCAGGAGAAGATAAATAAATCCGAGAGGGCAAATAAATGCATCTACAAATATCTGCATTACATGGCAATATACTGTAAAAAGTATATAGAGGAATCACGTAAGTGAAAAAGAAGAGTTTTCAACTTGGGCAATTGAGGATGAATGCATAGAGTAAGATTTTAGTAGATAGTTGAGACTAAGAGAATAATGTAGCCTCATCAGCATAAGTTGGAACACAGATAAGAGTAAAGATGAAGTGCGTTTAAAGAAATCCAGGTTGTGCGTGTACACTCAGTTGTGTCTGACTCTTTGCAATCCCGTGGATTGTAGCTCACCAGGCTCCTCTGTCCATGGAATTTTCTAGGTAAAAGAATACTGGATTGGTTTGACATTTCCTACTCTAGGAGATCTTCCTGACCCCGGGACTGAGCCTGCTTCTCCTGCATTAGCAGGCAGATTCTTTACCACTGAGCCACCAGGAAAGCCAAACCAGCCAGCTTTATTAGAGTATTGGGAAAGCAAGTGGAAAATATATCTAGAGGTAACATTATGACTGGTCTTACCTACAATTTAAGGGAAGTGGTGTAGATTTGTGAGACACAAGACCAACAGGCTCCTGTTTATTTGGAAAAGATATGCAGGCGTAGAAGATACTAAGGATTAGAGAGGAGACCTGATACTGAAATAGCAATAAGGAAACTATTATACTCTTCCGGGTAGGAAATAGGACAAGAAGTAGGGCAGTGGCAATTCAGTGAAATGGTTGGGGCAGGTGAAAGAAAGGTTACACATGACTCAATAACTGATTGGATACATCTAAGGATTGAAACCAGTGTGACTGGAAAAATGGAGCTCTCCAGGCTCCCCTGTCCATGGAATTTCCCAGGCAAGAATAGTGGAGTGGGTTGCCATTTCCTCCTCCAGGGGATCTTCCCGACCCAGCAATTGAACACTTGTCTTGCATCTCCTGCATTGGCAGGTGGGTTCTTTACGAAATGATTTGAATTTATTCTCTCACTGCCAGCGTTATTACAACAGGAAACTCTTATATCGTATGCCATTCACTGAACTTAAAAAAAAAGGTTTTATACAAATAATGAATAACTGGAGATAGCTTGCTGTGTTAATCTTAAAATTGTGAAATAGTTTATAAAGCATTAATAATCACAATCCCTTTTTCTCTCTCTCCCTCCCTCCCCTCCTTGTCTTAGAGCAAATTATTCATGGAAGGATTTAGAAGCCTAAAAGAAGGAGAACCAGTGGAATTCACATTTAAAAAATCTTCCAAAGGCCTTGAATCAATACGGGTAACAGGACCTGGTGGGAGTCCCTGTTTAGGAAGCGAAAGAAGACCCAAAGGGAAGACACTACAAAAAAGAAAACCAAAGGGAGACAGGTAATCATTTTATTTCGTTAGCCTGTGTGTTTATTGTATTTGGAGAAGATTTCTCGAATTATAGTTTATATTTTTATTATGTTATTAAATCTAGCCACAGTAAAATAAAATGTCATTACTGAATATTTGAATAGAATTTATCATAAATAGGGCTTCCCTGGTGGTCCAGTGGGTAGAGAGTCTGCCTTGCAGTGCAGAGGGCACTTATTCGATCCCTGGCTTGGGAGAGTCCCACGTACTGCGGAGTGGCTGGACCAGTGTGTCCAGTTGCGAGCCAGTGCTCTGGAGCATATGTGCCCAGAGCTGGTGCTCTGCAGCGAGAGAGGCCACTGCAATGGGAGGCCCACACAGGCCGAAGAATAAAGATGGATGAAAATAAATAAATAAATAAGTAAACCAATAGAAGAGGCCAAAATTTAAAAAAAAAAAAAAAAAGAATGTTGCGTAAACTTAAAAAAAAAAAAAAGAAATATAGGGGAACTCTCTGCAGAATATATTTAACTGAGCGTTCAGCATTAAGCACTGGACAGTCCCCTAACCACTTAATCCACCAGATTATTGAGAGACCACAAATTGGGAGCTTAAGTTCTCAGTAGATGGAGGTGTCCCTGTGTGTCTCTTAGTGCTTCACTTTTTTTTTTTTTTTAATAAAAATACACTTACTGTTTTGTTGGTTTTGAAAAGATAATTCACTACAGAATTCAAATATAAAAAAAACTCATGGAAAATCTTAACTACAGGTGGGAATCATAATCTTGATATATACACAATTATTTGACATTTTTTTTCACTTTTCACTGTGGAACATTTCATGTCAGTCAGCACCACCTGCATAAATTCCCACTATATGAATGTACCAAATTTAAACAAGGCTGTGTTAAATTAATTTAACTGTTAGATTTAGTCCTCCCTCCTTCTTGCTTGACATTAGGAAGGATTTAGAAGCCTAAAAGAAGGAGAACCAGTGGAATTCACATTTAAAAAATCTTCCAAAGGCCTTGAATCAATACGGGTAACAGGACCTGGTGGGAGTCCCTGTTTAGGAAGCGAAAGAAGACCCAAAGGGAAGACACTACAAAAAAGAAAACCAAAGGGAGACAGGTAATCATTTTATTTCGTTAGCCTGTGTGTTTATTGTATTTGGAGAAGATTTCTCGAATTATAGTTTATATTTTTATTATGTTATTAAATCTAGCCACAGTAAAATAAAATGTCATTACTGAATATTTGAATAGAATTTATCATAAATAGGGCTTCCCTGGTGGTCCAGTGGGTAGAGAGTCTGCCTTGCAGTGCAGAGGGCACTTATTCGATCCCTGGCTTGGGAGAGTCCCACGTACTGGAGTGGCTGGACCAGTGTGTCCAGTTGCGAGCCAGTGCTCTGGAGCATATGTGCCCAGAGCTGGTGCTCTGCAGCGAGAGAGGCCACTGCAATGGGAGGCCCACACAGGCCGAAGAATAAAGATGGATGAAAATAAATAAATAAATAAGTAAACCAATAGAAGAGGCCAAAATTTAAAAAAAAAAAAAAAAAGAATGTTGCGTAAACTTAAAAAAAAAAAAAAGAAATATAGGGGAACTCTCTGCAGAATATATTTAACTGAGCGTTCAGCATTAAGCACTGGACAGTCCCCTAACCACTTAATCCACCAGATTATTGAGAGACCACAAATTGGGAGCTTAAGTTCTCAGTAGATGGAGGTGTCCCTGTGTGTCTCTTAGTGCTTCACTTTTTTTTTTTTTTTAATAAAAATACACTTACTGTTTTGTTGGTTTTGAAAAGATAATTCACTACAGAATTCAAATATAAAAAAAACTCATGGAAAATCTTAACTACAGGTGGGAATCATAATCTTGATATATACACAATTATTTGACATTTTTTTTTTTTCACTTTTTCACTGTGGAACATTTCATGTCAGTCAGCACCACCTGCATAAATTCCCACTGTATGAATGTACCAAATTTAAACAAGGCTGTGTTAAATTAATTTAACTGTTAGATTTAGGTTATTTCCAGTATTTTTAATTTATCAATAGCAATTTAGTAAGAATCTATATATGTACATTAAAAAACTGTCTGACCATATCATTAATGGATAAAAACTTAATACTGAGAAATCTGGATCAAAAACTATGCACTTTAAAATTTTTGGTATCTCTTTCTAAACTGTTCTTCAGAGATAGAGTCAACATATAACCCCTTTAAAAGTGGGACTGTTCATTGAATAATGTCATCTTTTAAATTTTTTTCCAGTTACATAGGTTAAGAAATGCAGCACATTTTTTCCCTTTGCATCCTTTGACTAAGGTTAAATATACTTTCATATGTTAATTTTTTTATTATTATTATTTTTTCTTCTACGAATTGTGTGTTCCCTTTTCTTTTTCTACTGGGATGTTCATTTGGTACTGTTGATTTCTAAATTCTCTCTTTAAGAAAAAATCTCAAGTTTTCCTCTTCCCTATGCTGGGGAAAACACAGTCCTTCCATATCACGTTTCCTTCCTTCGTGTCTCTCCATTACTTTTAAACAGAACATTTCACTTCTGACCACCAAATGTGCAGAGGTTTTTCCCCACACCAAGCAGTTATTCACGATGCCAGCTGGATGTCCTACAATTTAACTCAATTCTTAACACCACCTACCTGGAGATAGTGTCAGGTCCCAAAGGTTAAGGGCTCAGTCTACAGGACTGTCATACCACCCTTCAGATGCCGATTACAAGAAACTCTGGTTAGGTGGCTACAAACCCCCTCTTCATGTTAATTCATTTACTAGAGCAGCTCACAGAACTCAGGGAAATGCTTACATTTACCAGTTTACTTAAAGGTTATGATAACAGCAGATGAAGGATATAGATAAAGAGATATTTAACAAAGGTTGAGGATGGTCCCAAGCATAAGGACTTCTTTTCCCACGGGATTATGGAGCTTTATGTTTCCAGTGTGTTTGCCAGCAGGGGAGCTCTCTGGATCTTGTACTTTAGAAATTTTATGGAGACTTCATCACATAGGCTTGATTTTCAGCCCCTTTCCCTTCTCTCAAGAAAATTGGCAGTGAGGCTAAAAAGTCCAAGCTTCTAATCAGAGCTTGGTCTTTCTGTGACCAGCCCTCATTCAGGAGCCATCCAGGAGCCCACTCAGTGTAACCTCCTTAGAGCAGAAGACCCTCGTATTACCTAGGAAATTACAAGATTCTCAGGAGCCCTATGTCAGAAACAGAGATCAAAAAGAGGTGCTCCTAGTGTTCTTAACGCTAATGAAATTACAAGGGTTTTCGGAGCTCTGTGCCAGGAACCAGGGACTGAGACCAATATGTTTCTTGGTATCTCAGATTGTCTTTGAATATTTGTCATGTTAATCATTTTTCCTCAGAAAGATAGGAAATATCTTTTTCAGCTTGTGAAAAATATATTTGCATGTATGTTTGTGTGTATTTTTTTAATCTATGTATTATTTTTCTTCTAGATTGTGTGTTCCCTTTTCTTTTCTACTGGGATGTTCATTTGGTACTGTTGATTTCTAAATTCTCTCTTAAGAAAAATCTCAAGTTTTCCTCTTCCCTATGCTGGGGAAAACACAGTCCTTCCATATCACGTTTCCTTCCTTCGTGTCTCTCCATTACTTTTAAACAGAACATTTCACTTCTGACCACCAAATGTGCAGAGGTTTTTCCCCACACCAAGCAGTTATTCACGATGCCAGCTGGATGTCCTACAATTTAACTCAATTCTTAACACCACCTACCTGGAGATAGTGTCAGGTCCCAAAGGTTAAGGGCTCAGTCTACAGGACTGTCATACCACCCTTCAGATGCCGATTACAAGAAACTCTGGTTAGGTGGCTACAAACCCCCTCTTCATGTTAATTCATTTACTAGAGCAGCTCACAGAACTCAGGGAAATGCTTACATTTACCAGTTTACTTAAAGGTTATGATAACAGCAGATGAAGGATATAGATAAAGAGATATTTAACAAAGGTTGAGGATGGTCCCAAGCATAAGGACTTCTTTTCCCACGGGATTATGGAGCTTTATGTTTCCAGTGTGTTTGCCAGCAGGGGAGCTCTCTGGATCTTGTACTTTAGAAATTTTATGGAGACTTCATCACATAGGCTTGATTTTCAGCCCCTTTCCCTTCTCTCAAGAAAATTGGCAGTGAGGCTAAAAAGTCCAAGCTTCTAATCAGAGCTTGGTCTTTCTGTGACCAGCCCTCATTCAGGAGCCATCCAGGAGCCCACTCAGTGTAACCTCCTTAGAGCAGAAGACCCTCGTATTACCTAGGAAATTACAAGATTCTCAGGAGCCCTATGTCAGAAACAGAGATCAAAAAGAGGTGCTCCTAGTGTTCTTAACGCTAATGAAATTACAAGGGTTTTCGGAGCTCTGTGCCAGGAACCAGGGACTGAGACCAATATGTTTCTTGGTATCTCAGATTGTCTTTGAATATTTGTCATGTTAATCATTTTTCCTCAGAAAGATAGGAAATATCTTTTTCAGCTTGTGAAAAATATATTTGCATGTATGTTTGTGTGTATTTTTACTTTATATACATATAAGTAAAATACCATATGATACTATTTCCCTTACAAATATTTTATGATCTCCCTTACATATGGAATCTAAAACGAAAACCAAGATCTTATATATACAGAACCTATCGGTGGTTGCAGAAGACTTGGGAAACTTTAGTATGGACTGATTAAAATTAGATTCCTATTAAGAAATTATTGTTGGGCTTCCCTGATGGTCCAGTGGGTAAGGAAACCGCCTTGCAGTGCAAGGGGCGCTGATTCGATCCCTGGCCTGGGAAGATCCCACGTGCCGCAGAGCAGTTGGACTGATGTGTCCAATTACCGAGCCGGGGCTCTGGAGCGCATGCGCCCAGAGCCGGCGCTCTGCGACAACAGAGGCCACTGTGATGGGAGGCCCACACGGACCAAAGAACGAAGATGGATGAAAATAGATAAATGAAAGACCAATTGAAGTGGCCCGCCGCCCCTCCCTCCCCAACCCGCCCCCTCCAATAAATAAATAAATAAATAAATAAATAAAATCTTAAAAAATGATAATAATACATTTAAAAAAGAGAAATTATTGTTTATTTTGATAGGAATTATAAGGCATGATTTTTTGATTACTGATTCAGTGTCCTTCCTAGTAACTGATAATGCTCAGTTACTATCCAGTTTCATGTCCAGACTTGGTAGGTTGGAAGTTTCTTGAAATTTATCTGTTTATTTTAATTTGTTCAATTTGTTATTGTTGCTTAGTCACTGAGTTAGGTCCAATTCTTTTATGACCTTGTGGACTGTAGCCCACCAGGCTCATCTGTCCATGGGATTTCCCAGGCAAGAATACTGGAGTGGGTTGCCTTTTCCTTTTCTAGTGGATATTCCCTACCTGGGATCTAACCCAGTCTCCTGCAATTTTTGACCCAGCTCAAAAGAGGTGCTCCTAGTGTTCTTAACGCTAATGAAATTACAAGGGTTTTCGGAGCTCTGTGCCAGGAACCAGGGACTGAGACCAATATGTTTCTTGGTATCTCAGATTGTCTTTGAATATTTGTCATGTTAATCATTTTTCCTCAGAAAGATAGGAAATATCTTTTTCAGCTTGTGAAAAATATATTTGCATGTATGTTTGTGTGTATTTTTACTTTATATACATATAAGTAAAATACCATATGATACTATTTCCCTTACAAATATTTTATGATCTCCCTTACATATGGAATCTAAAAACGAAAACCAAGATCTTATATATACAGAACCTATCGGTGGTTGCGAGAAGACTTGGGAAACTTTAGTATGGACTGATTAAAATTAGATTCCTATTAAGAAATTATTGTTGGGCTTCCCTGATGGTCCAGTGGGTAAGGAAACCGCCTTGCAGTGCAAGGGGCGCTGATTCGATCCCTGGCCTGGGAAGATCCCACGTGCCGCAGAGCAGTTGGACTGATGTGTCCAATTACCGAGCCGGGGCTCTGGAGCGCATGCGCCCAGAGCCGGCGCTCTGCGACAACAGAGGCCACTGTGATGGGAGGCCCACACGGACCAAAGAACGAAGATGGATGAAAATAGATAAATGAAAGACCAATTGAAGTGGCCCGCCCGCCCCCTCCCTCCCCAACCCGCCCCCTCCAATAAATAAATAAATAAATAAATAAATAAAATCTTAAAAAATGATAATAATACATTTAAAAAAGAGAAATTATTGTTTATTTTGATAGGAATTATAAGGCATGATTTTTTGATTACTGATTCAGTGTCCTTCCTAGTAACTGATAATGCTCAGTTACTATCCAGTTTCATGTCCAGACTTGGTAGGTTGGAAGTTTCTTGAAATTTATCTGTTTATTTTAATTTGTTCAATTTGTTATTGTTGCTTAGTCACTGAGTTAGGTCCAATTCTTTTATGACCTTGTGGACTGTAGCCCACCAGGCTCATCTGTCCATGGGATTTCCCAGGCAAGAATACTGGAGTGGGTTGCCTTTTCCTTTTCTAGTGGATATTCCCTACCTGGGATCTAACCCAGTCTCCTGCATTGGCAGGCGGATTCTTTACCACTGACCCAGCAGGGAAGCAAATTTGTTTGTGTACAATTATACTCATGGAACTCTTTTATAATCTTTGTATTTCTGTTGCATCACTGTAATGTCTTCTCTTTAATTTCTGTTTATTCATTCGAGTTATCTCTCAGGTTTAGCTCAAGCTTTGTCTATTTTGTTTATCTTTTCAAAATATCAGTTCTTAGTTTCATTTATCATTTTAATTAATTAATTTATTTATTTATTTTGGGCGGGGGTCGGGTCGGGGAGGGAGGGGAGCAGGCGGGCCACTTCTATTGGTCTTTCATTTCTTTATTTTCATCCGTCTTTGTTCTTTGGCTCCTGTGGGCCTCCCATCGAGGTGGCGGCTCTCCTTGCAGAGTGTCGGCTCTGGGCGCATGCGCGCCAGAGCTCCGGCTCGGTAGTTGGACACATCGGTCCAGCCGCTCCGCAGCACGTGGGATCTTCCCAGGCCAGGGATCCAGCCGGCGCCCCTTGCACTGCAAGGCAGTGTCCTTACCCACTGGACCACCAGGGGAAGCCCTCATTTATCATTTTTATTGTCCGTTTAGTTTCTATTTCATTTATTTCCACTGTGGTCTTTGTTTTCTTTCTTCTGTTAATCTGGACTTGGTTCCTTTGTAATTTTTTGAAATCGACTTCTTGTACTCAACATAGTGGTTTTGAAATTCATCCAAACTTTTGAATATATCAATGCAGTATTTCCCTCTTGTCTACGATTTTGCTTTCTGAGGTTTCAGTTATCCATGTTCAACAACTGTCAAAAATACTAAATGGAAAAGTCCAGAAGTAAACATTTTGTAAGTTTTAAGCTGTGCACTGTTCTGAGTACTGTGATGAAATCTTGCACCATTTGCTTTGTCCAACCAGGGACCTGACTCATTCCTTTGTCCAGCGTACATTGTCCATTAGTCATTTAGTAGCCATCTTGTATATTAGATTGATTGTCATGATATTATAGTGCTTATGTTCAAGTAACCCTGTTTTTTAATTTATTAATGATTCCAAAGCACTGTAGCCCACCAGGCTCATCTGTCCATGGGATTTCCCAGGCAAGAATACTGGAGTGGGTTGCCTTTTCCTTTTCTAGTGGATATTCCCTACCTGGGATCTAACCCAGTCTCCTGCATTGGCAGGCGGATTCTTTACCACTGACCCAGCAGGGAAGCAAATTTGTTTGTGTACAATTATACTCATGGAACTCTTTTATAATCTTTGTATTTCTGTTGCATCACTGTAATGTCTTCTCTTTAATTTCTGTTTATTCATTCGAGTTATCTCTCAGGTTTAGCTCAAGCTTTGTCTATTTTGTTTATCTTTTCAAAATATCAGTTCTTAGTTTCATTTATCATTTTAATTAATTAATTTATTTATTTATTTTGGGCGGGGGTCGGGTCGGGGAGGGAGGGGAGCAGGCGGGCCACTTCTATTGGTCTTTCATTTCTTTATTTTCATCCGTCTTTGTTCTTTGGCTCCTGTGGGCCTCCCATCGAGGTGGCGGCTCTCCTTGCAGAGTGTCGGCTCTGGGCGCATGCGCGCCAGAGCTCCGGCTCGGTAGTTGGACACATCGGTCCAGCCGCTCCGCAGCACGTGGGATCTTCCCAGGCCAGGGATCCAGCCGGCGCCCCTTGCACTGCAAGGCAGTGTCCTTACCCACTGGACCACCAGGGGAAGCCCTCATTTATCATTTTTATTGTCCGTTTAGTTTCTATTTCATTTATTTCCACTGTGGTCTTTGTTTTCTTTCTTCTGTTAATCTGGACTTGGTTCCTTTGTAATTTTTTGAAATCGACTTCTTGTACTCAACATAGTGGTTTTGAAATTCATCCAAACTTTTGAATATATCAATGCAGTATTTCCCTCTTGTCTACGATTTTGCTTTCTGAGGTTTCAGTTATCCATGTTCAACAACTGTCAAAAATACTAAATGGAAAAGTCCAGAAGTAAACATTTTGTAAGTTTTAAGCTGTGCACTGTTCTGAGTACTGTGATGAAATCTTGCACCATTTGCTTTGTCCAACCAGGGACCTGACTCATTCCTTTGTCCAGCGTACATTGTCCATTAGTCATTTAGTAGCCATCTTGTATATTAGATTGATTGTCATGATATTATAGTGCTTATGTTCAAGTAACCCTGTTTTTTAATTTATTAATGATTCCAAAGCATAGGAGTGGTGCTGCTGGCACTTTGGATTTGCCAAAGAACATCCATGAAGTGCTCCTTTTAAGTGTAAAGGATAAAGTTCTTGACTTAGTGAGGAAAGCAGTCATATGCTGAAGTTACTAAAGTAAAATATGAAGGAGTCTTAATCTGTGAAATTATGAGAAGGGAAAAGAAATCTGTGATAGTTCTGCTGTTGCACCCCAAACTGCAGAAGTTGTGGCCACAGTGTATGATAAGTGCATAGTTAAGATGAGAAAGGCCTTAAATTTATACAGTAAGATGTTCTGAGTAAGAGAGACTTTCATATAGCTTTTATTATACTATAGCGTTATAATGTTTCTGTTAATAGTTATTCTTAATTTCATCCTATGCCTTATTTATAAATTAAATTTTATCAAAGCTATGTATGTATGTATAGAAAAAAATATATAGAGGCTTTGGTACTGCCCATTCTTTAAGGCATTTACTCAAGGTCTTGCCATATATTAATATCCCCCACAGATAATGGGGGCTGGTATCGTTCATTGCTTTTTGTTGGTTAGTAGTATTCCATTGTGTGAACATAGCATTCATATGTTGAAAGGTGTTTAGGTAGTTTCCATCTGACAATTATGAATAGACCTGCTGTAAACAGTTATGTACAGGTTCTTGTGTGAACATAAGTTTTCATTTATCTCAGAGTGAGATTGCTGGATAACTACTTTTTGTAATTTGATCGACTTCTTGTACTACATGGGGAATTCATCCAAACTTTTGAATATATCAATGCAGTATTTCCTCTTGTCTACGATTTTGCTTTCTGAGGTTTCAGTTATCCATGTTCAACAACTGTCAAAAATACTAAATGGAAAAGTCCAGAAGTAAACATTTTGTAAGTTTTAAGCTGTGCACTGTTCTGAGTACTGTGATGAAATCTTGCACCATTTGCTTTGTCCAACCAGGGACCTGACTCATTCCTTTGTCCAGCGTACATTGTCCATTAGTCATTTAGTAGCCATCTTGTATATTAGATTGATTGTCATGATATTATAGTGCTTATGTTCAAGTAACCCTGTTTTTTAATTTATTAATGATTCCAAAGCATAGGAGTGGTGCTGCTGGCACTTTGGATTTGCCAAAGAACATCCATGAAGTGCTCCTTTTAAGTGTAAAGGATAAAGTTCTTGACTTAGTGAGGAAAGCAGTCATATGCTGAAGTTACTAAAGTAAAATATGAAGGAGTCTTAATCTGTGAAATTATGAGAAGGGAAAAGAAATCTGTGATAGTTCTGCTGTTGCACCCCAAACTGCAGAAGTTGTGGCCACAGTGTATGATAAGTGCATAGTTAAGATGAGAAAGGCCTTAAATTTATACAGTAAGATGTTCTGAGTAAGAGAGACTTTCATATAGCTTTTATTATACTATAGCGTTATAATGTTTCTGTTAATAGTTATTCTTAATTTCATCCTATGCCTTATTTATAAATTAAATTTTATCAAAGCTATGTATGTATGTATAGAAAAAAATATATAGAGGCTTTGGTACTGCCCATTCTTTAAGGCATTTACTCAAGGTCTTGCCATATATTAATATCCCCCACAGATAATGGGGGCTGGTATCGTTCATTGCTTTTTGTTGGTTAGTAGTATTCCATTGTGTGAACATAGCATTCATATGTTGAAAGGTGTTTAGGTAGTTTCCATCTGACAATTATGAATAGACCTGCTGTAAACAGTTATGTACAGGTTCTTGTGTGAACATAAGTTTTCATTTATCTCAGAGTGAGATTGCTGGATAATCTTGGTTGTAGGTTTATGTTTAACTTTATTAGAAACTGCCATATTCTTTTCCAGACCGATTGTACTATTTTGACTAATCATATGATGATATCTCATCATGGTTTTAATTTCCATTTCCCATGTAGCTCCTGACATGTGCTGATAGTTAGCTTCTTTTTTGTGTCATCTTATATCCTCATTAGTTAAGTGTCTGCTTATACCTTTTTGCCCATTTTTTACCAGATTGTTTTCTTATTCTTGTATTTTGAGACTGCTTTATATAAAATGTGGATACAAGTCCTTAGATATATATAATTCCCAAATATTTTTGCTTCTGAGTTTATGGCTTAATTTTCCAGTCTCTTAAATATCTCTCACAGAACAGAAGTTTTTAATTTTGATAAAAACATTTATGAATCTTTTAAAAATTTCGTCTTTAAAAAACTTTTGATTAACCCCAGATTTGATTAATCAGAAGGTTTTCCCCCTGTGTGAGGTGTGAAGTTGAGGCTCAGTTTTCATCTTTGAATAACATGACTGGTTGAAACACCATCTGTTGAAAACTGTATCTTTTCCCTTGATATATTTTTAAATTAAAAAGTTTAATTTCTGTCATCTCAGGATAAAAATTAAACCTTTGAACTTTCAATTATATGGAATT
Organism: Tragulus kanchil; assembly: GCA_022376925.1. Taxonomy (NCBI): domain Eukaryota; kingdom Metazoa; phylum Chordata; class Mammalia; order Artiodactyla; family Tragulidae; genus Tragulus; species Tragulus kanchil. The sequence goes on from JAIOJX010000026.1 coordinate 237,843,600, forward strand.
AATACGTTTAATGCATTCAAAATTTGGTTTCACCACTCAAGAGAACTCATTTGTTCTATTTACACATATATAATTATATTTTGTGAAGATCTATGTTTCTGTGGTAAGAAATGAAAAATAATTTTAAAGATTCTATTGTAATTTTACGTAAATTATTAAGAAAAGAAAATTTATTTATTTTTTTATTCTGCTGAATTTATTATGCTGTTACTAGTGTCCACAGCTATGTAATAGCAGTGCCTATTAACTTGTTTTATTTTAAATCCACTGTGTTTAGAATATTTTCATGAAATTTTATTGGAATAATTTTTTATTTATATTCACTGTTTACTTCTTTCTTTATGCTAATTATCAGAAGAGTAAAGAGATTTAATGATCTTAGGAAGCTCTCTTTATATAATTGATAAAATAAAGATAGTTGTTAATAAAAGATTTAAAAGCTTTATTCTTATTCTCAAAACTGGCCTATACTTGGTGAAGAGCTACAATTTACTATGAGAAAAGGAACTTCTAACAATAAAATTGTGAGGGATGATAGTAGAATGATGATTTTGTTTGTCATTATCTTTCCTGTTTATATGAAATAATCATGTCAACCTATAATATAGAATTAAATCTTTTATACAATAAAATTATAGTTCATATCAGTGATTGTGTTATATTAGTGAGAAATAATCATGTTTCTGTTTAATTTACCTTTAAAATATAACATTAGTTAAGTGTCTGCTTATACCTTTTTGCCCATTTTTTACCAGATTGTTTTCTTATTCTTGTATTTTGAGACTGCTTTATATAAAATGTGGATACAAGTCCTTAGATATATATAATTCCCAAATATTTTTGCTTCTGAGTTTATGGCTTAATTTTCCAGTCTCTTAAATATCTCTCACAGAACAGAAGTTTTTAATTTTGATAAAAACATTTATGAATCTTTTAAAAATTTCGTCTTTAAAAAACTTTTGATTAACCCCAGATTTGATTAATCAGAAGGTTTTCCCCCTGTGTGAGGTGTGAAGTTGAGGCTCAGTTTTCATCTTTGAATAACATGACTGGTTGAAACACCATCTGTTGAAAACTGTATCTTTTCCCTTGATATATTTTTAAATTAAAAAGTTTAATTTCTGTCATCTCAGGATAAAAATTAAACCTTTGAACTTTCAATTATATGGAATTAATACGTTTAATGCATTCAAAATTTGGTTTCACCACTCAAGAGAACTCATTTGTTCTATTTACACATATATAATTATATTTTGTGAAGATCTATGTTTCTGTGGTAAGAAATGAAAAATAATTTTAAAGATTCTATTGTAATTTTACGTAAATTATTAAGAAAAGAAAATTTATTTATTTTTTTATTCTGCTGAATTTATTATGCTGTTACTAGTGTCCACAGCTATGTAATAGCAGTGCCTATTAACTTGTTTTATTTTAAATCCACTGTGTTTAGAATATTTTCATGAAATTTTATTGGAATAATTTTTTATTTATATTCACTGTTTACTTCTTTCTTTATGCTAATTATCAGAAGAGTAAAGAGATTTAATGATCTTAGGAAGCTCTCTTTATATAATTGATAAAATAAAGATAGTTGTTAATAAAAGATTTAAAAGCTTTATTCTTATTCTCAAAAACTGGCCTATACTTGGTGAAGAGCTACAATTTACTATGAGAAAAGGAACTTCTAACAATAAAATTGTGAGGGATGATAGTAGAATGATGATTTTGTTTGTCATTATCTTTCCTGTTTATATGAAATAATCATGTCAACCTATAATATAGAATTAAATCTTTTATACAATAAAATTATAGTTCATATCAGTGATTGTGTTATATTAGTAAAAAGGATGTGGACTGAAACCTGGTATGATCATGTTTCTGTATACCTTAAATGATTTTAATCCTTAAGAATAAAAATATAACTTTAAAAATATTTGAAATATATATAAGTGTATATATATATTAAATGTATACATATATCTTTTTAAAATTTATTTTTCAACTTCTTTTTTATCCTGATTTTATTCTAGCATAGTGACTGTCTTCTTTGTTCTCTTTAACCTTCCACATCTTTTGACCCAACCATACAGTCCAAGAAGTGCTATTCATAATAATGCAAGTTCCTTGTCAACAATGTTGACTTGAGATTTTCAAAATAGCTTAGAAAATAATGTCAATGTTGTGTTGTTTTCATTCCATTTCAGGCTGTAATATGTTTGCATCACTGCATTAGCACACAAGTAAGCTTTCTGATTTTCTACACGAGTTGAAGTTTTAATGCTTTTTGTTTAGAAAGAAGGTTAATTGTTATGATGTTCAGTATTGCTGCTTTTGGCATGGAAGTGTAGGAAATTCCTTTAATTTGTCCATGTTAGAATGACGTTAATTTTTTATCATTTTTAAGATGCTTTTCGTTTAGACTTAAAATTTGATTATGAAATTTGACAGTTATAGTTCAGTATTAAAATGGTGTTAGAATGATACATAACGTTATATTTACCATTTATGGCCAGAAAGACCAAGGTGGATGTAAATAGAAACTCATTATATATTTCTCAATTATTGTCAGCTCAGAAGAACTAACTTGCCTTTTTAAAAATAATTAGCTGTATGATAAAATAATTATTTTTACAGGGTTCTAGTTTTGTGGTTTCAAATTCTTTAGATTTCCATGATTTTTAAGTCTTTTGATTTTTTTTGCCTTATTTTTAATCTATTTAGTTTGTTCTCATTGGAGGACTGTATATTTTCACTTGTTTATTAAAAAGAAAAAGTATTTATGTAATGCCCTCATTCACCTTTAGAGCAGGGGTATTCAAAACTGACGGGGGAAGGGGTAACTGTCGTCCACCCTTCTCGCTCCAACTTCCATGGCAATATAATCTCTTCCACTCATTATCTTTGTGGTATAATTTGAAGTTTTCCAGGTATTTTATAGTTAAGAATTCTAGTGCTGTATTTTTGAAATCCACATAGCATTCCTAGAAATAATGAAGCTATACCTGATTTTATAGTACCATTTTATTATGGATATCTGTTTTACATTAAAATTTATTTCAGTGATTTTTTTTGATATTTATTACACCCCAGAACCTGCTCCCAAAAAGAAAAATGCTGAAGATGTTTGAAAAATGTAAATCAACAAATTCCAATAAATAACTGTTTCACCCTGATACTTGTGTGATTAGATTTAGGAATTTGCTGTTTAGTAGGTTCCTATTGTGGAAGAGAAATCTCTCAGGCATGAATTGATAGTCCAGATCCTTTGAGGTCTGTCTAGTCTGACCTCTGACCCCTATTCTTACAAGGTCAACATCTGAGGGCAGGAGATTAAGGCAGTTTAAAGACCGGAATGGTAAATGGAATGGAAAAATTAGCCAGCACATTTTGGGTGCAAAACATCAAAGTCATCAAATAGTTTGCTTATTTTAAACCTGGCTTGTGGTTGTGACAAGCTAATTTTTCTGTGTTTGTTGGAATCAGAACATTTTAATAATCATAATTCTCAAGATTCTATTTATACAATATTAACTGTATAATACAGATAAAGTTAAGAAAGCTTAATCTTTTGAAATATCAAGAAATGCAAAAATGTCACCCTTTCAGTACATTTTGGTTTTTCATTCAGCTTAGACGCTTAATTTAAATTAAAATTAAATTTAAATTAAAATTGGGAACATACTTAGCTTTTACAGTGGGATAGTTTTATCAGCATGTTGAATAAAATATATATTCAATTGTATATAATTTAAAGTGACCAAGGCTTTAGTTGTAATTATATGCTATTGACTTTTAAGAAAAATCTCTTTTTAAAAAGTAGAGATAGAAAATAGAAGAAAGTAAATTGGTTAAAAGCAGAGGCAATTTCCTTTCTTTGCCTCTTGCTCTTATATTTTACCTCTTTCCCTCTCATGTCTTTAATTCTATGCTCTTCATTGTGATTTCAAAATAGACTTTAAATCTTAATTCCTAGGTTTTGGTCTGTAGTAAGCTGTTCCCCACCACCCTTTATTTTACAATTGTTTCTATCCTGGACAGCTGTGAATTTGCATCTCCTGCTTCCTACTAATGGCTGGCAAAGGCTGCAGTTGAATAACTGAACTGTTGCGTCCACGTTTCCACTCATTCATACAGTGACTGAGGAAATTAGTGAAACCAATGGAAAACCCAAGTCTCCTTAATTCTCCTGCATTTTTATCCCTCCCCCGGTTTCCTTTATTATATACTTTATTTTAGGGTGTTTCCTTTCTTCTTGTGATTATTTGGCCAGAGGTCTCTTAATGAGGCAATTATGGTTGTTCCCTTCATTCGCATTATCTTAGCAGATGCTCTCCCTGCTGTGACCTCTGTTCAGGCCAGGCGGACAATGTGCCATTCCCATCACCCTCCATAGGTCATTGTGTGGGCTGAGCTTTATTTGGTGCTGCATAGGTCTCCCAAGATGCTTCATGAGAATGGTCAGAAGCCAAGGGGGAAATAATCACAACTTTAGGTTGTTTTTCTGATTGTTGTTTTATCCTAAGCAAAGCAAATAGTAAAGTGATGCCTATTTTAGAAATAGCTAAACTTTACAGCTCTTAGGGGTAGGAAAGACTGTATTTTTTAAAACAAGACTCAGAACACACAAACTGTAAGTGATAAGATTAAATTAACTACTACAGAATTCTAAACTTCTTACCTGGCAAAGTTTCAGTCAGGAAGATAGAACCACTTTAAAGGTTATGAAAATTGTAGATTTAGAACTTACAAATGGGATTGCAAAAAGTTGGACACAGTTAAGCAACTGAGCCTGCATATTGCAGACGAGGGTGGTGTCAGGCTGCAGGTGAGCAGGACCAACTTTGGGAAGACAGGCTGGACACCAAGCACCAGAGAAGACAGGCTGGGATCTGCCAGGCAGACCCGTGTGTGCTACCATCTCTCACAATGATGATCCTCCAAGAATAATGGCTTCTGCTTTCTTGTAGGATATGAGTTTCTCTTATGGCTGACTCTAACCTGGAGCTATCAAGGTCTTTAATTTCCCAAAATAGACTTTAAATCTTAATTCCTAGGTTTTGGTCTGTAGTAAGCTGTTCCCCACCACCCTTTATTTTACAATTGTTTCTATCCTGGACAGCTGTGAATTTGCATCTCCTGCTTCCTACTAATGGCTGGCAAAGGCTGCAGTTGAATAACTGAACTGTTGCGTCCACGTTTCCACTCATTCATACAGTGACTGAGGAAATTAGTGAAACCAATGGAAAACCCAAGTCTCCTTAATTCTCCTGCATTTTTATCCCTCCCCCGGTTTCCTTTATTATATACTTTATTTTAGGGTGTTTCCTTTCTTCTTGTGATTATTTGGCCAGAGGTCTCTTAATGAGGCAATTATGGTTGTTCCCTTCATTCGCATTATCTTAGCAGATGCTCTCCCTGCTGTGACCTCTGTTCAGGCCAGGCGGACAATGTGCCATTCCCATCACCCTCCATAGGTCATTGTGTGGGCTGAGCTTTATTTGGTGCTGCATAGGTCTCCCAAGATGCTTCATGAGAATGGTCAGAAGCCAAGGGGCAAATAATCACAACTTTAGGTTGTTTTTCTGATTGTTGTTTTATCCTAAGCAAAGCAAATAGTAAAGTGATGCCTATTTTAGAAATAGCTAAACTTTACAGCTCTTAGGGGTAGGAAAGACTGTATTTTTTAAAACAAGACTCAGAACACACAAACTGTAAGTGATAAGATTAAATTAACTACTACAGAATTCTAAACTTCTTACCTGGCAAAGTTTCAGTCAGGAAGATAGAACCACTTTAAAGGTTATGAAAATTGTAGATTTAGAACTTACAAATGGGATTGCAAAAAGTTGGACACAGTTAAGCAACTGAGCCTGCATATTGCAGACGAGGGGTGGTGTCAGGCTGCAGGTGAGCAGGACCAACTTTGGGAAGACAGGCTGGACACCAAGCACCAGAGAAGACAGGCTGGGATCTGCCAGGCAGACCCGTGTGTGCTACCATCTCTCACAATGATGATCCTCCAAGAATAATGGCTTCTGCTTTCTTGTAGGATATGAGTTTCTCTTATGGCTGACTCTAACCTGGAGCTATCAAGGAAAAAGACTCTGGAAAATATAGCTACCAGACATAACCAAATTGACATAAAATATTCCAGCATCAACAATGTAAATAAAGTTAGAAGATACAATATAGAGTGTGAATGGTCCTGATAGGACTCATAAATGATGAATCAACTTGAGAGTAGTCTGGCAATATTTTTTCTGGTGGAATAAAAATTTCCTCATACTTTGACTCCAGTTCTAGGTGGATTTCCCAGAGCAGTGTTTTTCAAAACGTGGGCTAGTACCCACAAGTGGCTTTTAATATTAATTTGGTAGGTTATAAAGTATTAAATAATATTAAGTAGTATTGCTGTTTTTAATCATATAGAATAAATATCCTCAGTGCAGTGCATGTAGTAAGAATAATTATTGTCTCATATACTTTTGGGTTTTGCTGGGTGTTTTTGTATGTGTGAGTACTGAATCATGATACAGACTGTTTTCTCTATGGATCATGGTCACATATATACAAAAAGAATTATGCAAAGAAAATGTTTATTGCAGAATGTTTGCAATAGCAGAAAAATACCCCAGAAATGGCCTAAGTGCCTATTAGCAAGAAGATGATTAAATTATAGCGTATTCTCGAAATGAAATTGGGTTAAAGTGAACAGGTTACAGCTACCTTTATCAATCTGGATTGCTTTTTAAAAAGTCTTACTATAGGGCTTCCCTGGTGGTCCAGTGGGTAGGGACACCGCCTTGCAGTGCAAGGGGCGCCAGTTCGATCCCTGGCATGGAAAGATCCCACGTGCTGCAGAGCGACTGGACCGTGTGTCCAATCACCCAGCCAGAGCTCTGGAGCACATGCGCCCAGAGCCGGTGCTCTGCAACAACAGAGGCCACTGCGATGTGAGGCCCACACGGGTCAAAGAACAAAGATGGATGCAAATAGGTAAATGAAAGACCAATGGAAGTGGCCCGCCCGCCCCCCCTGAAAAAAAACCTCACTATAATATTGATTAATAATGAGCAAGCTGTAGAATGATCCATGCAATGTTAATCATCTTTACTAATTTTAACCATCAAGTGCTTGTAGGATATGAGTTTCTCTTATGGCTGACTCTAACCTGGAGCTATCAAGGAAAAAGACTCTGGAAAATATAGCTACCAGACATAACCAAATTGACATAAAATATTCCAGCATCAACAATGTAAATAAAGTTAGAAGATACAATATAGAGTGTGAATGGTCCTGATAGGACTCATAAATGATGAATCAACTTGAGAGTAGTCTGGCAATATTTTTTCTGGTGGAATAAAAATTTCCTCATACTTTGACTCCAGTTCTAGGTGGATTTCCCAGAGCAGTGTTTTTCAAAACGTGGGCTAGTACCCACAAGTGGCTTTTAATATTAATTTGGTAGGTTATAAAGTATTAAATAATATTAAGTAGTATTGCTGTTTTTAATCATATAGAATAAATATCCTCAGTGCAGTGCATGTAGTAAGAATAATTATTGTCTCATATACTTTTGGGTTTTGCTGGGTGTTTTTGTATGTGTGAGTACTGAATCATGATACAGACTGTTTTCTCTATGGATCATGGTCACATATATACAAAAAGAATTATGCAAAGAAAATGTTTATTGCAGAATGTTTGCAATAGCAGAAAAATACCCCAGAAATGGCCTAAGTGCCTATTAGCAAGAAGATGATTAAATTATAGCGTATTCTCGAAATGAAATTGGGTTAAAGTGAACAGGTTACAGCTACCTTTATCAATCTGGATTGCTTTTTAAAAAGTCTTACTATAGGGCTTCCCTGGTGGTCCAGTGGGTAGGGACACCGCCTTGCAGTGCAAGGGGCGCCAGTTCGATCCCTGGCATGGAAAGATCCCACGTGCTGCAGAGCGACTGGACCGTGTGTCCAATCACCCAGCCAGAGCTCTGGAGCACATGCGCCCAGAGCCGGTGCTCTGCAACAACAGAGGCCACTGCGATGTGAGGCCCACACGGGTCAAAGAACAAAGATGGATGCAAATAGGTAAATGAAAGACCAATGGAAGTGGCCCGCCCCCCCTGAAAAAAAACCTCACTATAATATTGATTAATAATGAGCAAGCTGTAGAATGATCCATGCAATGTTAATCATCTTTACTAATTTTAAAAACCATCAAGTGCTTTTATGTGTTGTCTGTGAATACTTACACTCATGGTAAAATTATAAAATCATAAACCCTGAGTTCATGATAATGTTACACTAAGAATAGGATTAGGGAAGTATATTGGTTATGTTGACCCATTTTTTTTTCAGGCTGTTAGGTATTTTTGATGCTATTGTAAGTGATTTTTTTCTTTTAATTGGCTGTTGTAACTGTAGAGGAAAAGTGTGTTCAGGGAAAACTGTTCAGTTTTGTCTCTCCAATAATCATACCTGTTATTTCATTTTCTTTACTTAAGGAATGGACTAGAATTTCCGAAAAGTGTTGAAAATGCTGCCAACAGTAGGCATCCTATCTTCTGAGTGAAAATGGCTTTAATATTTCAAATTTAATCTTGTTTTTTCAATTAATAATCACTTTAATTGCTTCCTTCACTTTATTTTGAATACCTATTGGATTATATCAAAAGACTTCAGCATCTATTGATATAATTATGTCATTTTTAGCTTAAAGTTATTGATAAAATGAATTATATCTATAAATTCTATGAAGTTGAATAATTCATATATTCCTGGTTGAGAGGGAGCCCATCTTAGTCACGATATGCTGATGTATTCAGTTTCATAGTATTTTTTTAACATTTTTACTTATTTACTTTTTAATTATTAATTTATTTGGCTCCACTGGATCATAGTTGTAACATACGGGCTCTAGTTCCCTGACCAGGGATCAAACCCAGGCCCCATGCATTGGGAACACAGAGTCTTAACCACTGGACTACCAGGGAAATCCCTCATAGTATTTTTTTTGGTCTTCATGAACTTGGACTTTTTAATGTGTTTTCCTCATCACATTTTTTTATTGTGGCTATTTCATGTTTTATGACTACTTCTTTGTTGTGAAGGATTTTAATATATGTAGGAAGTAAAGTTGTTTAATCACTAAGTTGTGTCTGATCCTCTTGTGACCCCTGTGAACTGTAGCCCACCAGGCTCCCCTTGTCCGTGCAGTTTCCCACACAAGTATACTGGGGAGGGAAATTGAGCAAGCTGTAGAATGATCCATGCAATGTTAATCATCTTTACTAATTTTAAAAACCATCAAGTGCTTTTATGTGTTGTCTGTGAATACTTACACTCATGGTAAAATTATAAAATCATAAACCCTGAGTTCATGATAATGTTACACTAAGAATAGGATTAGGGAAGTATATTGGTTATGTTGACCCATTTTTTTTTCAGGCTGTTAGGTATTTTTGATGCTATTGTAAGTGATTTTTTTCTTTTAATTGGCTGTTGTAACTGTAGAGGAAAAGTGTGTTCAGGGAAAACTGTTCAGTTTTGTCTCTCCAATAATCATACCTGTTATTTCATTTTCTTTACTTAAGGAATGGACTAGAATTTCCGAAAAGTGTTGAAAATGCTGCCAACAGTAGGCATCCTATCTTCTGAGTGAAAATGGCTTTAATATTTCAAATTTAATCTTGTTTTTTCAATTAATAATCACTTTAATTGCTTCCTTCACTTTATTTTGAATACCTATTGGATTATATCAAAAGACTTCAGCATCTATTGATATAATTATGTCATTTTTAGCTTAAAGTTATTGATAAAATGAATTATATCTATAAATTCTATGAAGTTGAATAATTCATATATTCCTGGTTGAGAGGGAGCCCATCTTAGTCACGATATGCTGATGTATTCAGTTTCATAGTATTTTTTTAACATTTTTACTTATTTACTTTTTAATTATTAATTTATTTGGCTCCACTGGATCATAGTTGTAACATACGGGCTCTAGTTCCCTGACCAGGGATCAAACCCAGGCCCCATGCATTGGGAACACAGAGTCTTAACCACTGGACTACCAGGGAAATCCCTCATAGTATTTTTTTTGGTCTTCATGAACTTGGACTTTTTAATGTGTTTTCCTCATCACATTTTTTTATTGTGGCTATTTCATGTTTTATGACTACTTCTTTGTTGTGAAGGATTTTAATATATGTAGGAAGTAAAGTTGTTTAATCACTAAGTTGTGTCTGATCCTCTTGTGACCCCTGTGAACTGTAGCCCACCAGGCTCCCCTTGTCCGTGCAGTTTCCCACACAAGTATACTGGGGAGGGAAATTGAGTTAAAACGAACAGGTTACAGATACCTTTATCAATCTGGATTACTTTAAAAAAAATCTCACTATAATGTTGAATAATAAAGCAAGTTGCAGACTGATCCATGCAATCCCTCTTCTCCAGGGGGTCTTCCCTGCTCAGGGATCAAACCTGAGTCTCCTGCACTGGCAGGTGACTACTGAGCAACCTGGGAAGCCCCAAGAACTGAATTCTTTTTAGTCTCTTCCATTATGAAGCTGGATTTTAATAATCTCCAGCATTTTGTATTTTTATTTTCTCTTTTTCTTCCTGTTTAGTCTTATTGTGGATTGAAATTTTCAAGGAATTAGCTTTTTTTAAATTTATAGTTTCTGGTGTTTTTGTTGGTGTCTCTAATTCTTTACTTTCAAATCTTACAGTACAAGTCTTCAACTTTTGTTAAATTTCATGTATTTTTCTATTTTCCAAAATTTGAATATTCAGCTTATTTTTAGTCTTTATTTTTTATTAACAGTAAGGATTTCACTCAAATATTCCTTTAAGAAAAGCTTCACTGTTTTGCATAGTTTTTGGAATGAATTTCTAATTATTTTTATTATTTTTTAGATAACTTAGAATTTTCATTTTAAGGTTTACTTTGCTCTCTGGTGGTTTAGATGGTGAAGAATCTACCTGCAGTGCAGAAGACTTGAGTTCAGTCCTTGGATCGGGAAGATTCCCTGAAGAAGGGAGTGGCTACCCACTCCAGTATTCTTGTCACAGTGTTGGACAGAGAAGCCCAGAGGGCTAGAGTCCATGAGATTGCAAAGAATCGGACTCACCTGAGTGACTAGTACTTTCACTTTTGCTTCAAGGATTATTTCATTGTTTTAATCTGATTGGAGATAATGTTGGTTACTAATCTTTCTGGTGTAAGTAATAGGAATGAATTCGTAAAGGCAGTTGTTCCCGGTACCAGCATCACATGGAAATATTGTTAGAAATGCAGATTCTTGTGCCTAATCAAGGTTTACTTCAGGATGTGGACTTCAGCATTCTTTTTTAACAAAACCTTCATGTAATTTTGTGTCACCGTTGTGAACTGTAGCCCACCAGGCTCCCCTTGTCCGTGCAGTTTCCCACACAAGTATACTGGGGAGGGAAATTGAGTTAAAACGAACAGGTTACAGATACCTTTATCAATCTGGATTACTTTAAAAAAAATCTCACTATAATGTTGAATAATAAAGCAAGTTGCAGACTGATCCATGCAATCCCTCTTCTCCAGGGGGTCTTCCCTGCTCAGGGATCAAACCTGAGTCTCCTGCACTGGCAGGTGACTACTGAGCAACCTGGGAAGCCCCAAGAACTGAATTCTTTTTAGTCTCTTCCATTATGAAGCTGGATTTTAATAATCTCCAGCATTTTGTATTTTTATTTTCTCTTTTTCTTCCTGTTTAGTCTTATTGTGGATTGAAATTTTCAAGGAATTAGCTTTTTTTAAATTTATAGTTTCTGGTGTTTTTGTTGGTGTCTCTAATTCTTTACTTTCAAATCTTACAGTACAAGTCTTCAACTTTTGTTAAATTTCATGTCCTTTTCTATTTCCTAAAATTTGCATATTCAGCTTATTTTTAGTCTTTATTTTTTATTAACAGTAAGGATTTCACTCAAATATTCCTTTAAGAAAAGCTTCACTGTTTTGCATAGTTTTTGGAATGAATTTCTAATTATTTTTATTATTTTTTAGATAACTTAGAATTTTCATTTTAAGGTTTACTTTGCTCTCTGGTGGTTTAGATGGTGAAGAATCTACCTGCAGTGCAGAAGACTTGAGTTCAGTCCTTGGATCGGGAAGATTCCCTGAAGAAGGGAGTGGCTACCCACTCCAGTATTCTTGTCACAGTGTTGGACAGAGAAGCCCAGAGGGCTAGAGTCCATGAGATTGCAAAGAATCGGACTCACCTGAGTGACTAGTACTTTCACTTTTGCTTCAAGGATTATTTCATTGTTTTTCATCTGATTGGAGATAATGTTGGTTACTAATCTTTCTGGTGTAAGTAATAGGAATGAATTCGTAAAGGCAGTTGTTCCCGGTACCAGCATCACATGGAAATATTGTTAGAAATGCAGATTCTTGTGCCTAATCAAGGTTTACTTCAGGATGTGGACTTCAGCATTCTTTTTTAACAAAACCTTCATGTAATTTTGATGTACTCTGAGCCACTGGTTTAAGGGGGAAAAGAGGAAAGGTATTACTCACATAATTTTATGCTTAGAAGAACTAGAATATTATTAGATGCATCTAGATTAAAGTGCTCAATCCACATGCCAGGAGTAACAGAATTAATAGCAATTCTAGCAAAAGCCCAGGATTGAGTCTACTGCTCTAACCTGTAATGTGACACTCTAATTTGTTGGACAAACATTGTTTGCCTACCCCTTGAGCTGAGGAGTGAGGTGAGCCCCATCCAAACTATAAGTATTTAAAGTAGAGGAAAGAACTCTCCAAAGAAAACCAAAGTGCTGTTATGAAAAGAGGTGTTGTTGAGTTAGGCAAAAAAATAAGCCTGATATCCATAAAACAATGCCATCCAGAGTAGCAGGTCTGGAAACAGATTCTGTTCTTCAGCAACACTGGAACTTAGGCCATAATGTAAAATATGCTACTTCCTTCACTGAGAAAATCTTAGGTCATGTTTGCTAAATACTCATTTCTTCATGTGTTTAGAAATTTTCTATTCTAATTTGTTTACATATTTCCTTTCATTTTTCCTTTCAGAACCCTCGTATTCAACCATTAGTTCCAAAGTTGGCCTTTAAAGTTTATCTTTTTTTCTTAGCATTTCCATCTCCTGTCTTTTTTTTTTTTTTAAGGTTGTCTCTCTTGAGCTTCCAGAATATTGAGTTCCCAGGTGTTACTCTCTCCCTTCACTATTTTTTTCTATTTAAATTTAAATTTAAAATTTCATATCGTATTTTTAGTTCCAGACAGCCTTTTCCTCCCTATTCTATTTTTATTTTTATATTTTAATTTATTTATTTATTTTGGGCGGGGGTCGGGTTGGGGAGGGAGGAGAGCGGGCGGGCCACTTCTATTGGTCTTTCATTTCTCTGTTTTCATCCGTCTTTGTTCTTTGGCTCCTGCCGGCCTCTCATTGCCGTGGCGTCCGTTGTCGCAGAGCACCGGCTCTGGGCGCATGCGCTCCAGAGCTCTGGCTCGTTGATTGGACACATCAGTTTAGCCCCTCCGTGGCACGTGGGATCTTCCCAGGCCAGGGATCGAACGGGCGCCCCTTGCACTGCACGACGGTGTCCTTATCCACTGGACCATCAGGGGAAGCCCTCATCCCTATTTTAAATGAACTGGTTTAGGTTAAAATTACCTTCAGAGAATTTAAGTGGGAACATTTTCTAAAGATGTGTCTTTCTTCCTCAGATTACATTGTCACTACGTTTTTTCCCCCATACTGTTTATTTCTCCAGTCTTCCCTAAATAAGAATACAGAGCTGGCTTCTACCCTTTCTTGAGCAGAGACAAATCTCTGAGCTGTGGAAGGGATAGTTTTTGCTCTTCTGAGCTGTCAGTAAGCTATCAAAACCTGACCGTTCTGCTAAGGGAGATAAGATGGAGGGCAGAGGAGAGAGGCTTTGTCTTCCTCTGGTCACTACAGAATATATTTAATTTAGCAAAGGAACAAAAACCAAAAACACTTAGGAATAAATTTCAATAAGGAATATGCAGGACCTCAGTGGAGAAAATGAATACTTTTTTAGCATAAAAGTAAAGTTAAGCACAGTGTTGCCCAGGTATGAACTGTTTCCACCTATAAGTAATAATTTTGCCTTGTCTCTGGTCATTTTTGGTATATTCAGTTTTATTGTTCTTTCATTTGCTGAGTTCTTCCATTTTGTTTCTGCCTTTGTTTGTTGGTGTTGTTTTTCAGTCGCCCAGTTGTGTCTGACTCTGCGACCCCATGGAATGCAGCACGCCAGGTTTCCCTGTCCTTTACCGTCTCCTGGATTCTTGCCGGGAGAATCCCCTGGACAGAGAAGTCTGGTGGGCTTCAGTCCAGAGGGTCACAAAGAGTCAGATAACAACTGAAGCAACTTAGCACAGTATCTGCATATATTTTTAAAAATAAATTGTCTCTGTGTAATAAAATTTGTATGTTTGGTGTATTAGGTGTTAGAGATAGAAGGGAGGGCACTTCCCTGGTGGTCCTGTGGCTTAGATGCTGTACTCCCAATGCAGAGGCCCGGCTTTGATCTGTGATTAGTATCAAAGATCCCACATGCTGCAAGTAAGAAGCTCGCATGCGGTAACTATAGATCCCACGTGCTGCAGCAAAGGTAAAAGATCCCGTGTGCCACAGCTAGGACCCAGCACAGCCAAATCAATAAATAATTTTTTATAAAAGGAACAATAATGCTATAAGTACATGTATATGCATAGTAGTTAAACTGAGGAAAGTAGTAACAGCAAAAGCAGATAAATAATCCCAGCACTAACTGAAGATTATAGGAGTAACTGAAGGCTTCATTTGTTTCTTTGTCTGTTCTAAGTATAAAGGTAGGTCTGTTTAATTAAATTCTGGGTGATCATTTACCCACTCATTTTAGATTGTACATTCTTCAAAAATTTAAAAGCTATCATGTCTGCAAACACTTGCTGTGTGTATGCTTAGTTGTTTCCAACTCTTTGCGCCCCAGTGAACTGTAGCCTACTAGTCTCCTTTGCCCATGGAATTTTCCAAGCAAGAATACTGGAGTGGATTGCCATTTCCTCCTCCAGGGTATCTTCCTGGCCCAGGGGAAAACACCTGAACCATGCTTTTAGAAAAATCACTCATATTTTGGCTCAGGAAGGAAGTCTGATGTCTTGTAGTACATAGCCAGGCTGCTTTTCAAAGTGCAGGTGGTGGGATGCTGAGCAAACTAGCCAGAACTCAGATCTATAATCTTGACCACGTGCCTCCCAATGGTTAGTATACATTGTCCTTGCTATCTAACACAGCTATTTAAAAAATCTGAAGCTTAGATATTCTTTCATTCATGAACTGTTTTCCATTTGGCTTTTTTTATAGTTAATAATTTTTATCAATGCTAAATGCATCTTTTTTTTTTTTTTTAAGATTTACTTATTTATTTTGGGAGGGTGGGAGGGAGGGGAGCAGATGGGCTACTTCTATTGGTCTTTCATTTGTCTATTTTCATCCATCCTTGTCCTTGGGCCCATGTGGGCCTCTCATCGCGGTGGCCTCTGTTGTTGCAGAGCACCGGCTCTGGGCGCATGCGCCCCAGGGCTTCAGCTCGGTAATTGGACACATGGGTCCAGCCGCTCCGCGGCACGTGGGGTCTTCCCAGGCCGGGGATCGAACCGGTGCCCCTTGCACTGCAGTGTCCTTACCCACTGGACCACCAGGGAAGCCTTGCATCTTGTTTTAAAATCACTGCTTTTATATTTCGGGTCAGTTATAGGCCTCCTTAAAATTTGTTTCTTAAGTCAGATACAAATTGTCAAAATATCTGAGAAATGTTGATTTAGCCACTTTGTTTTATTAGGAAATTGAATACATGGTATAAAATGTAAGATTGTATTTTACAAATGATGCAAAAGGTATGTAGGACTCAGCTAAGTAGTCATATCTAAATGAAAAATAATGCAGTTATATTGGGAAGCTGCTAAGAGAGTATATCTTAAAAGTTTTTCATCACAAGAAAAAATATTTTGTAATTCTGTGATAGATATTAACTAGGCTTATGGGCTTTTTTGGTGGTTCAGATGGTAAAGAAATCACCTGCAATGCAGGAGACCTGAGTTCAATCCCTTGGTTGGGTAGATCCACTGCAGTATTCTTGCCTGGAAAATTCCATGGACAGAAGAACTTGGAGGGCTACAGTCTATGGGGTCGCAAAGAGTCATACACGACCGAGTGACTTTCATTTATAGTGGTTATCATTTCACAATATATAAAACATTGAATCATTACATTATACACCTGAAACTACTACAATGCTATTTGCAATTATAACTCAGTTTTTAAGAAATAAGCAATCAGGGGACACCTAGGTATAACTGAATATCTAAGGAATATTGTGTTGTAGCTTTGTTCAGTTCAGGTCTTTCCATTTGGCTTTTTTATAGTTAATAATTTTTATCAATGCTAAATGCATTTTTTTTTTTTTTTTTTAAATTTTTTTTTTTTTTTGGGGGGGGGGGGGGGGAGGGGTGAGCAGATGGGCTACTTCTATTGGTCTTTCATTTGTCTATTTTCATCCATCCTTGTCCTTGGGCCCATGTGGGCCTCTCATCGCGGTGGCCTCTGTTGTTGCAGAGCACCGGCTCTGGGCGCATGCGCCCCAGGGCTTCAGCTCGGTAATTGGACACATGGGTCCAGCCGCTCCGCGGCACGTGGTATCTTCCCAGGCCAGGGATTGAACCGGCGCCCCTTGCACTGCAAGGCGGTGTCCTTACCCACTGGACCACCAGGGAAGCCTTGCATCTTGTTTTAAAATCACTGCTTTTATATTTCGGGTCAGTTATAGGCCTCCTTAAAATTTGTTTCTTAAGTCAGATACAAATTGTCAAAATATCTGAGAAATGTTGATTTAGCCACTTTGTTTTATTAGGAAATTGAATACATGGTATAAAATGTAAGATTGTATTTTACAAATGATGCAAAAGGTATGTAGGACTCAGCTAAGTAGTCATATCTAAATGAAAAATAATGCAGTTATATTGGGAAGCTGCTAAGAGAGTATATCTTAAAAGTTTTTCATCACAAGAAAAATATTTTGTAATTCTGTGATAGATATTAACTAGGCTTATGGGCTTTTTTGGTGGTTCAGATGGTAAAGAAATCACCTGCAATGCAGGAGACCTGAGTTCAATCCCTTGGTTGGGTAGATCCACTGCAGTATTCTTGCCTGGAAAATTCCATGGACAGAAGAACTTGGAGGGCTACAGTCTATGGGGTCGCAAAGAGTCATACACGACCGAGTGACTTTCATTTATAGTGGTTATCATTTCACAATATATAAAACATTGAATCATTACATTATACACCTGAAACTACTACAATGCTATTTGCAATTATAACTCAGTTTTTAAGAAATAAGCAATCAGGGGACACCTAGGTATAACTGAATATCTAAGGAATATTGTGTTGTAGCTTTGTTCAGTTCAGGTCTTTCCAAGGACTTTTATAACAGTTTCAAAGAAGTGTGTGTTGTACAGAGAGCACAAGGCCATGAGACCTACAATCTGAATTTCTTTGACATATACAGTCCTAGAGGATAGGATCTGATCTTGCTTATTTCTCATTGTCTGTCTAGTGTTGTATGTAATTAATTGTTGGTAAATATCTCCAGCGTCTGTGTGTGTATGTGTCTGTCCACATATGTACATATCAATCCTTGCCTAAATATATGATTTTTTCATGAGGTTTCCCTGGAGGCTCAGACAGTAAAAATCTGCCTGCAGTGCGGAGACTTGTGTTCGCTCCCGGGTTCTGGAAGATCCCCTGGTGACAGAAACGGCAGCACACTCCAGTATTCTTGCTCAGAGAGTTCCATGGACAGAGGCGCTTGGTGGGCTATAGTTGCAAAGAGTTGGACACCACTGAGAGACTAATACGTTCACTTTTCACACATGGTTCTTTCATAACCTGATAATTTTTTAGTGAGTAATCTCTTTTCCCATTGCTACACATTTCATCTTAACAAAAACCCATACCATATTCAAATGTCCTCTAAATAACTGTAAAATACCCTCTGCAGGTGGTTTGCATAATTAGCATCTCAAGTGACGAATTTGTCAATTTCTCCATCTAGGTCTGTCCATTTCTGTATATATGTATAGAAACATTTATAAATTGAACTGCTTTTTATTATTTAGCATCCTTCTCTATTCCTAAGACTCTATTTTTGCCTCAAAGTGTCTTTTTTCTGTTAATATTAATAAAACCAGCTTTCTTTTGGTTAGTATTTTCTGATGTTCTATTCTGCAAAAACTGCTATAACCAGATACCACAGATGGGTAATTTAAGCAACAATTTATTTCTCACAGGTCTAGAGGCTAAATGTCTGAGATCAAGATGTCAAGGTCAGAACAGGGTTTGGTTTCTCCTGAGACCTCTGTCATTGGTTTGCAGATGGTGCCTTCTCACTATGTCCTCACATCAGGGGGTGTCTTCCTCTTCTTATAAGGATACTGGTCATTTTGAATTATGGTATAACTGAATATCTAAGGAATATTGTGTTGTAGCTTTGTTCAGTTCAGGTCTTTCCAAGGACTTTTATAACAGTTTCAAAGAAGTGTGTGTTGTACAGAGAGCACAAGGCCATGAGACCTACAATCTGAATTTCTTTGACATATACAGTCCTAGAGGATAGGATCTGATCTTGCTTATTTCTCATTGTCTGTCTAGTGTTGTATGTAATTAATTGTTGGTAAATATCTCCAGCGTCTGTGTGTGTATGTGTCTGTCCACATATGTACATATCAATCCTTGCCTAAATATATGATTTTTTCATGAGGTTTCCCTGGAGGCTCAGACAGTAAAAATCTGCCTGCAGTGCGGGAGACTTGTGTTCGCTCCCGGGTTCTGGAAGATCCCCTGGTGACAGAAACGGCAGCACACTCCAGTATTCTTGCTCAGAGAGTTCCATGGACAGAGGCGCTTGGTGGGCTATAGTTGCAAAGAGTTGGACACCACTGAGAGACTAATACGTTCACTTTTCACACATGGTTCTTTCATAACCTGATAATTTTTTAGTGAGTAATCTCTTTTCCCATTGCTACACATTTCATCTTAACAAAAACCCATACCATATTCAAATGTCCTCTAAATAACTGTAAAATACCCTCTGCAGGTGGTTTGCATAATTAGCATCTCAAGTGACGAATTTGTCAATTTCTCCATCTAGGTCTGTCCATTTCTGTATATATGTATAGAAACATTTATAAATTGAACTGCTTTTTATTATTTAGCATCCTTCTCTATTCCTAAGACTCTATTTTTGCCTCAAAGTGTCTTTTTTCTGTTAATATTAATAAAACCAGCTTTCTTTTGGTTAGTATTTTCTGATGTTCTATTCTGCAAAAACTGCTATAACCAGATACCACAGATGGGTAATTTAAGCAACAATTTATTTCTCACAGGTCTAGAGGCTAAATGTCTGAGATCAAGATGTCAAGGTCAGAACAGGGTTTGGTTTCTCCTGAGACCTCTGTCATTGGTTTGCAGATGGTGCCTTCTCACTATGTCCTCACATCAGGGGGTGTCTTCCTCTTCTTATAAGGATACTGGTCATTTTGAATTATGGTATCACCCTTAAGACTTCATTTAACCTTGATTACCTTTTTTTATGTATGTACGTAATTTCATTTATTATAACTTTTGGCTCTGCTGAGTCTTTCTTGCTACATACTCTTCTGCCTAGTTACAACAAGCAGGGTCTGCTCTCTATTTGCAGTGCATGGGCTTCTTATTGTGGTGGCTTCTCTTGTTGTGGAGCTCGGGCTCTAGGGAGCATGGGCTCAGTAGTTGCAGTTCATAGGCTCTAGAGCACAGGCACACAGGCACCTACTTGCTCTGCATCACATGGGATCCTCCTGGACCAGGGATCAAATCCATGTCTCCTGCTTGGCAGGCAGGTTCTTTACCACTGACCCATCTAGGTAGCCTCTTGGAGAGATACAAAAGATCTAATATAATTTCTTCCATCTTTTTCTTTTCCATCTATTTATATTACTTTGTTTTATATGTTCCTTATAAACGTATGTTGATTTTTATATTTTTAAATCTAACCTAACTATATATTTTATTTATTTATTTTTAAACTATTGCTTTATTTATCTTAATTTGGCCGCACTGAGTCTTAGTTGTGGCATATGGGATCTAGTTCCCTGACCAGGGATCAAACCCAGGCCTCCTGCATTAGAAGCACAGTCTTAACCACTGGACCACCAGGGAAGTCCCAACAGTGTATATTTAAACTTGTACATTTAGTTTGTACACATTTAATGCCATTATTGATGTATTTTTACCAAAGTTTTGTGCTGTCTGTTCACTCCGAATTTTTTACTACTTTTTCTTTCCTTTTTTTCTGTGTTTTCTGTTATTCTTTTCTGTCTTTAGTTAATTTGAAATTTCATTTGCTTCTTATTTCACCTTTCCCCTCAAATGTATAGACGTTGTACAGTCTATTTCTAGTCTTTTATGATTTCCTTTAAGTTCTACCATGCTTACATAAGTTATCAAAGTCTACAGTTAGTATTCAACTTAACTAAGGGTGATAATCATCCGTAATGCATTGGTGTAGTCATACTGTTTATTTTACTGATCATTCTGATTGGCTGATATCCATGATGTAATAGTTGTTAAATGTTTTTAGTATTATTTCTGCTCTTGGTTCCTTTCCATCGAACAATAATACTAGAGTACTTTAAAGACTAGGTACCTTTTAGGTTATATTTCAATTTTTATTTTTTAACTTTATGAATTCTTCTTATTGTAATAAGAATTATATGTCAGTCATTATCATGCTTAATGAATTGCATGCTCATTATTTTTTCATCTCTGACCTTCTTTCTGGGATCATTTTTCTTTTTCTCAATATATTATCTTTCAGAATGTTATGTTTGTGGCAAACTCTGTAGTTTTTCTCTCAGTATTTCTTTATTTTACTCTGATTCCTAAAAGTTAGTTTTACAGGGTATGCATTTCTAGCTAGCATATTTTCTCTCAGCTTTTTAAAGATATTATAATACTAATTCTTGGTTTCCATTAATGTGGGCAAGATATCTGCTGTCAGTCTAATTGCTGGTTCTTTGAAGATGATCTTTCTTTTCTTTCTAACTGTTGGTAAAATCTTTTGGTCCTAAGTTTCTACAGTTTCAATTTATTATGTACAGATGTGGATTCATATCTCTTTTGTCTTGCTTAGTGTATGTAATAGTCCCTCTCTCTGCATGTTTCAATCTTTCATTCCTTTTAGGAAGTTTTCAGCCATTGTGTTCAAATATTGCTTTTTATTTTCTCTATTCTCTCTCTTTATTACAAACACATGTGTATGGTGTACTTTAAACATTCTTACTCTTTTCTAAATATTTCCTAAACTCTCTTACATTTTCAATCTTAGCTGCCTCTGTTGTATTCCATGTCATTTCTTCATATTCACTTTCCAGTTCAGTAATCTAACCTTTAGCTGTATCTGAGTGCTGTTTAATAATTCCATAAGTCTGAGATGTCAGCAGTATTGTTTTGATATCTAATAGTTCTTTTGAATTTGATATTTTCAAATATGTCTGGTTATGTTTGCTAGTCTTGTTGATTGTTCAGTTTTGAGACTTCATCTTATATTTCTTTAAGAACTTTGTCTCTAGCTATTTTGTAGACTGTCCTTGACAATTTAAGTTTCTTAGAAATCTAACTGGGTAGTTTGTTGTTTCTACTGACCCTTACCGTATGGTGGTTTGTTCCTTGGTGTCTCATCATTTTTCATTATGAGCTCATAAGTGTTTGATTATAATCTATGGAAATAGTACATGCTTAAAGTGAGAAAACTTTTCTCTAGAAGGGATTGTGTTTGCTTCTGCCTGGAACTATGGCTTTCTGTTGCCTTGATCATTATAACTAATTTCAAAAATCCTTGCCTTGCTGTGGGAGAGTTGTAGATGAGGCTGGCTCTCTGTAATGTCCCCTATTACAACACTAATATTATTATTCATCCTTAGGGGTGCTTTTCCTGTTTGCTTATTGCTCACTGCTCCTTGCTCTGACTTTTCCTTTAGTGTTATTTTGGGGAGGCTGTTACCTTTAGTTTCTGTAATCCCAGCAATGAATGCGTATGTTTTTTTATCTATGCATTGTTTAGAGAACCTGGTTGGTCATGTTGCTGGAAGCAAAAGTCCTTAATGTTCTCTTCAGCTCTTTCTGGTCTACTTTTTAAGACATCCACTGAGTTTTTAGTTTCAGTTACTTTAAAAAAAATTTTAGGAGTTTTGTTTATTTTTTGAATCTGCTTGTCTTTTGCTTCTGACCATATTTTCAATCCTTTGTTATTTCTCTAGGTCAGAAGTTCTTAATGAGCACGGTCCTTAGTAGCTAAAATAGGTGTTTGAAAATTTGTCAACGAGATTTTGGCTATTTTCTCTACAAATGGTAGTCAGCGATGGGAAAGGGTATTTTGATTATCTCTCCACTTGGGGCGATAGTGGGAAGGGGTAGTTAGAACTGTGTAAGAATGTTAGATGATTTTAGTGTGTGAGGCAGTCTCGAAGGACACACGTACTGTCCTACTACCTATGTTTTACTAAAGATTTTTTGATGAGACTTTGTTTCATTGATTTAATTTCGACTTTAATTTTTGTTGAAAATCAACTGGCTGCACGAATGTAGCATGTTTATGGGTTCTTTTATTTTATAATAACCTATTTGCCCATCCAAGTGCCAATACCACCCTGTCTGGCTTATTGTATGAGAGTTGGGGTTGACTTTTGCCCTGGCAGGGATATTTGACAGTGCTTGGAGGCAATTTTGGTTCTTATAGGTGAGGAACCAGATTGCTACTAAAATCTAGTGCTTAGAAACTAGGAATACTGATAAAAATCTTATGATGTGTAGAACAGCCCCCACAGCAAGAATTTTCTGGCCTAGTGCTGAGATTGATAAACCCCACTGTATCTTTACAGTAACCCTTGAAATCAGGTAGTATCAGTCCTTCAACCTTGTCTGTGTGTGTCTGTTAGTCGCTCAGTTTTGTCCAACGTTTTGCAAAAAGTTTTGTCCAACGTTTTGCAAAAAGTTTTGTCCAACTTTTTGCGATCCTCATGGACTGTAGCCAGCCAGGCTCCTCTGTCCATGGAATTCTCCAGGCAAGAATACTGGAATGGGTTGCCATTCCCTTCTCGAGGAGATCTTCCCAATCAAGGGATTGAACCTGGGTTTCTTGGATTGCAGGCAGATTCTTTACCATCTGAGTCACCAGGGAACCTTGTTTATCTCTTTCAAAATTGCCTTGGATATTTAAGGTCCTCTGTATTTTATATAATGAATAAAACATGTAAACTGGAAATTTGATTGGGATTGCATTTAATCTATATATTAATTTGATGAGAATTTATATCTTAACCATTTTGAATTTTGGATTCATTAACCTGATATGTAACCATTTATTTAAGCTTTCTATTATTTCTCTTAGTAATGTTTTGAAGCTTTTAGTATTAAAAACCTTCTAAAAGTTTTACCTTTTTTTTTTTTTTTTTTTAAAGATTTATTTACTTATTTTTTGGGCGGGGTCAGGTTGGGGAGGGAGGGGGCGGGCAGGCCACTTCTATTGGTCTTTCATTTCTATATTTTCATCCATCTTTGTTCTTTGGCCCGTGTGGGCCTCCCATCGCGGTGGCGTCTGTTGTCGCAGAGCACCGGCTCTGGGCGCATGCGCGCCAGAGCTCCGGCTCGGTAATTGGACACATCGGTCCCGCCGCTCTGGGGCCCGTGGGATCTTCCCAGGCCAGGGCTCGAACCGGCGCCCCTTGCACTGCAAGGCGGTGTCCTTCTCCACTGGACCACCAGGGGAAGCCCAAGTTTTACCTTTTGTATTTGGATGCTACTATATATAGTTTCTTTAAATATTTGCTGTTGTTACGTAACCATGCAAGTTGTATTTATCTTAATTCTATTTGAACAGTGCTTGGAGGCAATTTTGGTTCTTATAGGTGAGGAACCAGATTGCAAAAACAGTGCTTAGAAACTAGGAATACTGATAAAAATCTTATGATGTGTAGAACAGCCCCCACAGCAAGAATTTTCTGGCCTAGTGCTGAGATTGATAAACCCCACTGTATCTTTACAGTAACCCTTGAAATCAGGTAGTATCAGTCCTTCAACCTTGTCTGTGTGTGTCTGTTAGTCGCTCAGTTTTGTCCAACGTTTTGCAAAAAGTTTTGTCCAACGTTTTGCAAAAAGTTTTGTCCAACTTTTTGCGATCCTCATGGACTGTAGCCAGCCAGGCTCCTCTGTCCATGGAATTCTCCAGGCAAGAATACTGGAATGGGTTGCCATTCCCTTCTCGAGGAGATCTTCCCAATCAAGGGATTGAACCTGGGTTTCTTGGATTGCAGGCAGATTCTTTACCATCTGAGTCACCAGGGAACCTTGTTTATCTCTTTCAAAATTGCCTTGGATATTTAAGGTCCTCTGTATTTTATATAATGAATAAAACATGTAAACTGGAAATTTGATTGGGATTGCATTTAATCTATATATTAATTTGATGAGAATTTATATCTTAACCATTTTGAATTTTGGATTCATTAACCTGATATGTAACCATTTATTTAAGCTTTCTATTATTTCTCTTAGTAATGTTTTGAAGCTTTTAGTATTAAAAACCTTCTAAAAGTTTTACCTTTTTTTTTTTTTTTTTTTTAAAGATTTATTTACTTATTTTCTGGGCGGGGGTCAGGTTGGGGAGGGAGGGGGCGGGCAGGCCACTTCTATTGGTCTTTCATTTCTCTATTTTCATCCATCTTTGTTCTTTGGCCCGTGTGGGCCTCCCATCGCGGTGGCGTCTGTCGTCGCAGAGCGCCGGCTCTGGTCGCATGCGCTCCAGAGCTCCGGCTCGGTAATTGGACACATGGGTCCAGCCGCTCCGCGGCACGTGGGATCTTCCCAGGCCAGGGATCGAAACGGCGCCCCTTGCACTGCAAGGCGGTGTCCTTCTCCACTGGACCACCAGGGGAAGCCCAAGTTTTACCTTTTGTATTTGGATGCTACTATATATAGTTTCTTTAAATATTTGCTGTTGTTACGTAACCATGCAATTGATTTCTTAAGTACTGTATTTATCTTAATTCTATTTTGTAGTTTCATTTGGATTTTATGTGTTAACAATTATGTTGTCTACAAATGAAGATAATTGTTTTTCTGTCTTTATGACTTACGTTTTTCCCTTTTTTGGTTTTGTTTTTACCCTTAGTGAAAGGGGCTAGATACTTCAGTAGAATATTATTTAGAAGTGATGGACACCCTTACCTTCTCATTCTCTGGAGAAAACTGTTCAGTATTTCAGTATTAGTTATTTTGTAATGATCCTTTGTCAGGTTGAAGAAGTTTTCTTCTGTTTCTAATTTATGAAAACATTTTTAATCGCGAATGAATGTTGGACTTCCTCAGATGCTTTTCTGTGACTATACTGAAATGATCAGATGTTTTTATCTCCTTTACTAATGTGACTTTTAAGTCAATTAGTTGACTTTTCAATGATGGTACCAACAGATATGTATTTCTGGGGTAAGCTCCAGTTGGTCATAGTACATAATCTTTTTTTATATTGGTGGACTCTTTGGTAATATTTTGCTAATAATTTATGTGTTCATGAAGGATATGGATATATAATTTTATTTTCTTATAATTTATTTGTCAGGCTTTGATATTAGGATTATTTAGATCTTATAAACAATTTCCCTCATAATGAAAAACATTTTGTAATATCGTATAATTTATTTAAAATTTTTTTCTTTATATGTTTAATAGAATTCACCAGTAAAACTATCTGGATTTGTGAAAGCTCTTTATAGCAAATTCAGTTTCTTTAATAGATAGAAGGTATAATAGAAATCTCCAGGGAAACAGAACCAGATTTTTAAAATAAAAACTGATTTAAAAGCCTGAAAATCTCTGCTTTTTAATGGAAAATTGAGACTGTTTCTATTTAATTATTGATAATAATTAGATGTAACTTTGCTATTTGCTATTTTTCTCACTTTTTTCAAATAATTCTCTCTCTAGTTTTTTTCTTAATATTGTTTTATGTGCTGTAAAATGTAAGCACTTACAAAAGGGTAATTTCATTCACTCCTATTCTTTGTGCTATTGTATCATATTTACTTTGACATAACTTGTAAATTCCACAATTCAGTGTTATTACTTATGCTTTAGATTAATATTTATATTAGAAGTAAATAAGAGTAGAAAGTAGCATTTTATGTTTATGTACACACTACTCATTTCCATTTCTCTTCATTTCTTTGTATAGATAGAAGTTTTTATGTGGTAGCATTTCCCTTGAGCCTGAAGAAATATTTTTCCTTTTTTTTTTTAGCATTTCTTCTTATGGAGGTCTGCTGGCCACAAGTTCTCTCAGGTATCTTTATTTTATCCTCAACTGTGAAGGATATTTTTAATAGATTCAGAATACTCGATTGAAAGTGTGTATTTTTTCTTTACTACTTTGAAGATGTTGTTTGTTATCTGGCCTTCTTTAGTTCTGAGAAGACATTAAATGTCATTCCTTTCTTTGTTTCATGGTATGAAATGTGTCCTTTTGTTTCCCTTGCCACTTTATTTGGAGTTTTAATACCAAGTATCATGAGCTAAGGTGTGTTTTCTTTGCATTTATCATGTTTAGGATTCTCTGAGCACTTTGGATCTGTGGATCAAAATGGCTTTTTTTTGGGGCCATGATAGGATATGGATATATAATTTTATTTTCTTATAATTTATTTGTCAGGCTTTGATATTAGGATTATTTAGATCTTATAAACAATTTCCCTCATAATGAAAAACATTTTGTAATATCGTATAATTTATTTAAAATTTTTTTCTTTATATGTTTAATAGAATTCACCAGTAAAACTATCTGGATTTGTGAAAGCTCTTTATAGCAAATTCAGTTTCTTTAATAGATAGAAGGTATAATAGAAATCTCCAGGGAAACAGAACCAGATTTTTAAAATAAAAACTGATTTAAAAGCCTGAAAATCTCTGCTTTTTAATGGAAAATTGAGACTGTTTCTATTTAATTATTGATAATAATTAGATGTAACTTTGCTATTTGCTATTTTTCTCACTTTTTTCAAATAATTCTCTCTCTAGTTTTTTTCTTAATATTGTTTTATGTGCTGTAAAATGTAAGCACTTACAAAAGGGTAATTTCATTCACTCCTATTCTTTGTGCTATTGTATCATATTTACTTTGACATAACTTGTAAATTCCACAATTCAGTGTTATTACTTATGCTTTAGATTAATATTTATATTAGAAGTAAATAAGAGTAGAAAGTAGCATTTTATGTTTATGTACACACTACTCATTTCCATTTCTCTTCATTTCTTTGTATAGATAGAAGTTTTTATGTGGTAGCATTTCCCTTGAGCCTGAAGAAATATTTTTCCTTTTTTTTTTTAGCATTTCTTCTTATGGAGGTCTGCTGGCCACAAGTTCTCTCAGGTATCTTTATTTTATCCTCAACTGTGAAGGATATTTTTAATAGATTCAGAATACTCGATTGAAAGTGTGTATTTTTTCTTTACTACTTTGAAGATGTTGTTTGTTATCTGGCCTTCTTTAGTTCTGAGAAGACATTAAATGTCATTCCTTTCTTTGTTTCATGGTATGAAATGTGTCCTTTTGTTTCCCTTGCCACTTTATTTGGAGTTTTAATACCAAGTATCATGAGCTAAGGTGTGTTTTCTTTGCATTTATCATGTTTAGGATTCTCTGAGCACTTTGGATCTGTGGATCCAAGGTGTTTTTTCATAAAATTTAGAAAGTGTTTGGCCATTATTTCTTCAAGTGTTCTTTTTTTTTTTTCCTCCTCCATTCTCTCCTTTTTTTCTGGGACTAATTGCATATAGAATACACTATTTCATACTATCCCATGTCACAGATACTCTGTTCTTATTTTTCAGTCCTTTATTTTATCTGAAATCAGTTCATATTATTTTGTAGTCTGCTTTTAAATTCAATGCTTGTTTCTCTGCAATTTCTAGTCAGTGAACTTTTTGTTTTTAGATATAGCTTTCCATTCAAGAATTTATTTTGTTTTCTTTTTTCTCACCAAGATTCCCCATTTTTTAATTCAACATGTCCTTCTTTTTCTTGTTCAGCATATTTCTCATAGCTATTTTGAGGTCTTTTATTTCATACATTTGGGTCTTTTCAGGGTTTTTTGTCTGCTTTTTTTTTTCTTGTTTCTTTACATGTTTAGTCTTTTTTTTTTTTTTTTATGTAGAATGTTGCTGCTGATTTTTGTAGGCAGTCTGAGTTTTTACCTTCTTTATAAGATGTTTTACTGTGGTGGGCAATTGAATTACTGTTATTTTTTTATTCTGCCAGTCTTGTTTTCATTCTAACTTAGTGCAGATCTATTTTGGTTTTGTGTTTAGTCCTAGGATGCAGCGCTTCCTCTAGGGTGTGCGCCTTATTCCTAATATTGTAGTTACTGGGATCTCAACTGAATGCCCAAGGTGGTGGAGTAAGAATCCACTGGTTTTATTAATCTGCGTAGAACTCCTTATCTTATAACACTGTTATCTCTTCACCAAACGCAGTCTCTTTTTTCTGTTTAGCAGTCTCACTCTGTATATGGGGGTTGGAGGGTGCGCTTTTGAATACATTTCTTCTATCCAGTAGTCTGCTCCACAATTTGAACTCCTTCATAAACATTTAAGTCAGATCTTAAAAAAAAAAACAAAAAACCGTTTACTTACTTTATTTGACTCTGTCAGGTTTTAGTTGTGGCGTGGAGGATCTTCGGTCAAGGTATGTGGGATCTAATGCCTTGACCAGGGAGCGAACTCAGGCCCCTTGCACTGGGAAAATGGGGTTTTAGCCACTGGACTACCAAGGAAGTCCCTAAGTCAAATCTTTAATTCTTCCACTCATTGACATCACTATGCTATGCCTGGATTCTGTCTCTCTTGACTCTTCATCCCAAAGTCCACTTGAAAAGCCAGGTCACACACAATGCTTACTTTGAATGTTTTCTTTCCACAAACCATCAAGTTTTCACTGCCTGTTGTCCCATCCAGTGCCTGTAAACAGTTACTTATGTATATTTTCTAGTTCAGTTGTTTACTGAAAGAGAGTAAGTCTAGTTAAAAGTGAGTCTGTCATGGCCAGAAGCTTACTGAATCTGTGTATTCTTAATTTTTCTGTAGCATAGTGATTTAAAACTTACACGTAGAAATTATTTATTTGGGAGTTGCAGGTTGTTTCTCACACCCACTGTGACAGAACAGTTTTTCCATAAACTCTCACATTGTTTTGTTTTCCAGTTCCTCAGCTGTTCCTTGTCATCTATTAAAGCTCATGGTTTCCATGGTATTTTTATAACGACATGAATTTATGTTTTAGTATGAGGTAGAGTTAAAAAATGTATGTTTTCTGTTGTACTTCAGCACTGTGTCTACCATGTTACAACATGGGGAACTGGATACTGCACTTATGAATGAGATCCAACTCATTTGAAAAGTGTTGTTTTCTCATATCTTATATATTGGTTGATTTTAAATTTGCCTTGATATGTTATGCTGCTTCAATTAAGGTCATTCTCTTTCATTGTATATAGTATAGTCACACCCAAGTGGTTAAGAATCCACTGGTTTTATTAATCTGCGTAGAACTCCTTATCTTATAACACTGTTATCTCTTCACCAAACGCAGTCTCTTTTTTCTGTTTAGCAGTCTCACTCTGTATATGGGGGTTGGAGGGTGCGCTTTTGAATACATTTCTTCTATCCAGTAGTCTGCTCCACAATTTGAACTCCTTCATAAACATTTAAGTCAGATCTTAAAAAAACAAAAAAACAAAAAAACCGTTTACTTACTTTATTTGACTCTGTCAGGTTTTAGTTGTGGCGTGGAGGATCTTCGGTCAAGGTATGTGGGATCTAATGCCTTGACCAGGGAGCGAACTCAGGCCCCTTGCACTGGGAAAATGGGGTTTTAGCCACTGGACTACCAAGGAAGTCCCTAAGTCAAATCTTTAATTCTTCCACTCATTGACATCACTATGCTATGCCTGGATTCTGTCTCTCTTGACTCTTCATCCCAAAGTCCACTTGAAAAGCCAGGTCACACACAATGCTTACTTTGAATGTTTTCTTTCCACAAACCATCAAGTTTTCACTGCCTGTTGTCCCATCCAGTGCCTGTAAACAGTTACTTATGTATATTTTCTAGTTCAGTTGTTTACTGAAAGAGAGTAAGTCTAGTTAAAAGTGAGTCTGTCATGGCCAGAAGCTTACTGAATCTGTGTATTCTTAATTTTTCTGTAGCATAGTGATTTAAAACTTACACGTAGAAATTATTTATTTGGGAGTTGCAGGTTGTTTCTCACACCCACTGTGACAGAACAGTTTTTCCATAAACTCTCACATTGTTTTGTTTTCCAGTTCCTCAGCTGTTCCTTGTCATCTATTAAAGCTCATGGTTTCCATGGTATTTTTATAACGACATGAATTTATGTTTTAGTATGAGGTAGAGTTAAAAAATGTATGTTTTCTGTTGTACTTCAGCACTGTGTCTACCATGTTACAACATGGGGAACTGGATACTGCACTTATGAATGAGATCCAACTCATTTGAAAAGTGTTGTTTTCTCATATCTTATATATTGGTTGATTTTAAATTTGCCTTGATATGTTATGCTGCTTCAATTAAGGTCATTCCCTCTTTCATTGTATATAGTATAGTCACACTAATTTTTATTCTGGTATTCCTCTGTACCTCTTCTTTTTAATTGTCCTGTGCTTATACAGAATGGCTTCACTTAAGTTCAGATTGTATTATTTTACATTTCTTTCATGATAATCGAATAGGGATATTATAAAAATACTTATCAAAAGTAGATCTGAGCCTACTAATGTTAAAAACTATTGCTTTAAACATATCAAAATGTATTTACTTCATAGTTTGAATCTAATCCATGCAATATCTGAGATCTATGGTTCTGATTCTACTGGCTGGTTCATGGTGCCCTATGTTGTTTTTTTTTTTTTTTTCCGTTTTTCGTGATTTTTTTAACCAGTCGTATTTCGTGGACTTTTACCTATAGGAATTCTTTGGCTACTGGCTTGAAAAACAGATTTTTTTTCTGGGGATCTTTTGTGTGTTTGCCTGGAGACACTTGTTCAAACTGGGAAACATTTTATAAGACATGCTTAGCTCGTGCAATGTGCCCTTATGAGCTGCAGTCTGGGTTGTGGTTATCACTTCTCAGGGGAGACTTGTTTCTCTTCCTCCCAGCACCATGTTGGGGGTAGAAAAGTTTCCATGCCATCCCCTTCTTCAGGGCAAATTTATTTTCCATTTATCTTTACATTGTGGGTGCAGTTTTGCGAGGGGTTCCTGCTCTCTGGGACAGAATCTCCTTGGACACCCCCAACTTCCGGGCAGATCCTGGACTTTGTTTCCTGCCCCTTCTGCTTCATCAGCTCCCTTACAAGGTCAGAGCTTAAGGCTGGCAGTGTTGTGTGGATGCCTCCAGGGGGAGAGTCTGTTTCAATGCACCACTTACTGCCCTGGTTTCCTGTTTTCACTTCCTTTTTGACTTCTAAGCATTCCTTATTTTCTTTCCTGATCAGTAGTGCATTTCAAAAGATGTTTTAAAAATATTTTGTCCAGTATTTGTAGTCGTTTTTGGTGGTTATGGTCAGAGTATTTTTATATCTGCTTTGAAGGGAATATAATTCATTATGGTTTTTTTGGTATGATTGATTCAAAAAAGTTTTGTTTTTGAAAAGTGTGTCATTTTTCTGTTTGTTTGGGTTTTTTTTGTATTTCCTGTTTGTCTCTTTTTTCTGCTTTCTTCTTTTTGATTCTGATGATTTTCAGAAAAAAATGTATAGTATACACTTTGGAAAGGGCTTTTTCTACACTCTCTGAGGGACTCCTGTTTCCTAAGATATGCATGTTAGACTCTCAGAAAGTTAAGTTTGATACTGGCACTGCAGTTCAATTTTAGCTCCCTAATTCTTTGGCATTCATTGTATGTTCTATCTGAGGCTTCTTACTACTGCAACCTATTTTAATACCTCGTCTTACTAGCCAGTTTCTCCACTACAGAGCTATTTTCATTTTTAACTGGGAAACCCTACTTTCCTGCCTTCCTACTGTCAACACGGAAAAAAATTGCACATAACTCTCAACTTCTAGGTTGTGCAAGGTTTTTTCAGTTAATTTTGCTATCCATTTGAGTATTTCTTCTTAGACACTTCACTGGTTCTCCCACCTGAAAATTATTAAATAGAAGTCTTTCAGAAAACTTTGTCTGCCGATGTCTTCTCACTTTTCACATTTTGTTGGCTGACCTCTGTCCTGTAGCTTGAACTACCATCTGCCCTTTCAAAAATGTCTCCCAAATCTGTGACTTCGACCTAAGCACCTCCTCAAGTTTCAGGCCAACAATGTCTCCAAAATTCATGTCAGCATACAGATAACTTTTAATTTTTCCATTACAACATCTTTGGAAACTCCTTTTAAAAAGTTATTTATTTGGCTGCATTGGGTCTTAGTTGCAGCACACAGGATCTTTCATTCTCATAGGCCTAGTTGCCCCACAGGATGTAGGATCTTAATTCTTCAACCAGAGATTGAACCTGAATCCCCTGAATTGGAAGGTTGATTCTTAACCACTGGACCACCAGGGAAGTCCCTGAAAACTGCTTATATATTGTCGACTGAAACAGAAGTCCAAAAGACTTGGCAAAAGATGAGGAAATTGAACTGAGTTCAGCAGTGTTTGCCCAGGAGAGGAGGCTGATGCGTACGGTTATGTGATAGCCTTGTGGGTGCCTGTTACTCTACAGTGTTGTCTAGAATACATGATAGTAGTGTCAGTACAGAAAGTAAGGTAGGTGAGAACGCATGCCTTTATTTCTTTTTCTGACATTAGTTACTCTGTACCTTACTTTCATAATGGTGCCATTTTGGTACTAAATTCTCTCTTTTCCACCTTTGGGTTCCAGCAGCTCATAGTAATTTTCCTTTTTACTGTTACAGTTTATTACACTATTAAAAAATAACACAGGGTGACAATAAATGTTTATTTCATTTATATTATCTAAGGGAATACTAATACAGTCATCACTGGTTGGTAACTGAGTAGACCAGGTGGGTTGATAGGTACACCTGGAGATTCACCAGTCTTTGGTATGGCATCAAGATAGGAGACCAGGAATCTAACCCCAAATGGACCAGATACTGAGAAGACTGTTTATAGGTTTAGGAAAGTTGAACCAAGGATAATCTTTATGTTTCCATTTTGCTTTTAAAGGACAAAAAGATTTTAATAATAATAAATAATAGAATTTAATAAATAATAGAATTTAATAATCTAAATGTAGATTTTAATATTACCTTTTCCTTTTCTTTGAGGCAACCAACTAATGTTAACAATAGACAGTATGAATGCAATGATAAATGATGGAACTTACAGGAAAATTAATCAATATTGGAAGACATCTGGAACAAGGGGTCAAATGGCCTTGAAGAGATGAATTGAGTTTGAGATGACAGAAAGGCATCAAAGTGGAAATAATCTGTGAGTGATCAGCGAAAATAAAATAGCTTCAGGGAATGGATCAGTTCAAAGGAGACATGATAATAGATAAGCATATGTTTAGATCTTTGTGAATCCAGGAAGATACTGAGAATAAGATAGGAAAATAGCATCAGAAAGGTAGAAAGAAGCAATATAATAGAGCATACAAAGGGCTAGATGAAAGAATAGTTTCTAGAATATACAAATAGTAAGCCAATGTGCCATACATAAAACTGCATTGTACACAGATTAATGCCTTTATAATTTTCTTTATCCACAGAATTACTGATAGAATTTATTAAAGCAAAGTTACTCTACATTTGATTTTTAGGAGCTCCAGGATACAAATCAGAAAATACTGAACATTTCAACAGTTGTGTATATACAATAAAAAATTGTTGGCGTCTGCAACAAAGCAAATTAATTTACTAATATTTCATCAAAATGCAGAGTAGGAGGTAGTAAAGAAAATTTCAGGGACAAGGAATCGTAAATGCATATTAATTATAGAGCATTCATAGGATAAGCAAAATATTATTATTAGGCTATTTAGTTTGTTCTCTTCAGTATTCTTGGAAAGAGAAAGGTATTTTAAGCTTCTGCTGTTATTTATGTTTGCTGTCTCTTGCCCTAACTCACGAGAGCTTTGGCTCTTCTACCATTGTCTCACCACCAATGGGATGGAAGTGCTTTAGGAATGTGATATCCAAGACAAGGGAGAGAAATGGTACCTGCCATTTATATAGAGCTTTGTACTTTGCAAGACATTTAAAAAGTGTATTTATCTCACTTAAAGCCAGCAGTGAAAAAAAAAAAAAAAAAAGCCAGCAGTGACCACGAGAAGCAAATGGGAATCATTACCATCTTTAAAAAAGGATTCCTGAATGATGAAACTTATTTATGGATGAGGAAACCCAGAGAGATTAAGTGATTTATTGTGCATCACTGGAGTTGTAGAGTGAAATCCTGGGCTGTCCTTTATATAGTTTGTGGTCATGACCAATGCATGTATCACCTTTGAAATTCAGTTTTTTCACCTCTACTATGAAAGATTTAAAAATATTAAAGTACAAAATGTGTTTAATATTCTGCTCAGTAATTTTGGCTTCCATTTACTTTTGCAGGCTAACCAGTTGCCTTTTAGTTTTCCACTTCTGATTTTTAATTCATGCCATACATTCACCTGGTGTGTTTTCTCTTCCATCTGTATAAATCTTACTTATCTTAAGTAGCTTTTAACTAACTTCTTGTAGCCAGGACAGCTCCTTTACAAAACTATTCCTATTGCTCCTAATAATTGTGACCACATCTAATCTTGAAAAGATGTAACACTTTCTTTTATACCATTTGTCAAACTCTGCATTTTATTAGCCTCCATTACACCAGGAAGAATGGTCGCCAGTTACTCTGAGGTCAGTGGTCTCTTGTAAAACATATTTTAAAAATCATTTTACGAATAATTTACAGGTATAAAAATGAGGGAATGTTGTGAAAAGCAACTGAATCGGAAATTAATAAGAATTTAAATGTAACAAACCCAAGTGTTATTCCATATTTTTCTAGTGTAAAGATAAACACATCCAAAATGGGCAAGATCCTTTGAATGAAAGAAATTGCTTGTGGATAAGTTTGGAACAAACCACCATACCGATAATGATCCAGATTTCAAATATATTTCTAAGAGTTCCAGCTTTTTATTACCTCTTTCACTTTATTACCTCTTTCTCCTGTTTTTCTTTCACTTGTATTGTCAAAATACAGTGCTTTAAAAACTTTTATGACTCATAATTTTGTTGGAAGTGAGTGTGATCATTTTCCTCAGTCAATAGCAATAAAATATTCTCATTTTAGATATTGATGAGAATGATCAATTCATTAAGATTTTTCATTTCTGTGCTGTTTATCTCCTTTCAGTCAGTGCCTTCCTTCCTCATTTGTCAAGTAAATTCCCTAGCACAAATTTGATAAAAGGTGAAAGAATACTGTTGCATGTTCTTTTAGCAAGCATATCTTGTCAGGAAAAACTGCATGATGACATCCTTCCTAAACACTAACTGAGTAACAAGTTTCCTTTTTGTGCATAGAATATACTCATTCATATCATTCATTGATTCTTAAATTTGATAAAATATATTTCTAGGATATATTATATGAGGACTCACAATCTGAGATTTAATTTATACGGTTAATTTCATTATCATCTGTAGAGACTGGAGTATTACTTTATTTTTGTCTTTGTATTCTTTTTTATCTGACAGTTGCAAAATACCTTGTCAGTTATCTTCTCTTTGCCATTATGCAAAAACTGAAAATTTCTGAATCCTCAACTGTGTTCAGTGAAGAGTTAAAAAGAAAAAGACAATAAAAGTGCTGTCTCCTGATAATCCTTTATACCTTCTGGAAGGATCAGACAGTACTTTGGGCAGTGCAATAACAAGGATGACAAAACAGTGATTGTTTCATTGTTTATCATCCTTATTGATGATCACATCATTTTAAAATTTTTCCTTTTTTTTCTCTGAATATTTTAAGTTCAATATGGTTATTTGCCAGTTATCAGAAAGTTATTTAATTGTATACTTTGTATACAATTGTATACAGAGTAATAGATTACTCTGGAGGCAGAACAGAATAATGTTAAAACAGATTTTCTCTGCTAGCAGTTTTGGATGCCAGGGTTGCTGGGGCAGTTGAGTGATAATTTAGTATAATTCATAATTAAGGGTTATGAAATTAGAGAAGATTGAGATTCTTGACTCTAAGTATTTAAAATCCTCCTTCCTCCTTCCACCTCTTTTTCATTCTCTGAGTTACTTCTGGTCTCAGGTGCCCCTCCTCCTGGCTTGGACAGATTAAAACTTTTATGACTCATAATTTTGTTGGAAGTGAGTGTGATCATTTTCCTCAGTCAATAGCAATAAAATATTCTCATTTTAGATATTGATGAGAATGATCAATTCATTAAGATTTTCATTTCTGTGCTGTTTATCTCCTTTCAGTCAGTGCCTTCCTTCCTCATTTGTCAAGTAAATTCCCTAGCACAAATTTGATAAAAGGTGAAAGAATACTGTTGCATGTTCTTTTAGCAAGCATATCTTGTCAGGAAAAACTGCATGATGACATCCTTCCTAAACACTAACTGAGTAACAAGTTTCCTTTTTGTGCATAGAATATACTCATTCATATCATTCATTGATTCTTAAATTTGATAAAATATATTTCTAGGATATATTATATGAGGACTCACAATCTGAGATTTAATTTATACGGTTAATTTCATTATCATCTGTAGAGACTGGAGTATTACTTTATTTTTGTCTTTGTATTCTTTTTTATCTGACAGTTGCAAAATACCTTGTCAGTTATCTTCTCTTTGCCATTATGCAAAAACTGAAAATTTCTGAATCCTCAACTGTGTTCAGTGAAGAGTTAAAAAGAAAAAGACAATAAAAGTGCTGTCTCCTGATAATCCTTTATACCTTCTGGAAGGATCAGACAGTACTTTGGGCAGTGCAATAACAAGGATGACAAAACAGTGATTGTTTCATTGTTTATCATCCTTATTGATGATCACATCATTTTAAAAATTTTTTCCCTTTTTTTTCTCTGAATATTTTAAGTTCAATATGGTTATTTGCCAGTTATCAGAAAGTTATTTAATTGTATACTTTGTATACAATTGTATACAGAGTAATAGATTACTCTGGAGGCAGAACAGAATAATGTTAAAACAGATTTTCTCTGCTAGCAGTTTTGGATGCCAGGGTTGCTGGGGCAGTTGAGTGATAATTTAGTATAATTCATAATTAAGGGTTATGAAATTAGAGAAGATTGAGATTCTTGACTCTAAGTATTTAAAATCCTCCTTCCTCCTTCCACCTCTTTTTCATTCTCTGAGTTACTTCTGGTCTCAGGTGCCCCTCCTCCTGGCTTGGACAGATTCATTTCAAAAATGCTTTTAAGAGCAATTAGTCCTCCTCAACCTTCTGTCCCCTCCTACCATCTTCCTTCCCAATTCCAACTCTAGATCGGTTTGCCTCTCCTCTACCTTCCATTGCCCACTACAGGTCTGGCAGATATTTCTCAGAGAGTGTCATAAAATCAGACTGAGTGTGCATTATGATGATAGAGTGATGCCAAGACCATAGATAGTTTAAGCTGGGAAAGAATAAAGAGAAATCAAGTCTTAGCACAAGAGATGTACATTTATGCTAAGTGATTTCAGTCGTGTCCAACTCTGCGATTCTGTAGACCATAGTCTGCCAGGCTCCTCTGTCCCTGCGATTCTCCAGGCAAGAATACTATGGTGGGTTGACATGCCCTCCTTCAGGGGATCTTCCTGATCCAGGGATTGAACTTGTGTCTCTTATGTATTCTGGATTGGCAGGCAGGTTCTTTACCACTAACACCACCTGGAAAACCCAGCAAGTTAGAGTTAATAGTAGAGTTCAAAACAAGAGTGGAAGTCTCCTGACCTTTGTCTCAATCAGTTTCCAGCACAGTGAATTCAAAAGTTCTATAAAATAAGAGAGAAGAGGAAAAAAAAAAAAAGCATTAAGTGGCATGAAGTCCTGAAAAGGAAACATTCTAAGTGTGCTCTCCACCCTGGCTTTACTGACGTGTAGGCAACAAGTAAAGTTGTAAGGTTTTCAAAGTGTACATTGTGATCATTTGATATATGTATACATTGCAAAAGAATTTGCCCCATCTAGTTAATTAACACTAAAATTTTTTTTAATAAAGAAAGTTATTTAATTGTATACTTTGTATACAATTGTATACAGAGTAATAGATTACTCTGGAGGCAGAACAGAATAATGTTAAAACAGATTTTCTCTGCTAGCAGTTTTGGATGCCAGGGTTGCTGGGGCAGTTGAGTGATAATTTAGTATAATTCATAATTAAGGGTTATGAAATTAGAGAAGATTGAGATTCTTGACTCTAAGTATTTAAAATCCTCCTTCCTCCTTCCACCTCTTTTTCATTCTCTGAGTTACTTCTGGTCTCAGGTGCCCCTCCTCCTGGCTTGGACAGATTCATTTCAAAAATGCTTTTAAGAGCAATTAGTCCTCCTCAACCTTCTGTCCCCTCCTACCATCTTCCTTCCCAATTCCAACTCTAGATCGGTTTGCCTCTCCTCTACCTTCCATTGCCCACTACAGGTCTGGCAGATATTTCTCAGAGAGTGTCATAAAATCAGACTGAGTGTGCATTATGATGATAGAGTGATGCCAAGACCATAGATAGTTTAAGCTGGGAAAGAATAAAGAGAAATCAAGTCTTAGCACAAGAGATGTACATTTATGCTAAGTGATTTCAGTCGTGTCCAACTCTGCGATTCTGTAGACCATAGTCTGCCAGGCTCCTCTGTCCCTGCGATTCTCCAGGCAAGAATACTATGGTGGGTTGACATGCCCTCCTTCAGGGGATCTTCCTGATCCAGGGATTGAACTTGTGTCTCTTATGTATTCTGGATTGGCAGGCAGGTTCTTTACCACTAACACCACCTGGAAAACCCAGCAAGTTAGAGTTAATAGTAGAGTTCAAAACAAGAGTGGAAGTCTCCTGACCTTTGTCTCAATCAGTTTCCAGCACAGTGAATTCAAAAGTTCTATAAAATAAGAGAGAAGAGGAAAAAAAAAAAAAGCATTAAGTGGCATGAAGTCCTGAAAAGGAAACATTCTAAGTGTGCTCTCCACCCTGGCTTTACTGACGTGTAGGCAACAAGTAAAGTTGTAAGGTTTTCAAAGTGTACATTGTGATCATTTGATATATGTATACATTGCAAAAGAATTTGCCCCATCTAGTTAATTAACACTCCATCACTCCCATATTTATCTCTTATTTTTGTAAGAATATTTAAATTCTACTCTCCTGGCATATTTCATTTATACAATACAAATTCATCATCGATAGTCACCATGTTACATATTAGATCTTCAGAACTTAACAGCTGACAGCTTGTATCCTTTTACCAATCTCTCCTATTTCTCCCACCCTCTGACACCTGGAAACCACTTTTCTATTTTATTTCTATGACTTTGACTTTTTTTAGGTTCCATGGATAAGCTTTGAATATCTGACTTATTGCACTTAGAGTAATGCCTTTGAGGTTCATCTATGTTCTTAAAAATGGCAGGATCCGTCTTTTCTTATGACTGAGTAATATTCCATTGTGTGTATAAAATACCACATTTTCCTTATCCATTCCTCCATCAATGTAATGCATAGGTTGTTTCTATGTCTTGGCTATTGTAAATAATGTTACAGTGGTATATCTTTTCAAAATGAGGATTTCATTTCCTGTCAGTTGCTGGATTGTACAATAGTTCTATTTTATTTTATTTTATTATTTTTTAAAAGATTTATTTATTTGTTTATTTTGGGCGGGGGTCGGGTTGGGGAGGGAGGGGAGCAGGCGGGCCACTTCTATTGGTCTTTCATTTCTCTGTTTTCATCCGTCTTTGTTCTTTGGCTCCTGTGGACCTCCCATAACGGTGGCGTCTGTCGTTGCAGAGCGCCGGCTGTGGGCGCATGCGCTCCAGAGCTTTGGCTCGGTGATTGGACACATTGGTCCAGCCGCTCCGCGGCACGTGGAATCTTCCCAGGCCAGGGATCAAACTGGCGCCCCTTGCACTGCAAGGCGTTGTCTTTACCCACTGGACCACCAGGGGAAACCCTCGTTCTATTTTAAATTATTTTTAAGAATAAGCGGCTGGACTGATGTGTCCAATCACTGAGCCGGAGCTCTGGAGCGCATGTGCCCAGAGCAGGCGCTCTGCAATGACAGACGCCACCGCGATGGGAGGCCCACAGGAGCCAAAGAACAAAGACGGATGAAAATAGAGAAATGAAAGACCAATAGAAGTGGCCCGCCTGCTCCCCTCCCTCTCCCCCCCACAAATAAATAAATAAATGTTTTTTTAAAAAAGAATATATAGATTCAATGTGATCCATATCAAACTACCAATGACATACTTCACAGAACTAAACCAAAGAATAACATACTTCACATGGAAACACAAAAGACCCCAAATAGCCAAAACAATCCTGAGGAAGAAGAATGGAGCTGGAGGATTCAGCCTCCCTAACTTCAGACTATACTACAAAGCAGCAGTCATCAAGACAGTATGGTAGTGGCACAAAAACAGAAATAAAGATCAATGGAACAAGATAGAGAACCCAGAGATAAACCCACACACCTATGGGTACCTTATTTTTGACAAAGGAGGCGAAAATATAAAATGGGACAAAGACAGCCTCTTCAACAAATGGTGCTGGGAAAATTGGACAGCTACATGCAAAAAAAAGGAAGTTGGAATATTCCCTGACACCATATACAAAGATCAACTCAAAATGGATTAAAGACCTAAATGTAAGACCAAAAATCCTAAAACTCTTAGAGGAGAGTATAGGCAGAATACTCAAGGACATAATTCAAAGGAAGATCTCTGACCCACCTAACTAGAATAGCGGAACTAAAAAGAAAAATTAACATGTGGGATGTAATGAAACTGAAACGCTTTTGTATAGCAAAAGAAACTACAAAAAACTGAACAGACAACCCACAGAATGGGAGAAAGTCATAGCAAATGAAATAACAGACAAAGAATTAATCTCCAAAATCTACAAGCAACTCAGACAACTCAACATCGAAAAAATGAACAACCCAATCAAAAAATGGGAAAAGGA
Organism: Tragulus kanchil; assembly: GCA_022376925.1. Lineage (NCBI taxonomy): Eukaryota > Metazoa > Chordata > Mammalia > Artiodactyla > Tragulidae > Tragulus > Tragulus kanchil. The sequence goes on from JAIOJX010000026.1 coordinate 237,884,922, forward strand.
ACTAAACGGACACCTCTCCAAAGAGGACATACAGATGGCCAAGAAACACATGAAACAATGCTCAACCTTGCTTATAATAAGAGAAATGCGAATCAAAACTAAAATGAGGTATCACTTCACACCCGTCAGAATGGCCATCATCCACAAATCTACAGACAATAAATGCTGGAGAGGGTGTGGAGAAAAGGGAACACTCTTACATTGCTGGTGGGAATGTAAATTGATACAGCCGCTATGGAAGACAGTATGGAGATTTCTTAAAAAACTAAAAGTAGAAGCACCATACAACCCAGCAATCCCACTCTTAGGCTTATACCCTGATGAAATCAAAACTGAAAGAAGCACCTGTACCCCAATGTTCACTGCAGCTCTCTATACAATAGCTAGAACATGGAAGCAACCTAGATGCCCATCGACGAACGAATGGATACAAAAGCCCTGGTACATATATACAATGGAGTACTTCTCAGCTGTAAAAAGAAATGCAACAGAATCAGTCCTAATGAGGTGGCTGGATCTAGAACCTATCATAGAAAGTGAAGTCAGTCAAAAAGAGCAGAACAAGTACAGTATACTAACACATATATATGGAATCTAGTAGGATGGTAATGATAACACATGCAGCGAAGCGATGGAAAAACAGACATAGACAGTAGACATATGGACATTGTGGGGAATGAACAGTGGGTAGGAGGCGTAAAGGAAGTAGCATGAAAATCTATACTATCATATGTGAAGAAAATAGCTGTAGTCATTGAGCTGTCAGAAAAGGGGATCCTACAGGGGTGCTGTGCGACGGTCTGGAGGGGTGAGATGGGGAGGATATACATATGATTAATCTGGGAACATACATATCTGTAAACAACAAGACTCTGTAAAAGTTAAAAGTAAAATAAAAATTTAAAAAAAAAAAAGATCTCCACGCTGGTTTCCATAAGGGCGGCGCCAATTTACATTCCTACCATCAGTGCACAAGCTTTCTCTTTTTTCACATCTTCATCTACACTTGTTATCCATTGTCTTTTTGATGACTGCCACCCTAGCAGATGTAAGGTGGTATCTCATTGTGGTTTTAATTTGCTTTCCCTGATTAGTGATATTGAACATCTATTCTTGTACCTGTTGGCCATTTGTGTGTCTTCTGTGAAAATTTTTACGTTTTATTACTATTTTGAGCTCTTTAGTATAGTTGGATATAATTCTGAAGGTTATGAAAGAGCAAAATGTTTCAAGGTATACAAAAAATAACATCACTGAAGAGAAGTACAAAAACGTAAATTGGGTCCATTAACTCTGATGATTAGGACTTCCCTGGTGACGCAGTGGATAAGAATCTGCCTGCCAGTGCAGGGGACACAGGTTCAATCCCTGGCCCAGGAGGATTTCACATATTGTGGAGCGCCCGTGAGCCACAGTGAAGAGTGACCCCTACTCGCTGCAAGTAGAGAAAGCCCTTGCACAGTAACGAAGATCTAGTGCAACCCAAACAGCAACATCAACAACAACAGGAACCTGAGTGTTAAAGTTAGCTGTGCTCTTATCTATCTGATCTCTTTTCTAGAGTCTGTGGGCTTAAGAACCAGGTCATCCTGACGTCATAGTGATCATTGCATCTCATGCAGTGGCTTCTATGGTATAGATTTACTATGTGAGAATTAGAGGACAGTTTTCAAAAGGGATAACACCATGACTCTCATACAGATATAAAATAAGCAAGTGTTACAGATTTTATTTAAGTCAAATGAGGGAGACAAGCAGATGTTACAACCTTTCAAAGAGAAAGGAAGTAGCATGAAAATCTATACTATCATATGTGAAGAAAATAGCTGTAGTCATTGAGCTGTCAGAAAAGGGGATCCTACAGGGGTGCTGTGCGACGGTCTGGAGGGGTGAGATGGGGAGGATATACATATGATTAATCTGGGAACATACATATCTGTAAACAACAAGACTCTGTAAAAGTTAAAAGTAAAATAAAAATTTAAAAAAAAAAAGATCTCCACGCTGGTTTCCATAAGGGCGGCGCCAATTTACATTCCTACCATCAGTGCACAAGCTTTCTCTTTTTTCACATCTTCATCTACACTTGTTATCCATTGTCTTTTTGATGACTGCCACCCTAGCAGATGTAAGGTGGTATCTCATTGTGGTTTTAATTTGCTTTCCCTGATTAGTGATATTGAACATCTATTCTTGTACCTGTTGGCCATTTGTGTGTCTTCTGTGAAAATTTTTACGTTTTATTACTATTTTGAGCTCTTTAGTATAGTTGGATATAATTCTGAAGGTTATGAAAGAGCAAAATGTTTCAAGGTATACAAAAAATAACATCACTGAAGAGAAGTACAAAAACGTAAATTGGGTCCATTAACTCTGATGATTAGGACTTCCCTGGTGACGCAGTGGATAAGAATCTGCCTGCCAGTGCAGGGGACACAGGTTCAATCCCTGGCCCAGGAGGATTTCACATATTGTGGAGCGCCCGTGAGCCACAGTGAAGAGTGACCCCTACTCGCTGCAAGTAGAGAAAGCCCTTGCACAGTAACGAAGATCTAGTGCAACCCAAACAGCAACATCAACAACAACAGGAACCTGAGTGTTAAAGTTAGCTGTGCTCTTATCTATCTGATCTCTTTTCTAGAGTCTGTGGGCTTAAGAACCAGGTCATCCTGACGTCATAGTGATCATTGCATCTCATGCAGTGGCTTCTATGGTATAGATTTACTATGTGAGAATTAGAGGACAGTTTTCAAAAGGGATAACACCATGACTCTCATACAGATATAAAATAAGCAAGTGTTACAGATTTTATTTAAGTCAAATGAGGGAGACAAGCAGATGTTACAACCTTTCAAAGAGAATCCAAAGAACACACACATTTGTAGATAAGAAATACTGAGATTAACATGCAAGTGGAAGCAACAGTAGCCTTTTCCACCTGAGAAAGGGAAGTAAATTGAACCTGACAGGGCAGAATTTGCCGCTCCGTGGGCAAGAATAACTTTGCAGTTATCGACGATTTAAAAAACTGTAAGATAACACCCATAGAATCAGAATCAGACAATCCATAATTGTGAGTGCTGAGGCCATACAGTGGGTAGTTTTCTACTGAAGCACCACTTTTTCTTACATGTATGTTGTCTTTAATTAGTTATAAAAATAAACCATATAAAGAGAACTTCACACTCTGTGATAAATAAGCACTTTGTCACTTGGGGCTGTCATGTTTTTAAGTGTTTCTTTGTCCTCTGAAAACTACATTTTTAGAGTTAAAAGATCAAGTATCATCCAAAGAAGGCCCCTCTCCTTTCACCACTCCTGCCAGGATATTTTTCAAGAATTTTTCGTTAGGGAATTCCCTGGTGGCCTTGTGGTTAGGATTCCAGACTTTCACTGCTGTGACACAGGTTCAGTCCCAAGTCAGGGAACTGTAATCCTACAGGCTGCATGGCACAGCCAAGAAAAAGAGGGAAACATAGAAAAATTACATAACAAAATTTTTTGTTAGAGAAACAGAAAAATTCTTCAGTGGCTCTGTTTCTTTTGTCCCACTGAGAGGATGAATCAAATTCTTCGTGTAAACTTAATAACCAAATATAAAGGATGACCAAAGGAGATGAAAACTCCATCGTTCAAATACTAAAGGAATTGTCTTCAAGCCAAGCCATAGTTTGGCTTATAGAATATGCACACATAACTTTGTTAATAGGTAGAATCTAGTCCTAATGGTTTTCACTTATTAAGAATATTTGGGGATGTTCCTGATGGTCCAGTGGCTAAGGTTCCGTGCTCCCAATGCAGGGGGCCTGGGTTTGACCCCTGGTCTAGGAACCATCTTACTCATGTGAGAATTTACTAGGGAGGACAGTTTTCAAAAGGGATAACACCATGACTCTCATACAGATATAAAATAAGCAAGTGTTACAGATTTTATTTAAGTCAAATGAGGGAGACAAGCAGATGTTACAACCTTTCAAAGAGAATCCAAAGAACACACACATTTGTAGATAAGAAATACTGAGATTAACATGCAAGTGGAAGCAACAGTAGCCTTTTCCACCTGAGAAAGGGAAGTAAATTGAACCTGACAGGGCAGAATTTGCCGCTCCGTGGGCAAGAATAACTTTGCAGTTATCGACGATTTAAAAAACTGTAAGATAACACCCATAGAATCAGAATCAGACAATCCATAATTGTGAGTGCTGAGGCCATACAGTGGGTAGTTTTCTACTGAAGCACCACTTTTTCTTACATGTATGTTGTCTTTAATTAGTTATAAAAATAAACCATATAAAGAGAACTTCACACTCTGTGATAAATAAGCACTTTGTCACTTGGGGCTGTCATGTTTTTAAGTGTTTCTTTGTCCTCTGAAAACTACATTTTTAGAGTTAAAAGATCAAGTATCATCCAAAGAAGGCCCCTCTCCTTTCACCACTCCTGCCAGGATATTTTTCAAGAATTTTTTCGTTAGGGAATTCCCTGGTGGCCTTGTGGTTAGGATTCCAGACTTTCACTGCTGTGACACAGGTTCAGTCCCAAGTCAGGGAACTGTAATCCTACAGGCTGCATGGCACAGCCAAGAAAAAGAGGGAAACATAGAAAAATTACATAACAAAATTTTTTGTTAGAGAAACAGAAAAATTCTTCAGTGGCTCTGTTTCTTTTGTCCCACTGAGAGGATGAATCAAATTCTTCGTGTAAACTTAATAACCAAATATAAAGGATGACCAAAGGAGATGAAAACTCCATCGTTCAAATACTAAAGGAATTGTCTTCAAGCCAAGCCATAGTTTGGCTTATAGAATATGCACACATAACTTTGTTAATAGGTAGAATCTAGTCCTAATGGTTTTCACTTATTAAGAATATTTGGGGATGTTCCTGATGGTCCAGTGGCTAAGGTTCCGTGCTCCCAATGCAGGGGGCCTGGGTTTGACCCCTGGTCTAGGAACCATATTCCATGTGCCACAACTAAGAGTTCACATGCCGAAACTAAAGATCTCACATGCCACAATTAAGACCCAGTGTAGCCAAATAAATAAACAAAAATATTTAAAAAAAAAAAACTTTTGCAAGAATATTTGGACATAGATAAGCAGTCCTAGCTTAGCTGTATCCACGGATCTGTCTGCTTTTCACATATTTCATATTTTATCTCCATCCTTGGCTGCATTATTGTCTCTTTATACCAGTGACTGTGTGTTCACAGTCACAGCCTTTAAGAGCTAATAAGGAGTCACAATTCCTTAAGAAATCAGTGACGATCTTCAAGGATGCCTTAGCTGCTTGACCATCGATCTTTAGTCATACAAAAGAGGTGGGATGACACGAAGAGCAGCTGAAACTAGTAAGGAGGAAAACAAGTAGCCACGAGGCCAAGAATACCTTACATGACTTTAAGTTTGAATTTTCAGAATGAGATCTACACAGAGAGGAGATGATATCACTGTTTATAAAGTTATCTGAACATAGAAGCCATTTTCATTATCCAGTTTTCAGTTACCTACATGGTAAACGATTTAAGAACTGCTGATTCTTGGCAAAGGGCTATATATATAGGCAGTCACAGGAAGACCAATTGGGCTTGGGGGTGGGGGTGGGACAGAGGTCATTTACATCTCATCTGTACTTCATTATTTTGCTCAGCAGTAGCTGGTGCTGGAACAGGAGATCAAACTTATTGATTGGTAGAAGCCTTTCCTTGGTGATTTCAGCAGAATCATTTTTAACTCCTTCTGATTCTTGAGTAGCTGTAGTGATGGGAGATGGTTAGGCACAATCTTCTTTTGCATCCTTTCCATGAATGAATCCTGAGAGTACATTTTGCATAGATCACCCCATGCAATGTGCTCTAGGACAACAGGTTCTTTAAAAATATATTTTAGTGCTACTCGTAAACATTGTTAATGTGGAAAGCTTACAAGTAGTTCTTATTAATTCAGGAATATAGCAACAATTAATTGTTAATGTGAAAAATATTAATTCAGTAATACAACAGGGGCTTGTTTTAATAGTATCATCATAGAAACTCAAATACTGCCAACATTATTATCGGCATCAAAGGTAATTACGCCATGGTAACTTTAAAGTTTTGATCAATTTGGCTAAATAAAGCAACAACCAGACCTCACTTGGCTAAAAGTAAGGTTGCGTCTTTTAATCCAGCCCTCTTTTTGCTTCCAGCTTGCAAATAACCAGCATAAATCTGGAACTGTTATCTAACCTTTTTTCTGTGCAGTTCATCAGTCAGGCCGCTAAAATTGATTCTTGACCTCTGTACATTATTATTTCCTTTGAAATTTCTCATGCTGTCTCTTCCTTCTATGCTTTAACCGAGGAGGGGTGTGTGACCAAATCGGAGCTAGTTAGTTTTTAATTTTATAGTCCTGTTTGAATACCTAAGGTGTTTTAACCTCTGGGTATTTTTTTTATCATGCGTTTAAATTGTCTCATGTATGGTTTAAATAATTTACCTCTGCTTCTCTAGATAACAGATTATTGTTTCACCTATCAAGTAATCCTAATGAAATTCCTCTTTTAAATTTATTGTGCCTCTGACCAAATGTTTAATAAAAACAATCCAAAGTACACATAAAGAGACACATACTGCTTTAGAATCTAGATTCTTGAAATATGGCAACATTAAAATAAGACTGGGTTCCTGACCCAGAACCTACAACAAATCATGTGATGAGCCTAAAAAAAAAACAAAAAAAATTCTAAAAGCTGACATAAAAGCAGTGGTGAATTTGTCTTTCTCTAGGCCAGACCAGTGTTTATTAATAGTAGGCATCATACCTCTGGCACGGGTGGATGTGAAACAGTCTGGTGGAAAGCAAGCAACCTGGGGAGTTTAAGTTTTCATCAGGGCTGCTGTAATACATAAACAAACCAACATTTTCACATTGCTATAATCAGATTATTATAATCTGATTCTTCTATCTAAGTAAATACCTAATCTTTTTTTTTTTTAATGTATTTTCATCCGTCTTTATTCTTGGCCTGTGTGGCTAGATCACCCCATGCAATGTGCTCTAGGACAACAGGTTCTTTAAAATATATTTTAGTGCTACTCGTAAACATTGTTAATGTGGAAAGCTTACAAGTAGTTCTTATTAATTCAGGAATATAGCAACAATTAATTGTTAATGTGAAAAATATTAATTCAGTAATACAACAGGGGCTTGTTTTAATAGTATCATCATAGAAACTCAAATACTGCCAACATTATTATCGGCATCAAAGGTAATTACGCCATGGTAACTTTAAAGTTTTGATCAATTTGGCTAAATAAAGCAACAACCAGACCTCACTTGGCTAAAAGTAAGGTTGCGTCTTTTAATCCAGCCCTCTTTTTGCTTCCAGCTTGCAAATAACCAGCATAAATCTGGAACTGTTATCTAACCTTTTTTCTGTGCAGTTCATCAGTCAGGCCGCTAAAATTGATTCTTGACCTCTGTACATTATTATTTCCTTTGAAATTTCTCATGCTGTCTCTTCCTTCTATGCTTTAACCGAGGAGGTGTGTGTGACCAAATCGGAGCTAGTTAGTTTTTAATTTTATAGTCCTGTTTGAATACCTAAGGTGTTTTAACCTCTGGGTATTTTTTTTATCATGCGTTTAAATTGTCTCATGTATGGTTTAAATAATTTACCTCTGCTTCTCTAGATAACAGATTATTGTTTCACCTATCAAGTAATCCTAATGAAATTCCTCTTTTAAATTTATTGTGCCTCTGACCAAATGTTTAATAAAAACAATCCAAAGTACACATAAAGAGACACATACTGCTTTAGAATCTAGATTCTTGAAATATGGCAACATTAAAATAAGACTGGGTTCCTGACCCAGAACCTACAACAAATCATGTGATGAGCCTAAAAAAAAAACAAAAAAAATTCTAAAAGCTGACATAAAAGCAGTGGTGAATTTGTCTTTCTCTAGGCCAGACCAGTGTTTATTAATAGTAGGCATCATACCTCTGGCACGGGTGGATGTGAAACAGTCTGGTGGAAAGCAAGCAACCTGGGGAGTTTAAGTTTTCATCAGGGCTGCTGTAATACATAAACAAACCAACATTTTCACATTGCTATAATCAGATTATTATAATCTGATTCTTCTATCTAAGTAAATACCTAATCTTTTTTTTTTTTTAATGTATTTTCATCCGTCTTTATTCTTCGGCCTGTGTGGGCCTCCCATTGCAGTGGCTCTCTCATCGCAGAGCACCGACTCAGGGCACATGCACTCCAGAGCTCTGGCTCGCAATTGGACACCCTGGGCCAGCTGCTCCACAGCACATGGGATCTTCCCAGGGCCAGGAACGGAACCGGTGTCCCTTGCACTGCAAGGCGGACTCTTTACCCACTGGACCACCAGGGAAGCCCAATACCTAATCTTTTTAAAATTGTTTTTTAATTTTTACAGAGTTTTGTTGTTCACAGACATGTATGTTCCCAGATCAGTCATATGCATATCCCTGGCTCCCTCCCACCTCCCAGTCCTCCCCATCCCAGCCCTCCAGGCCGCTGTACTGCGCCCCTGCAGTATCTCCTGTTCCCACAGTGCAATGACCATAGCTATCTTTTTTCACATATGACAGTATAGATTTCCATGTTAATCCCTCTATGCCTCCCACCCACTGTTCATTCCCCACAGTGTCCATATATCTGTTCCCTATGTCTGTTTTTCCATCGCTTCACCGTGTGTGTTATCATTACACTCTTACTAGACTCCATATATATGTGTTACTATACTGTACTTCTCTTTCTCTTTTTGACTTACTTCACTTTTTTTTTTAATTCTTTATTTTAAAGGTTTTACAGAGTTTTGTTGTTCACAGACATATATGTTCCCAGATCAGTCATATGCATATCCCTGGTCCCCACCCCCCAGTTCCCCCCATCCCACCCCTCCGGACCATCGCCCCATGCCATTGTGAGCACTCCTATTCCTTTAGCACAATGACAATAACTGTCTTTTCTACACATGACAGTATAGGTTTCCATGTTACTCCCTCCATGCCTCCCCCTCCCTATTTCTCCCCCACGATGTCCATATGTCTATGCTCTGTCTGTTTTTCCATGAGTTCCCTGTGTGTGTTATCAAGACCATCCTACTAGATTCCATATTTGTGTGTTAGTATACTGTATTTGTCTTTCTCTTTTTGACTGACTTCACTTTTTATGATAGGTTCTAGATCCAGCCACCTCATTAGGACTGATTCTGTTGCATTTCTTTTTACAGCTGAGAAGTACTCCATTGTATATATGTACCAGGGCTTTTGTATCCATTCGTTCGTCGATGGGCATCTAGGTTGCTTCCATGTTCTAGCTATTGTATAGAGAGCTGCAGTGAACATTGGGGTACAGGTGCTTCTTTCAGTTTTGATTTCATCAGGGTATAAGCCTAAGAGTGGGATTGCTGGGTTGTATGGAGCTTCTGTTTTTAGTTTTTTAAGGAGTAAATACGTAATTTTAACCATCTCAAAATAAAGTAAATATCGAGTGTCTTTCTTTCACATTAACACATGTACTAACCTTCTAAAAATACCTTATACCTAAAATTCAGTGTGACTAAAAGTGGTGGATAAATTGACCGTGGTTCCAACAAGAGCAAATTTAAAACAGCAGTTTGGGTAGTTGCAACTCGGCCACTTCAAAAATACAAGTGGCTTTTGTGTGTGTCTGTGTCCATGTGTTGTCCTGATCTGGACACTCCTCCTTAGCTGTGTTGGGAATGTGCAAGTTGTGCTGGCCAAGTGACCGCCGCATGTGAGACTGGATCCTATTTTATAACAGGCCACTTTGACTTCCCAGAAACTGAAAAGAATTAAGTTATCTGTGTTTACTAGACTAAAGTTACTATACTGTACTTCTCTTTCTCTTTTTGACTTACTTCACTTTTTTTTTTAATTCTTTATTTTAAAGGTTTTACAGAGTTTTGTTGTTCACAGACATATATGTTCCCAGATCAGTCATATGCATATCCCTGGTCCCCACCCCAGTTCCCCATCCCACCCCTCCGGACCATCGCCCCATGCCATTGTGAGCACTCCTATTCCTTTAGCACAATGACAATAACTGTCTTTTCTACACATGACAGTATAGGTTTCCATGTTACTCCCTCCATGCCTCCCCCTCCCTATTTCTCCCCCACGATGTCCATATGTCTATGCTCTGTCTGTTTTTCCATGAGTTCCCTGTGTGTGTTATCAAGACCATCCTACTAGATTCCATATTTGTGTGTTAGTATACTGTATTTGTCTTTCTCTTTTTGACTGACTTCACTTTTTATGATAGGTTCTAGATCCAGCCACCTCATTAGGACTGATTCTGTTGCATTTCTTTTTACAGCTGAGAAGTACTCCATTGTATATATGTACCAGGGCTTTTGTATCCATTCGTTCGTCGATGGGCATCTAGGTTGCTTCCATGTTCTAGCTATTGTATAGAGAGCTGCAGTGAACATTGGGGTACAGGTGCTTCTTTCAGTTTTGATTTCATCAGGGTATAAGCCTAAGAGTGGGATTGCTGGGTTGTATGGAGCTTCTGTTTTTAGTTTTTTAAGGAGTAAATACGTAATTTTAACCATCTCAAAATAAAGTAAATATCGAGTGTCTTTCTTTCACATTAACACATGTACTAACCTTCTAAAAATACCTTATACCTAAAATTCAGTGTGACTAAAAGTGGTGGATAAATTGACCGTGGTTCCAACAAGAGCAAATTTAAAACAGCAGTTTGGGTAGTTGCAACTCGGCCACTTCAAAAATACAAGTGGCTTTTGTGTGTGTGTCTGTGTCCATGTGTTGTCCTGATCTGGACACTCCTCCTTAGCTGTGTTGGGAATGTGCAAGTTGTGCTGGCCAAGTGACCGCCGCATGTGAGACTGGATCCTATTTTATAACAGGCCACTTTGACTTCCCAGAAACTGAAAAGAATTAAGTTATCTGTGTTTGCATCCATCTTTCTCCTTGTTCCATTAGCCAGAAATGATTAACCTGCATGGGAGGTTGTTTGTCACTTAGAGACAACATTCCTGTTTCAAATACAGATTTAACTTATGACCTAGAATTCATTTAACACTCCCTCTCAAGTTATGGTACAAAGTAGCCAATTCTCAACAATTACTGTTCCATGGAATTGCTGCATAACGTACAATACTTTTTAAACAGAATGAAATGAAATATCAAAATGCTTGGTTTATAATTATATGTGATGGCAAGACCCTTACAGAAAAAGACTCCCTTTGCCCCAGTTTTTCCAGTGATTTCTCTCCGCTTTCATGTCCTCGACTCTTTAAAATCTGCTGTGTGTTCCATGCCTGCTTCTCTTGACCCTGCACCATCATTCATCACATGTCTGTCCCACACATTTTCCATCTTATCTTCTTGTTTTTATAAGATGATGAAAGGTTTGCGAATAGAGCTATTACTATATTTTAGCTGGTTGTCAAGATACGGTGGTACATTTTTAGCTGGTGTTATGATACAGTCGACAGACATTGGCATTAATCAGAGAGAGTGTCCAAAAACTAATAAACATAAAACAGTCCCAAAAGCAGTCAGGTGAAGACATCAAACAAGATATCACACACACATGCACACACACACGTATGTATAGATTACCATACAGCTAACTATTCACATACATTTCGTTAGTGCCTGGTACAGAGTCCCACTCATGTAGATATTCTTTTTTTTTTTTTTAAAGATTTATTTATTTATTTTATTTTGGGCAGGGGTCGGGTCAGGGAGGGAGGGGAGCGGACAGGCCACTTCTATTGCTCTTTCATTTCTCTATTTTCATCCGTCTTTGTTCTTTGGCCCCTGTGGGCCTCCCATCGCGGTGGCATCTGTTGTCGCAGAGCACCGGCTCTGGGCACATGCGCTCCAGAGCTCCGGCTTGGTGATTGGACACATCCGTTCAGCCGCTCTGCGGCACGTGGGATCTTCCCAGGCCAGGGATCGAACCAGCACCCCTTCCACTGCAAGGCGGTGTCCTTACCCACTGGACCACCAGGGGAAGCCCTCATGTAGATATTTTTAAGTGTTGTTGTTGCTTTTGTTTTTTTCTATTTTTCATGTGTATCTTTGAAAATGATTGCTTGGGGATGATAAGCAGTTGAATCTACTGATAGACAAGGTATCTAAATAATTGCCCATCATAGAATCAGGTGGTAAAAGAGGTTAGCAGTTGGTAAGTAAAAGATATCCTTTGAACTTAGTGCAAACCCCAGGTCAGCTTAGTAAATGGTATGAATACTGAGGCTTGGAAACATATACATTTCCTCTGCCAGCAGTTTTAAAATTTAGAGTTCACATTAGTTCTGTTTTCCTCAGACTGACCCTTGGTAACACAAGGCAATACAGAGCCATCCAAGCATCTAGCATTTATCACCAGAAAGAACAGAATGGCAGTTGGACTCAGTTTTGACTTTTAAAAATAGCATTGAAAACACAATCCGTAGGGCCATCTAACCCATGTGCAGGTCAAGAAGCAACGGTGAGAACCAGACAGGAACAACGGACTGGTTCCAAATTGGGAAAGGACTATGTCAAGGCTGTATATTGTCACCCTGTTTATTTAACTAATATGCAGAGTATATCATGAGAAATGCCTGGCTGGATGAAACACAAGCTGAATGAGGGTTGCTGGGAGAAATAACATCCACTGCAGATATGAAGATGGTACCACCCTAATGACAGAAAGTGAAGAAGAACTAAAAAGCTTCTAGAGGAGAGTGAAAAGGCTGTCTTAAAACTCACCATTCAAAAAACTAAGATCGTGGCATCTCCCATCATTTCATGCCAAATAGACAGGGGAAAAGCGGAAGCAGTAACAAATTTTTCTTGGGCTCCAAAATCACTGCAGTGACAGTGGCTGCAGCCAAGAAATTAAAAGACATTTTCTCCTTGTAAGAAAAGCTATGACAAACCTAGAAAGCATATTAGATCGTGCCACCTTTTATATATTATTCTGTGATTTGCTTTTTTCACTTAGTTATCTTGAGATCTTTCCATGTCAATACATATATAATATACAGTGTTTTTAAAAATGCCTTTGACTCCATTCCTTCTAGTATCTTTAGGGTATTTCCCAGTATATATGAGCTTTAATTTCTTGCTCACTTTCACATATTTGTAGCTCAGTGTTAAAGAGCAAAAGACTGTAACCAGACTACTTGATTTTGACTATAAGTATTTATTCTTGGTGGTGGTATTATTATAATTTAGTTTTTCTTTATTTTTACCAATATGTACAACACTGTAGTTAATATTTTAGGACTCAAATAATTGTTCTTATATGTGAATACTCCTGTGGGGCAAATTCCTAGAGTTGCTGGCTCAGAGAGTATACATACTAATGTTTTGAATTAAGCTGTCACATTTCCCTCCAAGAGCTATTTGAATTTGCTCTAGCCAATATAACTTCATTGCAGTTTGTATTTTAAGGCCTAAATATATTGTTCCTATCACAGTGTGACTTCATGGGCTTAACGACATGGTTAGAATTCATTTTCTTTATTTTGACTGGAATTTTTTTTTTTTTTAAAGATTTATTTATTTATTTATTTTTGGGCGGGGGTCGGGTCGGGGAGGGAGGGGAGCGGACAGGCCACTTCTATTGGTCTTTCATTTCTCTATTTTCATCCGTCTTTGTTCTTTGGCTCCTGTGGGCCTCCCATCACGGTGGTGTCTGTCGTTGCAGAGCGCTGGCTCTGGGCACATGCGCTCCAGAGCTCCGGCTCGGTGATTGGACACATCAGTCCAGCCGCTCTGCGGCACGTGGGTGGGATCCTCCCAGGCCAGGGATGGAACCGGCGCCCCCTGCACTGCAAGGCGGTGGTGTCCTTACCCACTGGACCACCAGGGGAAGCCCCTGAGTGGAATTTTGTTGTTAGTTTTATAGCTCTGGTTATAGCTTATCAATCTGAAGTTCCAACTTACGATCTTAAACATATGATAAAGAATAGAAAAATGATTTACTGATTTTTTTCCTTTAGACAGAAACTTCAGAAAATACAAGAAGGGTAGAAAAAACCCTGGGCATTGGCACTGAAAAGTCTGGCCTGGACTAGTTGCAGCTTTTCCTCTTACAGATGGAACAGCTCAGTGAGAAGCTCACTTCCCCATAGCACAGTGACAGAAGAGTAACCAAAGTCTCAAGACAAATTGACTTCAAATCTGTGTTTGTTGGTGTTCTGAATTCAAGACCATATATTTTTAGATTTATAGATAATAAATGTACATCAATATTGTTGGGTATAAAGTGAAAATGAAAGTGACGTAGTATTTTCAATTAAAATTTCCTTCTCTGTGTACTCTCTGAGTCCTAATTTTCTCATCAACTCGGTGCCCCTTTTTCTCTTTTTTAAATGTGGCCGCTTTTATTGGTTTTTATATATTTTCATCCATCTTCATTCCATGGCCTGTGCGGGCCTCCCATTGCAGCGGCCCCTCTCGCTGCAGACCACCGGCTCTGGGCCCTTGCGCCCCTGGGCGCATGTGCTCCAGAGCGCCAGCTTGCATTGGACACACCGCTGCACGTGGGAGCTTCCCGAGCCAGGGGTCGAGCCACAGGCCCTTGCACTGCAAGGCGGACTCTTCACACACTGGACCGCCAGAGAAGCCCTAATGCTCTTTAATAAAGAGCAGTAAGATATGAGCTTTTTAAAATAATTTTTATTTATTTTTGACTGTTGACTCTTCTGTGCAGGCCTCTGTCTAGTTCCAGTGCGTGGGCTTCTCATTCCAGTGGCTTCTCTTGTTGTGGAGCACTGGCTGTAGGGCACGGGCTTCATCTGTGGCTCGCGGGCTCAGTAGTTGCTGCTCCCAGGCTCCAGCGCATAGGCTCAATCACTGTGGCTCGGGAGCCCAGTTGCTCTGCATCATGTGGGATCCTTCCAGACCAGGAAGTAGACCCATGTCTTCTGTGTTGGCAAGCCAGTGCTTTGCCACTGAGCCACCAGGGGAGCCCCAACACAGTGCTGACATTGTAGTACCTACTTCATAGGGCTCAGGGGAGAATTCAGTTTTATTTTATATATTAAAAACCTTTTGCACAGTGTCTGGAATGTAGTAAACTCTTAATAAATTGAATCTCAGTATTATTCCTCTTATCATTTTAACCCTTAACAGTATGTTCACCCTTGCGGCGTACAGATTATTTTATTTTTAGCATGAGTTACAGTAATTGAGGGGGGGGGATGCTGCATTTTGTTATTCCAGAAGATACACATAAAAATTTTGGTGTTAAAATTTTTTCTGGTGTTAAATATGTGTTTGTTCTGTAAGAGCCCTTTTAACTTTTATGTTTATCCTTAAAATATTTGTTTTTATTTCTTCTTTCATTTGACTATGCTGGGTCTTAGTTGTGGTATGCAGGATCTTCAGTCTTTGTCAATAGGCAAGTTCTTTTAGGAGGTCATATGGGATCTTTAGTTGCGGCATGTGAAATCTTAGTTGCAGCACATGGAATCTAGTTCCCTGACCAGGGCTTGAACCCCAGACCCGTACAGTGGGATCTCAGAGTCTTAGCCACTGGACCACCAGAGAAGTACTAAGAACCCTTTTTAACAAACATAAATTACCACTAACCAATATTTTTGAAAGCTTAATATTTTTACCCCTGTACTTAGGAAAAATATATAAATATTAACATTATTGAAATGTTTTTAATACTTAATTGGCTTGCAGTCTTAGGAGTTGGGGAAATCCCAGGTGGTTTAGTGGTACAGAGATGGTGGAGGAGATGCTAGAGATGCAGGTTCCATCCCTGAGTGGGGAAGATCCCCTGGAGGAGGAAACGGCTACCCACTCCACTATTTTTGCCTGGGAAATCCCATGGACAGAGGATCCTGGCAGGCTACAGTCCTAGGGGTTGTAAAGTGTTGGACACAACTGAGCACACAGGCATGATAGAGCTTAGAAGTTTGATGTAAGAAGAATAAAAAAAGCAAATTTGCATAAAGAATAGGTTACTTTGTTAGAGGTCAGATAATGTGTGTACCAATAATGTTTTGAACTCTGTGGTTCATCAGCAGTTTCTGACTCCCTCTTGGTATTTGGGGTATAAATCCTATGGAGTGAATAAATTATACCCAATTGTGAATTTAGGTTGTTTGGAAGCTATCAGACAAAATGGGGTCTTCTCGTTCCTAGGCTGGCCAAGCCATCTGCCTCCTTTACCCTCAGGAGGTACAGGGTGGCAGGTTGCATCCGTCACTCTGGGTTCTTTGCTCTCCTGCTCTCTTGGGGTTTCTGATGGCATTTCTGCCCAGCCCGCTCCCTCCTACCTTCAGACCTGTATCAGCACACCCAGATCTTGGGTGGATTGACACACAATTGAATTAGGAAGCAAGTGTTCAGGCAGTAAAATTGAAAACTGTAGCTTGATGAATGAATGTCATTACTATCATTTCTGGATTTTCGTTGGACTGTATCAGAGTTAACAACGATATCTCTTCAAAGAGTTAGTAGTTCTCCGGATTAGTTGGTGAAACTCTTTTGGACCTGTGATTGGATGCACTCTTTTCTTGTATTTAGCGCTTCTTCCTGCCCCGTTGTCTGCACTTCTGCCATTTGATTCTCCCTCATACTGCCTTATATTCTCTAAGCATTTCCTTCCTCTCTAGAAGCCTGCACATCACTGTATCCTTACCCTTTTTTCTCTTAATATTTATTTTTTGGCTGTACCTGGCTTTCGTTGTAGCATTTAGGATCTTTAGTGCAGCATTTGAGATCTGGTTCCCTGACCAGGTATTAAACCCAGGCCCCCTGCATTGAGAGCATGGCATCTTAGCCCCTGCACCACCAGGGAAGTACCTGTATCATTATCCTTCATTGCCGCCGTTTAACCCTCTCAGACTATGGATATATGTTTCCATATATCTTCGTATTAAGTTAATGCTTTCAAATACTTAGAAGCACCTACATTGTATTTTTTCCTCATTACACTTTTAGACAAGCAGAGCTGGATTCCTGTCTGCATGTAGCATCACCCTTCGTTTTAAAAATCACTTTGGGGATCTGTCTTAATGCTCAGTCGTAACGTAAAAGTCATTCAGATTAACAAAAGCAAACTGATTTGGAGTGGTTGTGAAAGTGAACAAAGGAGACTAGTACCATGAAGTGCTTGGCGTGGAGAATGTGGTGTGATATGATTTGTGAGCTGTTCCATTTTGGTGTCAGTCCCTTGGGAAGGAAGTGGTTTCCTAATGGGGTGTGATCTGCACTCTTAGTAAGAATGATTGGCATTGAATGATTAAAAAGAAGAGAATACATAACCCTCCTCCCCTTTAAGGCTAAGCACATATATGCTGAATGCAGGTCTTTTCAGCATTGAAGACAATCTGGCCTAATCATAGAATGAATCTGAAAAGCTAAGGGAGTAAATTAACCATGCAGATGGAAATGCAAAGAAAGAAACCAAAATGATGCAGTATCCTTAAAAGTAACTTTTAAAGGCCAAATATAATGGTAAATGTATATATGGAATATAATGGAAGACCCCATTTGAAAAAAATGGAATCCTGACATGAGGCCCGTGGTAAATGAGCAGGCAAGTGGCTCCCTGAATTGGATAACAGTGCGCATTCCACAGTGACTGATGAAATTGATGTGTCCGTGGGAGAGCAGCTCCATTACTCAGCCTTTAACCTATTTCCTCTCTCTTCAGAAATGAGCTCCTGACTTGGGTGTTATTCTCGAGGAAGTGAATTTAATTCAAAAGGAGATATTTTCTAGATGGGCAGTTTTAATTTAAGAATTCGCTTGTCCATTATAAAAGAGATCTGGAAAACCATAATAAGTAATATGCTTTTACTTCTCAAAGATGCCATTTTAGACTATATTTTGGAACCCTGAATTTCAAGCTTTAGTCAGTAATTTTCTTTAATTTTGCATTATCTCTGAGAACATATGACCAAAACAATATTGAATCTGCATTGTAATAGTTAATTTGTTATATTAAACTATTAAAGTATGAAATTACACAGTAAATACTGTAATCATAAAAATGTTTTCCTATTTTTTCCCTTTAATTTTTGAAAATACACTTTTTCTCTGTCATAAATACTTGTTAATTACTGCAAAGAATAAAAGCCCATCTTGTGATTCCATTATTTTAAAATTCACAAGGTTATATTGATAACTGTGGGATCCCCTTGAGGCTTAGCTGGTTAAGAATCCACATGCAATGCAGGAGACCCTGGTTCCATACCTGGGTCGGGAACATCCCCTGGCGAAGGGATAGGCCACACACTTGAGAATTCTTGGGCTTTGCTGGTGGCTCAGATGGTAAAGAATCTGCCTGCAATGCAGAGGACCTGGGTTTGATCCCTGGGTTGAGAAAGTTCCCTAGAGAAGAGAAGGGCTACCTATTCCAGGTATGCTTGTCTGGAGAATTCCATGGCTTGTCTGTGGGTCTTAAAGAGTTGCACATGACTGAGTAACTTCTACTTTTACTGATAACTGGAGAAGCAAGCTGTTCATTATCCTAGTTTTTGCCACACACTCTATAGCTTAATCTCAGAAGATAAAATATATATTTGTGAGTATGATTAGAATGACCAGTTCAATGAGATTTGTCATTTCTGTGCTGTTTATCTCAAGTCAGTGCCTCAGCATTTGTCCACTTATGAACCAGATCAACTCCTTAGCATGGCACATATTTCATAAAAGTGAAAGAATACTGTTGCATGTACTTTTAGCAAACATGTATCATCAAAAAATATTACTGGATGACATCCTCCCTGAAGAATTAACTAAGTAACAAATCTCTTTTTTGTCCATAGAAGTATACTGTTCATTCATTGATTCTTAAGTTCGATAAAGTATATTTGGAGGATATATTATATATGAAGACTCATAATCTGAGATTTAGTTTCTATGAATAATTTCATCATCATCAGAATCTGGAATATTACTGTCTTTTTGTGTTTGTGTTCTTTTTCATCTAACAATTGCAAAATATCTTGTCAAAATTTCTGAATTCTCCCCTATGTTCAGGGAAGAGTTGAAAAAGACAAAAATAATCCTGTCTCCTGATGTCCTTTACACCTTCTGAAAGATCAGACAATACTTCGGGCTGTGCAATAACAAGAATGATAAAATAACAGTTATTTCATTATTTTATCATCCCTCTAGGTAAAGACATCATTTTCAAATTTTCTTATTTTTTTTCTCCGAAACCTTAAATCAGCAAAGCTATTTGCCAGTTATCAGAAAATTATTTAATTGTATATATAGTTACTTTGGAGGCAGAATGGAATAAGGTTAAACACGTTTTCTCTGCCAACAGCTTTGGACGTGCCAGGATTGTGTGGAACAATTGAGTGATAATTTTTATATAATTTCATTACTAATTAATGGTAATGACTATATAATCTCAATTCCCGAGGAACATGTAGCATAATTGATAGGGTTATGAAATTAGAGAAGAAAAAAAATAGAGAAGATCGAGACTACTGAGTCTAGTCTAAAATCCTCCATTTGCCTTTCAGCCCCACTTTGTTTTTTCCTGAGTTGTTTCTGATCTCAGGAGCCTCTCTTCCCAGCATGGACTGGCTTGTTGCAATAATGCTTTTATGAGCAAATTAGTTTCCCTCATCCTTCTCTCCACTCCCACCATCCACCCTCCCAACTCTAGCTCTAGATACACTGGTGTCCTTTCTGACTCATCGCCCACTGCAAGGCTGGTGGGTATTTCTTGGAGAAAGTCGTAAAGTCAGACTGAGTTGTGCATTATAAGGGCAGAGAGAGAACAACATCATAAACAGTTTAAATTGGAAGAGAATCAAGAGATGTCAAGTCCTAGCACTGTTTTGCAATTGCGATGGAGAGTTAGTGAATAGTAGAGCTGAAAACAAGAGCAGAGGGATTTCTCTGGTGGTCCAGTGGCTAAGACTCCATGCTCCCAATGCAGGGGGCCTGGGTTCGACACCTGGTGAGGGAACTAGATCCCACATGCTGCAACTGAAAGATTCCAAGTCCCACAGCTAAGAGCCAGTACAGCCAAATAAATAAACCTGTAAAAATTTTTTTCAAAAAAAAAAAAAAAATCAGAAGTTCCCTCACCTTTGTCTCAATGAGTGTCTAGCATAATGAAGTAAGTAGGAAAGTTATATAATAACTAAGAGAGAAGAGAAAAAAGTGTTAAGGTGGCATGAAGTCCTGTAAGGGAAACATTCTAAGCCCCTTCCCCACCTCAGTTTTACTGAAGTGTAGTCGACAAGTAAAACTGTAAGATTATTAAAGCATGCATTGTGATGATTTAATATATGTTAAATCATTAATTATATAATTATAATTATATAAATAAACTAATCTTTTAATATATTTTAAAATTATGTTATATTAGTAATATTAATATATTTACTGTTGTGAAAGAATTCCTCCCATCTAGTTAATTAACGGGTGTCCCGGGTGGCTTAATGGTGAAAAATCTGCCTTCCAGTGCATGAGACGCGTGTTCAGTCCTTGGGTCGAGAAGATACCCTGCAGAAGGAAAGGGCACACCTGCTCCAGTATTCTTGCCTGCGAAGTCTCCTAGACAGAGGAGCCTTGTGGGCTATAGTCCATAGGGTGGCAAAGAGTCCGACATGGCTTAGCAACTAAACAATAACTACAGTCCTACAGATACTTCCAGTAGGTTAATAGTAGCTTATTTTTGAAGTATTTGGTAATATAAGTTACTAAGCTTGCTAGTCTGACACACACACAAATCTAGTTAATCATAACTAACTCTTTTGTCATTATCTTAGACTGATTCCCATAGTTATCACCTGTTTTTCTATCATTTTGTAAAAATGTGACCTCTTGTGTGTATTTCACCATGAGAATTATGAAATCATAAATGTATTTGGAAAATAAAATTTAGAAGACCCCTAAAACATTTCATTTGGGTCCCCAAATCAATAAGCAAATTTTGTATTCAGCAAGTAGATTAAAAACCTTCATAAATTTAAAATTTTATTTTCTCCACTTGATGTTTTATTGTTTTTAATATGAAATTTTAAAAGAAAATCTGATCAAAACTGAGAAATGTATCTTCCAAATAATTTCTCAGCTTTTATAATCGTAGTCAGCATTTCAAACATATAGTACAAACTGTGCCCCTAAGTGTACAGTTATTAATTAAAGATAGATTTATATTTCTCTTAATTTATAATTTACCCTCAAGGAAAACTAACTTCTTACAGAAAGATTTCTCATTCCTGAGCTAGCATCAACCTTTATTAATCTGACTTAAGTATGTAGAAGCTTTCTTTTATAGCATTCTTCTGATTCATACACTTTCTGTCTTGCTCTAATATGACTTGGTAATTTCCCGGATATCATTTACCATACCTATCTGATTTTTTTATTTATCAGATTTCGGTGAACTCATTTGTACAAACGGAAAAAAAGTCTCCCAGTTTAATAAGTTTCCATAGCCCAAATAATTAACACCCAAAGGGTTGTGAAACTCATAAAATTTAATTTTCTCTATACTTTTGCCAGTTGGTGATTGGAGTTGCATATTAAGTCAACTGCTGTGTTTTTTAACTGGGTTCCCCCCCACCCCCGCCCCGCCCTCGGAAGCTAGCTGGTTGTTTTTGTTGAACGCGGCTGCCCTCTAGTGGAATAAACTTCCTTTACAATAACCTGACTGTCAAATCTAAAGGAGTCATTTATATGTGAAAGTGATTAAATAATCTTTCCTTGCCTTCAGACTCTTGTTTTTCATTGACTTTTATGGTCAGTCAGAACGTTTGCTGTGAAGGCATAGTGAAATCCGCCGACTGTTCTGACAGCCCTTGTGTTTTGTATATTTTTGATTTCTGACCTGTTACGGTACCTGCTCTTACCTAGATGCTGTCCTTATTCTTGCTGCAGATGCTACAACTGTGGCGGCCTTGATCATCATGCTAAGGAATGTAGTCTACCTCCTCAGCCAAAGAAGTGCCATTGCTGCCAGAGCATCACGCACATGGTGGCCAACTGCCCTCACAAAACTGCGGTGCAGCTGCCCGCCGGTTCTCAGGGAAGACAGGAAGCGGAGCCCCAGCCGTGCGCGTCCTTGTTCCCTCGAGAGGTCGGGGGAGGGCACGGCTGTACATCGCCCCCGTTTCCTCAGGAGCCGAGGTCCGAGCTCTCAGAGTGGCCAGGCAGGTCCCTTCCAGAAGCTTCCTCCACCAAGTCGTCCTTGGCACCAGAAGAACAAAGCAAAAAGGGGCCTTCCGTTCAAAAAAGGAAAAAGACATAACCCTTCTTCTTAACGTATCGTTTTCTCTCCCCGGTTGGGAAGTCTACCTCATGCGAGTTCAGGGGAACAGTATTTCACACACAGCAGCTGACCTGGGATTTTTTTTTAACTACTGTTGAGGAACTGTGAATTTTTAAAAAACAGACAAATCACTCTAAGCAAATTACCTTGGAGCAGGGTGTCATGTGTCATGTGACTCAGAGGATGAGATGCTGTGGGTTATCTGTATGTACACGTGTGAGAGGGAGAGAGCCTGAGTCTGCGTGTGTGTGTGTGTAGGAGGCTTTTCTATAGAATGTAGGCATATATATAAAGAAGCCTTGTCTTTATATATATGTGTGTAGAAATATAAGCACACACCCTCCCTCACAGAATTGAGCATTCCCCAAGCATTTGAAAAACCCACGTGAAGCATTTTTAGATGGTTTTGAAAATAACCCTTGGAGTATTTCTTGAATTACCATTCCTTTTATATTGCATTTGGGGAAAAAAAAAAAGACTGTTACCTTTTATGTGAACCAAAGGATATACTTCCGATCTCAGAGCTGCCAGTCATGTGGTACTAAAGGTTTTTTAAAACATCAGTTCTCCCGAATTTGGGATTGCCTCTTTTTCTCGGTGTCTATAGAGTGTGTCCCCTCACCCCCTAACCCCTTTCCAGAAAGTACCTTAACTCCATTTGCCTCCGACTGCCGAAAGCTTTTTTGAATCTGGGATACAAAACTCCAGAAAAGACAATGAATGTGTAATCTCTGTGCCGATATTTTGAGTGTTTTTAATTCAAATGTCTTGATTGTAAATTAGATGCCTATTCAGAGAAATGAAGGGGAGGCCGATGTATAAATGTAGTGACATGATTGTTTTCAGCGAAATCTTGATACCAGCTCATGGTAATCTCTCACCTGCTTCTGAGGGACTGTGGCAACAGCAGCTCCCCTTGACTGAGTCAAGCCTTCTCACCATCGCTTCGAGCAGAGGCCTCCTTGTTTACTACTGAAGACCTTGGAGGAAAACTCCAGTCGCTGGGTGTATGTTTTTGGTGGCTGTTTTTATTTCCCCCTGGAGAGTTACCTAACTTTATTTCTAGAACAAACACACAGAACAGCACAGTAAAATGCCAGGGTCGAGAATGAACACTGAGTGGATGCTCCCAACTGCCCATGATGTGTGACATTGAATAATATGAAAAAGCATTGTGTTTGGTGGCGGTAGACCAGAGTGATGAGCCTGGGGCGGGAGGTTCCCAAACCTCGCCTATGAGAGAGCCAGGAGTGTTTTTTTTTTAAATACAATACTGTTAACTTTAACGGGAATTCCCTCCTGACTGCTGCTGAAGGGACTGATGTGGGAGGTGCGGGATGAGCCTTCCGTGATGGGGACAGAGATGCTTCTCAGGTTGGCCCTCAGTTATGCCAATCAAATGACTGGGGGCCGCCCATAGTACTGGGCCCTTCAGCTTCCGCTCATGAAAAACACTCATTTTGATGTCATCCTGGTTCTAGATTAAGTGGGTGAATCTTGGGAACATCTCCAAGAAGGTACCAATTAGCGGTAAGGCTTAACATTGGCAATATATATAGTTTTGTATAAGCCTGTTGGTGTAAGCTCAGATAATCAAAACCAGAAAATAGCATGATTCAAATGAGACACGTTCTGCTGAACAGTTTCTGCTCCCTCCCCTCCTTGTCCTGCCGAGGGAGACTTGTTGTAGGGCTTTGCCGCTGTTTGAGCAAGCAAGCCACGCAGAAGGAGAGCATGTGAGCCTGGGGCTGGGCTGCCAGCCCTTCCCAACTCAGCTTGAGTTGACAGTGTTTGTGGGAATCTCCGTGGGATGTACTGAAATCTCAGTGTGCTGTGATGCAAAGCTTACCTTTGACGATATTGAATGTGATAAATAGCTATAGAGAAGTACTTCCTTGCCTTATGTGAGGAGCGTAAGCTTATTTAAATTATGTAGACAAATCAAAGTGGCATTGCTTAATTTTTAGCAGGTGTAATAAGCAGGCTAACAGGAAAAATGCAAAACGTAATTAAGTCACTTTGAAAATTCAAACCAAAGTTCCTTGACCTTACTAGAAATAGGAAATTATGGACTTGAGAATTGGACATTCCCTGTTTACATATGAAAAGTTCAGAGCTGAGATCATGGTTAGAAAGAAAGAAACATTTTTTTGCTGTGGACCTTATGGGTGCAATTTGAAATCAGTTTTCAGCGTCTCACCAGACTGAACTAAGCACATACCAAACCTATCCTAGGATGAAAAGTTGAGGTTTATTTTTTATATAAGAATATTATCACTATTACATAAACATACTCAGGACAAAGAACTTTTGCTCAGGGAACATACCATATAATAATTGTTGTTTCTTTACAGAATAGTCTACAGTCCTGCTTACTCAAAATGAACCAAATAAGTTAGACCTGTATGTAAGTATTATGTACTGATGTTAGTAATAACTACCTCTGAGTTTGACATAGATCAGAATTTCCAAATATCAATGATCAGTTCTCCTTTTTTTTAATTTCATGGGAATATTAGTCTAAAGGAGACTTCCTCCACTCCTTCCAGATGTGAAGATCACTGACGTAAGCACAGTGTTCATCTACATGTGTGAAATCTTACTCTGTTTACAGCACAAGGCTACCTCATAGTTGATGCATAGCACACCTTGATGCTGCTCCCGCCTTCCAGTGGCTGATAATTCTCTGGTACAGAACCTTTTTATCTAGAGTAGAGATAGAAATTCATCACTGTATGTTTCTGACCAACACTTGTGGATAATGAAGCATCTCGTCTAGTTAGCAACGTCTCGGCACATTTCCTTCAAGTCATCGTGTATTTAAAGACTTACGGGGACTCTTCCATGTAGCAAAACAGAACACACAAGCCAATCTTGGAAACAGCTGCTTTGCCCAGAGGTCGGTAGTGGGAAGAGGCTGGAAAGAGATGTCAGTTGTGTGAGTGGATGTGTGCTGGGCAAAAGTTTCAAAGATGCCAATCTCCTTCCTTTTGTGTGTGTGCTGCCCTGAGGCCAAGTGACTGCAACATTGTTGCCCATAATTAACAGCACTGACTGCCAAGGAGTGAACACAGAGTGGATGTGCAATGCCATTTCTAGCTACTGAGGGGTAGGGTCTGTGTGAAGCATCAGTTTACTGGAGTTGCTAGTGGGTAGGGCAGGAGGTCTGTGAAATGGTTCCCCTGGGACCCCACCCCACCCAGGTCAACACAGATGTAATTCCTAGGAAGGATGCACTCGCGTTCTCCTAGCCCTTTGAGCTGTTCATTGCTACATGGCAGGTTATAGAAGAAACATTTTTATACTTGCATTTCGAGTCTTTACTAGAACCCTTTGGATGTATTTTTACAGTTGAAAGATTTAGAAAGATTTTACCTGCTTTTAACATGGAAATTTGGCGTGCAATGTAGGGGAAAAGATCAAGAAACATCATGTTATTAGCATTGGTCCACCTACAAATAAATATATGGTGCTTTTATTGCCCCCTTTTTTTTTCATGTTCTGGCCCAGTTTTATTTTGCACCAATGTGGCCCCAAGTTACTGCTAGTTGTATTTAGTTTGTGAATAGGAGCCCATAAGTGTTAATAGACTTTGTAACATTCACTGTAAGATGAATTATACAGGACATGGGAAATCTCATTAAGTCTTAAAGTTAATTTAAATTAATTTATCTGTTTTCTCTAAGAAATGTTTATCAGAAAATATATATTGTATTTCCCCTTTGGTTATAAAATTTGGGAAAGTGTGTACATGTGCAGCAGCACGGACTTTTAATTTTCTAGATGTCTTAATGAGATTTATTTGTTTAGGGAAGAACAACTTGTTGCAAGCATCAGATTCTGGCTTACTTCGCTGTCGACAGCCTCTTTCAGATGTGGTGGTTGTGTGACCTGTATCACAGTTGTTCAGTTAGAGTGAGAGGTTGACCTCTGAGTTGTTCAGTTGTCTATTTGGAGCAAAGCTGCAAGCTTATGGTCAAGTAACTGTACAGTGAGAAACTATTACGACATTGAATATATCTGTGGCTTCACACGTGTGAGAGTTACCAGCTTGAAAATGATGGTGTTGACTACCTCCTGAATTACTTACAGCTGCCACCCACTGGCACCCACCACCAGCTGGCTTTAATTAGTGTGTATTGCTTTTTTGGTATTAACAATTTTAACCATAATAGAGACCAAAGTGAACACTGATTTCTGTATGTCTTTAATATGGTGTTTTATCTAGTGTTTTACAATTATCCTGTGTAGTATTTAGATGACCTCATTGTCCATTTTGGCTCATGTTGTTTACAAGTGAAAATTAAAAAAAATAAAACACTTGAACTGTATGTTTTTAAAGGACAAAAGGAATAGATGGTCAGCATGGCATTTCGCTCATGTACAGGCATTTCGATGGACCACAAGTACTGTTTGCTTTTCTGCAGACCGTGAATTTTATATTATCATCTCATGCCTAGTGTCTTATTCTGTCTATTATGGATATTTTGAGGTTTAAAGAAATTACTTGATTAAAAATAAAACATATAACGTTGGCATTTATGATGAGTGTTGGAGAGTCTTTGTGATTTGTGTGATGGCTAAATTTAATAAATGGGTAAGAAGTGTATTTAGGCAGTATTTATATCACTACGAGCATCAGTTAAATAGTTTTAACATATCCTGAAGTAGCAGCGATTGTAAATATCAACCTTGGCTGTGACAATACAGCCCATAAGTTTTTTTCTAAGATGAATTGGATTCTCATTAAGTCTTAAAGTTAATTTAAATTAATTTATCTGTTTTCTCTAAGAAATGTTTATCAGAAAATATATATTGTATTTCCCCTTTGGTTATAAAATTTGGGAAAGTGTGTACATGTGCAGCAGCACGGACTTTTAATTTTCTAGATGTCTTAATGAGATTTATTTGTTTAGGGAAGAACAACTTGTTGCAAGCATCAGATTCTGGCTTACTTCGCTGTCGACAGCCTCTTTCAGATGTGGTGGTTGTGTGACCTGTATCACAGTTGTTCAGTTAGAGTGAGAGGTTGACCTCTGAGTTGTTCAGTTGTCTATTTGGAGCAAAGCTGCAAGCTTATGGTCAAGTAACTGTACAGTGAGAAACTATTACGACATTGAATATATCTGTGGCTTCACACGTGTGAGAGTTACCAGCTTGAAAATGATGGTGTTGACTACCTCCTGAATTACTTACAGCTGCCACCCACTGGCACCCACCACCAGCTGGCTTTAATTAGTGTGTATTGCTTTTTTGGTATTAACAATTTTAACCATAATAGAGACCAAAGTGAACACTGATTTCTGTATGTCTTTAATATGGTGTTTTATCTAGTGTTTTACAATTATCCTGTGTAGTATTTAGATGACCTCATTGTCCATTTTGGCTCATGTTGTTTACAAGTGAAAATTAAAAAAAATAAAACACTTGAACTGTATGTTTTTAAAGGACAAAAGGAATAGATGGTCAGCATGGCATTTCGCTCATGTACAGGCATTTCGATGGACCACAAGTACTGTTTGCTTTTCTGCAGACCGTGAATTTTATATTATCATCTCATGCCTAGTGTCTTATTCTGTCTATTATGGATATTTTGAGGTTTAAAGAAATTACTTGATTAAAAATAAAACATATAACGTTGGCATTTATGATGAGTGTTGGAGAGTCTTTGTGATTTGTGTGATGGCTAAATTTAATAAATGGGTAAGAAGTGTATTTAGGCAGTATTTATATCACTACGAGCATCAGTTAAATAGTTTTAACATATCCTGAAGTAGCAGCGATTGTAAATATCAACCTTGGCTGTGACAATACAGATAGCAAATAAATTCCACCAGGAAGAAAGAGAAAAAGGTGGGTCCTGCGATCATTAGGAATCATCCCGTGTTATCCAGCATGAACCGTGCAAGCTTGTGAATCAAGACATACTTTCTAGGGTCAGGAGAAGTAGCCTGGAATAAAAGTGTTCACACCCTTTTGGAGAAACCATTTTAGAATTTTCCTGCAATTTTTTTCCCTATGGATTTAAGTATTTGAAAAGAACAGTGAAGGCCATGCAGCACCAGTGCCAAATATCTAAGCTGTGAATGTAGATTTGATGTACAACCTACTTGGTAAAACTGCTGAGTTCTAAAAATAGGCATCTCACAATTGCACAGCTTTTCACTCCCACCCTATACCTGGGTGATTCACTTTTTCCCCTGTGGTCTAGACTCTTTTTTTCCCTCTTTTTTTCATTTCCATTGTAAGACAAAAAAAAACCACATAACATCATTTACCATCTTAACCATTTTTTAAATGTACAATTCAGTAGTGTGAAGTATATTCACATTCTCATCCAACAGTGAGAGATGAAGGGCTGGATTGTGAATGCTTGTGGGAAGCTTATGTAAACATTTCAACCGTGTTTACTTTCATTGATTTTTATTAATTTCAAATGATAACCATTTAAACATATATAATCCTATCACCTATAAATAACCATTAACCTTCATCAATTTTCTTCTGGTCTCTTTTCAATAAATTATGTATAGATATTTTAAAATGAGATTATATATGTTTTGCAAGTTTACTCATTCCCCGTAACATCATACAGTGTTTTGTTTTATCAGTAAAAAAAGTTCAAGATCAACATTTTGGATAAGTGCACATGAGGCCCAAGGAGGTGAGAGTCAGTGAGACAGGAAGACGGGCTTGGTTTGGAGCATGCGGGTCTACTCCCTGGTCAGGGACCAAACCCAGGCCACCTGCCTGGGACCACCAGGAAAGTCCCAAACAAAGTATTTTAAAAAGCAAGTTTTTGAATGTAGAGGAGAGCCCCTGATATAACCAGGAACGTGAGGGCTTCCAAGTTGGCAAAGGGAACTCATGAGAGGTGAGCACATTTGCCCTAGTCCTTTCCCCTGCCTAGTCCTTCCAGTCTTGGCTTTTTGGGACAATACAGATAGCAAATAAATTCCACCAGGAAGAAAGAGAAAAAGGTGGGTCCTGCGATCATTAGGAATCATCCCGTGTTATCCAGCATGAACCGTGCAAGCTTGTGAATCAAGACATACTTTCTAGGGTCAGGAGAAGTAGCCTGGAATAAAAGTGTTCACACCCTTTTGGAGAAACCATTTTAGAATTTTCCTGCAATTTTTTTCCCTATGGATTTAAGTATTTGAAAAGAACAGTGAAGGCCATGCAGCACCAGTGCCAAATATCTAAGCTGTGAATGTAGATTTGATGTACAACCTACTTGGTAAAACTGCTGAGTTCTAAAAATAGGCATCTCACAATTGCACAGCTTTTCACTCCCACCCTATACCTGGGTGATTCACTTTTTCCCCTGTGGTCTAGACTCTTTTTTTCCCTCTTTTTTTCATTTCCATTGTAAGACAAAAAAAAACCACATAACATCATTTACCATCTTAACCATTTTTAAGTGTACAATTCAGTAGTGTGAAGTATATTCACATTCTCATCCAACAGTGAGAGATGAAGGGCTGGATTGTGAATGCTTGTGGGAAGCTTATGTAAACATTTCAACCGTGTTTACTTTCATTGATTTTTATTAATTTCAAATGATAACCATTTAAACATATATAATCCTATCACCTATAAATAACCATTAACCTTCATCAATTTTCTTCTGGTCTCTTTTCAATAAATTATGTATAGATATTTTAAAATGAGATTATATATGTTTTGCAAGTTTACTCATTCCCCGTAACATCATACAGTGTTTTGTTTTATCAGTAAAAATAGTTCAAGATCAACATTTTGGATAAGTGCACATGAGGCCCAAGGAGGTGAGAGTCAGTGAGACAGGAAGACGGGCTTGGTTTGGAGCATGCGGGTCTACTCCCTGGTCAGGGACCAAACCCAGGCCACCTGCCTGGGACCACCAGGAAAGTCCCAAACAAAGTATTTTAAAAAGCAAGTTTTTGAATGTAGAGGAGAGCCCCTGATATAACCAGGAACGTGAGGGCTTCCAAGTTGGCAAAGGGAACTCATGAGAGGTGAGCACATTTGCCCTAGTCCTTTCCCCTGTAGTCACTTCCCAGGTCCTGGGGGTGACCCAGGATGGTGGAACCACACCAGAGATGGCAGTCTTAACTGAGCTGAAGAGACAAAGGCAGGGCTGCCAGAGCAACAGAAGATTGAGGGACAAGTCTCAAAGAAGAGGGCTCATGAAGAAAGGAGCCTCCAAAATCTTTGTACAGATTCCTTCCAAGTCATTAACAATCAGCAGAAAACAGCTGTTGAAGGCAGGATCACAAGTAGGATGAGGCTAGAGAGGTGCTGGGGTGTAAAATTTCAGCAGGTGCTCACTCAGGGAGGAGCCTTGCCCGAGGCAGTGTCCCTGGCTTGTCCTAGAGCAGCCACTGGCTGGGAGGCTGAGGGAGTTACCAGATGTTTCCGCAGCTGTCTTCGCTGGAAAAAGGTGGAATTTGAAGTCTCAAAGAATGAGTTGGATGGTCTTAGGTAAACACCTGAGCTTTTTGTCTGGATCTCAATATGGCGAACCCTAGGAAATAGGGCCATGCCCTTAGAGTGCAGGATTCAGGATAACAGGAAGACCCAGCATCCTAAGCTATCCTATGTTGACAGAGCACTGCATTGGAGCCACCTATCCCTATCTGCACCGCTTGAATGAGCTCTTTTTTTGCGGGGAGGGGGGAGTGGTTAGGGAGGGAGGGGGGACGGGCTGGCCACTTCTATTGGTCTTTCATTCATCTATTTTCATCCATCTTTGTTCTTTGGCCCGTGTGGGGCCTTCCATCGCGGTGGGCTCTGTTGTCGCAGAGCACCGGTTCCGAGTGCATGCGCTCCAGAGCTCTGACTCGGTATTTAGACACATCGGTCCAGCCGCTCTGCAGCATGTGGGATCTTCCCAGGCCAGGGATCGAACGGGAGCCCCTTGCACTGCAAGGCGGTGTCCTTACCCACTGGACCACCAGGGAAGCCCTGAATAAGCTTTTTGTAAGAGCCTTTATATGAAACTTTTGCTTGCCAGGCTACTAAATTTTAAAGAAAAATACTTATCTGACAGCCTACCACTTTGTAGTTAGATTCTGCTCCTGTTTTCTTGTTACTTTCCTGAACTTGGCTTTTTTTTTTCACCTCAAAAACTCTTTTTATGGATTCTTTGCTTTGCTTTCTGGAAACAATTGAAAGTTAAAAGAAAAGCCTTTATTGTCACCCAAATGTAATCTCAGTCATCTTCAATTTAGAAATCATCATATGTTACTCAGTCTAATCTGTGACCCTCACACACACACACACACACACTTTCTGAAGTGTCTTGGGCATCCTGGAAAATGATGTTTCTGAGGCTGCATATCAGGCATGTTTTTTAGCACAGTATTTCCACTTAAAAAGTTTCCTGACCTTAGGATGTATGTATGTGTACTTTATTTCTAGAATTAATCAAAGTTTCTTGAAGATGTGAATTGTTTCTTTCAAAGTTAAGGGTCTCCATTTTTAATCTCTGAGCTGCCTAGCATCTGGAGCTATCTGCCTGCTTCAGTTTGTAAAAATCCTTTAAAGTACCAACTCCAACATTGGGTGCTTTGCTTACACCCCAATAGCATAGCTCATTCTGCTCTTTTGTGAATTTGAAGTCTCAAAGAATGGGGAGCTATCCTATTTGTTGACAATAGGAAGGGCCATGCCCTTAGAGTGCAGGAGTCAGGATAACAGGAAGACCCAGCATCCTAAGCTATCCTATGTTGACAGAGCACTGCATTGGAGCCACCTATCCCTATCTGCACCGCTTGAATGAGCTCTTTTTTTGCGGGGAGGGGGGAGTGGTTAGGGAGGGAGGGGGGACGGGCTGGCCACTTCTATTGGTCTTTCATTCATCTATTTTCATCCATCTTTGTTCTTTGGCCCGTGTGGGGCCTTCCATCGTGTGGGCTCTGTTGTCGCAGAGCACCGGTTCCAGTGCATGCGCCCAGAGCTCTGACTCGGTATTTAGACACATCGGTCCAGCCGCTCTGCAGCATGTGGGATCTTCCCAGGCCAGGGATCGAACGGGAGCCCTTGCACTGCAAGGCGGTGTCCTTACCCACTGGACCACCAGGGAAGCCCTGAATAAGCTTTTTGTAAGAGCCTTTATATGAAACTTTTGCTTGCCAGGCTACTAAATTTTAAAGAAAAATACTTATCTGACAGCCTACCACTTTGTAGTTAGATTCTGCTCCTGTTTTCTTGTTACTTTCCTGAACTTGGCTTTTTTTTTTCACCTCAAAAACTCTTTTTATGGATTCTTTGCTTTGCTTTCTGGAAACAATTGAAAGTTAAAAGAAAAGCCTTTATTGTCACCCAAATGTAATCTCAGTCATCTTCAATTTAGAAATCATCATATGTTACTCAGTCTAATCTGTGACCCTCACACACACACACACACACACACTTTCTGAAGTGTCTTGGGCATCCTGGAAAATGATGTTTCTGAGGCTGCATATCAGGCATGTTTTTTAGCACAGTATTTCCACTTAAAAAGTTTCCTGACCTTAGGATGTATGTATGTGTACTTTATTTCTAGAATTAATCAAAGTTTCTTGAAGATGTGAATTGTTTCTTTCAAAGTTAAGGGTCTCCATTTTTAATCTCTGAGCTGCCTAGCATCTGGAGCTATCTGCCTGCTTCAGTTTGTAAAAATCCTTTAAAGTACCAACTCCAACATTGGGTGCTTTGCTTACACCCCAATAGCATAGCTCATTCTGCTCTTTTGTCAGGAAAACTGGACTCACACCTAAGTATTATAGCAGCAGCAATATTGCAAAATCAGGGGACAGAGAACAATAATTTCAAATTTAAAACTCAGACTATATTTATATTTGACTTGGTTCAAGTATGTATATTACTGACATGTGATCCTTTCTTACTATCTTCCATATTTTCCTCTAGAAGTGTGGCCTCAAGTATTTATAGCAGATAGTCTGAGTTCTATTTATAGTCACTTCTTTCATTTAGATCATCATGTCACATATTCAAGGCATGGCAGTTATTTACACATGGGTTCCTCAAATTCTCCCATTTCATGAAACTAATTCTGTTCAAATTATTTTCAATAGCTAGTCCAGATATTAATTTGCCAGTCTTGCATTAGACTTGCTTCAACCACTCATCCAGAGCAATCCATTTAAAATAATAATAATCTAGTTATACCCACAGTAAACTTTCTCATGGTAAAAAATTGGAAAAATACAGAAGAGGGGCTGAAGTGTGAGCAGCTGTCACGGAAGCATTCTGGAGATGTGTCAGAGCTCATTCTATTTCCTTAGGTTTGTGTTTTCCTTCTACTTGTTAATACTGCAAAGCATTAATAAGGAGACATATAAGATTGCCAGGGAAAATTTAATATAGAACAAAATGGTTGGAAGAGATCCTAGAATCTCATTTGGTCAATATTCTGCCTTTGCCTAGGATTGAATTGGATCATCCCAGATAGTATTCCCAAAACCTGTCAGAGAAGATTCAACAAGTCCCATAAAAAACCCTAGGACATCCTGGAAAATGATGTTTCTGAGGCTGCATATCAGGCATGTTTTTTAGCACAGTATTTCCACTTAAAAAGTTTCCTGACCTTAGGATGTATGTATGTGTACTTTATTTCTAGAATTAATCAAAGTTTCTTGAAGATGTGAATTGTTTCTTTCAAAGTTAAGGGTCTCCATTTTTAATCTCTGAGCTGCCTAGCATCTGGAGCTATCTGCCTGCTTCAGTTTGTAAAAATCCTTTAAAGTACCAACTCCAACATTGGGTGCTTTGCTTACACCCCAATAGCATAGCTCATTCTGCTCTTTTGTCAGGAAAACTGGACTCACACCTAAGTATTATAGCAGCAGCAATATTGCAAAATCAGGGGACAGAGAACAATAATTTCAAATTTAAAACTCAGACTATATTTATATTTGACTTGGTTCAAGTATGTATATTACTGACATGTGATCCTTTCTTACTATCTTCCATATTTTCCTCTAGAAGTGTGGCCTCAAGTATTTATAGCAGATAGTCTGAGTTCTATTTATAGTCACTTCTTTCATTTAGATCATCATGTCACATATTCAAGGCATGGCAGTTATTTACACATGGGTTCCTCAAATTCTCCCATTTCATGAAACTAATTCTGTTCAAATTATTTTCAATAGCTAGTCCAGATATTAATTTGCCAGTCTTGCATTAGACTTGCTTCAACCACTCATCCAGAGCAATCCATTTAAAATAATAATAATCTAGTTATACCCACAGTAAACTTTCTCATGGTAAAAAATTGGAAAAATACAGAAGAGGGGCTGAAGTGTGAGCAGCTGTCACGGAAGCATTCTGGAGATGTGTCAGAGCTCATTCTATTTCCTTAGGTTTGTGTTTTCCTTCTACTTGTTAATACTGCAAAGCATTAATAAGGAGACATATAAGATTGCCAGGGAAAATTTAATATAGAACAAAATGGTTGGAAGAGATCCTAGAATCTCATTTGGTCAATATTCTGCCTTTGCCTAGGATTGAATTGGATCATCCCAGATAGTATTCCCAAAACCTGTCAGAGAAGATTCAACAAGTCCCATAAAAAACCCTAGGACACTGTCTAAATGTTCCAACACAATCCCCTACCATACTCAAAACCAAAACAGAACAAATAAGCCATAAAAAAATTCTGACTCAAAGTCAGATTATCTAAGAGATTCCATTTGGAGGTGTCGTATTAACAACCTACAGTGCTTCTTTTTAATTAAAAATTCTTCAAGGAACCCTATCTCAAAGAGAAATTTCTTTAAGATGTGTGTAAAAGGTAACCTAAATAACATAACAAAAAGCGTGTTCTTATATAATCTATTGTACAGTGGACTTTGAGGTGTAAAAATTCTTTATGATTAAGATGAAATTCTGATTTGGGGGTTTCCCTGGTGGCTCAGTGCTAAAGAATCTGACTGCCAATGCAGGAGACACAGGTTCCATCCCTAGTCCCATGTGCCGCGGAGCAACCAAGCCTGTGTGCCGGGCCAATTGAGCCCATGCACTGCATCTACTGAAGCCTGTCCGCCCCAGAGCCTGTGCTCTGCAACAAGAGAAGCCACCCCTATGAGAAGCCGGCTCCTACAGGCAGAGAAAAGCTGACCCAGCAACAAAGACTCAGGACAGCCAAAATAAATAAATAAAAATTTTAAAGGAGAAAAGATGCAAGTCTGATTTTTAAGAAACTGTACAACAGTAGTTTGGTATTTCTGTGATTAAAGGCCAAGTATGATCCGTGGATTGAGGAGATCCCGTGGAGATCTTGGAACTAGTGGCCCACTCCCGTACTCTGGATGCCGTGGGCACGGATCTAGTTATACCCACAGTAAACTTTCTCATGGTAAAAAATTGGAAAAATACAGAAGAGGGGCTGAAGTGTGAGCAGCTGTCACGGAAGCATTCTGGAGATGTGTCAGAGCTCATTCTATTTCCTTAGGTTTGTGTTTTCCTTCTACTTGTTAATACTGCAAAGCATTAATAAGGAGACATATAAGATTGCCAGGGAAAATTTAATATAGAACAAAATGGTTGGAAGAGATCCTAGAATCTCATTTGGTCAATATTCTGCCTTTGCCTAGGATTGAATTGGATCATCCCAGATAGTATTCCCAAAACCTGTCAGAGAAGATTCAACAAGTCCCATAAAAAACCCTAGGACACTGTCTAAATGTTCCAACACAATCCCCTACCATACTCAAAACCAAAACAGAACAAATAAGCCATAAAAAAATTCTGACTCAAAGTCAGATTATCTAAGAGATTCCATTTGGAGGTGTCGTATTAACAACCTACAGTGCTTCTTTTTAATTAAAAATTCTTCAAGGAACCCTATCTCAAAGAGAAATTTCTTTAAGATGTGTGTAAAAGGTAACCTAAATAACATAACAAAAAGCGTGTTCTTATATAATCTATTGTACAGTGGACTTTGAGGTGTAAAAATTCTTTATGATTAAGATGAAATTCTGATTTGGGGGTTTCCCTGGTGGCTCAGTGCTAAAGAATCTGACTGCCAATGCAGGAGACACAGGTTCCATCCCTAGTCCCATGTGCCGCGGAGCAACCAAGCCTGTGTGCCGGGCCAATTGAGCCCATGCACTGCATCTACTGAAGCCTGTCCGCCCCAGAGCCTGTGCTCTGCAACAAGAGAAGCCACCCCTATGAGAAGCCGGCTCCTACAGGCAGAGAAAAGCTGACCCAGCAACAAAGACTCAGGACAGCCAAAATAAATAAATAAAAATTTTAAAGGAGAAAAGATGCAAGTCTGATTTTTAAGAAACTGTACAACAGTAGTTTGGTATTTCTGTGATTAAAGGCCAAGTATGATCCGTGGATTGAGGAGATCCCGTGGAGATCTTGGAACTAGTGGCCCACTCCCGTATTCTTGTCTGGGAAACCTCATGGAGCGTGGGGGCCTGGTGGGCCACGGTCCAGGAGGTCGCACAGTGGGGCTACACCACCATGATTCATTTCGGTTGTGCCTGATACCACCAGAGGGCACTCTTCCCTCACGTTGCATCACCTCAGCTACCACACACTTCAATTTCTGAATGTGATGGATAAACTTATCTAGGAAAATTTCTGCTTAGGAAAAGGTGTAATTATAAGTAGCAGCTTTATAGACCCTCTGATAGGCAGAAGGGAGAGGCTGTCACTGTGGAATTCCTGATGCTGAAGGGAGACTGATAGTGGTAACTTGTTTCAGACAATGTATTCGATCTGAGTATTTCTAAGTTTTCTCGTAATAAGAAACTTCAAACCTGTAAACACCCCTAGAGCATTAACTACTCGTATTGCATTATTACCTCATAAATTCTCATCTACCTTTCAAGCTGTAAGAAATACAAGGTTTTTTTAACATTTTTGTTTGATATTTTATTACAGAAATCTTTGGTGGTGTTCTCAGGTAGTGTGCTTGCGAAGTCACTTCAGTCGAGTCTGCGACCCTGAGGACTGTAGTCTGCTAGGCTCCTTTGTCCATGGAGAGTCTTCAGGCAAGAATACTGAAGTGGGCTGTCATGCCCTCCTCCAGGGGATCTTCCCCACACAGGGATCAAACCCATCTCTTATTAGGTCTGCTGCATTGGCAGGCAGGTTCTCTACCACTAGTGCCACCAGGAAAGCTCTCTTTTCACTTAGACATCTTACTAAGTCTATGCTCCCATTATCTAAGAAGAAACTGCATCTTGTTAAAATGCTCATGCTATTACACCCAGGTGTTCTGGACTGGGGATTTGAACATTGGGGTCTAAGAGCAAAGACAAATTAGACACAAGTTCCAAGAGAATTCCCAGGCATACTTTAGTGAAAAGATACTTTTTACCTTAAGCTTCATGTATGCATCACTGATGAATGTAATAACACTCTTGCAGTGTTTTATAGTTTATATGGTTTTAGATTTTCCAAGTATGATCCGTGGATTGAGGAGATCCCGTGGAGATCTTGGAACTAGTGGCCCACTCCCGTATTCTTGTCTGGGAAACCTCATGGAGCGTGGGGGCCTGGTGGGCCACGGTCCAGGAGGTCGCACAGTGGGGCTACACCACCATGATTCATTTCGGTTGTGCCTGATACCACCAGAGGGCACTCTTCCCTCACGTTGCATCACCTCAGCTACCACACACTTCAATTTCTGAATGTGATGGATAAACTTATCTAGGAAAATTTCTGCTTAGGAAAAGGTGTAATTATAAGTAGCAGCTTTATAGACCCTCTGATAGGCAGAAGGGAGAGGCTGTCACTGTGGAATTCCTGATGCTGAAGGGAGACTGATAGTGGTAACTTGTTTCAGACAATGTATTCGATCTGAGTATTTCTAAGTTTTCTCGTAATAAGAAACTTCAAACCTGTAAACACCCCTAGAGCATTAACTACTCGTATTGCATTATTACCTCATAAATTCTCATCTACCTTTCAAGCTGTAAGAAATACAAGGTTTTTTTAACATTTTTGTTTGATATTTTATTACAGAAATCTTTGGTGGTGTTCTCAGGTAGTGTGTTTGCGAAGTCACTTCAGTCGAGTCTGCGACCCTGAGGACTGTAGTCTGCTAGGCTCCTTTGTCCATGGAGAGTCTTCAGGCAAGAATACTGAAGTGGGCTGTCATGCCCTCCTCCAGGGGATCTTCCCCACACAGGGATCAAACCCATCTCTTATTAGGTCTGCTGCATTGGCAGGCAGGTTCTCTACCACTAGTGCCACCAGGAAAGCTCTCTTTTCACTTAGACATCTTACTAAGTCTATGCTCCCATTATCTAAGAAGAAACTGCATCTTGTTAAAATGCTCATGCTATTACACCCAGGTGTTCTGGACTGGGGATTTGAACATTGGGGTCTAAGAGCAAAGACAAATTAGACACAAGTTCCAAGAGAATTCCCAGGCATACTTTAGTGAAAAGATACTTCTTTTACCTTAAGCTTCATGTATGCATCACTGATGAATGTAATAACACTCTTGCAGTGTTTTATAGTTTATATGGGTTTTGAGATTTGATTCCCACAAAGCCCTTCCTAAGGTAAAGATGGCAGATACAACTATTCCTATATTACAAAGGAATGCAGAACTGGACTCAGGGGGATGACATCAGCTGCTCAGGTCACACAGCCAGGCTTGGACCTAGAAAAGACACTTTATAATTCTGATTGTAATTTTTTTTTTTTCCTCCCAAACACCAAAAACAGGTAGGAAGCTTCTTTCTGACTCTTACATAGGAAGCTTCAGGGAGCCAAAGAGAAATAAGAGGAAAGGACCAAAATCACATACCAACAGTGTTCAAAAGGTACATATTTCCAATACAAGTAAGTGAGTCCTGGGGATGTAATGTGCAACATGGTGACTCTCGTTAATAACAGCATTTTACATATTTGAAAGTTGCAAAGAGAGTAAATCTTAAAAGTTCTCACCACAAGAAAAAAATGTGTAACTTTGTGTGGTGATGGATGTTAACTAGACTTATTTTGATGACCATTTCAAAATATACACAAATATCAAACCATTATGTTGTACACTTGAAATTAATATAATGTTCTAGGTTAATTATATCTTAATAAAGAGAGTAAATGTTCCAAAAATAAATACTGTTATACACAGGGAAAAAAATTCATCTAATCTATGGCACATGCTTCTGGTATTCACTCTCAAAACTTCACACTGACACTTGAGTGGTTTTTTGTTTCCTAAAAGCATGAAGCAAGGTCTGGAAAATCTTTGCCTGTAGATCTGCCTACAGCTACAGCCAAATCACCTGGGGTGCCTGGACTAGTGAAAGCTTCTGACCTCCCTTCAGACCAGAGCTTCACAAATGTATTACTAACTTGAGTTACTTGGGGAGCTTTTAAGAACCCTGATGCCCAGATGGATTACTTCAGAATCTCTGACTCCAATTTGCAGCCAGGGTTAAGGCTCATTGTTCTAGGTGTGTTGAGTTACTGGAGCCAGATTTTAACTCTCAAGTGACTCTATTAAAAGTTTAAGAACTATTGGTTTAGAGCACTCTGACCCCCTACAAAAAAAGCTGCCTTTTCACCTGAAAGCCATCAGACTAAGAACAAGGATAGTGGATACTAGTTCTTCTTGGGTTCAAATTTCGCAGCCATACAATCCTCGTCTGCTAACAAGGGAGTTAGACTAGTTAAGAAGAGTTCAAAGCATGATCCCCTTAACAGCATCATCAACATTATCTGGGAAGTTACTAGAACTGCAGCTTTCAGCTCTAGCCCAGCTGTACTGAATCAAATTCTGGGTTAGGACCCAACAAGCTGTGGTTTTTGTTTTCTTTGTTAAACTTTATTGTATAGACTAAAAGTTGGGTTTCCTGGACTCCCTAACACTAAATTGTCTTTTGGGTACAGGGGCTTATTGCCTCAGCTCCTGTAGTTGGCCAGTGTGTTCACCATGAAAGGCATTATGTTTTTCTTCTGGTTGTTTTTGTTCAGTGGTTTTGTTCAGTCGTGTCCAACTCTTTGCCACCCCAGGGGCTGCAGCATCCCAAGCTTTCCTGTCCTTCACTATCTCTAGGAGTTTGCTCAGATTCGTGTCCATTTCTTCTGGTAGGGAGATTCCAAAACGTACTTTTCCAGTTTCATTTTGTCTGTTTTCATTAGCTTGTTACTATAGCACTCCTGTTAGAATTGCTCGGCCTTGTCAGAACCAACAGCCCTATGTTTCCTAAACCTGTCTTTCACATACTTCAGTTGCCAAAGGCTCTGAGTTCTAGTGGCAGAACCCGGCCAGTATCAAAATGCACTGATAGGAGGCCTGAACTCGTGAGATTTGCTGTGCTGGCTTGTCTTTTTTTTTTTTTTTAAGAGGTCTTCAGGTGATTCTGATGCTGCTCCAGTTTGAGAGCTTTTGGACTAGGTGAAATTTACCTGCCTGCTCTAAAGTTCTTCAGTTCCATCCCCTCCAAAGGAAAAATACAATCCACACCATTCTGGAAAGGGCTAGAAGGGGTTTGTCAGCAAGCTGACTGCTTTGAAGACAACTTTTGAGAAACCTTTAAATGACACACCAGGAAACACTGCGTGGTAATGCGAGACCTAGGTCTTAATCATGATAACGCTATCACAGTTTCACATTGACCCACAGCATTTGTGAAGGATAGTCCAAGGGTGGGGTCACCCTGGATAGGAAGACAGCAGGTGAGACTTTGCCTAACCCCTCAAATCATCCTCAAGCAAAACAAATCAGAACCCAAAAAACAGTCATGAGTCACTTGGACCACAAGGAGCAAGGAGATGCTAGATCAGCCCTTAAGAAGCCAGCATACTGGGATTTTAGGGGAACCAAAACTCGAAGATCCCTTACCTCGTCGGACCTCTTTTATAGATAAAACTGGGGCCCCACTAGGAAATGGGAGCTACCCCTGGGGTCCTAACATTCTTTAACAATCCAACTGTGTTGGGAATACACGTTTCCTCCTTGTTTGAAAATACCCTCACCCCTTCCTCTCTGGGGTCTAGAGGAAGGTCTCTCCATCCACATGTGTCCACCGCACCTGCTCTTTGCTCTCACGTGCTCCCTGTGGAGAGATGAACAGGCTCAAAACAACCACAGCTGAAGACAGTCATCTCTTCACCTCCTGGAGAGCCTCATTTAATCCAATGCTGGCATTTTCCATGTACAGCCCACTCTCGCGAGAGCTGCCCACGGCCTCCTTTCCCGCCTACAGCTTTCTGGGGCCACGTGTGAAAGTCAAGATGGGCGCCTCTCTGCCTCGGCCGAACAGGTCCAGAGAGATCACAGCCTGGGAGCTGGGCCCCGGCCTGCAGTGCAAACCTTTCTTTCAAACTCAAGTTGCCAAAGGCTCTGAGTTCTAGTGGCAGAACCCGCCAGTATCAAAATGCACTGATTGGAGGCCTGAACTCGTGAGATTTGCTGTGCTGGCTTGTCTTTTTTTTTTTTTTTAAGAGGTCTTCAGGTGATTCTGATGCTGCTCCAGTTTGAGAGCTTTTGGACTAGGTGAAATTTACCTGCCTGCTCTAAAGTTCTTCAGTTCCATCCCCTCCAAAGGAAAAATACAATCCACACCATTCTGGAAAGGGCTAGAAGGGGTTTGTCAGCAAGCTGACTGCTTTGAAGACAACTTTTGAGAAACCTTTAAATGACACACCAGGAAACACTGCGTGGTAATGCGAGACCTAGGTCTTAATCATGATAACGCTATCACAGTTTCACATTGACCCACAGCATTTGTGAAGGATAGTCCAAGGGTGGGGTCACCCTGGATAGGAAGACAGCAGGTGAGACTTTGCCTAACCCCTCAAATCATCCTCAAGCAAAACAAATCAGAACCCAAAAAACAGTCATGAGTCACTTGGACCACAAGGAGCAAGGAGATGCTAGATCAGCCCTTAAGAAGCCAGCATACTGGGATTTTAGGGGCACCAAAACTAGAAGATCCCTTACCTCGTCGGACCTCTTTTATAGATAAAACTGGGGCCCCACTAGGAAATGGGAGCTACCCCTGGGGTCCTAACATTCTTTAACAATCCAACTGTGTTGGGAATACACGTTTCCTCCTTGTTTGAAAATACCCTCACCCCTTCCTCTCTGGGGTCTAGAGGAAGGTCTCTCCATCCACATGTGTCCACCGCACCTGCTCTTTGCTCTCACGTGCTCCCTGTGGAGAGATGAACAGGCTCAAAACAACCACAGCTGAAGACAGTCATCTCTTCACCTCCTGGAGAGCCTCATTTAATCCAATGCTGGCATTTTCCATGTACAGCCCACTCTCGCGAGAGCTGCCTACGGCCTCCTTTCCCCGCCTACAGCTTTCTGGGGCCACGTGTGAAAGTCAAGATGGGCGCCTCTCTCTGCCTCGGCCGAACAGGTCCAGAGAGATCACAGCCTGGGAGCTGGGCCCCCGGCCTGCAGACATTTCTGCCATAAGCAGGAGGGGCCGTGGTGCCTGTCCCATGTCCTGCCTGTCCCTCAGCTCCTGCTGGTACCCCTGTCTGACCCTTTACAAGGACTGTGGCTACCAAGACTCCAGAAACATGAAGAATTTGATGTGGCGACCCAAGGAAAAAGGGACGAGAATGAAGATGGAAGGGTTCTAGAATACAGGTAAGGACACAGCAGCTTTAAAAGGTGTAAAAACTTGCCAAAGATCATATGGCCAGAGCCCACGTCCAGAACTACATCTGTCTGACCTCCAAGTCTTGTTGGAGGAAAAAGACGCTGCCTCCTTTTTCATGTCGGCACTTTTAAGCTAAGAGGGAGGTTGAGACAGACCTCGGAGATTAGCAATCTGTTTGGGACAGCATGTAGCTAGGACCCTACATTTTCACATGAGCTGATAGATTATTTTGAAAGTATCAAATTTGGATTTTTCATTTTTCCAAAAAGACTCTCCCCTCCAAAAATATCAATTTTGTTG
This sequence comes from Tragulus kanchil, assembly GCA_022376925.1. Lineage (NCBI taxonomy): Eukaryota > Metazoa > Chordata > Mammalia > Artiodactyla > Tragulidae > Tragulus > Tragulus kanchil. The sequence continues at coordinate 237,928,079 of JAIOJX010000026.1, forward strand.
TGCGAAAAACATGAAGTACTTTAGTTTTTAATTTCAGCACAGAAACTCCTTGATAACTTAAGAAGCTGAGAACAAAATGTGTAGTGGAGGCTGCAGGTTTCCTGTCTTAAGAGAAGTGGAAAAAGCAGCAGAGTGAGTGGGTTCACAGGCTGAGAGATCTGGGATGGAATCCTGTCTTTAATTTTTACAATGGTGGAATCCTGCCCTTTTACTAGTTGGTTTGTTTGGCAAATCAGCCTATTTGAACTTCAGTCCTGCTGTGTTAACCACCTTCCAGGATTTTTGTGAAAATACTAAAATGTGTGTTTAAATGCCTTTAACACTCTCTGTAAGTAGCAGGCACTCAATAGACAGCTATTATTACTATATCACATTATATTGTAATGATTCTTAGAGCAAAATGTATCAAGACTAATGAGGAGAAGAGTTAAAAGAGGTCAGATGAGAACAAGAAAAATACCGGGAATCACACTGAAAAATAGAGAGGCCTCCAAAATAACAGAAGCCCTTTAAAGAGAAACGAATTCAGAGCAGCTGTTTGCTGTTTTCCTTGCAGGATGATTCTGGTGGGAGGCAGGGCCTGAAACTTGGCTCCTGTCGTAATTTTTCCAAGGGAATTCTAGGATTCATTCCATTTCATCTCGGCACAAATGAACTAATTATATGTAACCACCAACGAATGGGAGCAGGTCTGAAATCTTCATCATACACAGGGGAATATTAAGAGATAAATGATGCTAACCATTTCCCCCGAAGGCTCCCTTCTCTGAGCTGGGTTTGGTTATGGGGCTTCATTTACTCAGTTGTGAGGTAGTTTAGCTTTGTTCAAACCGAGTTTACTTCTGCTGGTCTGTCCCGCAAGAAGTCAGAGGGTGAAATCCTGGGTGCTGTGTGCCCGGGAGCAGGCCCGGGGTTGGCCCTCTGATATGGGGTCCAGCCTGTACTGAGCCGTTGGACCAGGCAAATGGGGCAGACAAGGAAGCTTAGCTGTAAGCCAGAAGGATGTGAATCATCTCATGACAGGATGACAGAGGAGGCTGGGAGAACCTGCAAGTCAGTGGGGATATATCTGCCCTTAGTAAATAGCAAGGATTTTCTTTTAGGACCTTGTTTTGTTGTTATTTTTAAAATCTATTTTATGTACAGTAATTTGTATCTGCAAATCCTCAACTCCTAATCTGTCTCATCCCCACCCTCCTTTTCCTTTTTGGTAACCATCAGTTTGTTTCCTATGTCTGTGAGTCTCTTCCTGACTTGTAAATAATTTCTTGTGTATATTTTAGATTCCACATATATGTTTTTCTTTCTCATGCTTACTTTGCTTAGTATGATAATCTCTAGGTCCATCTGTGTGAAGCAAATCTTGGTGTAGGGTATTCATTCGTGTTTCTTCCTCATACACATATATCCTTTATCAGAGGATAGTTTACATATTGGGAAGCAGTCAAGCTCACAGTGCCATCTTCAACTCAGAAATCTGTATCCCGAGCCCAGACTTCTCCACTGAGTTCCAGATTTACGTATCCAACGGCCTACATGACTTCTTTCTGCTGTCCCAGAGGCCCCTCAAACTCGGCCTGAAGGAAACACACTTGGCCTCTCCACTGAAGCCTGGTCCTCCCCAGGGGCCCACAGCAACTCCAGCCGGAGCTCTTGGACACGCTGCCCCCTCACCACCACCTCTGTTCCCGCAAATCTGTAACCCAGTCCTGTCGATTTCACCACGTTGGGTTGTACCCACACCCATCCGCAGAAAACCCCCACCTGGGCGTGACTGGAAATTAAGTCTCACAGCATAGGCTAGGTGAGCGGAAGCTGCCCACAAGCTGGGTTAGCAAGAAATTCAGGGCTCAGAACCAGACATCAGGCCTGAGTGACATGACTTCTTGAGCAAGAGAGCTAATGACTTTAGTGGTGGTGTAAGATGCCCCTTCCAGCTGTCTTGGGGTTAATCAGGGCAAGTTTATTAGGTGTTAAGGACCTACTACAGATAGCCAAGTGACGGGCTGTTTAGTCCCTTTTTAGCACTGAGCACAAGTGATGGAGGAAAACACAAGGAAGCTTAGCTGTAAGCCAGAAGGATGGGGAAAAATAATGCTGGGCCCTTAGTAAATAGCAAGGATTTTCTTTTAGGACCTTGTTTTGTTGTTATTTTTAAAATCTATTTTATGTACAGTAATTTGTATCTGCAAATCCTCAACTCCTAATCTGTCTCATCCCCACCCTCCTTTTCCTTTTTGGTAACCATCAGTTTGTTTCCTATGTCTGTGAGTCTCTTCCTGACTTGTAAATAATTTCTTGTGTATATTTTAGATTCCACATATATGTTTTTCTTTCTCATGCTTACTTTGCTTAGTATGATAATCTCTAGGTCCATCTGTGTGAAGCAAATCTTGGTGTAGGGTATTCATTCGTGTTTCTTCCTCATACACATATATCCTTTATCAGAGGATAGTTTACATATTGGGAAGCAGTCAAGCTCACAGTGCCATCTTCAACTCAGAAATCTGTATCCCGAGCCCAGACTTCTCCACTGAGTTCCAGATTTACGTATCCAACGGCCTACATGACTTCTTTCTGCTGTCCCAGAGGCCCCTCAAACTCGGCCTGAAGGAAACACACTTGGCCTCTCCACTGAAGCCTGGTCCTCCCCAGGGGCCCACAGCAACTCCAGCCGGAGCTCTTGGACACGCTGCCCCCTCACCACCACCTCTGTTCCCGCAAATCTGTAACCCAGTCCTGTCGATTTCACCACGTTGGGTTGTACCCACACCCATCCGCAGAAAACCCCCACCTGGGCGTGACTGGAAATTAAGTCTCACAGCATAGGCTAGGTGAGCGGAAGCTGCCCACAAGCTGGGTTAGCAAGAAATTCAGGGCTCAGAACCAGACATCAGGCCTGAGTGACATGACTTCTTGAGCAAGAGAGCTAATGACTTTAGTGGTGGTGTAAGATGCCCCTTCCAGCTGTCTTGGGGTTAATCAGGGCAAGTTTATTAGGTGTTAAGGACCTACTACAGATAGCCAAGTGACGGGCTGTTTAGTCCCTTTTTAGCACTGAGCACAAGTGATGGAGGAAAACACAAGTTTATGAATAGAAAGACTGTCTACCACAGAGTGGACCCAGGGGAGGTGGTCTGCCCGCTTCATGTGACTCCATGTGTTGTTGAACCTTAGGAGTTTTGAATACAACAAATTTAAAATTTGAAACCTATATCCTTACAGTAAAACTCTGGAGGCTCCTCAGTCATTGCATCCAGGCAACACTGCTCACTGCCTCAAAGCTCTTTTCATGGCCAAATACAGCAAGATGGCAGGCCTTCAAAACGAAGTGGAGCTAATCCCGGGACATGCCTTTTGCAGACTGACCAGGCATGCTCAAACTGCCTAAACCAGAGCAATTCCTAGAACACCTGAAGGTTCTTTCTTGAACCTTTATGCATGATGTTAAAAGCAAACCAGCTAGCTATAAGAGAAATAAAAAAAACCACATATTTCAAATAAGAAGTTTATTTCATCGAATGATAATATATGAAGATATTTTAAACTGTAACAGCATTTTGTCTCTGTTCAGACAAAATATAAATTTATCATACAGTAGCATAGAATCAATGTAAGAGGCACCTAAAAGCAGAAAGAATGTGATTCCTATAAATATTATGTCTGTATAAAGCATTCACAAAATCCTCAGGAACTTTAAAACTAGGTTGTGGGTATATGGTAACACTGTAAATAGGACTTAAAGTGGGTTTCTTAACTTCCCCTACAGTGTGTCATTACACACAAAGTATAGGGGGTTCCTGGGGTGATCATCAGGGAGATGTGTCGTTGAGTGTTGAACATCCCCAAGTTCCCTGCACAGTCCTATCCCTTCACATCCTTGGGAACTGCAATTGAGTGGGTGGAATTTCTAATCACTCTAGATGTGGATAATTAGGAAAAAGGTTGAAACGAGGGTCATGGTTTAGCAGACTGCCCACAAGCTGGGTTAGCAAGAAATTCAGGGCTCAGAACCAGACATCAGGCCTGAGTGACATGACTTCTTGAGCAAGAGAGCTAATGACTTTAGTGGTGGTGTAAGATGCCCCTTCCAGCTGTCTTGGGGTTAATCAGGGCAAGTTTATTAGGTGTTAAGGACCTACTACAGATAGCCAAGTGACGGGCTGTTTAGTCCCTTTTTAGCACTGAGCACAAGTGATGGAGGAAAACACAAGTTTATGAATAGAAAGACTGTCTACCACAGAGTGGACCCAGGGGAGGTGGTCTGCCCGCTTCATGTGACTCCATGTGTTGTTGAACCTTAGGAGTTTTGAATACAACAAATTTAAAATTTGAAACCTATATCCTTACAGTAAAACTCGGGAGGCTCCTCAGTCATTGCATCCAGGCAACACTGCTCACTGCCTCAAAGCTCTTTTCATGGCCAAATACAGCAAGATGGCAGGCCTTCAAAACGAAGTGGAGCTAATCCCGGGACATGCCTTTTGCAGACTGACCAGGCATGCTCAAACTGCCTAAACCAGAGCAATTCCTAGAACACCTGAAGGTTCTTTCTTGAACCTTTATGCATGATGTTAAAAGCAAACCAGCTAGCTATAAGAGAAATAAAAAAAACCACATATTTCAAATAAGAAGTTTATTTCATCGAATGATAATATATGAAGATATTTTAAACTGTAACAGCATTTTGTCTCTGTTCAGACAAAATATAAATTTATCATACAGTAGCATAGAATCAATGTAAGAGGCACCTAAAAGCAGAAAGAATGTGATTCCTATAAATATTATGTCTGTATAAAGCATTCACAAAATCCTCAGGAACTTTAAAACTAGGTTGTGGGTATATGGTAACACTGTAAATAGGACTTAAAGTGGGTTTCTTAACTTCCCCTACAGTGTGTCATTACACACAAAGTATAGGGGGTTCCTGGGGTGATCATCAGGGAGATGTGTCGTTGAGTGTTGAACATCCCCAAGTTCCCTGCACAGTCCTATCCCTTCACATCCTTGGGAACTGCAATTGAGTGGGTGGAATTTCTAATCACTCTAGATGTGGATAATTAGAAAAAGGTTGCAAAACCAGGGTTGGAAAGAGGGCAAGGAGGGGAAACATGGCAGGGTCATCGGTTTCTGCAGAGCAGCTTTACAAATGACCAAGAAAATGGATTTTAAGAAGAATAATAGTGAACCCCTGGAGCCGCACCCCAGGGTCTTGCACCAAACCCCTGAGGTCAGGACTGGCCAGCGTGCCCAAGCACTCAGCTGATGTAACCACACGCTGGTATTAAACCCTCACTTGAGGGTGAGATCATCACCAGGGTGCACCACAGAGGGGTTACATAATTTTCCCTAAATAATTTTTTCCAGCATCCCAGTGGCTCTGCCTGAGGCCACCCTAGGACCTGGAAGGCGAGAATCAGCAGCTCGAAGCAGAAAAACTTCAGGCATCTGAAGGAGAACCAGATGCAAAGAAGGTGGTGTTTCCTGTGGGTACAGCACACTGCTGGCAGCGAAGCACAAAGGTATGAAACAGTTACAGTGAAATGAGCCATGGGGACAAACAGAAAAGATTCCTGGAAGCCAAGAACATAACTGCAAAATAATTATATAGCACCTATTATTACTAATTTACATCTATAAACATCAGAGGATTTGTGCTCTTATTTTATAAATATGAGAGTTTGCAAAATATTATAAATGGCATGTATATAAATGTTGGTATAAATGTTGACTCCAGCTTCATACAACAGACTTGATGTTATATTTCATCATAGTAGATTTGGGATGACAGTTATTTTTGTATACCATTTTCTGGACCTTGGTCACATAACAAATGAAGGCCAAAAAACACATTAGGTGTTTTATTGGTGGCTTTGGCAGCAAACATGTTTTTATATATGTGTTATACAAAAATACACTTGCATCTATGAATTTATAAAAATCATCCATAGGAGATCTTTTATCTGTTCTTTGCTATCAAGTCTAATGAGAGAATGATTCAATGGCTTTGGCTCTTTTTCTCTGAACCTCACTGTCATCCTTAGAAGGATGTATTTAAAGAAAGTTTCATGTTTCCCATTCAAGTTAAGTCGCTGTTTGAAGATTCCTAATCTTGAGATTACAATCTTCATTAACAGTGACACAGGTACAACACACACACACATTTAAAAAATACATAGTAAATGAGTTCATATCACCTAATTTTAGCAGTATGCTTTTAAACACACTGTGCATCCACAGCACTACAGAAAATAACCGCCAAACACATTCATTCAGATTGATGGTAAGAGGTGTCCCTCTCTGCTGTCTGAGGTTGACAACATGAGACACATCTGAAGATGGGTCAGGGTAAGAAAATCTCAAGGTTCTGTGGACTTATGGAACATTAAAAACATGGCTTTTGTAGAATCTAAAATTGCTTTCTACTCAGACAAGGACGTAAGATCTAATTACTCTGTTGAGTGATTTTGTAAATTAGTCTTACGCATGTGTACACTCAATGGCCCACAAAAGTTCACTCCAATAGTTAAAGGAAAGTGGTATTAACACCATCACCTTATACACTGGATTCAGGCACTAGGAGAGTTCAACCTGTTCTATCTTTATGGTTTTAAAGCCAAGGCAAAGTCATTCCTTCACCTTTGTTTTACTTCCCCTAAATAAAATTTTAATTTAGCAAACAGAAGAGACCACTATAGTAGAAAGTGAAATCAGCCTTTCTACTGTGAGGTTAATATGCTGTTCATTTGATGAAAATGTTAGGAACTGGATAGTCAGTCTGTGGAAGTTTTCTCAGTGATCAAGCATGTGAATTTGACTCAATTACTAAAATAGCTGGCGTTAAAAAATAAGTTTAGGAAAATGAAGTGATCTGGAGTAGCTTATCTTTATATCTTCTTTAAGGGAAATCACCTCTTGGCAAAAGATGCTTTTGTCTCAGGAAATGACAGTTATTTTGTATACCATTTTCTGGACCTTGGTCACATAACAAATGAAGGCCAAAAACACATTAGGTGTTTTATTGGTGGCTTTGGCAGCAAACATGTTTTTATATATGTGTTATACAAAATACACTTGCATCTATGAATTTATAAAATCATCCATAGGAGATCTTTTATCTGTTCTTTGCTATCAAGTCTAATGAGAGAATGATTCAATGGCTTTGGCTCTTTTTCTCTGAACCTCACTGTCATCCTTAGAAGGATGTATTTAAAGAAAGTTTCATGTTTCCCATTCAAGTTAAGTCGCTGTTTGAAGATTCCTAATCTTGAGATTACAATCTTCATTAACAGTGACACAGGTACAACACACACACATTTAAAAAATACATAGTAAATGAGTTCATATCACCTAATTTTAGCAGTATGCTTTTAAACACACTGTGCATCCACAGCACTACAGAAAATAACCGCCAAACACATTCATTCAGATTGATGGTAAGAGGTGTCCCTCTCTGCTGTCTGAGGTTGACAACATGAGACACATCTGAAGATGGGTCAGGGTAAGAAAATCTCAAGGTTCTGTGGACTTATGGAACATTAAAAACATGGCTTTTGTAGAATCTAAAATTGCTTTCTACTCAGACAAGGACGTAAGATCTAATTACTCTGTTGAGTGATTTTGTAAATTAGTCTTACGCATGTGTACACTCAATGGCCCACAAAAGTTCACTCCAATAGTTAAAGGAAAGTGGTATTAACACCATCACCTTATACACTGGATTCAGGCACTAGGAGAGTTCAACCTGTTCTATCTTTATGGTTTTAAAGCCAAGGCAAAGTCATTCCTTCACCTTTGTTTTACTTCCCCTAAATAAAATTTTAATTTAGCAAACAGAAGAGACCACTATAGTAGAAAGTGAAATCAGCCTTTCTACTGTGAGGTTAATATGCTGTTCATTTGATGAAAATGTTAGGAACTGGATAGTCAGTCTGTGGAAGTTTTCTCAGTGATCAAGCATGTGAATTTGACTCAATTACTAAAATAGCTGGCGTTAAAAAATAAGTTTAGGAAAATGAAGTGATCTGGAGTAGCTTATCTTTATATCTTCTTTAAGGGAAATCACCTCTTGGCAAAAGATGCTTTTGTCTCAGCTCACCTGAAAATGATTTCAGTTGGAACTTCTCTTGCCTACTTAACATAATGGGACTGACTCAGAGTCATTTCCAGTGGATGATGCAAAATAAAGGTAGTGGGGCATGATGGAACACAGGCCTTTAGGGGGACCTTACTCATCAGGGCGGCCTGGTCAAGGGCCACAGTCATGCTGACCCACTTGATGATTTAAGCAAATTTCCCAAGTATGGGTCGCAAGAGTCAGATACGACTTAGTGCCTGAATCACCATCATGGTCTAGAATCACAGCTGGCAGAAAAGAGCGATCTGGAGTCATCCTCACAGAACTCTCTAGGTTGGGTGATCATGGCAGAGCTTGTGGTGGACGGTCTGCCCCCACAGCTGGGTCCCTGTGTGCAGCCCTGGCACCTGGTATGGGACGTACACAGTAAGAAGCCATCTATGGCCCTGAAGGAGCTATCTCAATGTCAGAATAGAGGCTGAAGAGTGCAGTCTCGTCATCCTGTAACACTTGTTTGACCACTTGACTCTTCAGTCCTCCCACCCCCAAGTAATATGCTTCCTACAGCAGAGCATGGGGTGAAACGGCTTCACACCACAGCTGAGCTGGTTTAGCCAAAGGCTGACCCTGAGCTCAGAACTGCTTCCATGGTTACCTTTCCAGGTCTAGGCTTCAGGCCAACTTCCAAACAACATAACCTAAGGATAATGTGAGCAAAGTCTGACGAGCTTTGTTCATTATCAGTCTATGTGCCCACAAAAGGAAGGCATTCTAAGTAGAATGATGTATATGGTCTGAGAGAAAAATAAACATGTCACATCGTATCTTTCTGTAAAATTTTCCAGCCAAAAATTCCATTGAGCAAAGCCCCTTCTTTATTTTTAGTCACCACAGCCTCAATTTTAAACTTATATTGTTTGTTAAAACTAATAAATGGACAACCCCATTTGCCATGGCAGAGAAAAAACCCGTCTCTGGCGAGAGCGAACAACTTGGAAAGATAAGTGGAGGCATCTGCAATGACAAAGCACTAAGATCTTTTTAAAATGATTATATACCTATAAAATACTGTGAAAATCTCTCTCTCAAAAATAGCACAGGTTTTAGTCAGAAGGCTCAGTAAAACAGAAAGCTGATCAGTGAAAAGAGAAGAGAACCTTCCCATTTTTGAATCTCCCTCACTTTTCTGCCCTCAGACTCTACCAAGCTGGGGACTGGGGGGCGTATTAAAGCAGAAAATTCTAAAAGCCGTGAAAAAGTGCTGGTATTTCTCAGGGTCTCTTCAAGACACTCCCCTCTGGGTAACTTGAATCCTGTCTTGGGATCAAGGCCACTGACGAACTTGAAACGTATTTGAAGATGGGGGTTCAAAGACCTCGTCGTCGTCTTCCACCCTTTCTTCTATTGGTTTCATCCTGGCAGAGGCTCGCTGGTGTGGGGATGGCACATCTATTCAAGACACAGAAAGAAAAAACACTTAATCTATAGCCTGTCCTGATGCCGGCATGAGGTATCAGTGATCAACTCCAACTGGAAAATGGAACTCTCTGGAAATCTATAGCTGGCGCCACGAATGCAGTTCCCCTAAACACTGCATCTTCCTTTTTTAAAATTTTAATTTCAAAAAATAATTTATTTTAAATTGCAGAATGATTGCTTTACAATGTTGTGTTGGTTTCTGCCATACATCAACATTAAATTTAATTTTTACTTTATATTGGAATATAGCTGATTTACAATGTTATATTAGTTACAGGTATACAGCAAAGTGATTCAGTTATACATATACATCCACTCTTTTCTTTTTCTTTTTTACATCCATTGTTTTTCAAATTCTTGTTCCAAATAGGTTATTATAGAATATTGAGGAGAGTCCTCTGTGCTATACAGGAGTCCTTTTTTGCCTATCTATCTAGAGGCTTCCCTTGTAGCTCAGCAAGTAAAGAGTCCACCTGCGATACAGGAGACGCAGGTTCAATCCCTGGGTCAGGAAGATCCCCCGGTGGAGGAAATGGCAACCCACTCCAGTATTTTCACTTGAGAAGTCCCATAGACAGAGGAGCCTGGGGGTACAGTCCATATGGTCACAAAGAGTCAGACACGATGGAGCAGGAGGGTGTGTTAATCCCGAGCTACTAATTTATCCCTCCTCCCCCACCTTTCTGCTGTGGTAATCCTAAATTTGTTTTCAAAGTCTGTGGGTCTGTTTCTGCTTTGGAAATAAGCTTATTTGTATAATTTTTTAAGATTCCACATATGTGATATCATATGATATTTGCCTTTGGCTTACATCACTTAGTATGATAATCTCCAGGTCCCTCTATGTTCCTGCCAATGGCATTAATTTATTCTTTTATGGCTGAGTAGTATTCCACGCCATATATGTACCACATCTTCTTTATCTATACCTCTGTCAATGGATATTTCATTACTTCCATGTCTTGGCTACTGTAAGTAGTGATACAGTGAATATTGGAGTGCATGTATCATTTTGAGTTATGGTATTCTCTGAATACATGAAAAGTGAAACTGTAGGATACCATCCTACAGTTGGATGGTAAAAATAGCAGCTCTATTTTTAGTTTAAGGAATCTCTATACTGATTTCTATAGTAACCACCAATTTACATCCCCACCAAGAGTGTAGGCAAATTCACTTTTCTCCACACCTTCTCCAGCATTTATTATTTGTAGACTTTTTGATCATGGCCATTCTGACTGCTGTGAGATGATACTTCATTGTTCTGATCTGCATTTCTCTAATAGTGATATTGAGCATCTTTTCATGTGCCTTTCGGCCATTTGTATATCTTCTTTGAAGAAGTGTCTGTCTTCTGCCCATTTTTTTTGAAAGTTTTTAAAATTATTATTGAGCTGTTTATACGTTTTAGAGATTAATCCCTTGCTAGTTGCAACATTTGCAAATATTTTCTCCCATTTTGTAGGTTGTCTTTTCATTTTGTTCACATTTTACTGTACAGAAACTTTGAAGCTTAATTAGGTCCCAGTTGTTTACTTTGTTCTCTGGAGGAGACTGATCCAAAAATACATTGCTGTCATTTGTGTCACAGAGTGCCCTGTCTGTGTTTTCCTCTAGGAGTTTTATAGTATTTGATCTAAACTTTAGGTCTTTAATCCATTTTAAGTTTATTTTTATGTATGGTGTTAAGTTCTAGTTTCATTCTTTCACATGAAGCTGTCTAGCTTCAATAAGCACTACTTATTGAAGAAACTGTCTCTTTTCCATTGCATATTTTTGTCTCCTTTGTCATAGATTAATTGACCATAGGTGCATGTGCTTATTTCTGGGCTTTCTATCCTTTTCTGTTGACCTATATTTCTGTTTTTGTGCCATTACCATACTGTTTTGGTTACTGTAGCTTTGTAATATAGTGTGACATCTGAGAGACTTATTCTTTCTGCTCTTTTTTTTTTTTCCCCCTCAAATTTGCTTTGGCTATTTGGGGGCTTTTGTGTTTCTGTACAAATTTTAAAATTATTTGTTCTGGTTCTGTGAAAAATGCCCTTGGTATTTTGATGGGAATTGCACTGAATCTCTAGATTGCCTTGGGTAGTATAGTCATTTTAACAATTTTGATTCTTTTAATCCAACAACTCAGTATAACCTTTCTATCCATTTATGTCATCTTCATTTTCTTTCATCAACATTTTACAAAACTTAGTTTTCAGAGTACAGGTCTTTCATCTCCTTAGGTAGGTTTATTCCCAAGTATTTCATTCTTTTTGATTTGATGGTAAATGGATTATTTCCTTAATTTCTCTTTCTGATCTTTCTTTTTTTAGTGTACAGAAATTCATCAGATTTCTGTACATAATTTTGTATCCTGCAACTTTACCAAATTCATTGATGGGTTCTAGTATTAAGAGTTTTCTGGTAGCATCTTTAGGATTTTCTATGTATAGTATCATGTTATCTGCAAACAGTCACAGTTTTACTTCTTCTTTTTCAGTTTGGGTCCCTTTTATTTCTTTTTCTTCTCTGACTGTTGTGCATGCCAAATCATTTTGGGGAAAGCCAAATATCAAGGAGTTTTTGGCATGGACCAAATGTCTCCATATGTATTCTGGACAGGACCAAATATGCCCAAATATCAAGGGCCTCTGGTATGGATCAACTGTCTTTTGGATGTTTTAGATAGGACTCCATGATACTGTAAATATCAAGGACCTCAGCATGGATCAAATGTCTTATGAGCCAAATGTCCTGCAAGGCAGCAAAGTCAAGAAGCCGTTGTTAGTCTTCTATGAGAACAGATGTGGAAAGGATGTCATTGTAGGTGCCTGGATGGTATGAGCTTCTAAACAGATGCAGTTCTGAATGGCCCCAAAGTCTGTTTAGAATTCAGAATGCACATTCCTACATTTAATATCGTAGGTGTTCATGTGAGTCCCTCAAAGGCTGATTTAACTTCTACTTTCCCTAAAGAATGATTCTATTCCAAAACTATAGAACCTAACACCGTTTGGAACATCACCCAAAAGAACATGTTTTGCCACCACCTATCCAGTTACTCCCTGGACTTACGGAGGAGAGAGGAGAAGGTGGCAAGGAGGAGAATCCAGGCATGCAGAAGGGAAGAGTTGGACAGAGGAAATAAAATCCCAAATAGTCAGGAAGGTCCTTATATCAAAGACACCAAACAGGGCTTCCCTGGTGGTCCAGTGGGTAAGGACACCGCTTTGCAGTGCAAGGGGCGCCAGTTTGATCCCTGGCCTGGGAAGATCCCCCGAGCTGCAGAGCGGCTGGACCGATGTGTCCAATTACTGAGCCAGAGCTCTGGAGCGCATGCGCCCAGAGCCAGTGCTCTGCGACAACAGAGGCCACTGTGATGGGAGGCCCACACGGGCCAAAGAACAAAGATAGATGAAAACAGATAAATGAAAACCAATAGAAGTGGCCCGCCCGGCCCTCTCCCTCCCCAACCCACCCCTCCGGCTCCCCCGCCAAAAAACAAAAACAAAAAAGGAACCAAACAATAAACAACTCATTCAATCTGTCCCTCATTCATTCATGCATTCACCAAATGCTAATTGAGCATCAACTGTAATGGCTACCATGCTTGAGGTAGGGGAAAAACCACTGTTTGAAATAGAAGTTATTATAAACGAGTGCACAGGCTTCTCAAGGTGCCTAATATTACAGCGCACACAAACTCCCTTTGTATAGTTCCACATTACGTGTCAGGCTCCACTTTGTGAAGGTTTCCCTCGGCCCCACCCATGCTTGTGCTGTATTCTTGCTCTGCCCTCCAGCAGGCTGGGATCAGTTAGCAATTAGTCAGGAAATGCTGAACTCAGTCTGGGTGTAAGGTTGATGAAAGAGCAACAGTGGGAGAAATCTAACTTTCCAAATACTTGCTATGCAGCAAAGAACAGGGTGGTAAGGTGTGATAAAGGCCCCAAAGTCTGTTTAGAATTCAGAATGCACATTCCTACATTTAATATCGTAGGTGTTCATGTGAGTCCCTCAAAGGCTGATTTAACTTCTACTTTCCCTAAAGAATGATTCTATTCCAAAACTATAGAACCTAACACCGTTTGGAACATCACCCAAAAGAACATGTTTTGCCACCACCTATCCAGTTACTCCCTGGACTTACGGAGGAGAGAGGAGAAGGTGGCAAGGAGGAGAATCCAGGCATGCAGAAGGGAAGAGTTGGACAGAGGAAATAAAATCCCAAATAGTCAGGAAGGTCCTTATATCAAAGACACCAAACAGGGCTTCCCTGGTGGTCCAGTGGGTAAGGACACCGCTTTGCAGTGCAAGGGGCGCCAGTTTGATCCCTGGCCTGGGAAGATCCCCCGAGCTGCAGAGCGGCTGGACCGATGTGTCCAATTACTGAGCCAGAGCTCTGGAGCGCATGCGCCCAGAGCCAGTGCTCTGCGACAACAGAGGCCACTGTGATGGGAGGCCCACACGGGCCAAAGAACAAAGATAGATGAAAACAGATAAATGAAAACCAATAGAAGTGGCCCGCCCGGCCCTCTCCCCCCCCCACCCCCCCCCCCCGCCCCCCCCCCCAAAAAAAAAAACAAAAAAAGGAACAAACAATAAACAACTCATTCAATCTGTCCCTCATTCATTCATGCATTCACCAAATGCTAATTGAGCATCAACTGTAATGGCTACCATGCTTGAGGTAGGGGAAAAACCACTGTTTGAAATAGAAGTTATTATAAACGAGTGCACAGGCTTCTCAAGGTGCCTAATATTACAGCGCACACAAACTCCCTTTGTATAGTTCCACATTACGTGTCAGGCTCCACTTTGTGAAGGTTTCCCTCGGCCCCACCCATGCTTGTGCTGTATTCTTGCTCTGCCCTCCAGCAGGCTGGGATCAGTTAGCAATTAGTCAGGAAATGCTGAACTCAGTCTGGGTGTAAGGTTGATGAAAGAGCAACAGTGGGAGAAATCTAACTTTCCAAATACTTGCTATGCAGCAAAGAACAGTAATGGAACCCTATGAAGATAAAAGCGAAAAGGCAACAAGAAATTTGTCAGGATCAGGTGTTAATACATAGCCAGAGGCAGCAGCAGGCCTGGGGCATGGCAGTTGTGCGCTTCATGAAGGGGGTAGGGGTGCAGAGCAGAGGTCAAGATCAGCAGCTCAGGAACCACTTCCAGGGTTCAGATCACTGCTGCTTCTTAGCTGTGTGACTTGTCCTCCATTACTAAAGCTCTCTAGACCTGTTTCCATCTCTGTGGAAAGGAGACATTCACAGGACCTGCCTAAAGGGATGTACACTTTTTATTCAAGTGAGTAAAGGTGAACTAAGAATAATATATATATTGCTTGTAGATATATATAATATATATAGATATAATATGGATATGTATTATATATATAATGTATATTATTCTTAGTTCATCTTTACTCACTTGGATAAAAGTGTATATTCCATTAGGCAGGTCCTGTGAATATATCTTATGTAGATAGATATAATAGATACATATATATTATTATTAGTTTACCTTTAGTCACTTGGATAAAAAGTATACTTATTTTATACTTGATATATATATATATAATATATATATTATTCTTATTCACCTTTAGTCACTTGGATAAAAGGTGTACTTTGCTTATTTTATATTGAATTTTGAGATCAGGATAAAGATTCCTAGCAAATTGACTTTTGAGGGCTCCGTCCATTGAGAGCTTCAGAACCAGTTACCATTGTTAGGAGAAGATAGTAATACCATATTTAGCAGGAAAGGATTCTTTTACATATATAAGTAATTTTAACTTAAGAAGTGTCTTTGGCATATATGACATTTATCACTGGTTTCCAGTTAGAGATTCATATAACATCATTACTTAAACATTAAAATTGTTTTGTTAATTTTATTTAAGTATAGTTGATGTACAATACTATATGTTACAGGTGTACAACACAGTGATTCACAATTTTTTAAAGATTATATTACAGATTATAATAATTTACAGTTATTATAAAATGATAACTTACAGTTATTCTAAAATAACTTAGTTATTACAAAATATTACCTATATTCCTGTGTTATACAATATATTCTTGTAGCTCATTTATACATAATAGTTTGTACCTCGTAATTCCCTCCCCTGTATTATCCCTCCCTCTTTGCTCTTCCTACTGGTAACCACTAGTTCTCTACAAGTCTTTCTCTTTTGTTATATTTGCTAGTTTGTTGTGCTTATTAGATTCTGCACAGAAGTGATAATATACAATATTTGTCTTTCTCTATGTGACTTATTTCACTTAGTTGCTGCAAATAGCAATATTTCATTCTTCTTAATGGCTGAGTTTTTCTGGTGGGGCAGGGGGAAGCAATAAGTGACATGCTGTAACTGGCATTTATTATTAAATACATAATCATTGCCATACCTCTTAGAACATGCCATAATCCACGGCTACATCTTTCAGCACTAAAGATCATAATTATGCAGTGTAGGGCTGGACTTTCACAGAGGTAGTGTGTTTGTTGTATATACATGGAAATTGTTCACTTTCAAACATATGCAGTCAATTAAAGTACTGAGTTTCCAGAGAGACAACTACTGATATAACCGGTAGGAAATCAGCCTCTATGAATATAATCTAGGAGCACAATTCTACGTCTCAGCACAGCAGGGGAGAATCTCTCAGACATGGTCTTTTTATTCCTTTTTTCAAGCAAGTTACAGGAGACATAACAAACATAACCTTGAATTTGCATGTGAAGTATTCAAATAGCAATGTGACCTATCTGTGTGAACTTGGGCAGGTGACTTCACCTCTCTGTACCTCAATTTCTCTACATGTAAAATAGAAATCATGATAATACCATCTACTTCATATGGTTGTCAAGAGGATTACATGACTCAACACATGTTAAGTTCTTACACCAGCACCTAGGATATCATAATCCCTTTGTAAATGTAAGTCAGTAAAATGAGTTAATAATATGGCCTTAGGAGAGCAGTGGCTGAAATTATTAGAAAGTTGTTAAAATTCATCATTGCTCATAGGAATAGCAAAGGAAATGAGACTTGTTCTCAAACAGGTTTCTGTGTTTCTCAATCTAAGAGTACAGCAAAATTGTCTACTTTTTTTTTAAGAAAAAATAACAGCTATGGCTTCTATCATATTTCCTGTGTTATACAATATTTTCGTAGTTTTTTTTTACCTCGTAATTCCCTCCCCTGTATTATCCCTCCCTCTTTGCTCTTCCTACTGGTAACCACTAGTTCTCTACAAGTCTTTCTCTTTTGTTATATTTGCTAGTTTGTTGTGCTTATTAGATTCTGCACAGAAGTGATAATATACAATATTTGTCTTTCTCTATGTGACTTATTTCACTTAGTTGCTGCAAATAGCAATATTTCATTCTTCTTAATGGCTGAGTTTTTCTGGTGGGGCAGGGGGAAGCAATAAGTGACATGCTGTAACTGGCATTTATTATTAAATACATAATCATTGCCATACCTCTTAGAACATGCCATAATCCACGGCTACATCTTTCAGCACTAAAGATCATAATTATGCAGTGTAGGGCTGGACTTTCACAGAGGTAGTGTGTTTGTTGTATATACATGGAAATTGTTCACTTTCAAACATATGCAGTCAATTAAAGTACTGAGTTTCCAGAGAGACAACTACTGATATAACCGGTAGGAAATCAGCCTCTATGAATATAATCTAGGAGCACAATTCTACGTCTCAGCACAGCAGGGGAGAATCTCTCAGACATGGTCTTTTTATTCCTTTTTTCAAGCAAGTTACAGGAGACATAACAAACATAACCTTGAATTTGCATGTGAAGTATTCAAATAGCAATGTGACCTATCTGTGTGAACTTGGGCAGGTGACTTCACCTCTCTGTACCTCAATTTCTCTACATGTAAAATAGAAATCATGATAATACCATCTACTTCATATGGTTGTCAAGAGGATTACATGACTCAACACATGTTAAGTTCTTACACCAGCACCTAGGATATCATAATCCCTTTGTAAATGTAAGTCAGTAAAATGAGTTAATAATATGGCCTTAGGAGAGCAGTGGCTGAAATTATTAGAAAGTTGTTAAAATTCATCATTGCTCATAGGAATAGCAAAGGAAATGAGACTTGTTCTCAAACAGGTTTCTGTGTTTCTCAATCTAAGAGTACAGCAAAATTGTCTACTTTTTTTTTAAGAAAAAATAACAGCTATGGCTTCTATCATATTTCTACCCTCAAGTTATGATTGAATCTCATGAAATATTAACTTAGGCTGAGTATTTGCAATCAGATAAACCCTCAGAACAAGCCAAATGGCATACCTAAGAGCATTATGCCAAATCAATTATGTAGAGCACTTGGACATACGATACACGTAACACAAACACGCCCCGTGCATTTTGGCAGGGGAGGTGGGGAGAATTGTCCTGTAGATTTTTAGCCCATCAATCAAACCAGCAGTGACATTCTGTAGTAACCTGGGGCAGCTATCCATCTTGGGGCCAAAATGTTATCTGCCACCTTAGCTACCTCTCTAATCCCTGCCTTTTTCTGTTGAGAGAGACTGAAGAGAGGACACAGTGCAACTGGAAATGACCTAGAGAAACTTTGGGAGAACTTTTAGCTTCTCTTTGTCAAATGAAAAGAACAGAGAACGTTAAAGTTGAGAATTTTATTTGGCGGACAAAACAGGATTTAAGCCTGAGAGATTGGTCCCAAGATGGAAGGGAGGAGCCAGGATATAATAGAGTTTTTGCAGCAACAAGCAACCAGGTCACTGGCAGGTAGATGGCAGAAGACAAGATGGTTAGATAGCGTCAGTGACTCCATGGACATGAATTTAGGCCAACTTTAGGAGATGATGAAGGACAGGGAAGCCTGGCATGCTACAGTCCATGGAGTCACAAAGAGTCGGACATGACTTAACGACTAAACAACCAAGGTAGTTAGAATATCAAAAGATTACTGTTGAAGGAAACCTTCTATGTATGGGAAGATGGAAGACTTTGGACTGAAATCATTCTTTTGATGAGCACCTCAGCTATCTGGGGCCGGTGTCCTGGGCTTTCTCATCTTGAGGCTCCTCAGGATGCAGGGCTGGGGGTGGCTCCAGTGGCTGACTGCTACATGACAGGTGTCCTGTTTGAATTGTGAGTTCCCTCAGGGCTCACTACCAGGGTGGCTGTCATGTGATGGCTGCAATATCTTTTGTTTACTGATACGGCTAGAAAGTCTATCTTGTACGTTTCTCAAGGAATCTAAGAGTACAGCAAAATTGTCTACTTTTTTTTTAAGAAAAAATAACAGCTATGGCTTCTATCATATTTCTACCCTCAAGTTATGATTGAATCTCATGAAATATTAACTTAGGCTGAGTATTTGCAATCAGATAAACCCTCAGAACAAGCCAAATGGCATACCTAAGAGCATTATGCCAAATCAATTATGTAGAGCACTTGGACATACGATACACGTAACACAAACACGCCCCGTGCATTTTGGCAGGGGAGGTGGGGAGAATTGTCCTGTAGATTTTTAGCCCATCAATCAAACCAGCAGTGACATTCTGTAGTAACCTGGGGCAGCTATCCATCTTGGGGCCAAAATGTTATCTGCCACCTTAGCTACCTCTCTAATCCCTGCCTTTTTCTGTTGAGAGAGACTGAAGAGAGGACACAGTGCAACTGGAAATGACCTAGAGAAACTTTGGGAGAACTTTTAGCTTCTCTTTGTCAAATGAAAAGAACAGAGAACGTTAAAGTTGAGAATTTTATTTGGCGGACAAAACAGGATTTAAGCCTGAGAGATTGGTCCCAAGATGGAAGGGAGGAGCCAGGATATAATAGAGTTTTTGCAGCAACAAGCAACCAGGTCACTGGCAGGTAGATGGCAGAAGACAAGATGGTTAGATAGCGTCAGTGACTCCATGGACATGAATTTAGGCCAACTTTAGGAGATGATGAAGGACAGGGAAGCCTGGCATGCTACAGTCCATGGAGTCACAAAGAGTCGGACATGACTTAACGACTAAACAACCAAGGTAGTTAGAATATCAAAAGATTACTGTTGAAGGAAACCTTCTATGTATGGGAAGATGGAAGACTTTGGACTGAAATCATTCTTTTGATGAGCACCTCAGCTATCTGGGGCCGGTGTCCTGGGCTTTCTCATCTTGAGGCTCCTCAGGATGCAGGGCTGGGGGTGGCTCCAGTGGCTGACTGCTACATGACAGGTGTCCTGTTTGAATTGTGAGTTCCCTCAGGGCTCACTACCAGGGTGGCTGTCATGTGATGGCTGCAATATCTTTTGTTTACTGATACGGCAGGCAGCATTGTTTTCACTGATACTATCAAAGAATTTATTCTGTTCCCACTCCATTCACCTGAGCAAGGAAGAACTGTGGTGCTTAGGATGTAACTTTAAAAAGTCAGTAAAGCAAGAGTTGCCCCCAGTCCTGGGGAGATATGCAGGGGCCTCCTTCCTTCTGGCCAAGCTCTGGCAAACTCACTGTTCCCCAAACCCAGCACATCTTCTTCTTCTCCTCTTGGTTCTCTCTCCCTGTGAACTGGTTTCTCCACTCTCTTCTCTACCCATCAAATTCCTTTCTACTCCTCAGGGTGAGGTTCAACTCCACCTCCTTCATTTGAGTCTTCCCTGATTTCTTCTGTGGGGAAATTCTGTTCACTGAAAGACAGGTACTTGCATCCTTTTCTTACTAGAAAACAGGCTTCTTGTGGGCTGTCACCGCAGCCTCTTCTCTCCTGTAGCCTCCCTGAAGTACCCACACACAGCCAGGTCCTTGATAATTACTTAGTACATGAGAAAAATCCCTCTTCCAAAACTCTGCATGGAGCCTCCAAGAAAGCCAAGCCTGAAGACGTGGGAAACCCCACAACACACACTGGCTCTCTCATGGGTCAAGTCCATGTCCTACCAGTGGCACACCACCAGGGTCCCTCAAGTGCTTGCCGGTCTCAGCTTACAGTAAAACCTCACCACGAAAGGTGACTGTTATCACTACCCTCTGTACCACATGCCCTGAGGGAAGTCACTTTCTTATCATTGATGATTCCACAATGCTTACAGCCCAGGCAGGAGTACCGTCCCCTCAAGTCAGCATCAGTGAGGCTCATCAGTAGTGTCACCTGCTACAGAGTTTTCATCTAGTCAGCAGGGAGAATCCCCAAGTGACTACGAGGTGCTAGTGGCTAGGTTAAATGTTGGGGATAAAGAAAAGAACCAAACCCAGTCTCTGCCTCTATCTTACTTTGACTCTCAGAAACTCCATTGTACAAAGGAGGAACAATTCATCCTCAACATATCCATATCAGTATCTCTACTTTATACTCAAAAGCTAAGGCAAAGATGACCTAGACACCTAAGAAAGAAACAGAGCTAGGGAGATGCTCTGGATGAACCCTGTTCCCACCAGAGAGGGAACCACTCAGAAATGGATCAGGCCAGGGTAAACCGGGAGACCTTGACAGCCCACGAAGACTGACAGCTAATGATTATTTTTTTCACACTGAGAAGACTAAATTCAGGCTCTGTGGCTCTGTTTGAGCTCACAGTCCCTGCATCCCAGTCCTACTATGTTTTGCACTGAGCAGTCGCACTGGAAGGTGATAGGAATGCAGTCTGACTTGCTGCCAGAAGCCTCCAGAGCCAGCAGGCTGCCTGATAACCCTGGAGGAATCAAAATCACAGAGAAAGCCCACTCGGTCTCAACCTCTGGTAGCCTGGCTCCTGTACCACTAAGAACCAATTAGGATGTTCACTTGGTCCTACCTGGGAATCAGCCACAGTCACGGCCAGGGGAAAGAGACTTCCTGGAGAAGAAGCTCACTGGCCCTGGACTGAGTGCTCTCTGCCCTCCACAGAAGAACTGCTGGTTTAGCAGAAAGACTCAGAGGCCATCACCATGCTGCCAGAAATCATTTCTTTGTCCACTAATAAATCCAAACCCAATTTGGAGTGTGAACAAAAAAATATTCTGCTTCAAGGAGACTAGCTTATATTTCACAAACTGAACATTAATTCTTTCTACAAGTTGGCCCAGTGTTTCATTAATCTTATGCACTGATGCACCATCAGAACTTGGCCCAGAAGGCCCAACACCTTCCTTAAGTAGGAGAGCATGAGAACACAGGGAGAAATTGAGCTTCTCTTTAGCTAAGTGCTTTCTCAAATTTTACCCCTCAAGGACATGACTGCGAGGTTCTTGACCTCTGTACAAGGCTGTACTCTCCATGTATTCTAGAGGGGCAGATAATTCCATATCCATACATTTTCTAGAAAACTGACTTCTTTTAAAGCCACTTTTACAGTTGGGAGACAGAAGTGGTTAACTGTATCCTTTGGTATTTATTATAATCAAGAAGAGGTCATTAGCATTATTTTTGGCTATTACCTCTATCATCCAGTTGGCCCAGGCTGCCAATTAACACAGTTTATTCTAAAAGTAAATAAAACAAATGTCTCAGACTGAACCTCAGTCCAGACTCAGCAGGTGTGAACTTGTTAAACAGTTTCTACTTGGGAGATGTTTCATATTATACCAGGTGGCAAAAAAAAAAAAAAAAAAAAATGCTGTCAAGAAGAGGTATCCGTCCCTTCCGTAGAGAGCCAAGCCTGGAGAACAACCAGCTAGCACAGCAGAGCTGGCTCTGAGCCGTGCACCCAGTTCAGTCTGTTCAGGTGGGGACGAGAATGGGAGCACCAAGCTGCCATCCTAAGGGTAAGAGAGGAAAAGGAAGAACCATAGGCTCTGAGCAGATGAAGAAGACAGACTTAGACGAGGAGCTCTGAACCAAACTGCAGGCACCTCCACTCATGTCATCCCACAGGGGAACACCCACAGGGACTTTGGATTCAGGAAGCAAGTCTCTTCCCAGCAGACCAGATCAGGCAGCAGCTTGTGCCGGGTTCTAGCTGAGAAGGAAATAACTGGCAACGGAGACACACTGTGTGTCCCTGAATGTCGTTGCCTGCAGGTGCACACTAGCCAGGGGCCTCCAAAGAGGATGGGCTCAGGCTGCCCTGCTAGGCCTTGTACCTTAAAGACCTGAATTAAAGAACCTCAGGAAGCTTTTTTGTACACAGACCCAGGGGGATCTTACATAACCATCCATCCAAACTCTGCTATAAGTGCTAAAAACTGAGGTAGGAGAAATGCCCTTTGACAGGCATTCTATCCTGACTAAACTTATTTCTATTTCGGTATACTTCTGATTACATGAGGGCCTGAGGGTTTCTTGTAGAAAAAAGCAAACAGACATAGTTGTTGGTCTTAAATCCAGAGTGAAGGTCACACTTGTCCCAGAGAATGAG
Organism: Tragulus kanchil; assembly: GCA_022376925.1. NCBI lineage: Eukaryota > Metazoa > Chordata > Mammalia > Artiodactyla > Tragulidae > Tragulus > Tragulus kanchil. The sequence goes on from JAIOJX010000026.1 coordinate 237,950,968, forward strand.
TGAGTAACCTAACATTTGAGCTTCAAGTAAGTACAGGACCATGATATGAAGTTTGTCAAGTGACTTCTCTCTCTACTTCAAAAATTTTAACATAGAGTGATACTTTTATAAAATCTCTAATGTGGTAAGATTTTTTCCCCCCTTTGTTAACTTTGACATCTTCTTTATTCTTTTCAAAGCGTTCTTATTTTTATTATGTTTAACTGTATGGCTAACTGCTTTAGCAAGTAATTAAAAACCTTACAGAGGTTTAGAATTTTAATTAGATTATACATTTTTTTTTGATGTATGAGGATAGGGGAAAAAGCAATGGCTTTTTTTTTTTTTGCTAGAAAAGTATTAGCATCCCCTTTCCTGCCTTAGCCTATATATAAGACTTTATTCATTTTTAAAAAAGATGTTTTTCATTGAGGTCATAAGACTTATTTTACTTGCAGAAACTGAGTTTGGATTGAAGATTTCTGAACAATAGTGCTGAAGAGTAGGTATGGCCTTTGGACCTAATTTTCTTAGAAGGACTCAGCACTAGCACTGAAGGAGTCAAGCAAAGAAGTATACAAATAACAGCAAATGGGAAGGATGAGGTTAGTGGTTTCTGTGAGGGGGTTCTCAGGTCAATTTCTGACTCTTCAGATGGGTGGTCAGGGCCCTGAGCTGCATGAGTAACAGGTGTGAGTAGTTGAGGAACAGCCCTCCATCCGGGAGGTCTCTCTTGCCCTAAAAAAAGCTTTAGGGTTGCAGAGCTGGTGAATAAGTCCAGGGGAACGGGGAAGGCAGTTCAAAGATGGCAGCTGTTCAGAAGAGCCAGAAAATCCCCAGTCTGAGGTAAAGTGGGCTGGTGGGAGGATCCCTGAGGGAGGTCTGAGATGAAGGAACCGATGGGTCAGGAGAGTGAGGATGTGAGACTCAAAAGGCAAGGATACAGAAAGAAAGAGGCCACCAGAGATGCCCATGAAAACCAAAAGCAGTAGGAAATGGCATGCCTCAAATATCAAATAACTACTCAGCCTTTAAGAAGAAATGAAATGGATTCACTCAAAAGAAAAAGCAGCTGGAAGATACTGGAGATCTGGAGACTAAAGATGGTCCTGACAGCAAGGCAGCGAAAAGCTTTAGAATAAAAAAGCAGAGGCAAGGCAGGAAGAAAACGGTGGCATTATTTGTGCTTTTACAAAAGGAGAATCCTTTTGAACTTGCTAGGAACAGTCTCCTCTGAACAAATCAGGAATCATGATGACACTGGAACCCAAAGAAAGGAATGTAGTCATAGCCCACTATTAAATTCTGAATGAAGCATAATGTCAACACTATTTGCTTTAAACTTTATAAAACAAGCCATGGCCTAAGCAAGAAAGACCTAACTGCAGTTAGCAAAAAGAATAGTAGTACTGAATAAAGAATTTTAATTAGATTAAAAAAACAATTTTTTTGATGTATGAGGATAGGGGAAAAAGCAATGGCTTTTTTTTTTTTTGCTAGAAAAGTATTAGCATCCCCTTTCCTGCCTTAGCCTATATATAAGACTTTATTCATTTTTAAAAAAGATGTTTTTCATTGAGGTCATAAGACTTATTTTACTTGCAGAAACTGAGTTTGGATTGAAGATTTCTGAACAATAGTGCTGAAGAGTAGGTATGGCCTTTGGACCTAATTTTCTTAGAAGGACTCAGCACTAGCACTGAAGGAGTCAAGCAAAGAAGTATACAAATAACAGCAAATGGGAAGGATGAGGTTAGTGGTTTCTGTGAGGGGGTTCTCAGGTCAATTTCTGACTCTTCAGATGGGTGGTCAGGGCCCTGAGCTGCATGAGTAACAGGTGTGAGTAGTTGAGGAACAGCCCTCCATCCGGGAGGTCTCTCTTGCCCTAAAAAAAGCTTTAGGGTTGCAGAGCTGGTGAATAAGTC